>JAQFVV010012492.1:1690446-2890446 GCA_028023455.1 Epiperipatus broadwayi
GTGTTTGAACAATGTTAATGATCTCTTTCTCTCTCTGAGTCTAGCTGGTAGCATTTATCATCACCAACTCATGTTCACCATAAATTAAAATTTCTAGATAACAGTGGCATAGTGGTACCTTCATTGATCAACAGAAGTAAATTACTGGTGACCAGATCTATTTATTTTAATAATAATAATTAGCCATTCTTTTTTTCTTATATATTACTACCCAATTACAACCCATTCTTTTTTGTTTATTTCATGCAGCATTTATCTGTGTGTGTATTATTTAGTCTATACATTACTAGAATTTCTAAAACATTCTGGTTTTTGTTTCAGGGTCTACTATAATTTTAAAATATTATTTTAGATGGTATTAGCAAATCACTGAGTAAACAAATTTAACTAAATGTTTAGACTCATGCATAATAAAACTCTATGTAATCGGCTCCCACTTAAGTATTCATATGTACTAGTCAGACAGAGGGTCTTACAAGCTCTTACTTACTCCATATTTCCTCCCCCAGTTCTTTGATGAAATGTACCATACAGATTATCACTTTACCACCATATATTATTTTAATAAGAGCTTAATTATATTTTTACTGTAATTCTGATGGAAGTTAGTCGATGGATCATATGATGATCTAATATTTATAACTAATAAGTGCCAGCCATCTATGGTATTTTATACTACACAATAAATAAACCCTCTTTATTATTATTTTTCCTTAGACCAGTATTTTCTATGATCACTAGCTACCAATCTCTGTTTTGATAATTACTTTTTTTATAAATCAGCATGCATACATTTATAGGAGTTTATAATTATTTTAAAATGCTTCCTGGAATAAGGAAATGGATATTTTAATAAATATTAACAATTTAATAATACTGAAATATATATATATAAAGCATTTTTAAATATCTTCTAACTTCTAAAAGTAGCTTGCATTTTAAAATATCACCCCATAACTTCTAGGAATAAGATACATTTTCTTTTTCAGCTATAAAAATATGCAAATTAAAAAAAATGTATGTACACAAAGATTTAAAAAAATAATCTCAAAATAAATATATAATTAATGCATTCATGGACATGAAGAAATAAAAATACCAATAAACAAAATATCATACTCTCACCTCTGATTTTAGAGTTCTTTAAAATTCATAGTTTCAAGTTTATACTCTCTCTGGGTTCTCTGTATGTGCACACATATATTTCAAGTTTTTTACCTAAATGTCACATTTAATGCTTCTGTGACTTAATAGCTGGTGATTGATTCTACTAAAAGAGCTGTCCATTTTTTTGGTTAATAAATTTCTTCTTTCAAGTTATTTAGAATACACATATGTGGAGTAATAATGTGTTTTTTGTTCTGGTTCCTTAAAAAGCTTTGGCTATGAGGGTTTACTTTTTATGTGTATTTCATCCTTCTCCTCTGCAGAATACTATTTAAATAAAACTTTTACCAGGACAAGACATTCTGGAAGAGGGGCAGTCATCTTTGGCAATTAGTGTAATTAGCACTTTTAAAGGTGGAATTTACATGTTTGTAATGGTAATTCCTTTATAGACATTATTTTGCATTTCTCTATTGGAATATTAGCTACCCCCTATTTTTTTACATGGCGACTTATGGTAGCAAATTATTATTTTTTCCTTCTTTTAAATTAAAGTCCTTCACTCTAGGTCAGCAGCAGGCAAAAATAAAGAAAACAATGAAAGAAACCCATTTTTATAGCCCAAAATCTTTTCATTATATGACAGACTGATGCAGACAAATGAACAAAAGTTTTGCTTTAGATTTGTTTTTTATCTCTTTCATTTTTAATTAATATGATTTTAAACTTACAAAAGAAATAACAGATTAATCTTCTTACAGATCTTATTTGCTTACAAAAGAGATAACTTTAACATACAAAAAGAATTTAATTAGAAACTGTATATTTTATCTTTTAGAAAAAAATGTAATAGCTTTACTTTTTTTCTCACAAGGTTTAAGAAACTTGAATAACTTTACTTTAATATTTAGCCAAGCAGTGTTTTACACATATGTAAAGCTGCCATTTTAAACAATTAAATATGATTGTTTAAAAAGAATACAATTTGAATTTTTTTTCTTTTCCCCCCATTAAAGAGAATGCTCCTTTATTTTTTAAAAAGTGGAAATTGAAGGGTTTGAACCCATGTACCATAATGTTCTGGTACAATATATATAAAAATATTCAGAAATTCACATGAGAGTTACTTTAATTTTATCCATATATTTCATATCATTCATACTTATAATTTACATCTAGAGTTAAAAGTAATATAATAAATTTTACCTTAATAAATAAATGAGTTAAGATTGTCTGTGTATTTATTTAGAGATCGTTGCTTGAAATATTGATTGAAAAATATTTTTTATAAATTAAGTTTATATATATAATACAATATTCTAATTTAAATATTTTTATTATTGTATTTATTAATAAACAATTGTATTACTATGTTATTTAAAATTAGTAAATAATGCACATATGAAACATTTTCTTAATACTGTATAAAATTTGTCCTATAATCTCCAAATTTAAAAGTAAATTAATAATTTCCTATGTCTATGCTACAAAAATTTCAAAAGTATGAAAAAGCAGCATATTTTCAGCAGCCATCAGATTATTTTTTTTAGCTTTAAAAAATTAACTATATTTTATTTCATTATTTTTAATTGTAATGTTTTTAAAATAATAAAATATCAACAAGAAGATTTATCAGTTTCTTTTGTAATATATTTTTGTTTTGTTTTATTTTTTAAAAATATATATTGATTTCAAATTTTTAAAATAGGGTAGAAAGTGCAACCAAATAGTATTATTTTTGAATATTTTATCATTTCAAAAATAGTATTTAATTTTAAATTAAATATGTCATTTTATTAAAACAAAAACAATATTTTTATATTATTATCATTAAGCAAAGAATTTCTTACTAATTAATAAGTATAGATTTGCATGTATATATATGCTGTATAATTTTTTTCAGGTGTCAGTTTTGGCAGCGTTTATTTGAATGTATGTGTGGCAACCGTTGGTTTGTAACTAGACATGCAGCTGTAAAAATAGTTGATCACCAAGTGTTTGCCTGGTCTGTGCTCATTATGATTTGTGCTAGCAGTGCCTCATTAGTAAGAATCTTTTTTCATTATCATTTAATAATTTTCAATAGTCCTTTTTAAAGCTAATTTGAACTATATTTCTTTATTTATTTATATAAAATATTTTATGATAAGGAAACCTTTAATAAATTGTATTTATCTATTACATTTTTAAAATAGCATGAAATAATAATACAACTCATTAAATACATTAATATACATTAAAAAAACACCCAAAAGATTGAATGTTTGATAAGACAAATTAATTAAATTTCATAGTAGTAATCCAGTGCATTTTTTTTTTTTTGGGGTCTTCCCTGTAATTATCTGTTATGAATGAATACTATCATCAATGATAATTCTAAGCAGATCACAAGCTCGTTTATGATGGCCTTTCACATGAATTCAGCACTATTATCTTTTATTAATTGATAGCATGTGCTAACAAAAAATGGCAAGGAAATAGAATGGGTTAGTAAAGTCAGATGCCAAATTTAATATAAACAAGACAAGTTAGTACTAAAATATAAGCCACTAAAAATTAATTTAACAGAAAATCATGTTTTGTTGATACATACCACACTAGATAATAAATGAAATATTCCCACATTTAACATAAAACTGAGATCATTAACATATAAAATTACTAGTTATAGCTTACATATAATTATATAAGAAATTTGTTTTAATTCAAAATCTTTGGGTATTTTTTAATTTTAGACTACTACTCTGAGAGAACAAAATAGTTCAAGGTGCCTGGAAGACATGTAATTGCAATGAATGTAAACACTTCACTAACAGAATCATAAGATAGAAATTAACCTGGGATGTGGATATAAATGCATTACTACTTGGCTGTTCAGTAAAGAGAAATATTTCTAAAAGCAAAAATTAATCTATAAACTAACATTGTTAATTATTATAAAAGCTAAACAACTATTGATTACTATTATTATATTTTTTTACAAATTTGTCCTTCTACTCATAATTTTCTCCTCATCAAAAGCAAAAAGCAGCTGTTTATTATTATGACTTTCTCATAACATAAGGCTTTAATTTCTGCATCTGCCAATATACTATATTTTCATTACTCTTTTTCCTTTATTAACTCATATTTTACTAGTTATTTTGTTTATTTTTAGATTGTAATTAAATCTTTTCTTTTCTATATTTTGAAACTCTTCAATATTTTTTAATATTTTTTTAGTGTGCATTCACTTTCATATACAGGACTATCAATTATGAATAATAGTAATAATTATTATTATTAATTATATTAATTTATACATCTAACTCTTAATTTATATTTTTTGTTACTGTTTATATTTAGATGTTTTTGATTTTATTGTATTTCATAATCATTATTAGTTTAAGTTTTTTTAGAGTAGTATCTCACAATCATGCCTTCCATTTAGTGACTATTTTCTATAATGCTTTTAAATTATACATATATGTGGGGGTTTTTACAATATATACTAGAGCCACCAAATATCAATCTGTTTTTGACATTTGTACTTTAATTTTAAAAATCTCATACTATATAAAGTTCTATTTGATGTGCTATTACAAACAGTTAAATGTATTTGCAATATTTAAATAAAGTTACATTTTTCTAATGACATTCAATACCCATATTTAGATGATGGAAATAGTCCAATATAAAAATACAACTAGAACACCATCATCACAAACCTTCAGGAAAACATTATTAAATATAACTTTGCTGATTAAATGCTATTTATATTGAATACTTATGATAAAAAAACAACCATAGCAGGCTATTTTTGCTCTGTATATTTTTGCAAAATAGTTATGAGTGAATACATAAATAAATTATCAAATATATGTTGTTCTAATATGAATAAAATATTACATTAAATAATTGTGAAATTTTATTTGAAAAATTTATTTACATTTTTTTTTTTTTTTTTTGATGCTATATTTAAAAATTAAGAATGATTTTCCTTGTATAATAATTCAACACATACATTTTCTGATGCTATTAATAAAGCTTTACAAGATTTTTAATTAAATTTAATTATTATTAACCACTGTTATGTGAATTTATTCACAGTTTATATTTTATTGTTTCTAAGATTATAAATTGATTCATGGAAGTCCAGTGTTTTTAAACACGTACAAATGAACTATAATGTACAATAAGAAACACAATTTAGTTTGTTTTATAACTTATTAAATATATTTATAGTTTTAATCATTCCATCACATTCAAATATTCTTGAAAAAGCACCCTTTGTATTTGATGTAAACACCTTACTTCAAATAGGTAATGTAGAATTAGACTAGGATTGATTTGCCAATACAATCTGAATTATCATTTGTTGTATTTTGTAAAAATATATTTACATTAGTATAATAAGTTGGTGCACTCCAGAAAAAGAAGAAAATATTAGAGAAATATATTTAGATCGTGAACTGATAAGTGGTAAATTTAATTAAATAATTTACGTTAATTGTGATCGATAAATTCCAAGAAATATTTGCTGATTACAAATATTTCTTGATAAAAGACTAATTAATTAATGGAATAGACTAAATTACCTTATATGGAAAGGAATTCCTAAGGCACCAATTAATTAGTTATTGACCTAAAAACATTACCATATATGGAAGAAAGTAATTAATTGTGAAAGTAATTAAAAACTATAAATAAAGTAAGCAACAAAGTGTGTGATTCATTTTCCAATTTAATTTTGCAGAGAGATGTAAGTGACAGTAACTTCAGTTAATGTGTAGTGCTCTGAGTGAAAATGTGTTCATGGGCAGCAGCTGAATAGGCCCAAAGAGTTTGGGAAACTGGGGCCAGAGAAAAGTATCTGGATAGCAGCTAGATGTGAAGATTGATTTCCAATAGATTTCCAGTGAAGTTACCAAGAGGACTGTTGCTGAGAGATGGAAGTAATTGCAGCTAAAAGAAGCTCATAGTGATGGTTGCAGTGCTCTACAACAAAGCCATATGTGTTCCCTTGCAGCTGAATTGGACCAGGGCCAAAGAGTTTAAGAAACCAAGGCCAATGGGAACTATCTTGAAAGCAGCCAGTCTTAAAGTGTGTCGGGGGGGGGGTGAACCATAGGGAACTGTAGAGATATTTGTGTTGCGAATGGAGCAGACTGTTTGCTATTCTTATTATGTACTATTTTGTTTGTTGCACAGCATCATGAACCATAAAAAAAGTTACTAAAAATAATTAAAAGTGTTACTTCTATGAACACTAAATCATTAAGTTTGATATAGTTTAGAAGAGGTGACAATATATAGTCAATTGAAAATTTAATATAAACCTAGGTGAGTGTAGGAGATTTATAATTAGAATGGTGATATGAAATATTTTTTAAACTGATGATAAATTTATTTAATGTATTTTAATTTCTTTATTTAACTTTTAGTTATTAAAATTAAGGGTTAACTTTCTTCTAAATAGTTTTTTTTTTTTGTTAACTTTAAATGTAGCACTTGTAAAAAGTAAAGTAATTCGTATATAATATTCACTTACAAAGTTGAATTATAAATTGTATTTGTTTTGTAAATCGTAGATATCAATCATTATTCATTGAGAAGTGAAAAAAACCTCTAATCTGTATTATTTGCTTTATCAAATCATTTTCACTCATTCCTCCTTCTTCTCCACTTTTTTATTTCTTAATGGCAGCAAATTATTTTCAACTAATTTGAAAACTTGAGAAGTTTAATTACCTGCAACTTAAAACATAGCTGTATCAATATTTATTGAATTGAATAATACAAAGGATATTTTTTAAGGTTCTTTTTAATGACAATTAAAAGCTGTTATAAAAATTTTATTTTTGAATGAGCTTATCAAATAGTACTTTCTGCCTGGAAAAGAGGGGTATAATTGGGAAGTAGCAGCAAAGTTTTTGACATAGCTAATATTAAAATATTTCAGTTTGAAATAGAGAATTGACAACTAAATTAACTCAATATCTATGTTTGAGAATTATTTTTCTTTGGTAAAGATCAGTGCTTTATAAAAGTTATACTGTCTTATTTTTTAACAATATTTCTGTAAAATGAAACCTGTACTTTATTCACTGAGCTGATATTTAAGAATAATAATGTTGAGTAAATGTATAGCTTTAAAAATATAATAATGTCATTTATCTTCATTATTAGGCAGTCTGTGGATAGCCTGTAATAAATAGTTTCTGAATTTTGAAGCTCTGATTATTTCAAAGCTATCTTCACATTATTTAGAAATGAATGGCTTAAACTCAGATGGTAATGGTGGTTTTTAATATAGTTAGTTTATTTTTTGCAAAATGAACCTGACAAGACAGAAAAACCTCATATAGTTTTGCCATATATTCATTCTATTGCAAAACAGTTAATTAATAAGTTATCTCCGGATTTTCAAGTAATTTTTCATTCCCCTCCAAATACTAATAGATTGATTAACAATTTAAAATTGAATCTAATTTAACATAGCATGTGGTTTATAATGTTTCTTGTCCTCATAAAGATTGTCATTCTATTTATTATGGTGAAACTAAAACCAGTATTTTAAATAGAGTTTCACAGCATAAATATTTATATCATCATACTAAAACTAAATCTTTGGGTAATTCAGTGATTGTGGAACATGAAAATAAGACTGGACACCTATGTCAACTAGTAGAGGCAAAATTTGTGTGTACGGAGAAGAATGACGTAAAGCATAAGATTAAAGAAGCTTGTTTTATAGCTGGTAATCCCAATGCTATTAATAGAAAGTATTCTTGTTTTAGTATTTCTAAAATATGGACGTTATAATATTTATTTTTATTGTATTTTATTTTTATGTTATTTTATTTATTTATTTAGATTTAGTTTACATTTTATTTGAGGTACACATTTTGCTTTTGAATAAGCGTTTATATTTTGTATTTATTTTGTATTGGGCTATGATTATGGAGGCTTAAGTCCCCTGAAAGTGTTCAGATTTATATTTGAATTTTTATGTTTAAAGCTTCAGCAACTGTGTTTTATCACAGTTAGTTTTTAATTTAATTATAATTATAGTTTTGTTTCATATTTTAACTTTTCACTAGTTTACTGTGGGACAATTTGGTTAAATTAATATGCATTTCTATTTCATTAATAATTTTGAGTGCTTACATTAGTTTGTATATTATTACTAAGATATTATTTTATGTAATTAGCATACAAAACTGCATTATAATGTTTATCCAATTAAAACAAATGCTGTTATATATTTATTCATTCTAAATGCAGTATCTTAAATAATTCTTGATTAAAGTTTTAAAATAATCAATAAGAATTTATATATTTTAAAATCCTGTTAAATTTGTGACTTGTTAATTGGAGAATGAAATTCCTGCTTAAAATATGACAAGGCATCCATCTTAAAGAGCCATGCATCTCATTATAATTTTTTATTAGTTTACTGCATCAATACTGAATGCTATAATCAATATTATTTCAAATTTTATTTCATTTGGTGCCTTGTTTTGTATTAAGTTATGTATATATATAAAATAAGAAACTTAGTAAATGCAAAAAATATTAATTAATTTGTTTTTGTATAACAAAAAAAATTACTTTATATTGAATAGCAAATTAATTTTTTTAGATTAGTGTTTCCCAATTTTTTTGAGTCACACTATATTCGCATAAAAAAAATTTTTTTAATGTGGTAAAGAAAACATTTAAAATAATTTTTTTCAGCACAAAACTTAAATGTAAAAAGTTATCATTTTTATAAAAAAAAAAAAAAAAAATTATATTTACTATAAATTATTTGATAATTTAATTGTTTTTATGTAATTTTTATTAATGTTTTTAATAGATTAAAAATAATTGTTTTTAATGAATAATTTTATTAAAAAAACTAATTCAAATAAAATATTTTTCATGAATTGTTTTATAACAAAAAATATTAGGTTTTAAAATAAATATTCCATTTATATATAAAATTTAAATATATGTTGGGGATATACTGCACAACAGCAAAAAATTTGAAAAAATATTTCAGATAGGCCATAGCAAACAAAATAATATAAAATACTTAATATGTGTGAACGTATTGGGCTTTTAATTTATTATAACTATCTGCTGTAGTGACTTTAAATTACTTTTTTTTATTTATCAAAAGTCGTTATTGCAAACACTAATAAAATTTTTGATGTTATCATAATTTAAACAAGTGTTGAAATTTTCCCATTAAAAATTTTTGATTATATATAAATGACAATCTTCTTTGAAAATAATTTAGCCCGGTGTGCTTTAGATGAACAAACTTTACATAAAAAAAGAAATAAACAAATGAATGGGAACAATTAACAAGTCACTTTAAAAAAAAAAAATCTTAAGTTTTATTCAAAAAAAGATGGGAGGGGGGAGCAGCTAATTGGCTAAGGCAGTTTATTACTTTTGCTCTTGTTATCCCAAAAAATACATTTTTATTATAAAAATAATACATATATAATTAAAAACATTTCACAGAAAAACATAAATATTTAAAAACAAGAATATTTAAACTATTAACTAACTACAAATATAATTACATATATATATATCAGTAAAATCTTTAAACAGATTAACATTATGGTAATGATTCAGAAATAAAGGCAAAAATTATATCCTAATCTTTTAAGTTAATACTTAAGAAATCAGTGCTTCTTAAAAAGAATTAAATTTTAGTAAAATTAAATATTTACTTATTTCATTATGTATGTGAATTTAAAATTTATAATAATTTGCATATTTAAAATTAAAAGTTTCTTTTTTCACTTTCTCCTCTTACATTTTTTTATAATTGTTTTATTCGGTTCTGAAATAATTTTTTCATAAAAGTTCTAAAATTTTAATGATAGCATTATATTATAAGTGTTATTTTAATTGACTTGAAATAACTAGTCAATTCAATCTTATTATTTTTATAGATAAAATAAAAAATGTTTTGATGCTTTATCTAAGAATTAAAAATGCACTGCATATTTGTGTAAGTTTTTTATATGATAATAGTCAGATCTTAAAATTTTGATGCAATTTTTAAATACGTGATACTTAAAGAAAATGAGTTAAATTTGATATATAGGCAAAATATATATTGAAATATATATATGTAAGTTCCAAATAATTTTAACTGCAAAAATAATAAAATATATAGAATAAAAAAATATATTGATAGCACTACTGATCAATTAAAATATATATTTTATTATTTTTATTGTTAAAATTATTTGGAACTTACGTATATTGTATTTATAATGGGTATTTATAGATTATATATATATGTGTGTGTGTGTGTGTTGTAATCTTCTATATCAATATAGAATAATAAATATCCAAGAATAATAGGGATCTAATATGGAAACCATCTCAGTTAGTATGAGCATGAGTAAACATAAATAGAGGCCCACAAGGCACTACCAATTCTTATACTACCTTATATCAGTCCTACATCTCCTATGGCTAATATTAAACATCGATTAAATTAACTTCAAGATCCAAAGCAAAAATATTACAAGATAAATTTAGTTTGCAATACCATAATAAATAGTTAATAATCAGGAAGGCATCCATCTATGAAATGAATATGGAATTAGAATTATGAGTTGGATGATAAATGAATTAAGATGTAGATGATTAAATGGATGATGAAGAACAAATAATAATTAACTAATGAAAATGAATGAACTTAAGAGTGAGGAGAAGAAAAAGGAAATGTGTTAGGGTGATGAATGATTAAGATGGTGATAGAATATGGATCAATGAAGGATGGATCAATTATGATAATAACTAAAGATGAAATGAGGATGAAACTAAAAGAAAAATATGGATGAGCTATGATAACAATGTTGATGATGAAGAATGAGATCCTGAACTATAAAACTAATATTGTGTCAAACAACAGCAAGACAATAATGAAATAAAGCAAGGGGTTCTAAGCTTGACTAAAACAAAATATTTAACTACTAAATTAAAATAGATTATAAGTTTTAAACTAGAAAAGAAAACTGCATCTTAAAATTATACAGAATCAATTAAACAATAAGAATAAACATAAGAGATCAAGGCAAAGCATAATAAATAACTTAAGAAATGAAAAATTACAATAGATTCAAAATTGAGACTATTAATTAATAATTTACTTTTCTCAGGGTTCAAATAACTTAAATATTACTATTTTAAAAGATATATTTGGATCAGTGAGAGGGATTTTGCCACTACCCAAATATAACAAGCAAAGACAGCTCATAAAACAAAATGGAATTAATAAAGAACATTTGACAATTCCAATACTAACAATAATATGAACTTTAAATTTTATGAAGTATTAATAACTTCTTAATAAAGTAAATATAATAATTTACAAACTATCTTTTATTTAATAACCATGGGCAATATGATCAAGATCAGTGAATGATGTATCTAATGATTTAGATAAACAGGTTATTCCAAAACTAAATATTTCATCTTTAAAATATTATTTATAAATAATACATGTGCTTAAGATCAACAGTGTTTTGATCAATAAGCCATAAACTTTAAATGTCCTAAATGTAAGAGCTTAGCAAAATTTATTTTGATATGCTAATGCACAATAAAATCTATTATATTGACTGATGATGATTTTTATGACAACAATAAAATAATATGTTGATAGTAATAGCAATAACAGTATGGATAGTGATTAGCAATAAGGCCACAGACAACTAAATATATTTTCAAACAAAATTTATTTACATTATTTACAAGTTTGTAAATATACTAATAACAATAAAGAAAACATACATAATCTTGGACAATTGTAAACAGAAATTTACATATAACAAGATTTAATTACATCATTTTATGACTAAGGGAAGATCTATTGGGATGTATTTACCAGTTTAATAAATTATTACTCTTTTAATTTATTATTACGTAAAGTCACTATGTACATTGAGTTTATTTTGTCTTATCATACATTTTATATTTTACCTATTTATTAATAGCATGATTTTAAGAACATACTTCAAATAGACACAGGCAATATATTTCAAAATCTCTATTGAATGGTTAATAAACTACCAATATCATTACACAGGATAACACAATAAATATACTTAAAATATAATAATTTAAGCTACCATATGTTACTAGAAACTATTGACTTCTTGTTTTAATCCATTTATTTAGGTTATTAAACAGCCAACACTGCTTTAAGAGTCAAGACTATTATTATTCCACCTTTTAATTATTAGTTTTACCTTATAGGACACTTTAAAATTAAAGAAAAATATCAGCATTTTAAAACAACTTGGATATAAATGATATATAACATAAATTAATGGTATAGATGGGATCATCTTGAATGGATAGGCATTAAGTAACAATCTATTAAAAAATAACTTTTAACTAATATTGTCTTTTCTCATTGTTTTGCTCAATGCTAAGTACAATCTACATTTTCAAATACCATATTTCAGAAATCATTCGACTGTTATCGATACTAAACCATTAGAACTTAAGAATATGGAACATAATAAAACATAGGATATATCCAAAGATATAGTAGGGTTGACCTAAGGCAAAAGGGAACAAACTAACAACCTAGACCATAGTCATCTCGTGACTGCATATAGTCTTTAATCCTGGTGTCTCTTCTGGGGCACATTTAAGGATATAAAAGGAAGGGATGATCAATCCTTTGTTTAAATAACTATACCAACACATGGTTTGAAATCCTGGTGTCACTTTTGGATCACCTTTAGGGATATGAGAAAAAGGAAGTGGTCATCAATTCCTTATCCAATAACTAGATCAATACACTACAAAAGTATGGCCTCAGTCTGCTCAAAATTTGAAAAGCATTATTCATGATTCACCCATGATGGTCATTTATATCATTAATCAGGATAAGGGAATAAGTACACTTGATGTGATGCAATATGAATCTACCACATATTCCAAATATTATAAACTTATCATTATAATTATTCAACATGATAACAGATAAATCTGATACTAATATCACCATGAATATATAAAGACACTAACAAAATGGAATATATTACTATTTGACACATAAAATTTATAACTATTATTATCAAATTCAAGGATGACCCATAACTATAACTGTCATTAGCTATTAATTGGTTAAGTATTGTATATAAAAAATACCATATTTAATGCATCTAAATTAACCAAAGTTATATACTACCCATTTATTATTATCATTCAACAATTGTAGCTTTTATCCTAGAAAGAAAAATATTCATTAACTGTAATTGTTTATTATGAGAAATTTTAACCTTCATATTTTAAATATGAATGAAATTTATAGTAAATGGGATTACTTTATTTTTTTTATATATATTTGATCAAATTTATATTTATCATGAGTTTTTTTTTACACAAACCAGTTTTTATATCTGTAATAATAATGTATACAATATTACAAGACAATCAAAAATCACTACATAAACTTCTTGTTTCACATTTCTTCTTGTGAAAAAGAATGAAATCTTGATTACAACCATTTAAAATGTGCAGTATTATATGATTGATAAATGTTCTTTTCCACATGGAGAATATTTCAGATTTATTTATTAGTTTAAATTATAATCCTAGTATATTGCTTGATACATGAACAATTGTAATTTTCATCCATTAATTTCAACACTTTGTTATTCCAGGAATTAAATAAAAAAAACTTGAAGATAAACATTGATTCTTATCTTCATCACTGTATATGCATTTATATACTTTATTGACTAATGGCACTATTTAATAATTAACACATTAGAAATCTAATCCACAATATGATTAACACAATAATTAATATATCAAAAATTTAAGTTGACATTTGATTCACTTTTAATGAGATTCTACAACTTAGTTTAATAAACATATCAATTCCACTTGTTACCAGAAGTTGCAAGATGTTATATTCATTTTTCCCCTAACATGAGTTTTAAGGCAATGTTGAGAATACTTCATATTAAAAGTCTTAATAAATATTTTGTAAACTTTTATAAATTAGTATCTTCATTTATATTATTTTATTAGGTAGATATAAGTTATTGCTGTGCTTTTATTTAATTGCAATATAACATTTTTTTAAATTTATTTTCTCCATGTAATGAAATTAATATAGCATAATAAGGTTGTGACAGTTGAAGTTAGCTTTAATATAATATTTCACATTAGTTTAAACATGTCATGAGTGCCTTATAAATTCAAAATAGCAATAAAAGATATTAATTATCTATTATAGTTCTGCTTATTTTGAAATTTATTCTGACTGAATATACAAAATAATTTTCTTTTTTTTCTTCTTGCTATCCCAAACAAGTCATAATTATTTTTATAATGCACACAATAAATATAATAATTAAAACAGTTATAAAATAAAGAGTATGAACTTCTGAATTGGTTTAAATTTGAAGTCCATTTTAGTGGGATTTTTCTTTCTTCCAATATATCTACCAGTTTTAAATGTGATCTTTTTATAATTATTGATTGATTGTAACAGTGTGTTTTATGTATGTAGATCAAATGGAGTTCCTACTCCATTAGTTACAGATTTAAATCCAATTTAATTCTAATCTTAATTCAATTCAAATTCAATTTTACTTTTTAATAATTTTCATCTTTCCCTTAATTTAATTCAGTTATACCATTTTGGTCTTTCTGTTTTCTTGGTCTCTGGTTCTCTCTTATAAAAATCTATATTAACCTATTTATAAACACTTATCAGAGAAGATTATTGTACAAATTAACAGACCAATTGAATTATTGTATGTGCATATATTAATATACAATTAATAATTTTTCATCTACAAGCATAAGTGATAACTAATCAAGCAGTTCAAAACTATTTTAAATTGCAATAAAAATATGCTTGAGAATTAATTATAGAGATTAGTTTAGAATAGCTATAATTTTAAGCCCTTTTTGATTATTATTTAATAATAACAAAATACCAAATATATCTATACTTTTAATTTAATCATAACATTAATAAATTATTATTCTGATCTCATTGAAAATTAGTCCACCTGACAGAGTGCATATAAAAAGTCTCATACACAACTTGGCAGAGGGCCTAACACATCTCTTGAACAGTCCAATTCTTTATCACTTTCAGAAGATTTATAGATGAAATTTACTTATTTTTATAATATAATTTAGCAATTATGATAACACACCACTGATATAATACATCTGTTTAATATTTTTAATTATTATTAAATAAAATTTAACATTTTTATATAATTGACCATTTAATTAGGGCTTGACAAACATTGAGCCCAACCATTGTTACAATATGTATAAAAACCAATGTACATAATCTGGGTTCAACTTTACGAATGTACTTGAAGTTTTTTTAAGTGAAAAAAGCATTTGCAAATAAATTATATTATTTTTCAAATATCTTATTCATGGTTGTTTCAATTAGCCTAACATTATTTCTTCATAAATGATTGTCTAGTTATTTATAAATGAAAAGTGAGGCAAGAAAAAGATAAGATCCTCACAAAATGATAGCTCTCATGCTTAGGTTGTTTTTCAATTTTGATATAAGATTAAATACTTTGCTAATTATACAATCATATATATGTATATGTTGAATTATGTTTTTTTCATGGATTTTTAAATTGATAAATAATGGAAATTAATAGGTAATAAAGGTGGAATAAAATGTATGTGCTTTCAATATAAACTCAAGAAATTTTATTAATATATATATATATAATCATGTATAGTGCTCTGAAATAAAAAAAATGACTTCTGGTGTATTATAAAATTTTTTACATTTTTTTAATGTGATTGAATATGACACTCAGAGAAGAAGAAAATTGGCTGCTTGAACATCATAAAATTTGTGAATTTTATTGTTTTCTGTTTGTTTATTTACATTTTTGTTTGTTTCTTTGAATAGCATATAATTGAAGTCTTGTAGTTAGGTGCAGCATAGTTTATGACTCCATTGTATATTTATTACAGATATAAGATTTTATTCATGACAGTTGATAATAGTCATGTAAATTGCCAAATATTTTAAAGTGAATAAAAAAAACAGTGGTAATCTATTTCATATATTATGGCCAAAATTTTAAGAATAGGCAGAATGATGTTTGTATTTTATTAATTGGCAGTGACTTAGCAGCATTTATTATTTTACATATAATTCATACATATTTATTTATTAAAATGATAAATCAAATAAATTTATAAAAAATCATTTACAAAGAAGATTTAAATTTGGTATGAAATCATGTAATTTATAATTTTCACTCATCCTTTACAGAAAGCAAACATATAATAAACTATTGATTAAGTATAAAAATAATGAATGAAGAAAAATTCTGATAACAGTTATTATGTCAACGCCTAATTAAGATTATTGTTTGCTTACTGGTAAAAGTTTCATATTTTTTCATTTTCATTAGACATGTTTTAATATTTAAATTTGAATTTTTTTATCTTGTGATATTTTATCATTGTAACTCTGTTTGACTTTACAATTTATTGTTAATATATGCATATATGTAATCCAAATATAAATTAACCATTTCTATACTAGTTCCAAAAATATATATATATTTTTTAAAATTATATATCACTAATTAACTCCTTATCACAAAGCAGTATTTATTATATTTTTAATTTCAATGTTACATATATAAATTTTTTTTATTAACAAAAAGTCATTAAATGCTTAAGATGATCTGAAAATTATGTAATTATATAATGAATTCTGTCCAGTAAGATTTTACTTAATATATAGTCGTAGTAAAATACAAATTAAAGAAAAATATATTGTAATGTATTGGGTGAAGAATGTTTGGTAGCTGATGATAATGATTAAAACTTAAACCAAATATTTTTGGTGAAAAAAAGAAATAATTTGTTTTAAATTAGGCAATACTTTCCTAATATCTTCACTTTTGTTTAATATTAAAAATTGGGGTTTATAACATACAAATGCATATCAAATTAATGTGAATAAAGAACAAATGACAATATGTTTAATTTTATATCACATAATCCTTTTATTATTCTTTTCTTTTTTAACAAGTGATCAATAATTGATTATCATATTTCCAAAATAATTATTAAAATTAATAGATAGCCCAATACCAATAATGAATTTCATTTTTATAGAATTAACTGTGTTATTCATAAATTGACAGAAATAAATTAATAGAAACTTTATTTTACTGATCCAATTTATTTATAGAATATTTAAAGCAAGTTTTTCCAATTTTAGAAAAATTTATCCAAACATAAAAATCTTTGGTACAAAACAATATTAGTTATTTTGCTGAGCCAGGCTTTTGATATTGTGTATCTTTGTCTAAACATGACTCAAATTCCTGGCTCAACAAGTAACAAATATTGTTTTGTACCAAAGATTTTTGGTGTAATAATTGATAATTGCCTACATACTCTGGTAGAATATATTTTATTACACATTATCTATAGTATATATTATAGATAATATGTAATAAAATATATTCTACCAGATTATGTGTGTATTTATATATTGAATTGGGTCCCCCGAATATGTCTATTTTTGCTTAGTTTAAATACCTTTAAGCATATTACTTTCTAATATCTTTTGGAATCTAATAAGCTTTATTATCTTGCTTTTAACTAAATTTAATATCTAAACTTTACACGACCCACCACTCTCAGTGCCATCTCATATTGCTGACCCAACTGATCACACACATGTTGAAAAGATAGATAATCACCAATATACGTCTTTCATGCTAAACCAGCAATCATCAGTTGATCTAGATTACTATCCTCACACATATATACAATCAGAGCTCAGCTTTATATTAAGATAGCCAATCTTTATACTTTAATGGACAGGCTTCAAATTATTCCAACTCACAACTCTTCAGCCTTCCATTTCATCGCATATGTATGTATAAATGGATTATTCTCCTGTACATGAGGGGTCAGAATGACTAATATGTCAACATGGGTAGGATGACAACCTTGGCACTAAAAAGGGCTTTGAATGTTCCATCATCAGATTTTCAATGAAATGGAAGGCTGAAGAGTTGTGAGTTGGAATAGTTTGAAGCCTGTCCATTAAAGTATGAAGATTGGCTATCTTAATATAAAGCTGAGCTCTGATTGTATATATGTATGAGGATAGTAATCTAGACCAACTGATGATTGCTGGTTTAGCATGAAATACGTGTATTGGTGATTATTTATCTTTTCAACATGTGTGTGATCAGTTGGGTCAGCAATATGAGATGGCACTGAGAGTGGTGGGTCCTGTGAAAGTCTGAGTTCGAATCCCACATATATTATATATATAAATGCAGGTTTAAGCCTGTATAATGTATTATCTAAACTTTAGTAAGCTTATCATTTAGCTCAATACATAACTTCTAGGTAATTGTTATTTTATATCTTTAATACTGTGGGGACAGATCAGCCCTTCAAGAAGAGGGGAGAATACCATTGATAGCATAGCCATCAATGATACCCATGGCAGATCGAGCTATACAAAGCATAACATGATCGTATTTTCTGCCATGGCTCACCCTGACTGCTGGAATCAAATCCCTACCATCCAAAGCATTTTATTTGTTTTGAGGATCAAACTCAGGCACCAACCAACCATATGTTATATAGTCAACATGCTTTGGATGACAGGCATGCAATACAACACTTGACATTCTAGGCTAGCTCATATTCTGTATTAGGGTCCACTACATTTAACTTAACACATATAATATTTATGACTTGAAATTAATGATGATTCAGTGACAAGAGAGAGAGAATAAACCAAATAATATTGAAGCAAACATTAATATTTATTCAAACACATACATATCTAATATAATATAACAATATAATTCTTAACATTAAAAATATAAATGATTAGTTTCAGGCTAAATTTTATAATAGTCTTAATTTAATTACAGCTCATTTAAAATAAATATAAAGTGTTTATAGACAAGTATCAAAATATCTTTACATAGGTTTTTATGATTGTCAGTTTCCAACCAGTTGGCTTTTTGTTCTTCATCATTGGTTTCAGGGCTTGTTTTCCATTCTTTGTCTTGACAATGGGGGAAAGAGAGTTTGCAGCAGCGTCTATTTCACCATTTTGGCATCAGTTTCCAGTGAGGATTCAGGCAGGACAGCCAATTTTGGGAGGACTTTGGGGCCTGAAGCCCAGTTGAACAGTTTTACACAGTATAGCACCACATGTTGCTATATCTGTAGTGTCTGCAGTAATATTTTCTGACAGCAGTAATGAATGGTTCTATTTGTTCTTAGATTTCTGAATCTCTGGATCAATAAATAATCTAATGAATCAATTACAAAATGAAGACCTGAATAATTCACAGACTCAATAATAGAATAATATAACAATAGATGGTTGTGATTTTTATATTTCTCTCTCTCCCTCTCTCTCTCTCTCTCTCTCTCTCTCTCTCTCTCTCATTGTTTTAATTTCTTATCATTATTTTTAATTTTGATCATAGCTTGAATTTGTGTTTTTTTTCCATTAATTTTTACATTTCATTAATCTAATTGATTTTTACATTGCACATTATCTAATCTTTCTCTTAAATTAATCTACTATCACTTTTATGAGATAGTTTACATGTTTTTCTTTTAATTAATTCAATCAATAATCTTTTAAACTAATTACATTTTCAAAAGTTTTCTTCTACAAACTAATTTTTATTCTGATTTTATATATTTACTTATTTTTATACATTTTATTCTTTTAATTTATAAAAAAAAGAGGCTGAGTTTTATTTTAGATTCCCCCCCCCCACCTGCTCTCTATACTAAAACTTTATTCTATTTTTAAAACAACAAACAGTATAACACAATCTTTTTATTCTACAAAATTGTGTTTAAAAATCTATTTCTGAAATGATTATTTCAACAAGACTTGTTTATTTGATTTTCTTTTTTAATATATCCATCATATATTTTGAATTATGAAACATGTAATATATATATATAGTTTTATAACACATTTCTCACTAGCATTACAATATATATATATGTGTGTGTGTATTGAATTAATTTCTATTTTATCTATGCTGAATTACTCATCTTTTCCCTCAGTCTTACAACACTGCTCCTGGAAAAATTAGATCTCTATGCTTTCTTGGGCTTTTTTTTTCTTCCAGAATCTAAAATAAATTAATTCACAAAATTATATCTTATAGATAGACTTCTTATCATCTGGCAATCTTATTTATTAAAAAAGGCAAAATATAAATTTTATTTTTATTCTATTTTCCATTACATTATCTATTAATATTTGGATTTGATTTATTCATTCTTATATATATATATAAATATTTCATATCTGACATAATAAAAATGAAAAACTATATATTTAAATATGCAATTCATGGTGTACTATTTCAATCACAGATGAGCTTTTTTCAGAAACTGGAAATATACATCATTTAGCTTCAATTGTTAAAGAAAAATATGTCTATATTTTAAATGTTAAACAGCAAGTTATATATTTAAATAAGTATTCTTCATCCTTACTTATATGTTGCTATTTATTCAATGCATAATAACAATTTTTTTTCAGTATGAGGCTTATTTATATTACTTTATATACAGATTTTAAATTTAAATTTGCAAAATTTAAATACTTAAGAAATGAACATTACCTGGTTAAAAGTTTATTTGAAAATTACTGAACACTTCTTATAAGTGCCTCTTCAACATTTAATGTACATTTAATTTATATGTAAGTAAGTATCACTGAAGAGTGAAATTTTAATTACTTTTATAATTTATGGTTTCCGTCAGTAATTTACTTTCCTGTTAACTAAATATGCATAACTGATTCTTTTCCATCCACACTCATCCCAGTTATTTTATTTGGAGTATTCTGAGATTTTTTTTTTATAAGTTTATTACGTTTCAACAATCTAATAAATAACATTGTTTTAAGAAATTATACATTAACAAACATAAAGACAATTTTCAAATAATTAGTTACAGATTCATTTAAAAAATAATAACAATTCTGACAATTTTAATAAACATACATACTTATTGCAAAATAATAATAATTTTAATGCCATCATTTTTAAAAACAGAATGTTCTTAAAATATTTCATTCTTAAAAGAACTATTTATAATAAACTAAAACATTTTACACTGCTTTTAGATAAATTTGTTTTATATCTAAGTGCTTTCAAAGAACTGTTGCTTCATGTCTTTTACAAAATGAGTACTATTTATTTAGTTGTATTTTTTTAAAAAAAAAAAATTGGTTTTATGAAGAACTATTAAAAATGGAGTCAATATATTGAAATTTTTGAAGATATTTTATAAGCTTGGAAAGTGTTTTTAAAACGTTGATCAATAAAAAAAAATAGATTTGCTAAAATATATAAAACAAAAAAAAATGTAATATTTGTCAATGAAAAAAAAAGTTTTTGATAATAAATTATAATGTTAGAAAAATTTAAGGCAGTTTTGATTATTTTATTATTGTATATATGTTAAAATGAAGAATTTTTTTCATGCACAAATGATGGAAACAATTTTCGACTTCTATGTTTTCATATACTATAATAGTAATAAATTATAATAAACAATCGCATATATGGATAAATTTGAAATTGAATTTACGTATATATTTATGTAATTCTTAAGCACTTATTGACTTCCAATTTCAGATAAAAAGGTATAAATTAACAACACAAACTAATAATTGCACTAAGCCAGCTTCCAGCAAAACACTGCCAGAATCATAATGTTGAATAAAGTTATGCAGTACAGGTAAGTTTATATAATTGATATGATGTAATATGTAAATGAGGTGCAATATGCAAATAATGGAATTAGATATTTCATTTTTTGGACAATGGAACACTTGAATCTTTTTTGTTGATTGAATGTGGATCTTTTACAATTGCCAAAGCCTCTTTGTACCTTCTTTTCCTATTGTCTCTTTCTGAGAAAATTATTCTAACATGTGACCAGTGGCATGTTCATGATCAAGAAAAACTGATCTGTATTCAGTCTTTTGTTTAGCTGTGTGGCACAAATATACATGTCAGGAAATTCTCACAGATCTACTTTCATGAGATTTCCCTTAATACACAGAGCTACAGGAAGAATAAGTACATGCAATTTTATAAATGACCTGAGAAGTATATTACACAGGTGTCTTATTTTTAGTATTTGTTCAACAAATTATTCAAAGAAGGCAACAATCTTAAGCTGTATATGTTAGTGTAAGTGTTCCTAATATTATTTCCAATATGAGGAATATAAGGAAGGCTTATCCACAGTTTAAGTATATTATTAATCTTTTTAACTTTATTTACATTGGTGTAAAATTTCCTTATTGTTTTAATGTGTGCTAGGATTATAACCAAGCCCTATTAGATTATTAATGTATGCATCTATGTTGTTTTTTTTCTATCTGCCTTATATTTGCATAGATTTTTGTTTTTATATAAGAACCATTTAAAGCCAGCCAGTTTGTGTTCTATTGGGACTTTTGACATAGAATGAATGATTTCCCCTATTTGTAAAGATTTTAGCTTCGTTTCAAAGTTGAGCTCATTTTTATTTTTCTATATATACATGTCCAGAAAATTGATCCTATGATTGCTGTTTCCTATTTCAATAGCCCATTCAAGAAGCAATGTATTTTTAAGCTCCAGCCATGTGTTATTGATCTGATCCTCCACTGCACATGTGTTCCATTGTCTGAAAAATAGAATATCTAATTGTCTTATTTGCATAATGTACCTCATTTACATATTACATCATATCAATTATATAAGTTTATCTGTACTGCATAACTTTATTCAGCACTATGATTCTGGCAGTGTTTGGCCAAAATCTGGCTTAATGTGATTAATTAGTTTATATTCATTGATTTATACCTTCTCGTCTGAACTTAGAGTCAATGAGTACTTAAGAATTATGTAGTTTTATGAAAATAATTAACTCATTGATATATATATATATGGTACATCTATTTACTATGCCCATAATGTCAAGCTTTTTCAGTATTCATCCATAAGTAATCTTAATATTAGTTAGAAAATAAATATCTAGTTGTTTTTAGCTAGAGAATAAAGAAAATCAATAAAAGCTTTACTACCTAGTATTTACAAGCTTGACATATACTGCCTTTCTCTGCTGTTCTCAGTACAGAAATGCCAGAAAATCTTTTATTATATAAAAGGTTATTTGGAAGCTATTTTAACTTTATATTATTTATTGTAACAGTATATAAAATGATTAATATATATACATATATCAATAAATGTAGCATTTTTCAATATATATACATAATTTCCAGTTTTGACAACTCAATAGAATAGTGTCAAATCACTTTCATCACTCTTATGCCTGTTAGATTGTGATTATTTATTCACATTTGGAATTTTTAATATGTATAAAAAGTAACTAGTCTATCAGGGTATTTTAATTAAATGATTAAATCAATTACATAATAGATGTAAATGAAGTTTTTTTTACATGGCTTTAAAATTATATATGAGAAATTTTATTTCTACTCATTTTAAAACTATGTAAGTAGACAACTATAAGTCAACTATGTATAATATTAGCAAATAAATATATTTCCAATATTACATATATAATTTTCAGTTCAATAATTCATTTGAATACTGTTAAATTAATTTCACCATTTTTGTTTTCTGCTAAACTACTATGTAGAATAACCATTTCTACTTCTAGTCTCAAATATTTCAAAAAAATGGAGATTAATGAGAGAATCTATTGTTATAAGATAACACAGTTGGGCAACAATTGTAACAGTATGGAAATACAGGGGTGGCAATAGTAACTGTATAGAAAATAGTGGCCCCACAAGTTAGGTAACACTTATAAAAGTATGGAAAATTGTGGGTCCACAAGTTAGGTAACACTTGGAACAGTACAGAAAATGAGTTTACTTGTGGTAGTAGTCCCACAAGTTGGGCAACAAGTATAACTTTATATCAGATGAGGGCCAGATTATGACATGTGAAATCATCATCATCCATAAATAAACAACATATAAATTTAAATGTAAAAGGAATGAGCATGAGAGATCAGTACAGAACTAACCATAAGTTTACCAGCATTACATAAAAGTAATAATCATTCATCATCATGACTGATCAACAATAAAAATAAATCAACAGTCAATCTGTGACTGGATTTGAAAGTGGTCCACTATTGATCAGACTAATTATTTAGCAACTGCCAAACTTAGGCCAGGAATATAAACAATAGTAACTTGGATGCACATATTTAAGTGCTTCTCCATCAAACTACAACATTAAGTCAAATAATGCTGAGATACTAAAAACATCCTGACCGTCAATCAATGTTTTTGCCACATAGTACAATTAATGTACTGGCCAACTATAAAATAAATTTCTAAAGAAATAATAAATAAAATGAAATGTAGTGTACAGACATTAAATGATATCTCTTTTGTGCCAACCAGAATCATCATCATCTGATATCCATAACACTAAACATAAACCGCTTAATCCATATAACTGTTATACACAAACCTAGCTTGCGAAGTAAGAACTCTATAAATTGTTACTATAAGCAAGAAATAAATAAATAAAGCAGCTTATTATAAATCACTTTAAATAATTTTTAGGTTTACCTTACAAGTAAATGATTTTATTGGGATCATTTAAAAAAATCCTAGAACACTAAGCTGTCATGAAATAAAGTCACATTGCAATTTATAAAACAGGGATATATTGAAAAATATTTTTAAAACAATTATTTATTAATTAATTGATTAACAATAAACAAAAAAATTATATGATAGTATGAAATTTTAAACATTCATTTGCTCAAAAAATATATTTTCATAAAAAAAATTATAATCAATCAGTTGAATTTTATTCATAGATTAACTTTTAATTAATTAAGTTATTTTTTTAAAATAACTAAGATTTAAAAATAAAACATTTTCAAAATCAAAGATAGCAATCTTCGATTTAGTTTAATTAACCTTTTGTTAAATTTTTAGGAGGAGAAATTAATGAAAAGAAAAAAAATGTTTAAAAAAATTAATTTACAAAAAATTAAATTTTCTTAAAATATTCTTTCATAATTTTGGCAAGAAAATTGACTGGAATTAAACAAAATATTTCACAATTTAAAAATATTTAAAATTATTAATTCTTATAACAAAAAAATATCTTTTTTTTTTGTACTATAAATTAAAATTTAGTGTGCACAAAAAAAATCCCTTTGACCATGATTTAATTCTTCTGTGGATTGCTTCTTTCCAATTATAATTTCCAGTTGAATTTTCTTTTTGAAGGCCTCTACACATGAATATGATTAATTTGTCCTTTTTCTGGTGTATAGTATTTTATTTCAGGATTAACAACAGCAAAATTTTATCCATTTCTTTTAATAAATTTCCCAGGAGAGACTATCACAGATAGAGACTCATGCTCTTGGTTGAAGATTAAGTTGCAGATTACTTTAGGGGGTAACTTCTCTATATTTTTATTTTAGTAAAAGCAGGTTACATGTAGGAAGATGATGTCTAACTTTTAGATGAATTATGCATATGGTTTTCACTGTACAAACCATTTTATGACTAAACTTATAGTATGCTAAAAGCTTGGTTAATTCTGCTAATCTATGCAATGATTGGTAAAAGCTGCTTCTTTCTTTCTTTATCAGTTGGATAAAGACTTGACTGCACTCTCTTCAACAGCTAAGTTAAGAATAATTTCTTCTTCTGTTTTTCTCAGCAGCTGAATTAAGATTTGTCTATTCTCTTCAACAACTAGGTAAGTAATAATATCTTCTTACCCAGTAAGTGTCTTTATGACAAAAACCATTTTAATGATGAACAAATTAATAACCAATAAGTTCACAACTAAATTAATATCAATTTCAGTTCTATTAAATGCTATCAGAGAACAAATAAAAATAATCAATTCTATTCTTAAAGATATGTTAGTAGAAATGTCTACCCATCCATTGTATATGTATTAAATGGATTATGTCCTGTACATGAGGGGTCAGATTGACTTTAGGTCAACATGGGTGTGATGAGAATCTCAGATCAAGGTGGCCTTTGAGCATTCCATCATCAGATTTTCAATTGGATGATGGTTGAAGAGTTGTGGTGTGGAGTGGATTGATGCCTGTCCATTAAAGTATGAAGATTTGGCTATCTTAATATATATTTGAGCACTTATTGTATATATGTGTAGAGATGATAATCTGGACTAACTGATGATTGCTTGTTTAGCATGAACTATGTATATTGGTGATTATTTATCTTTTTAACACATGTGTTCAAGTGTATCAATGTTATGAGTGGTGGGTCATTTGAAAGTCTGTGCTCGTATATCCTATAGGTTAGTATACTATGTATATGGTCTTGTATAAATAATATATCAATAGAAAACATTAACAACCACATAATTATTTGTGTGATCCAGGATCTAAACTGTTTTCATACAACACAATATGGATATCAATAAAAAACAATAGTTTGGTTCCATATTAAGTTATTTAATCAATTTATAAAAGCTAAATCATTTAGCTGAATATGTATTGATCCTCTGTTTGATGTCATCTTTCCCAATTGTCAGCTATCTTTGTTGGTAAAATTGGAAAAAACATCACACATGTGAGATGGAGACTAACCTTTCTTAATACCAGACATCAAATGAATAGCCCTCAAGTAATTTAAATAGCATACAATGAGCTATCAATAGTAGTGCATTCCAAAATCCATTTATGGTTCCAATTGTAAATCCATCCATCTACAAATACATTAGAAAATATGTTGTTAAATGAAGCATTAACACATTCTGGCATTAAATTCATTTATGGGTGTTTTTCCAACTATAGTTTTACCCAACAAATTTTAGTTATGTGGGCAAGAAAATGAAACTTTCTTATACATCAGTGATTATTGTCCTTTCTTCAAAAACTTTATGCCAAATCTAATTCTCCTTAAAAACTCACTATGATTAGTGACAAAAAAACCAATAAGATCTGCATTATCACTGTGAAGATTCATATGACTAATAAGATGCAAAGCAATATTTCTAAACTGAAAGTTATTCTGTTCAACTTTTCCATGAATACTGGAATAAATAATTTTATAGAAATATAAAGTAAGGATTAAAATATGGCCATGGGATATTTTTAATCCATAGAATTATTTATGACCTAAGTAAAAGACCACCATACAATCCTTCTTAATAGAATTTCCTTTTAATAAAAAGAAAAACTTGTAAGACTTGGAAAAAAAAAAAATAATCAAGGAACAAAATATATTAAGATTTTATTTAATATAACTTGTTAAATGATATGTAATTTCTGACATAAAACTTAGTTCTGTGCAAAGTATATAATGAAATAAACACATTTTAAAAATAAATGTTATTTAATACTGAGAATTTTTTTTTGCTATTTATTTAAAATTGAAATATCTTGCTGAATCTGTATATATTACCATTTTCTATGTTTACACAAGCTGTTAACACACTAGCAAACTATCAACACAGTAGTGCTACCCAGTGCAAGCCATAGCATCCATTGATTACTATGGCTTCCACTGGGTTGCACTACAATATGAAGAATTTGCTACTGTTATTTTGCTTTGTATTAACAAATCTTTTTTTTTCTTCTTATCGATTAGAATTCTTATTTAATAAAGGTAAAAACATTTTTCTGGTTAAAATATAATGTTTTAAATCAATTAATGTCAGGGGCATAATTCTTTTACTGGAATAATTTTAAATTATAAGCATTAAAATTATTTATTTCCTTGATACTATGGCTTTAATTGTCCGTGGTCATAGGTTTACATAATTTATATTTCTTCTTCTAATACTTTTTTTCTGTGGTTTTATTCTACTTCTACATCCAGTAGCAAATGAGTATTGCCTAACTTTTGATTTTTAGTTTGAATAAGTAGTTCTTTTATTTGCTTCTGAGTAATTGTGACTTAGGTTTCAAAAACATATTTTTTTTATTTTTGTATGGCTTAATCTATTATTGACTAGATAAGTGGTTATATTTAAAAGTAGATTATTTACTCCTACTTTTGATTTATACTTTTAAAATATTGAAAGGTATTATGGTTGTAAATTCAAATTTTAAAAGCAAATGTGCATTAAGCAAATAGTGACTGAAATTAATGTGTTTCTGGATGTAAATATACTGAAAAAAAATGTTAGTTAAAAAAAAAATATAAAAGAACTTATAAATAGGAAGCTGATTTTTTTTTTTAAAGGAAAGTAATCAAATAGTTTGATGCTCGGGAGTTGACATAAAAATTCAAGAATGATTATGCTAAACTTAATAAAGAAATCATAAAGTAAACTACAGATGAAATAAAAAAATAATTTGTAATTCAAAAGGCGTTTTTATTACAATATGTAATTGTACTTTTTACTTTTATACTTAATACTTAGAGTATTTAATGAAGGTTATATTTCTATAATCTTCATTAAATATTCTAAACATGATGCTGCCATACGATCAACTTTAATTTTTTTAAATTTATTTCTGAGTTAATATCCTTTTACAATTGCTATTTCATCAGCTAATCAGCAAGTAAAATTATCATCATCATTAGTAGTTACTTGTAAATGTATATGGCTACTTTAATTCCAGATTAAAGATAGAAAGGCAAAAGAATAAAAAATTAAAGATGTGTTTTGCAATGACTACACAAACCAATCCATGAACTACAAAAACATCCATTTATAGCACATGGTGATTTTTTAATATGTTTATTTGGTTGCTTTGCTATCTTTTAACTTCTTTTTTTTCTTTGAATGATTTATAATTTTTTGATTAATTGTAGTTTTAAATATCTAAGTGCAATCTATTCTCAGTCCCGTCCAATGAAAGCAGTTAATATTGCACCAACCTTGTTTGAGATAATCCTTATAACATAAATAGGACTGCCTCTCCCATAAAAATTATGTTTAAGTTCATCATAAAATATTTATTTGGGAAATCTGTTTAACATTTATTTTCTTCACATGCCAAATTCATTGAAAATGTATATTTATTATATAGATTCTATTGCATAATGTCCATAAAGCCAAAAAAAGTAACCAGTTGTTGATATATTATTGTCATTATACTTTTATAATTTTACAAAAGGTTTTAAAATATGAATTCTTTCTCTACATGACAGTTTTTTTTCATACCTGCACTTATATATGTAATATATATGGGGTTTGAACTCAGACTTTCACATGACCTTCAATCATCCATACTATCTCATGCCACTAATACACTTTGATCACACATATGTCAAAAAGATAAATAATCACTAATAAATGTATTTTGTGCTAAACCACCACTTGTCAGTTGGTCCAGATTATCATCCCCATACATATATACAATCAAAGCTCAGCTTATATTAAGATAGCCAATCTTCTTACTTTAATGGACAGATTTCAATCCACTCCACCCCACAACTCTTCAGCCATCCATTTCATGATGGAATGCTCAAAGCCCATCTTAGTGCCAACCTTCTCATCCTACCCATGTTGATCACAAGTCACTCTGATCCCTCATGCACAGGACATAATCCATTTAAATACATATATGAGAGATGGGAAGACCTTAAAGCACTTTATTTTGAAATATGAATTCTTTCTCTACAGTACAGGCTTTTTTCATACCTGCACTTATATACGTATATATGTAATGTATAGGAGGGTTGAACTCAGACTTTCACATGATCCTCAACCATCCATGCTATCTCGTACTGCTGATACACTTGATCACACACATGTCGAAAAGATAAACATTTTTGGTATTTTTACATTGAGATAATAAGGCACTCACAGTTCTTTTTCATACAATAAATTGAGCTACATAACAACCCTATATACAATTAATTTAATTGAAGTAGCTATATCATTATGAAGAAATATCTTAACTTTTAATTTATTAAATGCAGCAGCATCAATTGTAGTCTGTGTGCACCACAACATCGTAGTCTGATTTTCTATCTAAAAACTACTAAGATATTTACTTTAAATTGTTTCATATTTTCAAGCCATAACATCTAAGCTAAATATTGGTGAAAATTTTAATTTCATCATGGCTGATAAAGTACTTCAGGGTTTTTAAAATATTATTTTTTAAACCAAAATCATTATAATCTTCAAAATATTAAAAACATGCAGGAGATTATTAATTATCAAAAATAGTATAATTGTTACTATATTATATATCCTCAAAACAAACAATTGCAGTTATTGTTTTTTGTGGTTAATTATTTTACATATGCACAAACATCCAAACACCTCACCATCAAATCTGAATTGAATCTTGTTATGCTAATAAGTATATACTGTTATATATATATACACTTGTGTGCTGAAATACATGCACATATGAAGTTAGAAAACATAAGTATTTAAAATTTAATATAAAATAAGTAAAATTAAAATTTATCAAATCAGTATATAAAAAAATTCAGTTTTACAAAAAGTGTAATTTATAAGGGATTTGAATTCAGACTTTCACATGACCCTCAACTCTCCATGCCATCTCATATTTTCTCTGGTACATGAGAGGTCAGAATGACTAATGTCAACATGGGTAGGATGACAACCTTGGCACTAAAGTGGGCTTTGAATGTTCCATCATCAGATTTTCAATGAAATGGATGGCTGAAGAGTTGTGGGTTGGAGTAGTTTGAAGCCTGTCCATTAAACTATGAAGATTGGCTATCTTAATATAAAGCTGAGCACTGATATGTGTGGAGATAATAATCTGGACCAGCTGATGATTGCTGGTTTAGCATGAAATACGTCTATTGGTGATTATTTAGCTTTTCAACATGTGTGTGATCAGGTGGATCAGCAATATGAGATGGCATGGAGAGTTGAGAGTCATGAGAAAGTGAATTTGAATCCCTTTTATATTACATTATATGTGCAGGTGTGCATAAGTCTGTACAGTGTATTAAATTAAAAAGTGTAATTATAACCCAAGGAAATAACTTTAAATAAATTCTTTAAAATCTCAAAAAGAGATAAGTTAATAGATCTCCATCACAATCTACCTAAAACTAATTAATTAATAACAAATAAAAAGTAGAATATTTTATTTATGTCAGATGCATATTAAATAATATCAGCAGGATCTGAATAATCAACCAATGAGAAAATTCTAATAATTAATTTAAAGTGAGTTTATGGTCCAGAGAAGAAGCCAAGGGACATTTGTTCATAGAAGCTATGTTTATGCACATGGATTTGCAACACCACAGTACTGGATATCACCATGTGTTGCCTTAAATCATTTCTAACATGAAGAGACTTGCCTCTGAATGTGCCAAAACAAGCCTAGGAACTTAAACAGGTCACACTGACTTTCATTATGTTTTTTGTATGTCTTTGGGTTATTATGCAGTTAAGTTGTATATAATTTTATATGTATTTGTAATATTAATATTGTTTTAAGTATTTGTATGTATTAAATCATAATCACAAGTTGCTGTAATTTTATTTGTTTTACCAGGTGAAAATTTATATAAGCATATGTCTGTTCAGAAGTGTAGGGATAGTTCTAAGACATAGCTCATCTTGATGCTATATATTATATATGTAAATAAAATAAAATATTCATTATGAAATAATATATTGTATTATATATAGGGATTTATTTAATATTTTATCCTTGTGTTTTTCATAAAGTTAATCGATTGGTAAATAATTAAAAAAATATATTTCAAACAAAAAAGTAATATTATTTATCAAATTTTATGTAAGTGCAATACTTATATATAGGTCAATTGAGGTGTAGCCTTGAAAAAATGTTAAAAAATCATCTATTGTTATATAAACATATAAAAAAATAAGAGTAATAATGATTTAACAACAGTTTTTTTTTTTCTTTGATCCAAAGAAACATGTGAGTTTACTTCCAATCTTTATTTTAAAAATGCTAAAATTCTTCATGAAGAGAGAAACCATAATAAAAGAAAAATGAAGAAGACATTTTTTATAAATAGAATTGGGGTGCCTGTAATTAATGGACAATTTGCTAATGTTAAAATTTATTAATTTTGGGATATGATGCAATAACATTTACTTTTGCTATATTTGAATTTTAATAATTTTAAATAAAGAAGGTTAAGAAATTAACTGAAAGTACTTTTGTCATTTATTAGAGTTATTTATAAATATAGTATCACTGTTATAATTTATTGTTTTATTATATACATGTGTGTATATATTGCATATAGAATTCAAAAAAGTATATATTAATAATCAAAAACTAAAGCTAACTTTCAGTTGTGTGCGTAAACAACTGAAAGATAACTCATTAACAGCTGTTTGAAAGTTTGTTTATTAAACATATAAAATATTTGCTGTATTAATATTGATACTATATATATACTTTTTAAGGAGATTTCAATAATTTCAATCTCTATGGTCATGTTGCAATCTTTAATGTCTATATAAATATATTGGACCAATTCCACCTTTATTGTTAAAAGGAGGCTGCCTTGACAACAGTTTGAGATTGTTGAATGTTGTTGATATTGGGATTGTCTAAGTGTTTAAGGAGTTGTTAAATAAAGTTTCGCTATGCAGTAGCTATTAAAATCTGTTTTAGCTTACTTTATATATTTTTTTTCTTTTTAAACTTAATTCAGTTTCAAATATTTAAATTTTATTACATCTTTTTCTTATTAAAAAACTTGTTTTACTGAATATATAAAACATAAAAAAAAGTCCACCCATATTTGAATTACTTTCTATAATCTTGTCAAGGCATAATTCAGTTTTCAGAAAGTTAATTTTCTGTTTTTATTTTTTAATTTTAAATAGAGAAATTATTAACATTATAAAATCTACTATTTTAAGATATTTTATATGCATTGACAAAAAGTTAAAAACCTTTATATAAAATTCTTCTTATTAATACTTAATTAATTTTAGAAGAATCTGCTGTAATTATTTCCTAACTTAGTACTAGTTTAAAAGTTTTTCTTCAATCACTATTTTATTTTATATATATATTATGCAAAAAAATTTATTGGGCAAAAAAAATTGTACAAACGTGAAAAAAATAATTTACAATTCAATTAGTTATTATAAAGTATATCATAAAAGAACAGATAAATAAAGTAGTGTATAAATTACAAAAGATACATTTTATAAATACATAACAAAGACATACAAAAGTAAAAGAGTGGGGGGAAACTATCCACTTATACTGGTGTCAGAAGAGAAACCAGGCTTCATGTAGCATCAACAATGTTTAGAGGAGCAAATGGTCTGTCTCTTTAATTTTTGAAATGTGATTATGAAACAGTGATTGAAATTTCTTGAATGTAGGGTTGAAATAAAAACTGCATATTAGGATCCAAGGAGTAAACATTAGGAAAGTGGTAAACTTAATTGAAGAGAAAATACCCTGTTTCAAGCTGTCAATGAGAGTGGCAATAGAGGAAGTAGTGATTTAATAATTGCTTCAGTGATATTTCTATAGATAAGAGGAGCAGGATATTCAAGCAAAAAATGGTGAATTGTTTCTTTAGATTTATGACAAAAGGAACAAAGGGCAGTCAATGTTAGCATTTTCCACTCACTGTGATTATATTTTCATTACAAGAATAAATTATAATGAAAGATTGATTAAAAAAACTTTATATTAAAAGTTTTAAATGGAGTTTAGTAGAAATTGTATTTAGTTTGTGATTTTATTGAATGAAATTTGGTTGTGATTTTTAAATTTATATATTTCTTATCAAATTGGATTTAGTTATGCTAAACATATAACAAGTCTTATCTTATATTCTTTTATGTATATATAAATCTTTATTATAAGCAAAGAAATTCATTAATGGTTGAACAAAATAAAAATTACAGTCACTGTAATTGTGACTGGGGGACTATATATAGTATTGCCATGAGAAAGAATATAAATAGGCAGGTAATAAAACAAATTCACTCTTTTTTCTGGATATTGCTCATCATGGGGCAGATATATTGAGAAGACAGCTCAATAATAGCCATTGATAGAACTGTATTGGAAAAAATAGTAAAAGACCACTGGATTTTTTTTGGCAATATTTGTTAATGTCAGACTGTTCATTGCATTTTAATCATGATTACTTAAAAAATGGAGACTAGAATCATTATTAGAATGGAGATAGAATGCATTTTTAAGAAAAATCTATTTGTATTTCTATTGGACTCAATCACGTAGTCTTTGTATTGAAGATAATTACTTATTGCCTATATAAAGAGGATGAAGAAAAGATGACATCTTAAAGCCTATCCATTATCTGCTTATGATGAGAAGTGTTCCTCGTGCCTATTATTAGAATTAATGAAAGAATGAAGTATATTGCCAAAAGTCTAACCAATAGTTATGTTTGTGTGTTTGCTTGTAATAATAAAATTTAAAAATGTTTTATATTGGTTAAAGCAACATGGTACCGTGGTACGAATAATCTTGCAGTCAATTCATATTTAAAGATAAAAAAGTTTCTCTTATTGCTAGAAACTGTGGAAATCTTAATCGTGACTTATTATTATTATATATTGTTTTCATATTAGTTATAATTAATTAATTCTGCTTTCATAATATATTGAATCTTTTATATCTATTTTAATTAAGTAAGTATATGGAATATATAATTTTTATTGTTATTATTATAATTATAATTATTATTACGTTCTTTGTACTTATTGTATTTTTAATCTTGATTTAACTTTGTGTATAGTATATGTTAAAATATATATTTAATTAAATGATTTGTTGTATTTTACTTAACATTAAAGTCTATCTTGTGTGTGTATGATTTGATCTCATTCCAAGCAAGCATTTGTAAGGTGTTTTTATTATCCCTAAAGGATATTGTTTTATAATGAGGAAGTCCCAGGATGTAAATGAAATAACAAAAAAGTAGGGCTATATATAAAATATTCTTCAGTCAGGCGGCATCCTTTCTTAATAGAAAATGATTTGCAAAAGTGAATTAATTTATTGTCTACAAAGATGTTGTTCAATGGAAAAAATACAGCAGTTCAGATTATTCGTAGACGTGTAATCATCATTAATGACTGATGATTGGAATAATCTAAACAAAACAGTTATATAATATGATGTGTAAGAGTTATATTATTTAAAAATTAATAGTATATAAAATTTAGACTATTAAAAATAAAAACCTTATATGGTTTCACAAATGGGCAACCAATGTATAATTGTTATACTCTCAGGGACCTCCTCTCTTTTTGCATTAATTACTGTTACAATATATAAATATATACGTATCGTTTTAAAGCTTTGGGTCAGTTTTTATGAAATAATGTCTTAAAAAAATAGTTTTTTGTAATATTAATAATTTTATTCACTATTTAAATTTAAAAAAAAAAAAAGATAAAAGAGGAAAATTATTTTTTTGCAAATATTTATAGCTTATATATTTGTTGGTTCATTTTATTTTACATATACATGAGGTTTTTTTATTTATATGTTTTTGCTTTTATTTTACGTATCAAATAAATTTTTGAATTGTCTTAACAAAAATTATAGGAAATAATCCTAACATTGGGGAACATATATATATATTATGGAATATAAAGTTTACTTTAGTAAAAAAAAAGATGTGATGAAATTTATATATTAGTATTACTGAATCTGTCAAATCATAGGAAAAATAGGCAATATTTTAAAAAATAGTTTGAGATTTTTTTTTTTTATAAAAATGTTTTTTTTTTTTTAGAATTTAACCTTAAAATATGCTTAATAATATTTTTCAATGGTAGTTGTAATACATGGGGTGTAAGTTACAACTACCAAATTTTCTAATCTCAGTAGAAATTTTATTGATTAATTTTTTTTTTGTACCATCTATTTTTGTTGCACTTTTTAAAAGTGTATCAGTTCTTTTCCTACTAATTTCATTCAAATTTGAATCATGTTCAAAATCTATTAATACTTGAAAATGATTTGCAAGTTCTAATTTAAATTTATTAGAATGTTTCTGAAGATTAGGAATATCAACTGTAAATTTGTTTTTTTAATAATTGTTGTCTCTTTAGTTTTGCATTAACACATACAACTTACTAATGGATGATCATTTTCTGTGTTGGATTTATTAAAAACGTTACAATCTTAAAATATGCATTTTTTATTAATCAAAATATAATCCAATTCTGCTGTACCTCCATTTGGATGCTTCCATGTCCATTTTCTTCTAACATTTTTTTAAAAAAATGAATTCATAATATAAAAGGTTTTTTTCTGCAAGCTGGACAAGTCTGTGACCTCTCTCATTTCTATTACCATAACCAAATTTACCTGCAGCACTTTCATCTTTCAGTTGTTTACCAATTCTAGCATTAAAGTCTCCCAAAACAATTTTAAAATGTTGTTTACTCTGATCAAAAGACTTTTGTACATCCATATAAAAATCTTCTACTACTTCATCACTATAAGAACTTGTTGGGGCATAAATCTGAATTATCTGCATTTGGTGTATGCTATTAAGTTGTATAACTAATTTTGCCATTCTGTCCAATACACCATCAATCTCCACAAGGTTGTTCTTCAACTTTTTATTTATCATAAATCCTACTCCAATATTTGTGCCTTTATAGTAGAGTACATATCCACTTTTTAAATATCTCTTCATCTTTTCTTCTAACTTCACAAAGTCCAATAATGTCCCATTTAATATGAGACAGTTCTTCCTATTTTTGCAATCTTCCTTTACTTGAAAGTGATCTGCAGTTGTAAGTATCTAAATAAAAGGTCACCATCAAATGGCAGCCTTGATACAAATCAGGGGTTTCTTAGCACCCTCCACATTCAGCCATCAAACTGCTGCCTTGGTTGATGACTTTACAGCTTTCTGGGAATAAGGGCCATGTATTTTTGTCTGTCATGATTGTATATATGTATTAGAAATAAAAGTTTCATTCACACACACATTCATTTTACCTTATCAGGCAACTGAGGAGAAAGACCGTGGTGTTTCTTAATCTTAATCCCTGGGATAAAAGGCCAATAAACTCACCAAACTGACTAATGGGTGTTGGTGAGCAACCCATATCTGTTCATATACTATATGAATAATCACCTAGTAATAATGGCTGCAATGATAAGAATATATGGAGTGGACATTAGGAATTTGCTCTACTCACTTTTAAGGCCCCTAAGTGGAATCAAAAGTTCTCCTTTCAGTTAACATCAAACTCCTTTCTCCAGACTAAATGTTTATATGGATTGTTATTATAATAATGAATAGAAATGAGGACATATATCAATAAATCAAGACTAACTTTAACTTTTGATACTACTAATTAACAACTCCTGAGGCTAAGTAAATTTTGTCATAATCCCCAACAAAAGAGCTATTATAGGCTTATGAGAAAAACTTGCTTAGCCTCAGAAAATTTTAATTAATAGTAAGTGATAATTTCTTACTAACATCAAAAGTTAAAGTTTTTTTCTATTTAATGGCTATTATCTCTTCATTTTTATTCCTATATATATAATAGAAATAAAATGTCAATTAATTAAAAACTATTGTAATAACAATAAAAATAATAAATATAATGGTAATTAATTATTCTATACAGACTTTCAATCTGCAGAAGTACTAGGAATTAGCTAGTGTACTTATGTGGATTGAAAGACTGTATATAATAATTAATTATCATTATATTTATTATTTTTATTGTTATTATACATATATAAATTAAGATTATAATGTAAACAAAATTTTTAAAAAAAAAATTCTTTGAGAAAACATATATATATATTACTGACTTGTTCACTCATTCATTCATTGAAAAAAATTTAAAAAAACGTATTGTACCAAATAAAATGAATCGCAAATATCTAACTTTCATTGCAATTAAATATGCTCTGAGTAATATTTTTTTTTATTTTCAATAACTTTTTTTTCTTATAAAAATGTAATAGTAGTCTTATTATCAAGAAACTATTATATCTGTAATTGTTTGATGTTTTTAAGTCAGAATCAACTTTAAATGTGATATGTTGGACTATTTCCATCATCTATATTATTATTACTAACCATAAGGGAAATATAGAATCAGTTTTAAATCTGTTTTTAAACTTTTATAAAACTTTTAGCAATACATTTAGAAACATTTTATTATGCACAATACAGTACATCACATTGGGAAAGAATAATAAAGGAAGAATAAAATGTCTGAGTCAATTTAAGCTAAAGGATAGACTATTTTTTTGCTTAATATTTAATTTTGTCTATTTTATTGCATGAAAATTACTATTTCAATGTTTATATCTATAGGTCAATGAAAATATTAAATATATATTTATATAATTCATTGCAGAAAAAACTTGATTTATTATGAAAATTCAGAGAAGTTATTATATTTCAAATTTTTACAAATATATAATATTTATGTCTGACTAGTAATTCTTATAACAAATTATATTAAACTGGCTCAGACAAATATTATTGTTGTTGCTAGATAATATGTTTTCAGTTTGCTACTGATTTTAATTGTTTATTACATTGATTACATCATAACTGAAAATTTTATCGAGATTATATTCAAGTCTCATTTATATTCCAATGTTTATTTATCTTTAAATTCATGAAAATTTTAATATATATATAATGTAATGTAAATGAGTTATTTATTTTATATAGCGCGATGTTTATGAATTGTAATAAACTAATGATCAACTTTTCAAGCTAATGCACATGCGCTTTATGAATCTTAATAATAAATGAATACTTCTCACTTCCAACACAAGATAAAGTCTTTGTGAAAGAATAGAATGAAACCACCTATTCTTCCAACCCATGTAAATGATAATTTTTTGAAACAGGCAGTTGGAAGAGGGATCTGAATCTGAATACCAACTATATACAATCAAAGATATACATATATATGTAATGAGGTCTTCAAGATGTTGGTTAATAAAATTCAAATAAAAATTTCAATTCAAATATATAATAATAATAACCAATATGATGATGATAATTTATAATTAAAAAAATACAAGTACTCCCAAAAGTATTTTATTTGTTTTTAAGTTTTAAGAATCTTAAAGACACCAAACCTTCTAAAAAGAAAGTTTATTTTTAGAAAAGTTTTAAAAGAACGGTCATCATCAATTATTACTGCATCATAGCATGTTCACCAGTGGATTACATGATTTCTCAGGGTTGTAGATATTAATTAGCATATTGGTGTAAAAAGTGTATATTTGGATTGAGTTGTAAAAACAAAATGAATTAATGGAAAAAAAATTAACAATTTATTAATAATGAATAAATAAAACAGTTGCTTCTATAATTCGACCTATCAACTCATACATAAAAAATTATAATAATAAAAATATTTTAAGTTTAATCTGTGGTTCAAGTTTAAGGCCTTATGATATTTATAATGATAAGATCTTACCATGTTAAATATATTGAATCGGTCACTAACCATGGTTTTTCCAGTACCATTCTTTTAATATTTTATTGTTGTCTTCCTTAGTTTTTCTGATGATGATCTTCTCCTTAAACATTGATGATGTTAGAGAGAGTAAATACAGTGGCACTGGTGATGTTCTATGAGGTATAGTATCTATAGGTCTTTATATGGCACTATCCATTTTTCCTTTCTTTCTTTATAACATTATAGAGGCATTACATGAGCTAGTTTTTCAAACTTCAGTGCTAATTTCTAGATCTGACTGATTTTCCAGGCATTTTGATTGGTGTGGCTTTTAGTTATTTAGCCTTACTCGGTAAATGGATTTCTTTTAAATATATTCATTATACTGACTGTTGTAACTGTGATATTGAAAAATACTATAAAAACAGTCAGTAAAATATTGCTTATGGTGGAAAAAGAGTTTTAATCAGTGATCATTTTTCTTTTCTGTATGGATCACAGCAACATTGCTTCAATAGGAGACTATACTCTAATGTAAAGCAATATAAAATGAATGGCTGAACTCCTATTATTAGAATGATAATAATAAGAATAATGCCTAATTGTTTGTTTCAGACCTATTTTTACCTTTTTAAAGTTGTTCAAATAACATTTTTTCAAACAATGTATGTATGTCACCAGCTAGGAATGATATGACCTTTGCATCATTATAATGTGTTTTTTTAAAAACACCTCCTTACTATTTTCAAAACATGTTGTGGATACAAATTTTATGTATATTACATCATGTTTTTATAAATAAGTGAAAGAAAACAGTTTAATTTTTTCTCTTTCTTTATTTATATTTCATAACATAGGAAAAAGTCACTGCTGACTTCTACAATTTTAATTATAACATCTAAAATATTATTAATTCCACGATTTTAATTTTAAATTTAGTTTTACCATACAGTTTTACTATGAAATTGACAAGTTGTTTAATTAAAACATTCATTTGAAAGATAAACTAAACAAGGTTCAAATGTAGATTTTTTTTAAAAAATCATATGCATTTCAAATTCTTTCGCATATCAAAGGCATTTTTTCTTCTTCTTTTACAATGTAATTAATCATTTGGTTTCTCACGTTTTACAAAATAATTTTATAAAATATGACCAAATGCCAAACTAATCCTTTTTTCAATTTTTTAGGCAATTTACTCAAATCACTAGCATATATATGCACACTCATGAAAATGGCAGTTTGAATATTTTATTAATCAGTTCACATGTGTTTTTATTGAACATATTTTTTTCCAATATTGCAGCATAATTATTGTTATAGCTACAATATATTATATTAACATTATCTTATTTTTGTCTTTATAGAAATTTATAAAAATTAATCTTATCTAAGTTGCATATATATAATAAGATTGTTAATTTTTATAAATTTCTGCAGATGCATAAGTAAAATAACATTAATGTATATTACATATATATGTATATGTATTTATGTATATCAATAAATGTATCAAGAGTAAATATAATAAATGTGAAGTGCCTTTTAGTTCTTTCTAGTATAAATGTTTACTTGAATATGATTGTCTACTATCTAACATTATATATAATGTTACCTTTACTCTGATGTGATAAATCAGTATTTGTATCTTTAGCATACCTGAAGAGGATAGTGGTGTTAAAACATATAAATATGAGTGATTAATGTATTTATTTTATGTAAGATAATATTTAATGAAATTAATGTTTAAATTTGCTCTAGAGAGTGGGCTAAAATATGCTTATCTTTAATTTTATATGTAACATTATAATAAAGCTGATTTTACTCAAAGCTAGATTAGCAGTATGTAAATAAATTACTCATCATGTATATGTTTAATATTACATCTAATACCGACCATGCCATAAATTGTAAAAACTTTGCAGACATCAATAATAAAAACATAGCAAATGGAATTAAAAGTGATTAATTATTATCTTCATGTTCTCATTTTCAAATGTTTAAGATTTATCTATACATATAGGTTAAAAAGATAGAGTGGATTCATTTTATCTTTTCGAAAGACTTTATCTTGTGTTGGAAAGGAGAGCATTCCTCAAAAGTGTTTATTACTTTGTAATGGGTGATTTCTGATGACTATTACAGATTTAAAAACAAATAAATTACTCATTATATAAATGTAAATCATAAGAAAGCAGCCAACACTTATCAACATCAAAATCTTCAATCTTCTGTGAAGGCAAACATTTATTTATAAGTGAATAAAGCTGATTTTGCTCAAAGCACCTTTCTCTTATAAATCAAAGTTTGCCTTTATAGCAGATTGAAAATTCTTGGTATTGTTAAGTATTAGTTGCTTCTGTGTGACATAACATCATCTATAAATTTATGTATCATGAAACCACTGGAATTAATGTTGTAAAATTGTATAAAATTAACTTCAGCAAATGAATGTTTGCAACTAATATATTTTTTGAGTGAATATTTTAAAAATATAAGTTTATATATTTATTTAAGTTCAGATTCATATTAATTGGAGAGCATTCACATTTCCTTAATTCTTATAAAATAGAAACATTTAATTTTATCCTTTCATGAAGATCTTGTGTCATACTGATTTATCATGAGTTCAGATCAGATGAATTTTGATTTTTTTTCAAATTACTATAAACTTAGGATTTTTTTTTTTTTAGATTAATAATCCATGGGCAATCTATTCTAACCATCCAACAGTAATTAATAAATTGGTACATAGCTATTTTTAGCTAAAAAGTAAAGTTACCAGGTTAATCTGGGTTGGGCAGATAAAAATCATTGCATTAATTGTAGAAAAATAAAAAAATACAGCCCAGAGTTACTTTTACCTTTTCTAGAAGTTTATTTATCTTGAGTAATTTATATTGATCTTTATTATAATACGTGATTTTTTTTAATCCATTATAGGCTTTTGAGGATATTTACTTGGATGAGAGGCCAACACTGGGATTAGTGCTTTACTACCTTAACATCACATTTGCAGCTTTATTCAGCCTAGAAATGATTCTGCAGTGGCTAGCTTATGGACTCAAGAAGTATTTTTCAAGCTTCTGGACAGTTCTGGATTTTATTATTGTTTTGGTAGTTATATACATTATTTTATTTTTATTTTAAAAACTATCTTGTTTCATTCATTATATATTGTACATATATGTATCTCATTCCCACATATTCTTAAATTAAAAAAAAAAAGGGGGGGGTATATGTATATAGATTTGTGTGTGAGTATTATATATAGTTAGTAGACAATAATTATTAATAGGCAGTAATGAAGAAAGAAGGTTACAAGAAATTATATTCAATATATTGGTCTATTATTATTAACTAAAGCATTCAGTTATTTAGCTTTATTTTCTTTAAAATAAAACAAACTGGAAAGGATGGTGTAAAAGATCAATAGATTAATAGATAAAATGCACATGTGTGAAAGTACGGCTGTGTAAACATAAAATATTTGGACACATATCTATGTTGACCGTAGATTGTAAACTCTGTTTTTTTTTATGTTATCTGGATTTTAGATTGTCCAAAGAAGAGGAAAATGCTTTGACAGAGTAGATAAGATAATTATTAATTTTCTTATTAATTACTTTAGACCGTCAATTTGTGAGGCCCCGATTGCTATTTGTAGCAGTACAGGTACTGTGGTATTAGAGCTGCAACATGAAGAATTATAATCGTTTAATCATTAAATTAATTAGGTTATTAAATCAAAAACATATTTTAAAATCTACATCTATAAAAAAACAATTTAACAAAAAAAAAATACGAAAAGCATTAATGTGAAGAATAGTTAAAATGCATGTTTAAATCAAATTGAGTGTGTGTTTGCACATGTATATTCTGCATAATCTACTTTAATATATTGTACAGGCTTACACCTGCATTTATATATGTAATATATGTGGGATTCGAACTCAGACTTTCACATGACCTACAACTCTCAGTGCCATCTTATATTGCTGACTCATCTGATCTCACACATGTTGAAAAGATAAATAATCACCAATATATGTATTTCGTGCTAAACCAGCACTCATCAGTTGGTTCAGATTACCATCTCCACACATATATACAATTAATACTCAGCTTTATATTAAAATAACCAATCTTCATACTTTAATGAATGCAGTAAATATCAAAATGTAAATGAAGTAGTCTTTTGAAATATCTGTTTATTTTTATTATGACATATTTAGTAATTTGTACTGCTACAAATAGAAGTTGTTGAGATTATTTTTATTTTTTGTTTAATTAATTTGTTACTACCAATAATTTTGCGCCAAAGCTTAAAAATTTCAACTTTCTTTTTGTCTATTTTTTTTGCGGAGCTAAACTGTGACGTGTAATGTATTGAACTACAATTAGATGCCTCTTTTTAAATCTTTAATTGATAAATATGTATAGATTTAATTCTGTAAAAAAGTCTGCTTCTCTAAATAATTTTCCTCCATGAGGCAGGAAAATTTGAACGTTATTACTTATGTGCTGCAAGAAGACAGAAAAAAACCCGCTACAAGTCAGCCTTGAAAAAAATTGAGTAAAAATTTTTCTTGAAGATTTCTTTAAATCTATTTTTTAAATATTTAAATGCTTTTACATAATTTCAAAGCAGAGTATAATTAATTTGATAAATATAAGTTCCCATGTACATTTATTATTGCTTTTTAATATATATTAATCACTACTTTAGAATCTTTTTGAAAAGTACTTATTTTTGATGCTTTTTCCATGATTTGAAAGCAGAGAAAAATTAATTTGATAAATTTTTTGGGAGACAATTAGAAACTCTCTGTTGTGATGTTCTTATTGCTTTTTAGCATACATAAATCCTTGCTTTGAAATATGATGGCAAAAGGCATATTTGAAAATGTTGAAAGTCTTTTATTTCTTTAATTAAACAGTGATAAAATTTAGTATATTTTTTGAAAACGATGCCATTCATCATTATCAGTTAATGAGGCTTCATTACTTTTTTAGACATTTACGTTATAGTTTTACTGTTCCAGTTGTAATTCAAATTTCATAACTTTTTCTTGTTTTTTTTTAATTTGTATTTTAGAAGGATTTGTGTGATTTATTCATTGTAGTTTGTCCATTTTAGCTACTTTTGGTTTAGGAATTCTTCATTGGGGGGGGGGGGGTCGTTTTTATGTTAGACTTATTTGAAAGCAGAATATAATTATTTTCATAAATAGAATCTGTTGTGTAATGTTCTTTTTAGTCTATGTAATCAATGCTTTGGAATCGCAAATGAATATTTTGAAAGCTAAATATTGATTAAATTCTGCTTTGGTAATTTGCGCACCTTTTTAATGAAGACCTACCCACCATTATTCATTTTTTAGACTTAGTTTTACTGTTCCTGTTGTAATTCAAATTTCATAACCTTTTCTTGTTTTTTTTTTTTTAAGTTGTATTTCAGAAGGAACTGTGCAATTTACTCATAGTAATTTGTACATTTTAGCTACTTTTGGTTAGAAATTCTTCGTTGGGGGGTGTTGTTTTTGTTCCAGCGATGATTTCAGTGTTTTTATTTTTTGTTCCTTCAATGATTTCAGTGTTTTTATTTTTTGTTCCATCGATGATTTCAGTGTTTTTATTTTTATTTTTTGTTCCTTCGATGATTTCAGCATTTTTTTAAAAAAATTTTTATCACTTGCAGGCTTCTTACCGGTTGTTGATGCTACTGCAGCATCACCCAGCGGCCGCATGTGGCATAAGTTATTAACTTCAACTACCCCAAAAACTAAACTAGTCAATGTAATAAATTAATTACATCAGTTCTGCTGTGTATTTGCATATATATTATATATGGATACCAACAAAAGTAAGTACCGTACAGGAAATCAACAACAAACAAAATTTAATAAGTACAAAATTAACAATAAGAGATCATTAATGATAACTAAATGCATTGCGTACTGAACCTCCCAACAAGGATTATTAACAGCAATATTGATGACTCTGCACACAACAAATAATACCATATATATATATATATATATTCAATACTATTAGGTCAAAGTCTGACTCCACAGTATATCTCTTAAATCTGGTTGTGTACAAGTTTAACAAGTGCATATACTCACAGTTCATTCTGTGTTTCCTCCTATAAAGCCCATTAAGTATAAAAAACAAAATAAGAACTGGGTGAGCTTCTTTAGTCCCTAGCTGGCTGTTGGTACCTTCAGAGGCATGGTTTCTGAGATTGCTTTCCTCAGTGCACAAACCACCCATTGCTTCCTGGACAGCTTCTCACTGTCCTCTTTCAGCCCTGTTGTAACTCCATCTGGCTTTAAATACCCAGTACTAATAGTTCACAGTTAACATATTTCATAATGAACCCACAAGCAAATCCGTAAAATCTAAAAGCAAAAAAAAAAAACTGCTTGCACTTTTCTGAACATGCTATTTATATCTCTCATTGATTTCTCTTGGGCATTCCAGTTTTAATTCTTGATCATTTTATTATTTCTGCAGATACCAATTAATCTGTTTTTTCCTCTGGTATTTGTAATTAGTCTTTTTTGACTCTGATTATGTTATGAACATAATTCTTATTAGTAAATCTCTTATTATTTATCAAGCAGGATTTCTTATTTGTTTTACACAACTAATTTCTATTGTTTATTTTAAGCAAATATTTCTTATCACTTAAATTCGTTTAATTTTCTTTCAATAACATGCTAATTAATTTTACACTCATTCACCTTAACTTTCTCTGTGTCTTTGCCTTATCTCTTTTCTTTTTCTGGAATAATGAATATATTGTTTATTTCCAAAATTATTGGGTTTAAATTTAAATATTAGTACAAAACATATCACTCTCCACCCCTATTCCAGAAAAACCCCTGTTTAACTTGATTAGATATAATCTTATAATTTAGTAGGTCTTCGCTTTTTGCAAATCAGCCTGGGTGATTTCTCCTTTATTTTTGATATATCTTTTACTTCAGTCTGTTCTTCTGTCTGTTGATCTGACTTCCCTTCCATTATTCTCTCTTCTATTGTGGAGTGGCTTTTTTTCCCATTTGTCTTTGGGGTGCACATTTTTCCTTCTGCACCTATTTTAATAACTTCAAGATCATGAGGGTTAGTTGTTTACTGAGACCTGACATGGTTTTTATCATGTCTATCTTGTATACTGCAATTTGTTTTCACCCTTAATTAATGCAATATAGTTAGACAATATCTTTTGTATTGTTCCCTTAATCTCGGTTTTTCTTAGCACATCTCTAATCCAGATTTCCTACTTTGAACTTTGAATGTTCCTCCCTCTTATACTTGATTTGTCATAATTCCCTGTTTTTAAGGCATTTCCATATCATTAACACTTATGCTTATCCCTATTAGTGGCCTGACATTTCTCCATAGTATGAATATAGGTAAATTTATTGTTTTATTGCAATATCTTATCGATACCATGTTGGAGCCTATTATTTTTACTACATTCCCCCTTATATCTACAGCCTTGATCAGTGTTTTATGTATTGCCATATGAGTCCAATAGTTTATTATCTGTTACCATAATTTCTCTGAGATTATTGAGATTTCTAACCCATTGTCTATTTCTATGACTACTTTTTCATTAAATACTTGAAGTTGCAACATAAACTTGCTCTGATCTTTTATTACTATGTTGTTAATAGATTAGTTTGACTTTCTTGACTATATCTTTCCTCTGATTTCCTACATATTTTTGCTAGGTGACCTTTCTGCGTGCAGATATGACACCATTCATTTCTAAATTTACAGTCTTTCCTCATATGCCAGCTTTGCCACAGCAGAAACAACTAATTTTCCTGTTTAATGCTTTAGCAGGGAAAAAAGTAATCTTATTTTTATTTCTTGGTACTTGATCCATTTTATAAACTGTTGTTTTACTGTCCATTTCCCTACTAAAAAGTGCTATTTGCTCTACAATAAGCTCATGGATCACTCCCTTTTTAATAGATTTTTAAAATTTAATTCCATATCAGTGAGTAGATTTGGTCTGAGCCTCTCATTTGACATGTCTCAGATTAATTGTTCTGACAAAATTTCATCTACATAATCACCATATCTACACACCCTTGCTAATGCTTTTAAAACAATTCCATATTGTTTTATTGTTTCACTGTTTCATTGCCTCCTATTTCTTAGTGCTAATTTAGTAATATGTCTTGATGGTCTGGATTAAAATGTTCACTCGGCTTATTAATTATTTCTTTATATACTATTTCATCTGCTATCAGTATATTAAAATACTTATGTATAATATCAATGACTTTTAGTCCCAACATACACATTAATGCAGATACCTTTCTTTTATTATTCTTAATCTTACTTAGCCAAAAGAAATTTTCTATCTGTATAACATACAATTGCCACTGCCTTGCATTACTATCATAGAATTCTCCTACTACAGACTGACTAAGTGACATCTCTGCTATTATAGATTCTTTACTCTATTACTAGCCTTTAAAGTTATTTTATTTTACTTAGGTTTGAGATGGTGATTGCACCAAGTTTTGTTGTGTATTGCATATATATTATATGGATACTAACAAAAATGTGTAACAGGAAATTAATAACAACAAAATTTAATAATGACAAAATTAACAATAAGGGATTATCAATGGTAACTAAATGCAATGGGTATTGAACCTCCAACAAAATATTATTAATAACAATATTGATCACTCTATAAATAGCAAATAATATAGGTCAAACTCTGACTCCACAGTCTATCACTCAAATCTGGCTGTGTACAAATTTAACAAGTGCATATATTCAGTTTCATTCTGTGTTTTCTTCTATAGAGCTCATTAGGCATAAAAAAACAAAATAAGATCTGTGCAAGCTGGTTGTTGATAGTTCAGAGGCTTGGTCTATAGGATTGCTTTTTTGGTACATGAACCACCATTGCTTCCCAGACTGCTTCTTACTGGCTTCTTTCAGACCTGTTCTAACTGCAGTTGGCTCCATGCATGAAAATCTGAAAAAGCCAAAAGCAAATAAACATTCCTTTCACTTTTCTGTACATGCTATTTATATCTCTCACTGATTTTCCTTGGGAATTTTGGTTTTAATTCTTGATCACTATCTTATTTTATCAGATACCAATTAGTCTGTATTCCCCTCTGGTATTTTTAATAAGTCTTTTTCGACTTTGATTGTATTATGCACATAATTCTTATTAGTAAATCTCTCATCATTTATCAAGCAGGATTTCTTATTATTTGGTTTCCACAACTAATTTCTATTGTTTATTTTAAGCAAATATTTATTATCACTTAAAATAAATTCATTTAACTTTTTTTCAATAACATGCTAATTAATTTTACTCTTGTTCACCTTAACTTTCTCTGTCAGTCATCTATTAAATATACTTCTCTAAATCTATTTACTCTGCCATATCTTTTTTTCTTTTTCTGAAATAATGAATATGCTGTTTACTTCCATAATTATTGGGTTTAAATTTAAATATTAGTACAAAATGCACCAAATTCATAATTAAATTATTAGCCAAAATTAAATTAATAAATCTATTTTCAAAAATTTTCCTGCCAAGGCAGACTTTTCAAGTATATTGCAACACAATGCAAAAAATATATATACTATTCTAACTTTCTCTAATTCCAAGTCCAAAGAACTTTTAAATAAATTTATGACTTCATGGTTATAAGTCTTTATTAAAAGACATTTTAAATTTTTTTTTCTTATCAAAAAATAAAATTGTAACTAATGCAAACATTATCTTATAATCTGTATTTCTATCACAACTATATAATGTAGACATAAAAAATTTATTCTTTATTTTACTTTTATGGATGTTTACTCTTTTATTTAAACTCAAGTTGCCTATTTATAATTTTTTATAAAAACTAAGAAATAATATGAATAACTTCTAGAATGATGTTACTATCATTTATTTTTTTTGTATTATTCAATAAATTATTTAGATTAACTTGCAATGGCTTCAATACAATTTTATAATGTAAATACTACAACCAATATCTGTTACTGCTTCTAATTAAAATATTATTTTATAATATAATTATACTTCCAAATTTGTTTCTTTTTGCTATAACTATTATTTTCAATACATATTATAATATTTCTATAAAAAAAAATTAAAAATATAAAACAATAAAATTCCAAAAATGAAAAAATAAAATTCCTTTTGTTTAGAATAGCTTCTAATTGGAATATATTGATTGTTTTCCTATGATTTGTTTTTATAATAAATACATTTGATTGTATTATTGTAAGCATTATTTACAATAAGTATTACATTTGTATAAAAAGTAAAAAAAAAAAGAACATTAGTGCAAAAATGGAAAATAAAATTGCTTTTACTTATAATAAAGTGATGAGTATGTTGTTTTTTAAAGAAAAAAATGAACATTTATTATAATAAATAAATTTGATTTTTATTATTATAAACATTATTTATAATAAGAATTGTAATATTTGTATAAAGAATAAAAATAACCATAGATCACAAAATCAGAGAAATAAATTCTCATTCATTTAGATTACAAATAGTATAAGGTATCACTAAACCCCCCAAAAAGTGACATAAAACTTACACTATGTGAACAAAATTCTAACTAATTTGATTTTTGAAAAATACAGACACACCCATGAAGATAGTGAGATGGAGACCTGTTCATTTTAAAAAATTCTATGCAATTAAAGCATATGAAAAATTCTCACAATATTTAATACCTGATCTAGCTTATTGAAGGTTAACATTTTTTTATGCTATTTCCTTATTAATAAGCATATTATAATCCTTTCTTAAAATCTTATAAAAGATAATTCAAAAGGCAAAAAATAAAATTATGATTATTATTACTCAATTTTTAATAAAATAGCTTTAATTAATTTATCAGAATATCCTATGTAATCTTTATAAAATTCTCTTCTTTGAAACAAATTTATATTTTTGGAACTATTTAATTTCTTATTTCTATAGCAAAAACTTCTTAAAGCAACTATTGTTTAATAGAAATTATAGAAGTAATAATAATAAGTATTAGAATATGAATATGAAAGAAAAATATGATTTTATTCCCTATGAATTTTAAAATTGTCTTTGTATAATGTTATAAGAAAGAATCGCATTATATTTGATAATAAATAATAAAATAGCATGGATGAAGAATGTTTCTTTAAATAATTTACTCAATAATATAATTTAAAAAATCATAAGAATAATATCCCTGGAATTGTTTATATTATTCCTTGTTTTGTAAGAAATTATATATAATTGGAATGTAGTTTGAGTTTAAATGAAAGGTGAAAATTCATAAAAAGTAGAACAAAAAATAAATATTTTAATTCTGTATTATATATTTATGAAAGAAATACAGGTCATTAAATTATATTTAAACAGGTTAGGGTTATCTTTTTTGAAAAAAATGAAGAAAAAAAATTAAAGAATATTTTTTTAAAAAGATGTATTATTTTTAAAGTATTACTTTATTTATGAGTATTTTAATATTATAGATCATTGGAATATGAGTTTGAATTATGAGATGGTATGATAATATATATATATAAATTTTGTGTTATGCTATTAATTTGAATTTGAGAAGTCTGTCTTGGCAAAAAAAACCATTAGTAATGGATTTACAATTTAATTTTGGCCACTTATTTAATTATGAATTGGTATACTTATTATATATATATAATTTTTTGAAGATCTGTTGATATTTTGTTCAAATCCTTTATTTGACACCTTACTGTTTTTTTAAATGTTACTACAATATATTTCTCAAAAAATGTATATTTTATCTTATATTCATATCAATGGAAAAACTGAATGAGATTAATAAATAATTAGCTCAGAAAATCTTATAAACTTTGTACAGCAAAGCATCAAGTTGCACTTCAATTTAGAAATCTTAATATCATAAATCCATTACACTACCACTACACTAAACCACATTGGGGAAAAATATTAAAACAAATTATGTAATTAAAGAGAATCTTAAATAAATGAAAGAGATTGCCTATTTTTGTATTTAATACCAGACACTTGCAGAGTTTCATTTCATTTCTCTTCATAACGTAATAATCAATAAATGAAATTACTTTTTAAATGCATTTTATATATGTATGTGAGTGTCCTTGTAAGATTGCATATGTCAAATCTTTGACTGTTTTTATACTATTTTGCTTACACAATATACAAATAATTACATCTGACATTAAAATAAATATTCCAAATAATAATTTAATACTAAATAATAAATTAGTAGTTACTGTCAAACTATTTAAACTATATTTTTCAATTGATTTTTCTGTTTTTTATAAATATTACAGAATTTTTTATTAACATTACATTAACATTTATATCACTATTGTAATATAAAAATACATAAATCAATAATATTAACAATCAATAAAATACAATAAAATAGAAATCCATATGATGTCAATTAATTACTGATATAAATAAAGTACAAATCAATAAATAAACTAATTATATATATTCTCCCTCACCCACCCACCCACTCTTATTTTTTTATCATTACATTAATAAATGCATATTACTATTATACAAAATAAATTCTTAAATACAATATGTAATCAGTTTATATAATTATACACTTATAATTAAGACTAATAATAACAAATTCAATAAAATATGGAACCAGTTTGTAATTACTATCTTTTATTTAAAAATATAAAACTTTTTATCATACAACATTTTTGCATATTTGCTTTTATATATAATGATTCTATTATTTTATTCTTTTCATATATTACTTGTTTTATATTCTCACAGTTTATTTTATATTCTCTATCCGTAAAGCGGATAGATAATGAATATTTTGTATCACATCATTATATGGCTATGATGTGTTCTTTTCCTTTTTTTATATTGGATTTGCTATACTAAAGCAATGTATTTTTTTTATTTTGTATATTCTACTTTATACACTACAGCAATTTTTTTTTCTTTATTAAAAATTTGCCTAATGTTATTTGTCAAATAGTCAAGTTGCTTTTACTATTTGCCTATGCAATTCTGTAATTTTTTATTTCATTTTTTTAATATATATATATTCAGAGTATAGTATTTTATTTCATTTCATCTTTTTGACTTCATTTCTATATTATTATTATCATCATCATCATCATCATCATCATTATTATTATTATTATTAATATTATCATAATCATCATCACTATTATTATTCATTATTGTTTTATCATTACTACTACATTATATCATACATTAATTTGGTATTATTCTTGATATATAATCATTTCTGATATGAGTTGTCATTCGGAAAATATCTCTGATAAAATGTATATGGTTGAATTCAAAAAGAAGAAAGTAAGTAATAAAAGTCATTAATTCATTGAAAAAGTTTCATCTTATATTGGAACATTTTTATTTAATTTGACCAAAAATCTTATTAATTAATATATCTAAACAAACATATCCAAAATTATTATCTTAATTTATTTAATATGGTTTTTAAAATTATAATTTTAAAAAATAAAATTAATAAAGATTCTGAAATAACCTCATTTTAATTTTATACAGTAATCATGTTTGCTGTAGTTTTATGAATTGCAATAAACTTTTTATTAGTTGTTGCTGCAACAACTAATAAAATTCATTTCAACAGTATTTTTTTTAAAAAAATAGTTGTTTAGTAATTATTTAAAATTATTCAAATCACGTGATATAAACAAAATTTCAAACTATTTACAGCAACATGCTTCTAATGCAAAAAAAATGTAATGTAGTTATAATACATATATATAAACAACAAATAAATTGCATTGTATCAGATATTTTAAATCTCATTTTCAAAAAATAAAATTAGAAGTAAAAGCAAGACATTTCAAAATAATGTTAAAATTAATGAAAATAAATTTGTTTTATATATTGTTGTTGTTGTTATTATGATGATGATGATGATGATCTTCTGATAATCATAAGAATAGCCTTCTATTCATTCATAGACAGATTATCTGCTGTCACTTATCCTGTTTTAATGATGCTTTTCTTTTGACATGGTTGAGATCAATTATCATTAGCATTATAACTATATTGCGCAATTTATATACATATTAGTAATAGATATTAAAAATCAAATAAAAGGATCAAAATACCAATATAAGTACAATAGTAAAATGAATAAAAAAAATTTAGACTCATTTTAAGAGGATTATTAGAAGAGTTAATAGGAAACTTAGTACAGATTTTACTATAAAATGAGAGAAAATCAACAAATAAAAACATTACATCCAATTGATTTTTTTAGACAAATATCAACTTAGCCTTCAGCATAGATCTCTATGAGGAGTGTAATGTCCTTTAAGTATCATAGTTTTATACAAATTAGTTATTTTTGAAAAAGTCTTTTTTGTTTATTTTTCTGCAAAATATCTAAATTATTAAAATCAAAATTGGCATTTTTTTAGAAAGAGATCTAAGTAAGTGATCTTAATCAGCATACAAAATAATTTGATGCAGGTTCTATCATCAGATTTCTAAGCCTTATTCATTATCACTAAGTCCATAAGGAATTTTTTATAGAAAATTAATTAATTAATTGTCTTCACTTTTTGATTTTTTCTGATTATTTTATTAGAAAAATAGTAATTGAATTTTTATCATAGAAAAATAGTAATTATAAGAAAATAATTGATGCATGTGAAAGTTAATGATACACAATTTTACATTAGTTATTGTATGCAATTATCTGGATTCTTCTTATCATGGCATTTCACTTAATAAATTAATTATATTTATAAAATTTTCAAGTATTCAATCTAATGTGAAATTACAATACAATTTATTACACTATCTGTTGTTCTAGCATACATTGAAATATATGTATTTAAAGTAAACCATTTCAGGTTTACTATCTAGAGCAAAGTAGTTCTCCATAACAAACATTTAAACAGGAAAAATATAACATTTATACATGTAATGTTTTATAATAAAAGCTTTTATTCAACGTGCACTTAAAAACCAAAAAATAATTGCTTTTTTCAACCACAACTTAGTGTTTTATATTTTATTTGAAATAAAATCATAGACTGTTCAGATTGAATTAATTAATTTTTGGACAACATGTTTTTATTTCAAATTAAATATAAAAATCTCAGTTGTGGTTAAAGAAAATAATTACTTTTTGGCTTTTTAGAACACAGTAAAGAAATCATTTATTATAAAAATATTTTAAATGCATATTATTTTTTAGTATTCAGATATTTTTTATAATTATTTCTACTTAAAACAAAACATAAAAACATAGCAGTCTATGGAGCATTTTAAACGATATTCACCACACATTAAAAATTATTCCAATATTATTTTATTTATAAAAGAAACCTTTAAAAAATGAACCTTTACAATCAAGAGAAATAAAAATTTCATCTATTTTAAAAGAAGCAACTTTTACAATCAATTGAATTATTTTTATTTCTATTTTAATACTTTTTAGTATAACATTTTTTTAAATAAAAATGTAAAATCCTGCCCTCTCATGTGCATCATGGAAAATTTATTGAAAATGATATCAACACATCTGAAGTTTCATTTTCCAATACCATTATACTAAACTACCAGGGAGTGTCCTGAAATATTTCATTGTCCTATCTATCACATTGCCATTTGTTTTAATATACATGCTAAATCTAAGGAAATACATTTGATAGATGTCTGTTAAATCTTGATTACAAATAACCAAAACAAACAAACAGAGTTTCTAAATTAAATAAAAACATTTACTAATAAAAATCAAAAATGAAAGTGTAAAATAATATAAAACTAATTTATATAATTTTTACATATTATATAAATAAATTTCAAATAAATAATTTTTCTTTAGTGAAAATCATAATTGAACTTTTCATAATAAAGACATAAAAAGTTTTATACATATGAAAAGTTTTCTCACTCAATTTTGCCTGTCAATGGTTAGAATTATTTAGCAAAATAATTTAATATATATAAATATTGCTGTTAAAAATACAAATAAGTAAATAATTGAATTAAACTAATAACTGAATTTACAAATTTTAGTAAAGATAATAACTGATAGTCTAATGAAATCAGGAAGACCCTGACATGTCATACATATATGTGTTGTGTTTGACAATACTATGTTTTTATTTCCATTATTTGTTGAAGTATTCTAATTTTATTGATAAAAAAATGTATTATAGTATTTGTTTATTGTTAGCAAAATCCATAATACTTTATAATTTCCATATATATTTCACATCTCTAAAACACAGAAAGTATTTTGAAGATTAAAATGGAAATAAAAATAAATGGTGATTATTCTAGATTTTGCAAATGATCTCATTTAAGCAAAGAAATAGAATTAAAGATAAATGCTGAAGTTTAAAGTAACGGGTAGTGGTTTATGATGTAAAAAGAAAATAAAAATTGGTAAGAAGTTAACAAATATAAATATCTTACTCAGATTATTAATACAAATGGAAACAATTGATTAAATTAATCATAGAATTAAAGTTGAGGAAAGCACTTTTGATAAAAATAATAATAATATTTAAAAAATGTGCCTTTGTATTTGAAAAGGAAGGTCTTTAAAAGGTATATCTTAATACTTCTTACTTATAGATATGAGATGTGGATGCTTAACAAAAGAGTAATACAACTTTAGACCACACAACAAATTTGAAAAAATGTATGTTGGAAATAACAAAGATTAACAAAAGCTAAATAAATTTATGAGAGAACTAGCAGGTATTATTGATATTATTGAAAGAATAAAATGATTTAAATGTTACTGAGCAAGCATTTTGATACAAGAAATGACACTAGATAGATAATTTAAACTAGATTCCAAGAGATTATAAAATATTTATAAGAGAGCAGTTATATAATAGATTAATAATATAAGAAAAAATGGAGTTATGAGGGGGAAGAGAAGTTAAGAACTGTAGAAACTAGATTAAAATTAAAAAGTCTATCTTGCAATAGATTGATAATAGATGAAAATAATAATAATGGTGATAAAATCATACAGATTTTTTTTAATGCTTTAAAAAGTTTAGATTATAAAACAAAAATTAACATTTTTATTTTATTTTCACTTACTTTATTTGATTTTTTTATATTAAATCAATTGATATATATATATATAAAAAAAACTATGACAACTATAATGATTATTGATTAAATAAAAGCATAATTCTGGTAATAGTACTGAAAAATAGCAATAACAAATATATTACTAATTATATTGTAATGCATGCCCAGTATTGAAGAGTTCCCTGTTTTATTTATCACATTGATAAAGGGCAAACATAAGACTAAAGATTCAAGGCCTGATTTCCACATGATTAAAGCAAAAAAAAAATAGTTTTGATCAATTTAATGAAACACTTTAAATGTAAATTGATCTACCAACCAACACACCTATTTTATTAATATTATCAACAGAATATTTGGACATGCATAATAACTTTTAATAGACATATTTCCTAAAAAATTTGTCAAGCATAGATAGTATATTTATTACTAAGAGAATAGATCTGCATACCAATGTAGCAAAGAAAAAATTGTTATTGTTTTAAATGTCATAGCATCGGCCGGGACACGAACCCGCAACCCGGGAAACTGCCTGCAAGTGCAAGGTAGTCGCGCTGATCTCTCGCCCACCAATGCAAGACATTGTTGACATGAAAATAAATATATGTGAAAACATAAAAGTAATAAAAAATAATATATTTAGTGAACAAATAATAATTAAAAATGAAATATAAGTCTTATCAAAGTAAACATTTCAAAAAAATATTAAATTACTATTTGCCGTAATTGTTAATTTATTTTTTTACAGAATGCTTGCATTGATCACACTTATTGAAAATAGTTGTTTGTCAATCATTGTTTATTCATTAAATATACTGTTTTCAGGTTTGTGCTTTAAATAAATTATATTATTTTCATGTCTTTTGTATTTTTGATTTTTTATGAAAAATACAAAACATTACATTATTACAATTTACTAACAACGTATATTCTTAGAAAACATATATGATTTATAGTTTGATAAATAAACTTTTAAAAATAAGTAACTTTAAATAAAAATAGTGTACACATATTTTCTTTTTTTTTTTTGCTTTAGATCTCAATTATGAGCTTAGTTGTGTCATCTGAAGATGCTAATTTGTCAGCATGGAGATCACTTCGTACGTTTAGAGCACTCAGACCTCTGCTCGTCATTTCACGCTGGCAAGGCATGAAGGCAAGATTAACTTTTAGTTTTATTATCTAATTTCATACAATGTATTTGTGTAAAAAATTATATAAAAATAAGTTTCAATATTATTATATATCTTGATATTATTCTTTTCTATAAATATAATTATTTTTTATAAAGTTCATAAAAAATGTGCTTTTTTTTTCTCTAAATTAAAATAAATTATTTTTAATAGAAAATATTTGTATTTTGCAAATAAATAACAAACAATGTATGTCTATATAAATAATAGGCATGGAAAAAAAGAGAGTTGAAATGAATTAATGATATGATATGTATATGTGTAAACATAATCAAAAACATATTTTAATCTTTAATTGAATTTAAAATTTAAGTCTGGATTAGAATTCTATAATAATCTCTAACCTAATAAATGATTAATGATATTCATTAACTTATTTATCTGAAGTGAAAGATGTGATTTTGAAAGTTTGACACTTGCAGTTCAAATTATAGTAATAAATACAAAAATAGATAGGTAAGTAGAAAGGGGTGTAGATAGATAGAAATAAAGGTAGATAGATAAATGGATAAATGAGCAGATGGAAATATAGATACATAGACAGACAGAAAGATAAATAGATGCACAGATGGATATACACGTAAACAGATAAAAAGATAAATAAATAACTAGGTTCGTAGATAAGTACAGTAGGTCAATCAGTCAGTGGGTTGGCTGGCTGATAGGCAGGCAGGTAGAAAGAAAGTTTGCTCTTAAGCAAAAAGAGATCTTAGGATTTTTCTTGATGCTTTAAAGATACTGAGCAGAGCAAACTTTTTTGCTTATTCTATATGTCCTCATAATTGCAACTATTATGCCAATAAATATCACATGATCACCATTTCTTATGCTTGCTTATAACTGTTATTAAAACATGCAAAAATCTCCATACAGTATTGCCATTCATGGTAAACCAGAGTAATCAATAAATGCCAGAAGGCTTATGCATAAAATCCCCATCTAGTATCTACTCATCCAATATCCTCAGACTAGTTTCTGGCTTGTGGCCTTCGTCAGTGAGGAGCCTTGGACTTGAGAGCACTGCACCTAGATCTTAGGATCTAATGCAACCCTCCAGCAGCCACCTTTTATCTCTACTTAACTAAAAAACTATGAGTCTTAAATTGAAAACACAATAATATTTTCAATCCAAACTCATTAGCTTATATAGTCACATAGGTCTGAACTCTGTTCAGTACCTATATATTTTGGTGTCTTTAGTTTTTTAATAACCATAGCCATCACTATCCTGTGAGGCAGGATTGGTTTTAAGCCAATAAACATCACATGATCATAATTTCTTATGCTTGCTTGCCACAAGCCAGAAACTAGTCTGGGGATATTAGATAAGTAGACACTAAATGGGGATTTTATGCACAAGCCTACTGGCATCCATTGATTACTCTGGTTTGTGCTAAGTGGCAATACTGTATAGAGAGTTTTGCCTGTTTTAATTGCAACTATTATTAGTAAGTGATTGTTTACACAATAAATAAACATGCATCAATAAGTGCTATTAATTTCTTAGTTTTTATCCCTGAGTTTAAAAGCATGAAAACACTATGATCTTCTTTCTCATAAGCCTGATAGTTTTTAACTCAAATATTGATTAGGTTTTATGAAATCAGGAAGAATGCTGAATGGATATACATGCATTTTCTGATTCTCTTTTATATTTCCAGTTATTGCAGACAAAAATAGATTATAGTTTATTTTCTAGAAATTGTGATCAGCAATCAAAACTGCAAATGGTGACTGAAGACAGAGATTACTAAAAATCCCCTAATTATGAAATTAGATAATCTTTCAATGATGATCTGTTATTTAACTTCCTACAACTATAGATCATTTTTAAGTAAAGCATAAATTGAAAGAATTCTCTAATATTAAATAGCATATGTTCATACTGAAGCAATGGATCTGAAGTACGATCCATGCTTCACAGCCTCCTATAAACTTAATTAGTATTGTAGGCCTGAATTAAGTTTATAGTCCAATATCAGCAGGGTTTTGCATTAAAGCTAAAATTAATTACGTTTATATAATTTGTATTTGCACTTAACTATGTCATTTTAAATAAATTCTATTTCAAGATTAACTTTCTGTTAATAAAAATTACTTGTAAAACTTCATATATATACGTCAAGCGTATATATATATATGAGTTAATGCAAAATTCTGCTGAAATAAAATGCTTATATTATTAAAAGAAATAATATATTTTTTTGTTAAAATCTTGTTAAAATATGACGTATGATTTATTTTAAGATAAGCCTGCCAATATTTTCTAAAAGAATGTATGCTTGTAATTAATTAGCCCATTCAAGGCAAATTAAAGATGGCTTTCTCTTTCTTTTTTAATTAATAAAATTCAAACTTTAAAGAAAGAAATTTAGAATAAAAAAGTAAAAGTTATTTTTAGAAAATGTTACCTTGAAACAAAGGAGCGTGGTGGAACTTATCAAGATCTAACATCATAGCCAAAACAATAGAAGGTAGCTTACAAAAAAGGTATAAATATGAGAGAGAACAAAAGACTTGGCATTCAGAGTTTTCTTGCTGGCATTCAGATTTTCCTTTTGGAGATTGCTTTCAGATTTCTCTTTGGAGAACTCTTTCAGATTTTGCTTGTTGAGATTTTATTCCAAAAAGTTATACAACTGTCGTCTTCGAAATCACGGAGGTTTGAACATGCTACAAGCTAAAAATCATATGAATTCGATGGATTCTACCATGATAGGTGGTTAGGTGAAGCTTTGCCTGCTGTCGAGGCTCTAAATACCATAAAAATGCCGTAGCATCCACCTAATAATAATCTGAACTCTGTGCCGTGTCTGTAGGACTTTCTGTAAAAGCATGCTACTTATTTCTATTTTCCTTGTCTGGACAAATACCTATTGACGGTCGGATCAAGCCACGAATGCCGCCTAACAGGAGCAAGGAACCAGGACGGTAATCATATCTCTCCTCATGAACTATTTCTTATGCTACCCTTTTTGTTCATACCTTTTTTTAATTGCTTCATTGAATTATATTTATGAAATGTTGTATTAAATTAGATTTGTAATGTAACCATTTTTATAGACTAGTCTTAGATATATATATATTGTGTGATCATCTATATATATATATTTAACCCTTTTTTCTTTGCTATTCTTCATTACTAACATGTATAAATATTTTGTACTCCATTGCGGTTAACTTTAAAAGTTAATTTTTACATTTAAAATCTCTTTCCAATTTTATTTATGTTTCTAAATTTCATATGAGTAAGTCTCCTTTGTTTGCCAACTTGATCTCCTCGATAATGCCTTTTTTGTCCGCCATTAGCTTATTACGTATATCTGATTTATCTATATACGTCTTAAATAATTTTTAAACTGTCTGTTTTTAGCGCAAAGCAGTTAGAAAATGCTTTGCGAAAGATTTTTATTATTGTACTTTATCGAGGAGATTCGAGTTGACAATTTTATTAAAATTGGGAAGAAAAGACTTAGACCGCAAAATATTATATCGTTTAATCTGTTCTTAGTGTCTAATTAGTTTTTCATTAATTCAGGAGAATAGCGGAGGCCATTAAATCATTATTAATATTTTAAAGTCATTAATTAAACATATTATTTAACTATAAAAAGCTTGAGTTTCCTAATTTTATTATAATGCTTTATTTTACTTTTCCAATAATCCAGGCATGCAAAACACATTTTTCATAGTACTTTTATGCACATTTAACTATTTAGCTCCTTAGATGTTCCCGTCCATGTTTCTCTCCACTGATACTAAGCTTTGGGTCAGTGAGAAAATAATTTATGTGTGTCTCAGATAATGTTGTTGGTTCGCAGTTAGCCTCGAGAATAGGCGAACAGGGCAGAGGTCATAGTATTCTTGATTTAATATCTCGCGTATGGATGGCCTCGAGGTACTTTCGCCTAGTATTTGAACTGGGTTAAACCAACATACATCATCTGACTGTCACAATACTTTGTGAAATTAAAAACAAAAGTTGAAGTAAAATTGATTTGAAAAATTTACCTATATTTTATTATAAAGGTGCAAATATAAAAATAAAATAAATAACCATGTGAAGATCAATGGTATATCAGACAGAGTATCAAGATTAATCAACTTAATGAAAAATAATAAATGCATATAATTTAAGTTTATACCACAATTTCTCATTATGTTAGAGAAATAAAATATTTTAAAATGGATATAAAATGTATACTTGGTAAGGAGGAAAAAAAAAAAAAAAGAAAAAAAAAAAAAAAAGGGAAAAAAAAAATAAAAATAAATTCTTTTATCATTCTGCCCATGATTTAGAATTCAAATCTGAGTGAAACTTATGCCATATTCCATGCAAGCTTAGAATTTTTTGCTGGCATATACCAACTTGGATGAGTCAATTATTAATAAATAAATATTTAATCACATGTAAATAATGAGTAAAACAAAAGAATGACTATATAAACTCTTACCAATTGACATTTGACTAATAAATACTTTCTTCTTTACTGTTTATCAGTAGAGTAGTTCTAAAAAAAATTTTACTCCTGTAATAGATTCTTAACTACTTCCAATTTTTCACTACATTTGTAGGTTGTTTTTATTTTTATTTTTTCTGTCATGCTTTTTTTAATATATCTTTTATAATTTTTTTATATTTTTTCCTTTTTTAATTTTTTCACTAATAAAATTTTTGCCCTCATCTTTTTTCTTTTTGGAATGAGCTTTTGTAAACTGAAAAAATATATTTAAAATACGAGAAAAATATTGCAAAATTTATACATTATTCCTTTGTCATCATTCTGATCATTATAAACAATGGAAGAATTATGCTTTGCAACAGGTGTTGTATATAAGAACACTTATTAAATGAAGATGAAAGCAATAAAATCAATATATCAATGAAAACAGAGAAATGAAGGAAGTTTTAATAATGAAGAAAAAGTTTAACAGAAATAACAAAAGTTAATAAGGAGTTGTTTCTAATTTCTTTACATAATAGGCTAAAACAATGCTGATGAAATCAATACATACCATAATTTTAGAATCTGTGATTTTTAATAAATCTTAAATACTAAACATGATAATATTTTTGTTATGAACAAGATATAAAATTATTAGCAGTCATGACAATTTAAAAATTTTTTTTATTGTTGCTTGATCATCAACCTCTTTATCAAGAGATTTTTAAAATCAATGTATCTGTTTTCTAGAACTCAGGCAAACTTTTCTGGCCATTGGTCACATCTTTAGTAGACCATATGTAAAATATTTTTACTTTTCGATAGATATATGAATTACCCATATTGGAGGGAAATACTGCAATCATACTGGAAACTAATTTTCTATTTTCAAAAAATTTTCATAAAATAACATTTTTAAAATTCACTTTTTGCAATTTTACTATGTCTAGCACCATATGTATGTGTGAATATGTGTGTGTTTGCATGATAGCTGTATATTATCTAAGTAGATTTAGATTTTCATACTAAATATAATTTAACATTTTTATGATATTTTTTTTAAAATCTTATATTTATGCATGGGCTGCACAAGTCATCATCTTGTGCCCTAGTTTGTCCACTCTTGTTCTAGGAGATTATTTAGTGTATATGATAAAATTTTGTGAAAATGTCTTCCAGTGCTGATGTTCACTAATAACTGAGGCATGGGTAGTGATATTGAAATTATTCCTTAATCATTGATGTTATATCATTTTAAAATATTTAATGCAAATATTTATTATAAAATTTTTATTTTTATCACTTTTGCATATAAAACAGTGGAATCTTTGTCTAATAATATAATGAATTTTTGTAAATATAATTAAGTAAATAAAAACTACTGTTAATGTTAGATATTGTTTTTAGTGATTATTTTTGCTCACTAATTTATCTTAATATTTTTTTATTAGTAATTAAATGCAGAATTAATACTTCTATTAATAGTTTTCATATTTTTATTTCTTGGTTCACTTTGTCAGATAGTTGTGAATGCACTGGTCAATTCAATTCCGTCCATTCTAAATGTGGTTCTAGTCTGCTTTGTGTTTTGGCTTATATTCAGCATTATGGGTGTACAACTGTTTGGTGGCCGATTCTACAAGTGTGTCGATAAAAACAACATACGACTTCCTATGGCCATAGTAAACAATCGATCCGAATGTTTGGCCTTTAATTACACGTGGAAGAATTCGGCTATTAATTTTGACCATGTTGGTCAGGGATTTCTTGCACTTTTCCAAATGGTAAGTAAGTTTAATATTTCATGATTTTATGGCATTGCTAGCATATTTCATACATTTAAAAATAAATAAAAGGTAATCTTGTTTATATCTGCTCAAAAACCATCTCTAGTAAGCTTGACTAAATAAGCTATCATCTAATAATCTGTTATTGCTAGAGCAAAAAGTTATTTTTGTTTAAATTATATTGTGTAAGAGAGAAAAAAATGCCTACAGTTGTAAATAAACTGAGGTTAATATATTCTTCTTTTTTTGTTTTTTAATTTCAGGCTTTCAACTTGATAGTAGACAGAGTTAAAAGTATTTTTCAGATGCACAACTGCATTTGTTCCAAATATCAAATTCTCTTTGATAAATATAAAGGGCAAAAATATCTGGAAAAGAATTTAATTGCTTCACCATATGGAAATCAGATTATTCAAATTTACTATAGATGGTTCTACATCATCAAATCTAATAATTGATTTTAACTTCTACCAAATGAATTTTCAAATTTTGTATACATGTATTTTTTAAACAAAATATGCAACCCTAAAAAGTAATATTTTTTAAGAAGTGTTTTTATTTAATTTGAGGATTAATGCAGTAAAAAACATAATTTTTTTTTTCTGGAATTATAATTTTGTTCTTAGATGTAACTAACTAAAACCTTGGGTATCCATAAATTAATTCAAACAATAATAAATTATTTGACTTGATCACATACTGTTCTTGGGTTAATTAATTTATGGATGCCTCAAGCTTATAGCAGTTGATGTAGATTAATTTAATATATAGATTTCTATATATTTAAAATTAATATCTAAATTTAATATTATGTTTTAAGGCTACTTTTGAAGGCTGGATGGACATTATGGCGGATGCAGCAGATGCTCGTCAGGTAAAAAAACAAACAAATTTTCTGTATGATTGTATTGAAAGTAATACTAAACTAACAAATATATATATATATATAAATTGTATGCTTTAAAATTTGATCTTTTTTTTATTGATTGATTTTTTATGTTTTTTTTTAGAAATTACTATATTTACATAATGAATTCAAGTATATTTGGGTTTTTTTTTTAATTTATAGACAGCTATGTTATTCTTGTCTAGTCTATAGCAATTCACTTAACATCTGCTTACAATGTATATATTTGATTTGAGGCTGTTATATCACTGAGAAACTTTATGACATAGAGATTAGCATATTTGGTAACCATATCCATAATCAGAATAAGTGAAGCTTAGAATTTTTTTCAAATCACATACAGGTTTAAAATTTGTTTTTTATCTCAGTGGCTTATAGTCATTTCAGTCACTATCTAGGGTTCATTAGTAAATAGTTATCCAGATATTATTAGTTAGAGGAGTTTGATCTGAATTGGTTAGATGAATGCCAATACACTAGCTGAAAAAGTAAATAATATTAGTGTAAAATAATGTCTTCATCAGCAGAATGGAGGGGAGGTCAAATTCTTTTGGTCACTAATTTTATGATTTACCTTTACAAAATGTCATTAAGAAGTTTATGTATGTATAAACACATGCATATTAATTAACTTTAATATTTTAAGATCTTCATTTTTAGTTCATTACTAAAAATTGTAGCAAAATTATTTACATATGTAAAAGATTTGTGCTAAGAAAGTAATAAATAACAATTAAAAGTTATTGTTTAGCATCATTAAACCTATCAAGCACAGCCCATGCAATTTTAATTATTTTTCTATTTTAGTTGATATCAAATGATTCAAATAAACACAACTTTCCTTCTCTTCAGTGTTTTCCCCCCCATTAATAAATAATGTCCTTAGGCAAAATAATTTTTTTAAACGATAAATTTGTTTTCAATGCATTTTATTAAAATTGGTTATATGCTGTTGAAAAAATTATTGATACTCAATTATTAGTGGTTGTTGGAAACAAAAAATTTCACCTGAAAATCTAAGATGACTTACATTCCAATGTACCTTCTGATGCTTTTTCTAACTTTACCAAACATTTTAAATTTTTCTATAATTTTATATCATTTTATTAATGAAGTAGTAGTTTTGTGAATTTTCTTAACAATTTCAATACTGGGAGTTTTTTTGATCTTTTACTTTTTTGAGAAGATAATCAATCACGGCTGATTAAAATAGAATTAGCTGCTTTTTTTTGATAGTCTATGAAATATAGACATTGCAATTCACATTCATTATACCTTTGAATTATTTTTATGTATAACTACGTGTTGTTTTATGTATAACTGTGTTGAAGATTTGTGGTAATAAATTCTCTTCAAAATTCTAATCTCTAAGTTACAGTAAAGTGTGGTTTGCATTTTTGAAGTCTTTAGAATAAAATTTTGAATGAAAAGTCTTTAGACAATAGAAGCAAAATGATAAATTTATAATGACTTTTTGTGCAATAAGTTTATACCATTTATTAAGAATGTTGTTTTCTTTTTAAAATCTTATAAGTAAAAGTGATACCTTTATTTACTAATTACCAATAGCTTTAATCATTTCATTTACTTTACCTTTTCTCCTGGGAATTTCCCCCTTATGTACCTGAAAATTCATATTCCATCTTAATCATGATCATTTTCAGTCATTACCAATCCATTGCAGGATGAAGGCTTTTCCAAATAAATTCATTTCTTCTGATCTATAACTTCTTGTCATCACTCCAGCAAATTATCTTATCTCATTCACTGTCTCATATGTGATCTTTTTTAAAGTGTTTTAAAATACCTTGAAATCCAATTTAAGATTTCAACTTTATATCTATTATCATTTCTTTTTGCAAAATGTCCAACACAGTTTCATTTCGGCTTTTTCTTTTAACAATGTTAATAATATCTTTTTGTTCATTTATTTTATTCTCAACTTCCCTTTACTCCCAACATGCATCTCCATAGGTTTGTTACATGGACTGAAGTTTTTACAACTAATAAAACATATCTACCCCCCCCCCCTAGACATTTTTTTTTTTTGTTAAAATCTATGAATAATCTCATACGTTTCCAAAAAATTTGTGGTTTCTAGTTTTTATAATTCATTATTATTTATCTTTATTTTGTTCTTTTATGAAAAACCATTGTACTTTTAGCTTTTTTTAGAATTTATCTTTAATTGCATTTTTTTGCTTTTGTCTGATGATAGTTTTTATAACATTATTTTAAACTCTGGGTAATTATTTTCCAAAACAAACACATTCTCAAAATTTATAAGACCTAAATAAGAACCATTTATTTTTATTCCCTTATACTTCTACATTAATCCATAAAACATTTTTTTGAATTGCAATAAAAAGTTTTAGAGATATACAATATTCCTATCATATACTTTAGTAAGCATTATATCTGGAATCGCATCCATTGAATCTGGATTTCTCTATTAAATTCATGAAGAAAAGTAAAGTTCTACATTAAAAGACAAAAAAAAAAAATCTTAAATTTTTTTAAAAAAAATATTTGGTTCTTATTAATGATTTTGGTTTTATATAATTTATTTAAAACTGAAACACACAGGCATATTATAAACCTGTGTCTATATTGTGACACGACAACTTTCTTTCTTCCCCTACTAACTGAATTTTAGTTATTAGAATCGTCATCGAGGGCGCCACCAAGGATTTCTCTCTTGGAACCTAGTCACATAACTTTACATAAACCTGGTCTTTATTTATTTTCGAACGACGATTCCCTGATTATAAACTTTGATTATAATCTCACAGGGGTTTTCCTTTAAGAACACTAACTAATTATTATAAATAATTCAAGAATACGTTGGACAAAAAAAACTTTTAATTTCTTTTACTACTATTTATTATTAATAACCTTATAATTCTATCCGATCCAGAAAGAACTGACGTATTGCGTTGGAACAATTCTCCCTCTATTTTTAAAAAATTACTATTTTTCTATAACTATATCCAAGTGTAATGTAATAAAAAAGATTAAAAAAATCTACATTTACAGTATTTTCCGTTAGCGGTCTTGCTGTATATAGAACTGTAAATAAATGAGTATATTAACTGTAAATGTTTTTGTAAAGAAGAATAAATAACAAGAAAACAAACTACATTTTTAGGAGTAATTGGAAGCACACAAGCGAGGAAATGACAAAACACAGCGAGAAAATGGAAAAGGTCGTCGCGTGGTGAGATTTCTGAAGAAAATTCCTGCAGGTAGGATGAGAACAAAGGTGTCTCATCCCAAATTGGTATTTTAGCTTATGCTATGCGACAGAGTGGACATAGGCATAATTCCACGGTCAAGCAAAGTAGTTCAGAATTTGTCCGTGTCACAAATGACCAAAGTACAGTAGTTCATAATTTTTATAGAACTTGCGTGAGACTAAATAGAGCCTAAAAAATTAAGTTTTGTTACATCCATTTTATTTATTCATCTTCATGTAAAAAAGACATTTATAGTTACATACTCTGAATTATAAAGAATAATAAATAAAAAAAAATAATTACTTTTTTAGGCTGTATTTAGACTCACGAATTTAGTCACGCTCATTTGTGACACGAGACAAATTCTGAACTACTTTTGCTTGACCGCGTGGAATTATGCCTATGTCACTCTGTCGTATAGCATAAGCTAAAATACCAATTTGGGATGAGCACACCTTGTTCTCATCCTACCGCAGGAATTTTCTTTCAGAAATCTGCACGCCGCGACACCTTTTCGTGATTCCTCGCTGTGGCTTTTCGTGCATTTCCTCGCTTGTGTGGCTTCCAATTACTCCTAAAAATGTAAGTTTGTTTTCTTGTTATTTATTCTTCTTTACGGAAAAACATTTACAGTTAATATACGTCATTTATTTACAGTTCTATAAACAGCAAAGACCGCTATACGTGAAAAATACGCATGTAAATGTAAGTATTTTTTTTAATCTTTTTTTATTAGCATTTACACTTGGATATAGTTACATAGTGAAAAAATAGTTAATTTTTTTAAAAATAGAGGGAGAATTGTTCGGGGCGCTAAACGTCAGGATTACCGAACTGACTTACAATTTCTGATTTTCCCTCTGTTTACTTTCTAATTATGCTTCCCAAATATTTACCATAGATTTACTCGCGCCTACACTAATACTGCGAATTCTAGCAGACGTGTATATAAGGCGACTTATAGTATTTTTAATCTTTCCTGAAGTTTATTTTTAAACTCCACTTTCTTTGGTAAATAAATAAATTGCAAAAATCTTACAATGAACGTATAAGTATCTTTCGTTTTCTTATACTTTCAATTCTTTCCTTATTTTCTACTAACAAACGAGTAACGCCCCAAGGTTCTCTGTTACTTGGCGATGCACTTTTATACCCCCACCCTGTTGTTACTCTCTAGATCGAATAGATATTAAATAATTTAAAATACAGTTATTCCAATATTTCATAAAAAAAATATTGAACGAAAATTAACATTAATAGATTACAATATTAAACAAATTTATTTCCCCCCCCTCTATTGTTGAAACATTCGTAATAAACATAATAAATGAAAATTAAATTAAAGATAAAGTTCTATTACGCTTTACTTAGAGTTCTCATTAATTAAAAGTTTATAATTACCCTGATCGATCAGAGCGGAGTGGCCTGATTTTCATAGGTTTTACATTCCATTGGTCGTGCCTTTGTCCTTGTATATGCGAATTCCATGAGTGTTCCTTTGGTTGTCCGACTAGCAATATCCGTTTCTTCCATTCCATAACTCTCTCGATAGCTTCATTCAGATGGAGTGGTGGTCAATTCCCCAAAGGGGAAGGTTGTGATAACTTTACCCGCTATACATTTGACAAGAGTCCGCAAAATTAAATTTCAATAATAATAATTTTATTGTTCGAAACACAGCTGCTTTCTTTATTGTCCTTGCTGGTCTCTAAAGTCAAGTCAACTGATCTCTCTAAAAGCGATCTTATCTCCACTCTTTCTTATCTTTTTTTTTTTTTTTAATTAGCGTAATAGCAATTACTAACCAAATATTTTTACTTTGTGAAAGTTTCAACAATAGAGTATAATTACTACCAAGAATCTAATTTTGTTTTCTTTTCCCCACCCTTTTATCTCTCGAATTTTTCTCCCTTTTAATTAAACACTTTTAACATTTTTTTTTTTTTTTTTAATAAATTATATTCAATTTTATTTGTTTATTTCAAAATAAAAGTTCAAAATTTTTACCCTTTCCATTAAATCAAAACCATTTGTTAATTAATTCTTTTTGGTACTTGAGTATTAATTAAGCTATGACAAATTATAAATATGTGAGCTTATATATATATGAGCTATGTAATATATAGGGTATATATCTTTTCAACATATATGTGTTCAAGTGTATTTGTGTTATGAGATAGTGTGGAGAATGGTGGTTGTGTGAAAGTCTGTGCTCATATACCCTATATATTATAATTTATTTAAACTAAAATATGATTATTTTCTATATTTAGAAATGTTTTTATTTTTTTTAACTTTTCCTTTCTCTCATGATTTACTTGAACTAAATTGAAATTAAAGGAAAAAATGAATTCAACTGTCTGCTATTGTTGTTGTTATTGTTGAATATACCATATTTCTCTTGGAAGTTAATTGTTTTTGGTCTCATTTTATTAATATTTTTTAACTATGTTAAAACCTTTTTATCCAGAAGTTAACTTTTCCACTTCTACAGTATGATCAAGAAATCATAAAAAGATAAAACCTTTTTAAGCTCTAAAATGTGAATACAATAACTGTTTACCAATGTTTTCCAGCTTTATACATAGAATTATTATTTATGACTTTATTAATTTTTCCATTGTCATATGAAAATCCATTCTCTTACAAGTACATGATCACTACAATTAAGAACTGTTATTTCTTGAATAGTATGTTTTTGTTATTGTTAGATAAAATGAAATCAATTTTGATCTGAACTTCAAATTCAATCTACAAATTCGTGTAGTCTGTCTCCTCTTGAAATTTTTTTATCCAAAACCATACATTCCCAAAAAGATTTAGTAACAAATCTAATTCCATTTTTTACATTAAAATCTCCCATCATTAATTAGAATAAAAAGTTATTTCTATCAAAAAAAAATTGAATATCCACATATAATATCTTTTTTTTTCTTTGGAGACTGGAAGTTGAATATATGTTTATAATTTGTTGGTTATAAATAGTCTAGATATTACTTGGAAGAACAGTTAATCTTTCAAAAACAGACTATATTAGTAATTCTCTTGTTTAATATTTGAAATACAAGCATAATTCATATACTTGGAATTTAAATGTAATTCTAAGAGATTTGAACACAGACTTTCAAGCTCAAAAAACATTACATCACTATTTTTATGATTTACTGTCCTTTTGTAACATAGGTTCACTTTTCAGTTGTATTTTTTCTTTCATCAAACTTCAGCCAAATCAATAATATCCCAGCTAATTTTTTCTTTAATTTGAGATGATACGACAAATTACATATTATATACTTTTAGATTCAATAATTGAAAAATATTTTCTTTTTTAGAAATGGAGAAATAGACATTTCTTTAGATTAGACCAAGTATATTACTAATTATGCTGACCAATTGCAAATTAGATTATCAATATTATCATTAAGCACATCAAATGCAAGTGCAAGATAGATTAATTATATTACTAATCATGCTGGCAAGTGTACATTAAATCAACAATATTGCTTATATTATTATAATCATCAATAATTGTTTATCCTAATCAAGTTGTGGATTAGAAGAAAGTTTACAATTTATTTTCTTATACTCTTAACTTTAATCTGGGGTTTTTTTTAAATTAAATATCAACTTCATGTTTTATTTTTCTATTATTTTTTCTTCCTTAATATGTGTTTAAGTCATTAATTTTATCTAAACTTTTATAAATCTAATCCATCACATTATTAGCAATTATCCTGTCTATGAACATTTTTCTTTATTTTCTTAATCATTTGATTAGTTTTGTTTGATGACTGAAAAATAAATAAATGAAATGAAACTGCAGTATTTTATATTGAAATGGAAATATCCATATCGTGTTTATTTAGGTGGTTGGCAACAGGGAAATTAATTTAAGGTTCAAACATTAGATTGCATACTAGTAAAACAATACAGCCAAATAAATGTAATATTTTAATTTAGCACAGATATATCACCGATGGACTTTGGTCGCTTTTGCATAAAGACTGGTCCAAGTTAATTATATGAAAGTCATTTTAATTTATTAACATTTCAGGAACTTGATATAAATTTAAAATGAACTTTTTTTTATTTATAGACTCCTATTATTGTTTCACCAATGATTTCTTATTTAATATTTTTATTATTATTATTCATTTTTACTAACAAATATGTGTAAATTAGAGTTAAGGAATTAAATTATATTGCATTATTATAATGCTAGTTTCAAGAGTTAAAAAAAAAAGAGAAAGCGCAATTTGTGTGGATGAAATTCTACAGCTTTTATTTGAGAACAGATATATCAATGGGAATTATTATTCAAAATTAATATCTCTGAATGCCATCCGATTTTAAATATTTTATTATGATCAATATTTAAATATTTGTTTATAAAAGGAAGAGGGAGGGGAGTTAATGCATTTATCAGCAGCCTGTTGAAGCTGATGCTAGAATGTGCTTTTATTTTAAATCAATTTAATAAGGCAGTCTTAACTTAAACAGATTAGCATATATATCAGTATCATAGACATGTTTATCCTCTTCGCTGGCAAAGCAGCCATATTGAATATTTAAAAAATTATGTTAAGCCACAAATTTTATCATAACTTCAGTTTGTATTACTCAAAAATGACATAATATATATTGTTTGAAACATAAAACACCAAAGAATGTAATTAAGCTGAAAAAAATATAGTTATTGATATTCAAAATAATAAAAAAAAAGAATAAAAGTTAATATTTCTAATAATTATTTTCATATTATTTCATAAATTCAAAATTATCATGCATAAATTTTAAAACTATAATTTTGTTAGTAGGTTAGTTGCATTCATCATTAAATTTCTGATAAATTGGTATATAACACATACCTAAGGTAACCCATCATTTGAACACTTTGTAGAATAAATATATTAGTACCTTTCATTTTTCCTAGTAGCCCTTCAAAATGTTTTTCCATACAGGGGGGTTGCAATGAATATATCATTCCTAATAACATCCCTTATAACAAGTAATTAATACTGATCAATAATTAATATAATTTGAATATTATAATAAAGAACTTCAATAAAGTTTGTAATTTATTAAAAATTACTATTAAAATAGTCACTATATACAAAATAAAATAAAAAGTGAATGAAATACTAAATTCATTATAGAGTTAAGCTCGAGGTACGTAAGTTAGTAATTTAGTCAGTGCAATGTAGTATTATTTATCCTATCTTTATAGATTTTAAAAGCTCATATTGTTTCATGCTATCATGCCCATAAATTTAGTAATAGCTTCATCAACTGCCACCTCTCTTTGCATTTGATATGCAGCTTTGAAATTTACATTGCAGTAGTCTATAATCAGTCTAAGTTTATATACTGTCAAAATCTTTACTTTTAGCAAAATTTAGACAAGACATTATAGAAAAAATCTAAATCAGGTCATATTTTTAAAATATGTTTTTCTTTGTCTCATATCAGAAGTCCAGATATCAGCTAATTCATATATTGGACATCTGGACCCAATCCCACAATATATATATATATTGTAACCTCAACTTTTCACTCAGCACAATCTTTAACTTATTTAACCTCAACAAACTCTCATTTATTTCAAGTAGCTAGTCAATTGAATTTAATATTAACTTTAGGATCAAATAAGAATGGCTAGTGTGTTTATCTATTAATATTAACAATAAGATTAAGTATACCCGGGTGCCAAATTGCAACTATAAATCATAATACCCACCAGAGATCATCATCATTAGCCATGTTTAAGGACTATAGAAGACAATGGAGAAAGTAATTAAATTGTCTCTCAAAAAAAAAATAATATTGATAAAACCATTCAATCTATGTAGTCTTAATTTCACACCTATCATTAATCATGCAAATATTTCATGATAAATTTATTATTAAATTTATAATAATGAGACAACTTTCTTCCATAACTTTCATATAAATATCTGATCTCAAGTGGTAACTACGGAAAATGTTATATACATTTCTCATTTATATATGACTGGAAATAAATCAGTAATCGATACAGAGAACTCATAATTTATGCTCATAATATAAAATTATTTAATTTAATACAAGATAAAAATTATCATAAATAAATCCTCCCCATTTAATTCCATTATGTTATTTTTCGTTCTCAGCATTGTCTGTGTTAATAGCTACAATCCGTTCTCAGCATTGTCTGTGTTATGTTCTCTAATCTACTAACCCTTAATCTTATTTCTTTAAACACACATATTAACCTGTCAGTCAACTATCAATTCCTGATCACTATTCTAATAATAGTATAATAATTTTATTATAATATGCTACTTGACTTCCAAATTAGCTCTTAGATTAATAATCGAACTGCTCTTTCTCAAGGTCTAGATCTGCCAGGAGGTGCACTTATGAGCGATTACATTGTAATGGATATGATCCCAAAATATGCTAAATTAAATTTTAATACGAGTTTACTAGTGGGAATCACTTTAAACACCGAGAGAGCAGGAAAGGGATTTTATGTCTGCTCCCAATATTCACAACATTACAATGAACCAAATGATTAAATTTATTAAACTTAAATTGACTATTCCCTGTCCTTTTATTTTATATTATATAATCTATTGACCAAATTATAATTAATAAATTTAAACCTATCATATTTTGCCAAAGTAAACTTTGGAAGTAAAACATGGACGTCAATCATATAAATCGATCAAGAAATTCTTATGTAAGTAAAATACAGAAATAAATCATAAAATTCGATTATGCAAATTAACTATGAAAATGCATTATGTAAAAGTGAATCATGTAAAATAAATTATGTAAAAATGAATTATATGAATCGAATATAAATATAGGTGCTGGATGTAGATTCTGGAGATATTTGAAACATTAAAACACAAGACGCAATGTAATTTTATAACAATAATAAATCTTTATTACATTAACAATGATGATAATAAATAAAAATAGAAACATACTTAAATATAATATTGTTACACTCAAATATATGATACCAGGTCTATTAAAGACTAAAATTTATGATACTAATACATATTTAACTTAACTAATTTTCTGAATGACTTATTTATTGTTTTGACCCATTTCTTTATCAACTAAAGAAAAAAAAAAAAAAACCGCTTACGCACGGAATCAGAACTCCGTAATTTTTAACTTTAAAAAAACCTATAAATTTCTGCTTCCCTTTTTATTGCAATTCATTATCAATTGGACTATTCCAAAATAATTTATCAGTTTAGTTACTCTAACCAGCAATAATAAATAATCATCAATTTCTAAATTATTTCAACAAGCAATAACTTTTACATTTCTTATGAAGAAGGATGACGTGACATGAAAAATCCTTTACTGGTCTTGCAGATGGGTTCAAATTCAAAACCCACAATTTTATGTTCATGCCTGCCAGATATTCACATTTTTTGACTGTATATATTTTGATAGGTCAGCATGCTGCCCCAGCTTGACGACATTCAATTTACCATCCTTCACAAAATCGACCATAGATCGGTTAGCTTCTAAATTAAAATCTTTGTCATCCCCCATCAGCACACATACATCTGACTGAAATTCTTATCCTGTCAAGGCAACTTTTATTCTGTCCTACATAAGAAAAACACTCTACATACTTCACATCACCATGCAGTATTTTATAACGCGCACACATCAGTGTCTTGGTAAGAGAAACTAAAAAAACAACAATTCCTAACTTCAAATGTTTGCTTTAGCCAGTGAGAGATCTCCTCTGAGACCTAGAATTGTGTGAAGAAACTCTTGTCTATACACATACTCAATATAGACATGCACAACATTTTCTACAACTTGAACAATACCTCGATTAATAATTCCCTATCTTAACAAAAACAACTGGAGTGAAAATTGATCATCTTCTACTGCCATAGTAAATAAATCATGAGACAGCTATTTCCCATCTATGAAGTGGTAAGATAACTCTACCTCAGTAATAACAAGCATTAATAGCTTTACCTATGCCCACACATACATCGATTACAGTCTAGATAAATGACAAAGACTAACCAGATCTCGAATCAAAACATATATGAATTATCTCAATTTTAAACAGTCAAGCCAACAATATACACCTAATATTTATATTAATAACAGATCATCAACACTTACAGCATAATAATGGTTTTTTACATGACCATCCAATCACTCTTTATATATCTAATATTAAGGATAAAAATTTTTGTTAAGAATAAAAAAAAATATTTTGTATCATTTTTTTTCTTCATTTTTTTTTCCTTTTTTAAAAAAAATTACGTAAGCATTTATACTTCAATGGCATTAAAATCATTTTCCCTTCTTTCCTTTAAACATTTTAAACATAAATAAAAAAAATTAAATTAATATAATCTTAAAGTTTCTATTAAAAGCATGCTACATGTTATATAAACAAAGTGAAATAAAGAATAAATATCAAACATTACGATAGTCTCTTTCCAATGTCTTTTTTTTCGGATGTTATTGTCCATCAATTAATTACTGTATTTAGTTCATTTTATTTGGAGATAGCTATATAGATGCACAGCACAGACAGTTATTTTTAATCAAATGTACATAAAAATGCACAGACAGTTATTTAAATCATGATATATAAAAATGTAGACAGTTATTTTAATCAAAATGTAGCTACACAATAATTAATAAATTTTAAAAGAGTTCTGCTGATTACCTTTCCATTTTGATGAGTTTCTTCCTGAGTTTGAATTCATTTGTTTCCTTTTTTCCTTCTTTTCCATTTTAAGGCTTAAAATATAGACAAGTAGATTCTGAATATTAAACATGAATTAGCTTTTAAACATCATACAAAAGTTTGCTGCAGTTTCTTCAAACAAATTTTAACCAGCCAAATAATTATTGCAATATAAATTGGTCTTTTAATATTATACAACAGTTTGATAGTTCTCTCCTTAAATGAATTTTTAACAAGCCAAATAGACAGATTATGGTATTCAGCACAGAAAATCTTATCAAAAGTTGATTTCCCCATAATTGACTTTAGGGAGAAAAATATGCGCCACTTACATATGAATTAGACATTCATATCTTGGTTTATAATGTAAACTTCTTAAACATATTATTAAACTCTGAGAAAGAAAATTAAAAAAAATCAGAGAAAAACTTTCAGAGATAAAATTTGGCAATCTAGTTTTTTTTTTAATTATCAGGCTAGTTCTCAATTATTAAAGTCCACTTCATCAATTTCTCCAATCCCTTTTATAGACTTTTGGGAGGAGGAAAAGAAAAAAATATCTGTCAGCCTTTCTTTCTATCTGGTTCTTCTCAAACTTTAATTAAAACTCTCTCTCCAGAATGACCACTTGAAAAAAAAATTTTTTCCTTTTCATTTCCACCCTTTTCCCATCTCAAATTTTACCATATGGTCAAACACATTATTGGTTAATTTATGAAAAAGCAATTGAAAGAAAATCCAATTAAAAGATACGCTTACTGACAATTTTTGGCAAAATAAATGTTACATTCTTTTACTTAAATAATTTCTTATTTAGATTTACATTTTAGAGCTAGGAATAATAAATTAGAACAGATTCACTTTTTTTTCCACACTTATCGTGAAATAACATAGAACACTATATCAATTTCTATAAAGGAAAGAAAAAAAAATCAAACCCATATATCTGTATCACACACACACATATGCAGAACATTCAATAGAAAACTGTCTATTCAGATCACATGAACATAAAATATCCACCATAATTTCTTATAATTACAAACAAAATATCCATTATAATTTCTGATAATCATAAACATAAATATCCATTATAATTTCTTATAATTTTAAGCCTATTGTCTTGAAAAGAAACTGTCAAACTAAAGCCACTGATAATTAATTCAATCTCAAATTTCACCAATGTTTTAGTAATAAACATTAAAATTCATACAGACTTTATCTTAACCATATAAATATTTATTTCTCAATTATCAGCAGCGTACAAAAAAAATCAATCAATCCCCCTGGCATTAAATAATGCTAGCTATATTTTATACAAACACAAACTGTATCTCTATATATGTTACATTTGAGCTATATAGCTATTGATTTTGCAAATAAAACTTCTCAATTTTTCTTATATTAAAAAAATTTTTTTTGCCTACAATTAGTTTTATTTTTTTACAGTTGGTTTATAGATGAAATAAACCAAAGGTCACTATATATATATTTACACAATCATGAGCTATGTTTTTGATCAGTGTATATGTTAGTTTCAATAATAATTTTTTTTCGTATATTTTTATCAAATATAAATTAAAATAATAATTAAAAAATATATTCAAATAATAATTAAAAAATATATAAAATTAAGTACCATCTGCTCCCAATAACATTCATTCAACTAAGCAGATCAGTTAAATCTTGCATTTTTTTCGATGTAAATTTCAGGGTAAATCCAGTTCCATTAAAAATGAAAAAACTGAGAGAAAGATTAAAAAATTCAATTTACTTGATTGCAAAAATTATCATAATTTTTAAATTTTTTATTGTAGAAAAATGAAACTTACCTTTTTTGAAACTAGAAAGAAAGATGGAAACAAAGATGTAAAAAGCATATCATAGACTGCATAGATGTCTGGTAGTTTTAATCTGAAACTGGATGTTGACAATTTGAAAATTTATGATTGCACTTTGCAATCATGATGAATAGGTTATACAGTAAAGAAGACATTTTCATAGTTACATGCATTTATTAAAGGATTTTCAAAATTTTACTTATTTTATACCATATTTTTGAACTTGACCCCCATTTACAATGATTCACCAACTTATTCTTGTGATAAATAGAAATTTTATGAAGATTAATTAATTGAGTGATTATATTTTTTTTAGAGATATTTCAAAAATTTACAAATTAGATATACTTATATTATTAATTTGTTTGATGATAATTATCTGGACGTACTGAATGCATATCATTAGAAGTACTTAAAATATATTCATACTTATGACTATGATAAGAATACTTGATAGGAATCTGAGTATCGCCAACTAAATAAAATTTCCAAACAAAATATATATGCACATACTGAACTTAGTTTTAACCTGTCTAACCAACTGATTTATTAATTAAATAACTAATATTATTGATTTACTATTGAAACTTGGTCTGTGATGGCATTCAGAAAGATATTGAGGAATGTTATGTGTATACATGACCTAAGGCTTAGTAAGTTATGACCGTTTGAGGTAATTTTATAGATATCGATTTAATTGGCAATCTACATGTGAATCTTCTCTTTAATTGAGTCTTTAAACACTGGGATGACTAATCGAGAAATTGTAGATTTCTTTCTGTAAATGGCAATTTATTCTAGCGGTAATACTACTACAACTAAATTTATAAATTCACTGTTTAATCTAAAACCTCTATATAAATATTCATTTACAGGTCTTTTGTTTTGTTGTCAAATTTTTATTTCTTTTCAATTTCTTATTGGGTTTAAAGAATAGTTGTACGAGGAGAGGGAGAGATGAGCTTGTGGGGGTGTCAGGAACTAAAAATATATAATTTATAAAATGTAGACTAATTTCAAATAACCATTTTCCTATTTGTAATGGCGAAAAAAAGGTTTGAAAATTTGGATTCTTTTTCTTTTGACTTTAAAAAATTATTTCTTCTTTTCTGAGTGAGTGAAAGGGAAGGTTAAGAGAACTATAGTCTGGACTTGATGTTTATATTAGTAAATACTACTATGACTAAATTTATAAATTCACTGTGTAATCTAAAATGACATATTGGGGGGGGGGGGGGCAATTTTTATTTTTTTATAAAAATCAATGTGAATTTTAAAAAAAAGTCAAAGATGAAAAAAAAAAGAAATTTTTTCGTAAGCCACCCACATTACAATAAATTTTTTTTTTAAAAAAAATCTAAAATTGTTTTCAAAATAACCTTTGTTGTTGATTTAAAATGTTTCTGGAAACCATAGTTTTTTATTTATTTAAATGGTTGTCTTATTTTTTACTTTTTAATTTTTAAAAAAATGCAAATCAATAAAAAAGTTTTTATATTAAGCTTTTTTTTTTTTGCTTGTTTTATAGCCAGCCAGTTTATTTTTATTTGGAGTGTTTGTAGCTGGATCAAAGTCAACAAAGCAATTATCTTCTCCCTGCTCCCTCTGTCCTCACTTTTTAAAAAGCCAATAAGAAGAAATTTAAAAATTTTTAAAAACAAAATATGTCAAAAAAACAAATGTCAATTAGAAATCAAAATTCGTTGTTTGAATTAGGCAACAGACACAGTTCACCCATCCCTCATTCCTCACCCCTCTCTCCTCACTTTTTAAAAAGTCAATAAAAAATAAATTTACAAATTTTTAAAGATATTCAAACCAAATCTTTCAATTCCAAATCAAAAAAGGTTGTTTGAATTAGGTTAAAAAATACACACAATTCACTCCCTCCAGTCCCTCTCTCATTTTTTAAAAAGCTAATGAGAAGAAATTTTTAAAAAAATTTTAAAGACAAAGTCATACAAAATTTCCAAATCAAATTTATCAATTAAAACAGATTGTTTGAATTATGGAGTGCGACAAATGCCATTAACTTCTCCCCCTTCTCCTCATTTTTTAAAAAGTCAATAAGAAAAAAGAAATTTACACAAATTTTTAAAGATAGAATAATAAAAATTCCAAAATAAATCAAAAGAAGAACTTTGAAATTCTAAAGCAATCAATTTTATAAGCTGATATTAGGTATATGATGCCAAAAAAACTTTGAAAACTTATAATTGATCTTTTTTAGGAAGTGAAAAAAAAAATGCTACTAAAAGTTTTCCCTCAAAAAAAACCAGTCAATGAAAAGTAATAGTAACAGGTTTTAGATTAGACATTGAATTTATAAATTAAGTCATAGGTACTATTACTATGATAAATAACCATTTTTCTTAAAAAATCTGTAAATGATCATCTAGTCATCCCAGTATTCTTTCTTGATGTCAAAGCAGTGTTTAAAGAATTAATAAAAAATAGAAATGTAGATAGACAATTAAATCTACACCAATTTTATATATAAACAAATTAAATAGATGCTAAATTATTCTAGTTAGTTATAAAATACAATAACTAAAAATTATTAGTGTATATTTAAATATAACCTAGTGGATTTATTAAATTTTATTGTTTATTTTAATACATTTTGTTTATTAGTCATGCCTATTATTGTACTATTATATGCTGTGGCCAACTGAATATTTGAGGAATCTCTAGATCTCTGTGATAGTAAATTGCTAGTAGAGATTGATGGCTATGTCTGGATTTATTGTTAGATGTCCTCACCAGCAAATTATAACCTTTTTATCTAGATCAAGGATGGACAAATAATGGCCCAAGGGCCACATGTGGCCTGCCAAGACAATCAGCAAAACCGGCTTTGAACTGAGATTTCTTTCCCATACGCGACCAAAGATTCATCTCATATTTTCCATTAGGATGGCCATGCCAATACACATGCACAGTGTAGATACAAGGTGCAGTGCTTTTCCATTGATCTGGTTAATTTCAATTTTGTCTTTGCATTAGCAAATATATAATTTCCAACTTTAATGAAACCATGAACCCTCTGAAAAAATGTAAAATTGGTAATGAATGCCGTGTGTTTAATGAAGAGTGGACAAATAAATATTTTTTTGGTAATACAGGGAATAAAGCAGTGTTTATTGGGTCATGAAAAAAAGGTGCGGCTCTCCGCTAACCTTCACTTCCACAAAGTGGTCCCCAATGTGACCCTGAGCCAAAACAATTGCCCACCCCTGATCTAGATATGTTATTAAACATCTAATGAAGGCTGATATTTATAGAAAAAAAAAAATTCTAGATGGCAAATTCAGTGGTGCCCTCTGGTAATGAATGCTGTCATACCTACATACTCCCAACTAAACATTACACATATCATTATTAATCCATTTCAGGATGAAAATCTGAGTTTAATTTAACTTCTTTGATCCACAGTTTTTTTTTTCATATCTTTAAACAATCTCATTCATTCATATGTATTCTCTTGGGATACAATTTAAAATTTCAGTTGTTCATCTATTTCTTTTAGTAATACATTCAACTCAAACTCAAATGAATTTTTAAATTTTATTGAAGTCTGCTTATTTTCTTAATATGAATAAAAAATATTAACTTAAAAATGAAGTTAAAAAAGAGAAGTTATAAATAAATATAATAAAAATAAGCTAAATGTTTTCGAGGATCCATGTCTCATAATCATAGCTTTCTTAAAAATACATAATAAAATATATACAAAGATATATAAAATTAGCACGTGTTACGTGGACCATTTCTTCGATATATCAAAGCAAGTGTCTTTTCTATTTATAGCATTAATATTTCCATTAATATAGAATGCTTCTTTTATTTTCCTCTTATGATCATTTGATTCAGTGCATAAAATTACAGGATTGGAAGGAATAAAATTGTGTCCAGATTTCATGGAATGCTCCAAAAATACAGAAGATATATTGTTGTTCTTCTGAGCTCTCTTGTAAGTGTACATGTGTTGAGCAAGCCTAGTATTAACAGTAGCTTTAGTTTCACCATAATATACAGCAAGACATTTTTCTTGAGGACATGAAATGGAATAAACTATATCTGGGGTGAATGAACGATCAATATGATCTTTTGAGTTGTTGATCAATCTATTAGAATTATGAGGAGTTCTAAGTCCAATTTTAAACTTATTGAATAATGCTTTAGTTAATTTGTTAGATATTTTGGAAACATAAGGAATAGTAATTCTAGGAAGTTGAACGCATGGTACAACACTATTTATTTTATTATGGAATTTAGAAATATAATTTTTAATAGACCAAAGTTTAAAACCGACTTTCATCAAATCTTTAATAAAATTATTCAGATTTTCTTTTCTGTCTGCTTCATATTTACAAAGATGCAAATTTCTAAATAAGAAAGAATTTAAACCAGCAAATTTATGTGATGCAGGTGAGTTAGATTTAGGGTGAATACAGCTTCTAATTTCAAAAGGCTTAATAATCATCTTGTAATCTATACAGTTATTATTTCTTGATAATGAAAGGTCAAGATATTTGATTTCTTTATTGTTATTTTCATATACAATGCTAAGTGATAAATTAGATAAACTTTGAAGTTCTTCTCGTATATGTAAAATATTATCCATAGAGGAAATAATAAATATATCATCCACATACCGAATATATGTAAAATCAAGAGTGGAATTGTAATATTTCAGTATTATAGAGCTCTCAAATTCATTTAAATAGACATTAGATAAAATGCCACTGACAGGTAAGCCCATTGGCCATCCATCTTTCATAGTATACCACTTGTTTTCAAAGATTGTAAAAATGTGCAAATCAAGCCAAGAAAGAAAAGCAACAATAAATTTAACTCTATCAGAAGGGCAATGTGTCCTCAAAAGTTTTTCATGCACTATTTGAATGGATAATTTTCTATTAATAGATCCATATAATTCTTTCACATCCATAGTAGCCATAGTGGATGTATTCATAAGTTGAATGTTTTTAATTTTAGAAATAAATTGGAAAGAAGAATTGATAGTATATAAGCCAAAATTAATATATTCTATAAGTAATTGATTTACTAATTTGGCTGCTTCAAAATAATGTACTCCACCAAAATCCATCATCAATCTTAAAGGTTCACCAGGCTTATGTAATTTAGAATTGGCAAACATTCAGGGAGGTCTAGTAGAAGAAGAATAAATCTTATAATATTCAGATTTAGTAATACCTTTGTCTTTAAATTTTCGAAGCACATTAATGATAAATTTATCTCTATCTATTTTGACATCAAAGCTGTCGTCCTGTATTAGTTTCAATATCTTAATTTGATCATACATTTTATTTTTATAATCTATATTATTTAGCAAAACAAAACGGTTTCCCCTATCTTCCCCAAGGCAAGTAACACTGTGAGATATAAAATATTGTTTAGTTTTTAAAATATCTTTATCACATACTTTACTTTCTGTATTAGACAAATTTATATTTAATAATTTAGATAAATCTGAAATAATAGCATCTCTTTGTGGACCATTAATGAGGCTGACTTCAACATCTGCAATTAATTCAAGTTTAGGAGATCTCCAACTACCACCAACATATTTAGGTCCCAAAGATAATTTTTTTTTAATTTCATATGGTGGTGTAAACGATGTTTTATTCACAAAAGAGTTAGTATTATTTATATAAAGATTTCTATTCTGCTAAAAAGCCAAAAAGTTTATTTTACGTTCAAATCTCAATATATGAAATCTTTCAATTTTACAAGTGTATCTGAAAGAATTTGAAACTAATATTAAAGCATCTTTGTGTTGTTATTTCATCATTTGTTGACATTTCTGAGCTTTTAATCTTTACAAGGCAATTTTGTGCTGCCCATAGCACAGAATTGAACATTTAAAAAAAAATGAAAACAAAATAATTGATATTATTTATTTAAATATATATTTGTCTCAAATTTATTTTCATTAGGAAAATGTTTCAATAAGCTACACATAAAATATATTGTTTCTTAGCCCAGTGTAGATGTGGGTTTACAAGTATCATTATTTCTGTCAAAGTGACAGCTTTCTTTATTGCACAATCTGTATGCCCAAGTAACTGACATTTCACACACACACACACCCATTTAAAGATTGGACTCTTATAAAATTAAAATGCAACTTTTAAGTAAAATATTTTAAATAAAATTTTCACAATAAAAATTGAAAAATATAAAATTAAAAAGATAATAAAATAAAATCCCAATAATTTAAATTTAATTAATTATGTAATCAGATTATATATGCTCAATAAATACTGTTAAACTAGTCATGCCATTTCATTGTGGATAAAATAGCAAAGATAATAATTTAGTACATTTTTCTAATTTATTAGTCAGATCAAGTATGTGTCATTAAAAATATGCAGATGTAATAGAAAAATTGTCTTCAAAATTTAAGGAAAGATTTTCTGATTTTGTTGCAAAAGAAAGTGAAATTAGAATATTCACTTCTCCATTTGCAATTCAAATAGAAATATTGCTTAAAAAATTACAAATAGAAATTCTGGAACTGCAATCAAATTCAGATTTTAAAGATGCATTCAAAAGTAACTTTAGAATTTTATATGTTTCTCAAATTAAATACCCAACTATATCCAATATACATATTATATATTATCATTGTTTTCAAGTACATATACATGAGAAAAAAACTTTTTTTAAAAAAAAATAGCTTAGTGGATATTCACCTGAATATTTATCAAATTGTGGGAAAACAATGTCAGTAATCACATTAACTAATAAAGTTTTGATTTAGTATTAGATACTATCTTTATATAAGTTTTTTTTTTTAAATATACTTTCATACTTATTTCAAGAATAAACAATAATTTAATTTTTTTTTTAATGGTAGATATTTTTACTTTTACACCTTCACATATACAAGTGTTTAATAATGATGTTTTTCGGCAATATTTCTACCAAAGAAGTGTTTTTGTTTTTTTTTAAAACTTTTTCTATAATAAAATTGCAAATCTCAAGATTAATACATTTGCATTCAATTATTCAAAATATTTCTGGACAAGCACACATATATCTCCTGCCTTTGATAAAAAATAGTGCAGCTCACAAAGATTTCACAAAACTTGCAATTAGCTCTTGCACTTAAAATATTGTCCAGGCATGTTTTATAGACTGGGGTCAATGATTTTAGCATGCTAAAAATATATCTTTCAATCTTTCCTTATTAGTTTAAACATATCTCTCTGCTTCTTTGTATGGGCTGCAATCTATGTATTGATCACCTTATTAAATATTCAAATCTTACATTAATAAATACTGTTAAAACATTTATTGAAAACCGTTCTCTTTAAACACTATATATATTTTATTCCACTTTAATAATTATTTTTACCTAAATAAATACCTTTCAGAATTTGATTCGAAATTAATTTCATACATTATTTTGATCTATATTAATAATCTGAGACATTTTATTCTTGTTAACTTCTTATAATTCATTATTTTTATTTTCTTAATTTTTTTTTTGAAAAATCATTAAACTATAACTTGTCTTTTCTGAATTCATATTTATTTCTACTTTCATTTAATAGTTCCTGTAGTACTTCTACTTGTGTGATTTTATATATACATTCTCAGACATATATATATATGTGCAAATATACATTTGGTATGCTACAATTAATTAATCCACGTATATTTTGATATTTTAAATACTTTTTCAGATTAAAAATTTGGCAATTCTTATGATATTGTTTTTCACAGATAGATGAGCAGCCATCTTTTGAAGCTAATGTTTATGCGCATTTGTATTTTGTTGCTTTTATCATTTGTGGATCTTTCTTCGCCCTTAATCTTTTCATTGGTGTGGTCATTGACAATTTCAACATGCTGAAAAAAAAGGTAATCTTTTTATTTATTTTTTTATATATTTAATTATCACTTATAAGTCAATTCCAAATACTTTGCGTAGTATTAAATTTTATTAAAGATAAAACAAGTCGAGATTACATTCTGAAGAATAAATATAGGCAAATTATAATGGTTGATTTATTAAAATTTCATATTCACAAGATTTGAGAATTGACTGATTATCTTGTACTAAATTTTCTTCAGATATGATTCATTTATGATTGATAAATTAAATGATTTGAAGTAAAATATTGTAAATAGAACTATTTGACGTGAAGCAAAATATACTTGGAACAGTAATTTAGGTTTAATGCTAATAACTGATTTTATTATAAGGTCAAAGTGCTTATAAAAGATTTATGCTATTTTAAAATTTCATGTAATAATGATTATAATGTCCTCATTATAATTTCATTGTTTGAAGCATAGTTTATGTGAAACATGGAACTTCATAGCTTCCAAGTAAGTTTTAGGATTTTTTCAGATAGTCATTCAATTATGGATAGTTAATGGGTATTTAGCATTCTCAGATAGTTAAAAAAATTATAAATTCTAATTACTCAACATTTAACTAGCTTGCGGAGTGTTGTCTTCTTTTTTAGAGTTTCTGAAAATGCTAATAACCAGTAGTGACTTGTTTAAAAAACTGAATTTGTTTTAAAAATTTATTTTCCAAACCTCCTAAAATACATGCCAATACTGAATGTTAGCAGATTAATACTTCCATTACTACATATTTTGATAGAGATATCTCTATTGTCTTAGTTTACCATAGATAGCAACTAATCTAATTGCAAATTTGTTTGGTGCAATATCACATAAAAAGTTCATTATTTGAAAGAAAACAAAGATATTTTTCATATTTCATTTTGCTTTATATTTGTCAGCAGTTTTACAATTACAGGTGGCCAAGAAAGATTAAATCTTATTCATCCAAGAGTATATGTAATGTACATAAAGGCAATACAAGACACATGCGTTGCTTTAATCCTTCATTAATCAATATAAATTTAATTAATGGAATTGAAAGACGTAAGATCATTTTATGATTGATTTATAGCACATAAAAACTTGCAGAATGAATTAAACTTAATTAGTTTAATATTAAAATATAAAGAATTGAAGAAATTAATAAGCAGTGCTCAGACTCTTTGGACAGAAGTGTCAATGAAAAATTTTCACAAAAAAAATACTTCAGATGACCACTACTTCTTATGCTTGTATATAACTGTTGTTAAGACTCGTAGTTTTGTAGTTAAACGGAGATAAAAGGTGGTTGCTGGAGGATTGCATTAGATCCTAAGATCTAGGTTCAGTGCTCTCAGATCCAAGGTTCCTCACTGACGAAGGCCACAAGCCAGAAACTAGTCTGGGGATATTGGATGAGTAGGCACTAGATGGGGATTTTATGCACAAGCCTCATGGCATCCATTGATTACTCTAGCTTGCTCTGTGTGGAAATACGTATAGTCAGTTTTGCCCGTTTTAAAAAAAAACTTTATAATCTTACATAAAATTTATTTTTAAATTATTAAATAGCTTCTATTAACTAAAGTTTATTAAATATGCGATTAGAACCTACATATATTTTTTGTAAGACAAAAAAAAATAACTTTTTTTCATTTGTTTGATTGTGTAACATTTAAATTTTTAAGTTTAAATGTTTTTCATGTTCTGTATATAAATTTAAAAAGAGAAATAATATTAAAGTTTGTCATTTACACAATGCAATGTTTTTACTTTATGCTAAAAAATATTTGGTTAAATAAGATGTGTTATAATTTTTGTCAATTAAAAAAATGTAATTGACTATGAAAACTTGATTGTGGTCGGTTATTTTCCTCCTACCCAAAAAATAAAAAATTTGGTCAAGTTTCAGACAGCTTTTATGTAAAATATGGAATAACCCAGAAAATTAAGATATGTGTCATTTAATCAAAAAAAGTAAATTTTCTTTAGAAGCAAACAAATATAAAGATCTGTTATTGAAAAACAAAAGTAATTACCTCCCACTATATTATGTAACATCATAAAATCATGAAAGGATAGAATATTTTATCTTTAGACTCTATTTGTTATGTAAACTTAATTTTTGACTTGGTTTTTAAATTATAGGGTGAATTTTGTTTTAATTTATGTATAGTCTAAATGCTCTAAAATCAGCATATCATTAAGTAAGACTCCTTCATCCTCTGAATATATTAATGGTGATTTCAGAACATTCAGTCTGTACATAAATTAAAACATTAGACAAAATTCATCCTATAATTTAAAAACCAAATCAAAAACTAAGCTTATATGACAACAGAGCTTTAAATATAATATCTTTTCATAGTTTTTGATATTACATAATTCAGTGATAGTTACTTTTGCTTTGCAATTACAAATATTTAAACATTATAATTATTTATTATAAAATATGAAGATCTGTAACTTCAAATTTAAATGTAAATAACTTTTTTTAAATATGTGATTTTTTAATGTGGTTAAGACCTGTAGAAGTCCCTACTATCACATTTTTACGCGCATATTCTTGAGTTACAGCCTTACGTAATCAATGTGCATTTAAATAAATTTATAAAAACTATAACATTCTTTACAGAAAATGCATCTGTCTTTTATGTCTTAATTACAATAATAATAATTGCATATTGCTTATGAGATTGAGCAAAAGTTTTACTCAGATGACCAAATTGTGTGCTTTTTTTTTTTACTTTGCTGAAAACAAAATCAGAAGCCTTTACCTCTTAAATCTGCCATTGTAGTATGCTAAATTGTATATATCCATATGTGTAGTTGACATGTGTCAGTCACCTTGATAACTGTAAAATTGTAGTATTATTTTTTCTAGTTTTCCTGATATGTTTAATATATTTATTTCTGAAAAATTGTCTAAATCTAATCTTCTAATTTTCTAACAAAATCTATGCAATGTAAATACACATTATAAATATATGTTACTTTATTATATTTTAGTACGAAGGCAGCATATTGGAAATGTTCCTGACTGAAAGTCAGAGGAATTATTACCACACTATGCGACAACTGGGCAAAAAGAAACCTCGGAAAACGATTGAGAGGCCAACGGTAAAATTTCATTTTTTATTAAACTTTATATATATACACACACATCTAAAGACTGGTTACAGTTGTCTGTGAATGTCATAACTGATTAAATGAGATTTAAGCAGGAATTTGAATCTTACAAGAAAGCTTATTTGATAGCATTAAAATTGGCTGCCACAATTTATTTAATAGTATTTATTATTACAGTTTATTCGATTATTTGGATATTACATTCATATGTGTATAATTTCATTTAATTCATCTTTAAACAATTTCTTTAATATACCATATTAATTTACATAACATCTGAAAATTATTTTTTTTAATTTTGTGTACTTTTTTTATACTTTTCTGAATATTCTTAAAAGTTTTATAAGCAGTTTCAATAATTCTTTCAACTATTGGTTTAATTAACCTTTAAAACCTTAAATTTTTGATATTGATATAAAAAGAAATTTTAATCTATATAAGTGAATTCAACTAGAATTATGAAACAGTTTCTTAAAATATAGAATAAATCTGAAACATATTGTCATCTTTTAAAAATTAAAATATTCTATATTTTAAAATATAAAAATATGAATATTTATTAGGTGCAGAACATGCCACATTCATTTTCTGTAAAAGAAAATATATCTGACTTATACTGAAATATACATTAATAAAATTTGTAAATTATTATTTTTAGACTAATCATAGAAAATTATTAGCAGCAAATACAGACTAGTAAATTAAGATTTTTCAAGACAAGAATCAAAAAAAGAAATTATAAGTATTAAAATGTGATTTAACAATAAACTTAAGATATGTGATAATCATTTTCTTTTATTGTTAAAACTTATTTAAAAATTAATAATGCTAGTATTACAATTTCAAATTTGTAAATGAATTTTGAAAAATAGGTAATTAAAATCTTTAGGAAAAATTACTGTAAAAAAAAAAAACATTGATGAGACTAGGCTTCTATCTCTTCATGAGAGAGAAAAAAGATTATTTATTGAGATTATTAAAAAGATGTAGTGGAATATACATTATACATATATTTCTTGAGACTGTAAAGAATAGAAGAAAAGAAATTGATAAATATGTTAAGGAAGAAGGTAATTATCAGCTTTTGAATTGTTACAGTGATACAAGATCTTTAAAAAGAAAATTCTGAGATTGTGTATATCTCTTCAAGTAATTTTATAAACCTAATTCATATAGATAGGCGAGTTTCTTTAATTATATTTGAGATATGTTTGAAATTAATCAAGTTTTGTGGAATAAAATGCCTCATATTAAGAAATCACAATGTCATTTCGATTAGTAGGATACAAACACAAATATATATAGGTCTACATACTGTAATAACAATCATTAAATTTAGAAAAACTAAAAGATTATTGTAAAAAAACATATATATCATTTTCAACTTCATTAATCACTTTACAATGCAATCTCATAAATAAAATGTATTTTTTTATATTTGCTTATGGTTTCAACAATCGATAGTCTTCGCATGGTAGTATAGAGATCTGTTCCTTATTATCACTTCTGAAAATATCTATATTAAATGCAAAATGTTTATTCAAATGAAATTACATATTTTTAGCTTAGATAAATTGATTCATAACTGATATTATGTTATATAATTAAAAAAAAGACTAATCAGTAATAAAAAGACTAACATAAAAAAAGAAAGTTGGGGGAAGAGGTGAGAGATTCTTTTCTATAATTTTGTAATTTGGTAGAATATTGACAATACAAAATATAGATATTTAAAAATAATAATTGTATTTAATTTATAGTTCAAAATTCTAGTAGTATACTTTCACATTGAATCATAGCATAACAGAATCTACTGCTCTTAATATCACTTTTGTATTTACCATATTTGTGATAGAAATGGATCAATACATTATTCCCTATATTTCAAAAAAATGATATACGCACAAGTTAGTGGCAAAAAGACATGTCTGGTAAAAATCTGACTCAAAAAAAAAAAAGAGAAAACAATTAAATAGAGTAAAATCAGTTTTTAAATGTTTATATTGTTATACAACCACTACTGGTTATTGAAATTGTTAACTATGTTACAAATTGAAGGGGAACTGACCAGGGTGAAGACATATTCAGCAATAATAAAAAAATGTTTTTCTACTTTTAGTATTCCTTTAAAACAATGTGTTAGGTGTCTACCAGCATGTTCATTAATCTAAAATTGAATATGGAAAAGTGTTAGACAGAAAATTGACGTATTTTTAAATAATTGTATGATAAATGTTGGGCATGAGCTTAAGAGCCAAACTGTTATTTAAAATTTCTGCTGCACTGTTGCTCTAAACATCTTTCAATTTTTGACAGCATCAAGAATGAGAATGCATTCGCTAAAGAAAAAATAAAACCTAGAGATTGAAAATCAATGCTTGCTGAAAGGTAGCAATTATGAAGTGTTCTATTCAAAAAACACAAGAAAATAAATCACTACAAAGTCAACACACCAATAAGTAAAAATAATCTATAGAATTTCACAAGTAAAATCATCTTAAAACCATTGATTTCCGAGATGAGCCGTTAGTAAATTACCATTTTCCTTTCCTCGCGCACTACAAGGAAAGAACTTATGACTTGTGATAAGCAGATCGATTTCTCCCACTGTAAAATATGGTCGGATTTGGACAATCATTCATTGTATTCTTTTGTAAAAGTCATACATTACAATTGTCAAGTATATGATCTGCTCTAAAGTTTGTAAACAAAATGCATAGCAACATTGTCATTTTCAAGATGATACTGACCTAATGAATGCAACTCATATAATCAAATATCAATTTGATCTCCCACAGCTTTTCAAATAAAATTTAAATACTACTAAACCTTTACAAGTGTTTTTAACTTTATAAGATGTCAATATTCTTTGCAATATCCATGGTGAATGGTTTAATATTTCTCTAGAAACAATTAAAATATATAATTTCGTCCCTCATAAAATACATGCAGTATTTGCCGCAAATTTAAATATATTTGAATGCATTTGATGTAAAATAAAATTAAATCCCTAATAAAGTGATCATAGCCTTAATATATATTACTTACATAATGAGTATGTAAATGTACTATTATTAAGTGCTAAAAAATCTGTAATTCTACAGAGGATGTGGTTTTCATAACTATTATAAATCAGGATGAGTGCATAGAGAATTACAAGTTACAAAAACAGCATATAATTGGAGACTAATTTGCTTGCGCATAATTAATCCCTATATGTATACATGTTCATTTCAATACATATAGAATAAATTGCATTTCAAATTCAATTATTATGACAGCATTTTAAAATTCATTGAGTAAACTTTTGTGTATAATTTTTTTCTGTAAACTGTATGTATAGTCTTGAACAAAAATAAATTTGAATTCTCTCTTTCATAATATGAAAGTAAATAATCAGATAGTTTATTGCTTAGGAATGTATTGTCACGGTATATAATGTCATTACATTAATTTAAGATTAAAATAAAAACTTAAGTTCATAAATAAAAACTAAAAGCTAAAAAATTAAAGAGTTGTGAAACGTATATATATTCGCACAGATCTAAAGATAAAATATTTTTGTAAATGGAAATGATGTGTTTATTAATTATCGAAAGCAAGCTAGCTTTTGGGGATCTTATATAAAAAAGTCAGATGAAATATAGATAAGAGAACAAAAATAAATTGGATGTCCAATAGAAGCAGCAATGAAAGCCTGGACCGTAATGAAAATTTAGAACAGGAAACCATTGTTCAGTGAATCCAGACCATCGTATAAAAGGAAAAATATTGAAATTAAGACAGTTCCAGCCTGATTTTGTGAGAAGGGCGATTGTCGCTCTCTCTCACTTACTTCAAATGACTGTAATACCAGGATTGAACCACCTAAGGCCACCTCCAGAACAACAGACCGGTCTTCAAATAGAGATGTCACGGGAATTGGCACCAGGAACCGGGATTTTTCTACTGTAAGACATGAACTATAAAATTTTAAAATAATTAAGAACTTTCGTTAAGATTTGACAAGCTTTTAATATTCAGCTAACCTAAATTTTAAAAAGAGCTTTTATCTGACTTTCAAGTTTTCAAATTAATTATTAATGTTTAATTTTTAGACATTCGAGTTTGCTAAAAATCATTTCCATTTTTTTTTTTATTTCTATTAATATTTATTGTATAAATTATTTAAATGCATTAAATTTGTTGGGTATAGACGCTTGCATAGATTCGTTGTTTAATTATGTTTTTGTTCTCATATTCGATTAAAATATATACATTCGGTAAATGATACCTTACGGTATCTAAAATGTATTTATTCGGATGTCTTTTTAGTTATTGGTGTCAATGCAGCATCTTATGATGAATGCCATTGGGTTTCTTGTAAATTTCCCTCTGCAATTCCATCAATGACTTTATATTTTGATCGTTTATGTTTATTTTGAAATGTTTTAACCGTGTAATCTATGTACTCGATCTATACTCAACATTAAAAAACAAACTTTTATAAAATTCATGTTCGAAATTATATAAATGATAATTTTAAGTTGGGCATGAATGGCTATATAGATTTGTAGTTATATTAATTAATTAAGGGAGGGTTAATCTTATGTTATTTGCTTCGTAGTTAAATTGGATCAATGGATGGGATATAGTCATAATTAGTAGATGTAGTACGAGATTCACTACGTGCAGGATCGCATTATACGCCGCACACCCTCTTTTTGTTTATGGAATGGGATAGTAAGATGGAAAACGCAGTCCCTTCCTAGGGAGTTTTTTTTTATTATTGCTCTTCTCATCAGATAGATGTAGTATTCCTGTCTGGACGAGAGCCAATGTTTTCTATAACCATGCTGTTCAGATGTACATTCCTGACAGTATGGTATTTGTGCTGTCGTATTCATACTGCATTGAATACATCGATATATCAGATGGATTGACATTGGTTTGGCTGTGAACTTTTGGCCTAAGGTTAAATAAGGGATAGAATATTTTCTTTCAAATGCAATCTATGTAGTTTATTCATACTAGACACTCTTAAAAATATTATTAAACAAATCTGTGCGGATTGTTCAAACTAAAAATTTCAATTTAAAAAATGTAATAACCAACCTAAAATAATAATTTTTTTATTTCTCAAATTCTAAATGATTATATATGTGCGTAAATAAATGTTGTTTGTGTGTTAATTACTGGCAGTGGCTTTTATTTTTTATATTTAAGATATAAATTAAATAAAGTTATGTATTATTATCTCTGCGTCTCCATGAGCTAGTGGCATTGGGCTGACGGTCGTGAAAAATATCTATGTCAAAGTTGAATCTTTAACAGCGCATATCTGCCTACTCTATAAATTTTCTAGGTTCAAATGTCTAGTGGTGCCCTGTAGTGCAGATACGGTAAGACTAACTTCTCCGACCGTTATAGCAGTTTTAAAAAAACTGTGACAGAATTGGATCATGATCTCTGGATCTTTAGGTCCAGGCTCTGCAAACTCTTCCACTACATTAAACTAAGCAGTGCAACTATTATTATAGTAGCAGATGTTTACTACAGACTATAGTACTTTTTTTAACTATTCAGAGTTAATAAAATTTTGTCTGTAAGTTCCAATATCGGTGGACTAATAGCCCCTTTAATTCAGTTGTTTTCTTTAGCCAATGTCAATGATGTAATATTGATAATCACTTTTTTTTTCATTGCTTTTACTTCATTTATAGATATTATTAATTTTAAAGATTTTTCTTGTGTAATTGGAAGATGATCAAGTCTTAATTCAGTAACATTAAAAAAAAAAGTATTGGTGGGAATAAATTTCTTGTAACTACGGATAAACTTAAAAAACCAAGAATGACTAATTTTTTTTTATATTAAATAACTAATAAAGTTGCTTTCAGAACCTCTATCCATCCTTTTTAATCAAAATTGAATCTTTATTTTTTTTAAAGTATTATAACTGAAATATTTAATTTTAAAAAATGTTTAATTTTAATTATCATGTGAATTTTCAGTTTCTGATAGCACTTTCAGAACTTTTGGTTACATGATGAAATGTGCATGCTCTTAGAGCTAGTTTTTGGTAAGCTGATTTAAATGTGTAGTGGTTATTATGATAAAATAGAATCTATTTTATATCATACAATAGTATCTCTCATTAACAGCAGAGAAGATACAGTACTCTCACCATTAAATAAATTAGACCCTTTTTTTATTTGTGATTACATGTAATGGCAGATACATGTATTAATGACATTTTTAAGCAATTATAACTTTTCTCGAAACTACTGTAATTCAATGTAAATTATACATACATGTATAGAGAGAAAAGCTTGTTTAATAATTTAAAATAAAAATGCTAATTACATCATCATAATATGCAGAGCATACTTTTCACAAATTAAGTCATAATTATAGTTATTATTATCCAAGAGGAGAGAGAAATGATGCCAAACACAAAGTTAGAGATGAAAGAATCCTGCATTTTCATCAAAAAAAGTGGCTCATCTAAATAAATTCATTTAACATCTTATGATCAAACTTTATGTAAATTACCCTTTGTGATTCTTCTATTAATCTCATAATCCTCTTGGAAAATAATAGCTATGATTTTGACAATTAGTCAAAAGCATGCTCATCATACATTGATGTAATTAGCAAGCTTTTCTTGGTTATGTATTGTATGTATTATTAACATTGAATTATTGATATTTTTTAAAAAATGGAAATCTAATCAATAAATTTAAAACTTTCCTCTGAATGGTGACGACTTGAAGAAACATTATGACTGATTTGATCTATAAGACAATGAGTTCTGCAATGAGACTATTGTTTCTTAATTATTTTATTATTCACTAAAATGCAGCACTTTTAATTTCTTTAAGAAATTTGTTTATTGTTCATGTAACTATACCTTACTCATTCAATCATTTCTAATATATCATTTATATGTCAAGCAAGAAGAAATTTTCAATCTAGCCATAAATTTATCATATTTAATAAATAACAAAACATACTACTCAGGAATATTATACTTTTATTAATCATTTTATGTTTTTGAAAACAATATAATTGATCTTTGAATAAAATCGCATTATTACTGATAATAAATTAAATTTAATTATTTACATATTATGATTTTTACATCACTAAAGAAACTTGCAAATCTTGCATTAACACTTAAAAATAATGTCTATGTTGATGTATATTTTATAAAAAAAAAATGTAGATAAATGAATTTCAAATAAATATTATACTGATTTATTCTAATATTCTGTTTGCTTACATATACTGTATCTTTTTTAATAATGTTATTTGTAAAGAAGCACTCACTACTATTTTATAAATGAGTAAACAACCCAATTATTCATACATACTAGACTTTTTAATTAACATAAATATTAAATATTGAAAAATAATAAACACAACTTTTAATAACTTTATAGTTTAGAAAAAAGTTACATATATTTTCATAAAACAGATTGGTGCTTGATGGTATTAGTTTATATTCTTGAAGATACATAATCTAAAATTGACATCATTGTAATACAAAAAGCATTATGCAAGATGCCAGGATGAATGTGAGGTGATACTCTCTTTGTATGTATATATTAGTACAAAAAAAAAAGAAAATATGTCATGTTTGGGTAATGAGTATTCATTATACAAGCCAAGATGGTTTTTTTTTTAAAAATATATATATATTTTAACATTAATCATTGATATTAATGTAATTGAAGAATTCTAGGTTTTGAGTTTATAGACAAGTATTATTGCACTAACTCTGAAGAAACAAAAATATTCCCTTTTTAAAATTGTTTAATCTAGATGTGCTTATATATGTGAATGTATATATCTTTTTATACAGAACAAATTGCAAGGATTCTTCTTTGATTTGTCTTTGAGCAAAACTTTTGAGATTATCATTATCATCCTCATTAGCATTAACATGGTGGTCATGGGAATAGAACACTACAAGCAATCTCATCAGGTGGAGGTCACACTTGACATACTCAACATTTTTTTCACTGTTGTTTTTACAATCGAAGTACTCATCAAAGTTATAGGTCTGCGACAACATTTCTTTAAGCGACCAGGAAATATCTTTGATTTCTTTGTTATGTTTGTTTCATTAATCGGTAAGAATCTTTTTGTTAAACTTGTTATAAAAATATTGAAAAATATGTTATCTCAATGATTTTATATATCTATATGATAAATTTATGATTATAATGTATTATGTAAATGAATTTTGTAGAATCTGATTACAGTAGATGCTTTCAGCTAACTGAAACATTATCATTTTCAATATATATATATAAAATTTATAGAAAATGCACAAAATATAATTCACCTTAATGGAATGAAATAAAAAAAGAGAACTATCATTCATTCATTAGCAACAGGATATATCTTATTAATTCAAAATTATTAATTCTGAGGTAATCATTACTTTAAATACTATTGTAAATAAGCTGTTTCAAAAAATGTTTTCAATACACAGAAATTCTATAAAAATTGATTTATACAAGAATTATTGCAAAGGATTATTTACATATGTAGAAAACTATCTGCATAAAAACATGATACTATAAATAAATTCTACAAAATTTATTTGTATAATATTATTACTTTAAATTTATTCCAAAGAATGGAAATCTTACTATAAAAAGATTCTACAAAATGAATACATATTAGTAATATAAATGTCTGGCATTTACATAGAAAAGGTAACAAAATATATTTTTTTTTTGTCTAAACACTTTTATTCATGCTAAGCATGCTTTCAATATATTGCATATCATATTCATAGCTCATTCATTTTCTTCACTGTTCATGGTATACTTGATAGTTTTATCTTTTATTTAAATTTGTTTCATTATTCAGAAATATTTAAATTACTTCATTGTGCCCATTTTTTCGATAGAAAGATGCTAGTCTCTTTGCTTATGGCAAATCGAACTTTAGCTATCATCTTTCCATTTTATGTCCTCTCTCTCTCTGGATATATACAATTTCAGTTTTCATCGGATCGAATATATGGACTTGCTATTGTTCATGGTCTATAAATATAGAATAATATTTGGAGCTTTTCGTGGTTCTGTTATATAAATATTTGTGCTGGGCCAGCCTTGTTGATAGTTTGGCCCTCAATTGCCCATAATATGTGGCTTTACAATTGATTTGATTGCATTGAAATGGAAAATGGATCGCCAATGGGGTTTCATTCAGTGGCATTACATGTACTTTATATCTATCAAAGATTGAAGATAAGGTCATTTCAAAAATTCTTGGTCCTGACTTCTGACATATTATATGTTAGATATGTGGATGATACCTTAGCCTGTGCATTTGGACTATTGAAAAAGAGGACAAAAATTAGTTTATTCAATTTCTGGATCTGTACGTTCAGAGGTAACTTAACACTTTAAACTATAAAATGGTATTGAACCCATTAAACATAAAAAGAGTGATTCATCCTAAGTCATAAACACACATGGCTCACAAATACGCTGGTCTCAAAGAATTTCTGGATAGGAATTTAAAATTATGAAAACTCGAACATGCAGGAAAAATAATGGAAGTATATACTAGATATTTACAAAATTTGGAATATAACAAAAATAAAATTCTCAACACAGTCAATAGATTCTATAAATAAATAAAAAAGCTGGACACCTTCAAATTAGTGAGGATAAAAAATAGATAATATCCTGAAAGTTTCTCAAAAACTAAAAATATATTCTGAAAAATACAATGAGGGTTTTCCTTTTCCCCCTTCATTAAACAATCTGCTCAACAATTCTAAAGATAAGCTGCTCACAGAATCAGCCCATCAGATAGTCTATAAAATTAAATGTGGTTAAATCAATTATAAAGCCAAATATTATGGGGAATCAAGGGTCAATACAAGGCTGGCCAGTACAAATATTTCTGTAACAGAGCCATGGAAAGTTCTCACTATTCCTCTATATTTATAGATCATGAGCAATATTAATCTGACAAATGCTGAAATTGTATGTACGGAAAGAGAAGACAGAAAATGAAAGGTTAAAAAGGCTTGGATGATAGCTAAAGATCAATTTGCCATAAACAAAAAAGAAACTAGCATTTTTCTATTGAAGAAGTGAGTGCTATAAATAATTTAAATTATGAATAAAACTATCAAGTATACTTACTAACCATAACACTGAAGAAATGAATGAGTTACGAATATGATTAAGTAATATATCGAAAGCATGCTAAGCATGAATAAAAGTATTTAGACAATATATATATATGGTTATCTTTTCTGTATAAATACCTAAACATTTATATTACTAATATTACATTGACACAGAAAAGAGATATAAGTTTTGGAATTACATTAAGTATGGATAAGATCGGATATTACAAAATATATTTATATAATATTTATTACTATACTATAATTGTAAAAAAAATGTTATGTCCATATATATAAGCATGTTTATATATATATATGAAATAAAAAGAATGTACAGCACTAGTCAAAATCTATATAAATATTTGAAACATCCTATAGCTATATTATTTTAGCCACACATCCCCTTTAAATAAAGAAAACCTGAATTTTTGCAGTTCATATATATATATAAGTAAACAGTAATACATTTTTTTTATTTATATTGGAAGTAACTTATTTGACATTTTTCTTTTATCTAATTTCCAAAAGGAATACAAATTGATAATGTCCATATTTAAACTTTGTTAAGAATGCAATTAAAATAATTGTACAACAGAGTATCACAAACAAATAATAGCATTTGATCATCGATAGTGTTTGTTTGCCATTGCTTTCCAACTATTTAGCTTATTTTATTCTAGAATCTCAACTTTAATGCCATGTCATAAATTGTACTCAGACTTTACACTGTATTTAAATTATGTTTTATAGTAATTTCATAAAAACAAACTAACAATCTTATTCATTATTCACAAATAATATTCACTTATAACAAAGATTATTTATAATTTATATGTAATTTATCTCCTGCCAAATGCACATCACTAAATGCATAAATTACACTATAAGTACTAATATGTATATCTATAACTAGTATCAAATTTAAATTATGCAAATATTCTATATTTTTAAATACTGAATAAGCATATAATAATTTATTTTCTTTTAAATTTTTAACAAAGATACAGCATTAATTAACAAAATCTCTAAATATAAAAAGCTAAATAATTATAACAAAATTAAATACTTGAGTATTAGTCCTGCAACACACAAATAATTATAACAAAATTAAATACTTGAGTATTAGTCCTGCAACACACAGCATGTATTAGACATGCTACACCTTTTCACATTCATATCAATCCACTGATAACTTTGTAATCTTGTGATCTGACCAAAATAATATATACACAGATCTCGTACATATTTTTCGCAAGATTTGAAAAAAAGTAATGTGTACATGGATCTTGTACATGATATTTTCACAAGATTTATAAAATTATAGGCAGGTTGAATACATATGTAAAAAGGCATAGCACATCTAATACATGCTCTGTGTTGCAGGATTAAAAATACCACTTTCACACAACTAAAAGTATACAATATGGAGAGGAATTATATATGATTTTCACAAGAAAAGGTATAAAATTTATAACAATAGTAAATGGAGTGGAATTTAAATTTATAACAATAATAAAAACATATAAATTTGAGCAAGAAATCAATATTAAAAATATCATTTTTTTAAAAAAATTGATTTGCCATACACAAATATATACTACTTTCACATGAAAAAGTTTAAAATTTATAATAGTAAATCGATATTAACAAAAGAACATTTTAGAAAAAATATTGATTTGCTATCCAGAAAGATATATACAACTTTCACATTATAAAATTTATAACAACACTAAAGATATGAATTTCACAAAAAAAAAAAAGCCGATCTTAAAAAGTACATTTTCTCTACCCAAAAACATGTAAAATACAAAATGCAGTTACTCTAGTACAGAGGTCCCTAACCCTATGCTCACGGGCACCATGACACCCGCAGACCATTTTACATGTGCCCACCGCTATCTGAACATGATAAAAAAATTATTTATCTGATACAAATAAATTTAATTTTTAAGATTTCTTATAAATTATTGTATTATATTGTAATCAAATTGTAGGTCATACTATACTTTTACAGCGTAAAAGGGTCTATACATTGAAAAAATAATTGGTGCCCGCCATCTGGCCGATATTATAGAATGTGCTCTTAAGTGCAAAAAGGTTGAGAACCGCTGCTCTAGTATCAAAATGTTACTTTAAGTACAGACAAAACAATCACTAAATTATTATTTTTAAATATTATTTACAAAAAAAAAAAAAATATATACACATACCCTAATTACCGTCTAATATATAACAGGAATTTTCATGGTGAAACAAGCAATTTATATTGTTGACACAAAATGGGGATCTTTCCACAGAAATGCTAACAAACAAATATACTTTTTTAAAAAACCCAAAAAAATTCACAAAAATAAAGAAATATAAATTACAACACTTTTATTAACTTTTCATCCTGGCGGAAAAAAATTTTATTTGTTCAGTATGCAAATGAAGGTGTCCTCATTTTTTTATGCAATCTACGCAACACATAAATTCGGTGTTGCTTTGATGTCCCTCACTGCTGCTTATTTTGCCACTATATAGTCTTTCAATGTTTTGTGCATGAACCCCAGCTGCTGGATTCATGAAGTTTATATTTGTGGTTCACGCAAAAATGATTGTAACCGGCATTAGGAAGTTATGAAAAGAAAATCAAAAGGACAAAAACAAACAGTATGTATACTTACACACTTAAAATGAAATGAACTCAGAAGTAGAAATAACAGAAATATTTCGATGAAGCAAAAAAATGCAATTGAAATGAAAGCTGTTGCCAGAAAGAAATCTGGACAATAATTGAAAATGTCAAAATATCAAACAAAAAAGTTTTGATAAAGAGAAACATGTTTTCACATGAGATTGGATAACATCGCAGGATTTATTTCGCATTGCAAGATTACACATTTATTGCGGATGTGAAAAGGTGTACCATGTCCCCTACATTGCAGGACTAATCCTCAAGTACCCAAAATTACAAATATAACTAATATTAAATTAATAATGGAAATTTTTAAAAAAATGACTGAATCTTAAAAAAAGGATATCCACTGCTTAATTTGTTCATAATGTTAAAATTTTAATATTTTAAAGATCCATTTTAAGTCTCCAATGTATTTATTTATAGCTTATATAAGTGCAGCATCAGAAATACAAATATTGACAATGGATAAAATTTATCATTTCTCATCAATAGAAATAAATTACTATAACAAATCATTTGAAATGTTAATTGATTAGTTTTAATTCTTAAAATAGTGACCAGAACTGTAAAGTGTGTAATCAAAGAATAGCTGAAAATTGTGCATTGTTTCTTGTTTACAAGAGAAATATTTGTTATGACAAGCTATTCATAACTCTGTATAAATATTCTATTAGGACATTTCAAAAGAAAATATATGAATGAATGAGACAACAGACATAAAAACTTCCATGTCATTAATTTTGACATTGAGCTATATGTATCAAATGTTATTGGAGAATATCTTAAGAAATAAATATATTTTTTTAATTCATATTTTTCTGTAACTTATTTATTGATGTTTCTTCATAAAATACAATGGAATAGATTATAGCAACGATATACAATATATTTCTACTCATGGTTCCTTTTCTTGAATAGAATTTCAATATGACTTCCTACATTTTTTTTTGACCAATTAAAAAACAATTTTATATTACTTTTCACTTAACTAATTTAACTCAATGTATTGCTGAATTAAATTAGTTCAAACACTATTAATTTTGTTTTATGATGAGTCATAAATGTGTTGTTTTATTATGGATAATACTTCCCCAAAGACTACCACTGGCTAATATAAAAATAAGATAATTTATTATATTTAATTTTACTTAAAAAAAAAAAACTTTCATTTATCTATTGTTATACATAAATTTATTGAGAATTCCATGGTTGTGCACCACTGAATGAAGCTATAACTATAATCAAACAAACATTGCTTTGAAAGTAATAGAAAAATTTTACTGCACAATTAGAACAAAAAATTAGAATATATATATATTTTTATGTGTCAAAGCATCGGCCAGGAAGCAAACCCCGGGACAACTGCTTGTAAGGCAGCTGTGCTAACCACTCAGCTACCAATGCTAGAATATATTTGTAATTAGTTTTATTGAATCCCTTTTATAAAATAAGATTACACTATCCATTTAGATATATATATACTAATAATTTTAATAATCTTTAAATAAATTATGGTTTATGAAATATGTAATGCACATAATGTAAATCTATTTATAGAAGAACTAAGTTTGAACATGTTATTACAATAATTCCCAAAGAATCATTTAATCAAACTTGCAAATGATGCTCATTTTCTTGTATCATTGTGAATCTACTCATCAAATAAAAAATAACAGATTGACATTGATATAAGAAAGTGGACATTACTTGCAAGTTTATTTAAATAATTCTTTAGAAATCTGATTTGTGAATTATTATAGTTAATGTTTTTTCAGACTTAGTTGTTCTGTAAATATATTTATAGATATTGAATAAATTAAAATAGATAATTGCTGTATTTATCAATTAATATAATAAATTAATAAATATCTAGTCAAAATAAGATACATTATCTTTTATCTAATATTGAATATAATTTTACAATAATAAAAATTATGATGTTGTATTACTAAAGCGATGAAGAAAAGTATTAATAAAAATTATAATATAGTAAAGAAATGATTAACAATTTAGCAAAAGAACTAATATAAAAAAAAATATTATTATAAAGAACTAGTATTAATTAATAATTATAAATAAATTCTATATTAAATTTTATTCAAATATGAGGCAAATATTAAAAAAAAGAAAAAGATAGCAATACAAAAGATTTTAACATGAAAATGTTCAGTTTGAAGTTATTATCAAAAATTGGCAAATATTCATAAAAACTTGACAATTTCTCATAAAAAAATTACTTAAATAAAAATGAATATTCATTTCAAAATTAACTGAAATTTTATGATCAAGAAAAAGATTAATAATGCTACTTGAATTGAATTCTAAGCTGATCAGCTGAGAATTGCTATGTAATTCAATACACAAATTAATAATGAAAGGATATGTATAAAAAAATAGCAAAAAAATCATGAACAAATTCCAGCTTTTTATCTTAAAGAAAAAAAAAAGACTTTATAAAAATTAAGTCTGATAAGAAAAATTAGATTATACAATTAGATTCCACATCAAAAAAAAAAGAGAATCCATATCAAAATATTAGAGATAGAATTGTTGATGATTATACTTAAAGAAGATATTTTTGAAATATTAAAATCACAAAAAAACATTAAATAATACTTCATAATAATTTACATACAATTCCAACATATAATCTTAGTGAAATGAAACCACTTGGAATTAAAGTTGATGAAAATTGAAAACAATAGAATTTAACAAACTCAACTTTATATCTAATAATTAAACACAGAAATTAGTTTTAAAATTTTAAACAATTTTCTTGAGAATTGTAAATATGGGACCAACATATTCCCAAAACAATAAAAATTACAAACCATTAACTATGATTCATTACTTGGAAAAGATAAGATCTAACTTCAACAAGTTATATACAAATATTTTAAGTTAAGAAAATGCAAAGACTGACAATGATAATTGACTATCAAATATTAATAACAAATGAAAAATAAAATCTGCAGATTATTAAAAAAAATTCCTCTTTATAATTGTTTTATTATCACAAACATTTGAGTATATTGTAAATAGGATGAATCACAAAAATAAATATTAAGCATTATATGATCCCATGTTCATTGATTACTCAAGTTTACAATACATAATTCAAATAACTTGGAAGTATGAGAAAGTCATGCCTGCAGAATTAAACTTGAGAAGATAAAAAAATTTCAATTATTTATCTATTTTAATAATGTACAGCAAGTACTACACATAACTAAGCTTGAAATGATAAAAAAAAACCTAAAAGTGAAACATCATACATATAAAAACTAGAATATCTACACAAATATTTGAAGTAGATATTAAAAAGATTGTTTAACATAAAGATATTAGACAAAGTATTAAAAGTCTACGATTATGCTATAATACAATATACTGCAACATTTTAGTGTGAATCACTTCAATCGTCATCTATTAGTTATTTGTAAAAATCTTTTCTCACTTATAAAAATTTTATGTGGTAAGGATTGTTTGAATTATTTTTAAATCTTAAGCTGCATTTGAAATACAGATCTAAAACATGGGAAATTCTTCAGAAGTGGCTGAATTTATGTTAACTTTTTATGAGAAAAAAATATAATAAAGATGATAGTATTATGTTATATGAAGCATGATGCATTTACAAAATATATTATCTATTTTAATTCTTATTCATTTTTTTCTGACCATTATTAAATGAAGATTAAAACTTTATCCTTCTCTAGATCTATCTAGTGATTTTCTCCCTAAACCAATTTTTTAAAAAAATTATATCATCTCCCAATTTATTTCTAAGTTTTCACATTTTCTTTTGCTATCTATCTCTTGATATTCAGTTTAGGATAGATTAAGACCAATAACTATTGGTCTTAATCTATCCAGTTTTTCTTTCTCTGTCAGTATTGTATTTGAATAAAAAAATGTAATTATGTAGTCACTTTTGTATTATATGAATTTTTAAATGGAAATTTAAAAAAAAAAAAAAAAATTGTTTTTAATGACTAGAAGTCACTTGCTAAAGTTTCATTAGCAAACCATGATTCAGTCATATTGTTGTTGATACAATATTTATTGATTCAAAAATATTGCTTTTGTTAAAGTTTAATAATTTACTTTTAAGTACTGACTGACTAACATCTAAAAAATATAATTCCAAATCCATAAAATTATATTTTCTAAACATAGTTACAACTGAAAATACTTAAATTAGTATGTCCTATATAACTGGGGGTGCAGTTACATATTAATATCATAATTTTTCTATGACAGATTTCAAACATCTATTAAGATATTTAGAACCTTTTCAATATTTCTTTGAATCTCTGCTTTAAATAAGCAGATATATCCAACATTTTAAAAACCATCTACTTCTTTAAATATATCTTTGAAAATATTTCTACCACAAAACCATGATGAGTTCAATTTCTTTATTTAACCTATAGTTTTTACTATTACACTATTCATGAATTGATCCTTTTTTATTTTCTTATTCTCATCATAATCTTTTTGGTGCCTTTTTTTTAAAGTTATTAATTAAAAAAAAAAAAACTCTTTAAATATTGTTTAACCCCTTTTCAATATATATGTTATATATGCATTTTTTTTAAAATTTGTTTAATTAGTGCTATTCTAATTTTCATTATCTTTCATTATTTATTCAATTTGTTAATTATTTTTAAATACAATATCTGCTACACTATTTCATTTCTAATAATCAAATTCACTTTTTCAAAATACTCCATTTACCCAGACTAGAACTGTTTTCTTGACAGCATTTGTTTAAAATATACATCAAATTAGATGTCAAGGAATGGTGAATTAACTATTAACAATGGCAGGCTGGAGTACTCTATTGCCTAGATACAAAAAACTTAACACATCACATTAACAGAAAATAAAAATCAGTTTCTTGCTTCATTTTTTTTTTAATTTAATACACTTTTATTTTGTACATTAGTTTTATTTCCTTACAAACTTTTTTGTTTCAAACTATTTGTAATTCTTTCTGCAAAATGCCTTTTCTAATTCTATAAGCTATATATTAATGTCTCTAAATATCCCTTAATATCAAATTTTAAAACACCAATTGTTATTGTCACAGTCTTTTTTTAAATCGAAAGTACTTCTAAGATCCAGCTTATTAAAATTTATTTGATTTACAACTCTGCAAATATATATATATTAAGATACAGATTTAAACATTTTAACGGAAAGACAGAATGATACAACTCTGTGTTTAAACTCTGTTGTTATATAATCTTAGTTTTCATAGTTTTGAAATTAAAGCAACCTCTTTATGTTAAATGAAGTATTAGTTTTAATAAATGTAATAATAAATAATCATAACTTTTAAATATCTATAATTGAAATAGAAGTAATTACCTCACACTAAATTATGTCAAGTCAAAAATTATGAAAGACAGAATGATATCACTTCCCTCTGAATATATTTTATGATGATTTCAAACCATTTCGTCTGTATATAAATTAAAACAGACAAAACTCACCCTATAATTTCAAAACTACACCAAAAACTAAGCTTATATAACAATAGAGCCCAAAGACAGAGTGATATTCTTTTCATGGTTTTTGATGTGACATTACTCAGTGGAAGATAATTCCGTTTCAAGTACAGATATTTAATAGTTATGATTATTTATTATTAGATTTAACATTTGGTAATTTTTAATTTTTTTTTCTAGTGGAACTATAATTACTTACTTATTAATTATATGTTTAATTGCTTGAAAAATCAAGAGACAGATAGTATAAAATACAATTCCATTACACCAAAGTCAGATTTTTCATTTGGCAATCAATCCAAGAACCCATATTTATAATGACAAAATTGTAATAAACTAATAATCAGCTTTTTAAGCTAATGCACATGCGCTTTGTGGATCTTAACAATAAATGAATACTCTCATTTTCCAATACAAGATAAAGTCTTTGTGAAAGAATAGAATTTATTGTTAAGATCCACAAAGTTCATGTGCATTAGCTTAAAAAGCTGATTATTAGTTTATTACAATTCAAAAACATCATGCTATCTAAAATATCTCAATGACAAAATTGGTAAATAAAAACCTTAACTATACACCATTCATTTTTTCATGCCTCTTTAACTGAGCATTAGCAAAACTATTTGGGACATTCAATATAAAAATTCCTCATCTTCTGCTAACTAACATTAGATAATTTGGTATGATAAAACTTTATAGTTAATCAAAAACGTAATATCTATTAATAAAAAATAGATCATAAGAACATTATTTAATCATGTATATCAACTCAGAATATCTCATTTATTGATTAGCAATAATTAAAATAATCATATATTTTATATTTATAAAAACAAATACTGTATTTTTATTTATTAAAAAATCAAATACTCTAAATGACTTTTCTTTATAAGTATTGTTTTTAAAAAAAGTATTCTAAGGGGAAAAAATTGTTTTAAATAAATAAAAAAAAATTACTGACTATATAATTATATATTTTTATTTTTATTTTTAGGTACAATAATGGATCATATGGTCAATGACATGAACTTATATATTACACCTACCATTTTAAGAGTAGTACGCGTCTTCCGAATAGGTCGTATTTTGCGCATCATCAGATTTGCCAAAGGTTTACGCAAACTTTTGTTTGCTCTGATAGTGTCAATACCAGCCCTGTTCAACATTGGAGCATTACTTTGTGTTATTATGTTTATTTATGCTATCATAGGAATGAATTTCTTTGGCCATGTGAAGCATAGTGGAGGAATTACTGATATTGTTAACTTTGAAACTTTTGGAAAAACTATGTCTTTATTATTTAGATTAACAACATCAGCAGGTTGGAATGATATTATTACACCTCTTTCTGTAGAACCTCCTCTTTGTGATATGAATTATAAAAATTTACCCAATGGAAACTGTGGAAGACATGGTTGGGCTATCATTTATTTAGTGTCTTATATTTTTATTACATTTGTCATTGTCATCAATATGTATATAGCAATCATTTTAGAAAATTTCAATGAAGCACACAAGCAAGGAGAAGTGGGCATCACAGAAGATGATATTGATCGTTTTTACATTCTATGGGCAAAATATGATCCTTATGCAACACAATTTATAAAATATGAAGAACTTTCTTCTTTTGTTGCAGGCTTAAATTATCCTCTAGGAGTTTCACTTCCTAATGAACTAGCTATTGCTTCATTTAACTTGCCTATTGTTGAAAATAATAAAATCCATTGTTTGGATATCTTACATGCTCTTGTATTATATTATCTTGGATCTATGGAAGAGACTGAAGAATTTAAACTTATCAGAAAACAAATGGAGGAGAAGTTTAAAGAAATTTTTCCCAATCGTGAAAGGATGGAAGTAGAAACAACTACACTCCAGAAAAAGCGCGAAGCCATGGCAGCAAAAACAATCCAACGGTATTATCGAGCATATAGAAATCGACGTATGCTACAACAGGCAGCAGAGAAACTTTTACGACAAACTTCTCCGACCCTTTCTGTAAAGTCAGGTTTTATAGATACATTGACGAGACACCTGTCATCTTCAGATATTTTTCAAGCAATATCGAGAGGTGCCAGGCGTCTTTCAAGATCCAGCCTTAGTTTATCTCGGCGATCATTACGTAGTCTCTCCAAAGTATCCCATGTTTCTTCTTCCAATGAATCTTCACCTGCACCATCACGACATCCAAGTATGGATTGCACTCTTCATGTTCCTGAAGCTTGAATTCCCGAAGTCTTTGTTTAAGATGAAATAATATTTTTATGAAAATGTGTAGGTTAAGAAGATTTTTTTTTAAAAAAAAAAAAAAGGATCTCTCAGCATACCTCATATCCACTTAATGGATATTTTTCAAAACAGCCTTTAATATTTGCAAACCATTTTGCCAGCTTTTTTCATAAGTTAAATTCCACATCTTTGGACTTTTTCCAATACTTTTTAAAGCTGTATTTTGGTTGTAAATTCATCTATGCTGTGATTGGACTACTATAACTCAATATTACTGTTTTAATTTTAGTATCATTTTAATTGTTTATATTCCATCATAAATCTCATTTCATTCATTGAGAAGAACAGTGCATTGTAAACATTGAAATTAAATGTCATTTCTAATTAAACATAATCTGTTGCAAGATGATCAGCATGAAATTTGAACTTGGGTTGCTTTGCACTGTTGTTGCAAATGAATGCATAGATTCTAGAAAATAACAATGGCTTTATAGTAATGCACTCTTTCAGCAAACATAAAGTGCACTTGTAAAGAAGTACAGATTGATGTAAATCAATAACAGATCAATAATGAACATGTTCTTGTGAATATTTCAAATTCTAATTTTTTGTTGTTGTTGTTGTTAAGATGTTCATAAAACTTTTTCACACTTCATTTTCAAAAAAAGAGAACTAATTGTAAGATTTCTAAACAGGAAAATTAAATGAAATCCACATTTTAAAAAAATAAATGAAAATAAAAACCTATAATAGAATATAAAATATCAAGAATTATATAATCATATTTCTCTAATACAATTTTTCTCTATTTGGTTTTCTTACTATTTTTCATTCCAGGTTTTTCAACTCAAAGTATTGAGAGCATTATGTTTTTAATTTAAAAAAAAAAAAAAAACTCCAAAAATTACAAATTCTCTATGCTTATTAAAATTTATGATTTTTTTTTTTTTTTGGAGAGGGGAGGGATATTTTATTTAGAATTTGTATTAATGATCTTTTGTTATCAGATCAAATGATTTCAAGTTCTCTTTTCAATGATGAATTTAAATTGGATATTTGAAAAATTGCATAAAAACTGGAAGTTTTTTTTTTTCTTTTTTAAAAGCCATTTATGAATCACTTCACTTTTTTCAAGTTTTTCATGAAACTTTTCTTGTTATGGTAATGCCAATTCAATTTTCAGATTTTTCGAAGTTGCCTTCATGTCACTGTATATAAAATCGTAGATACATTTGTTTTATAATTCCATTAGATTTCACTTTTTTTTTCCAGTTTACTTAAAAAAACAAATAAACATTTTTTTAAATACTTCATTTGTAACTTGTTTTTTTTTATATTATTATCTAACTTTTGAAACTGAAAAAAAAAAAGAACTCAAAAATAAAATCACATTTTCAATCATCTTCAAAAATCTCATTTCTTAAAAAATATAAAAAAATCCATAGCTATTTTAAACAACAGGCAGTGATAGTTGAAGAAATTTTTGATAATATTAAAGTGTTTTTTTTCATCCCCAATGTTTCATTGATTTATTTTTGGTACCTCAGAAATGAAAAAATAAATAACAAATTAGACATATTCGGGGGGGGGGGGGCAGTGTTTATATTTATTTATTTAAAGATTAAATATTAGTCACCATCAAATTATTTATTACAACATATAAAATTATCTTAATGACAACTCCAATAAATTTCTTTTTTTTATTTTTCCATTATACTATAGAAATACAGTTCATAATAAAAAATTGACGTTAGTTATAATAAGTGATTAAATGATAAAGTAAAAATATTTAGTTTTAAAAATCAAAATCAGTGATAAAATAATATGTATTTAATTCTACATGACAAGGCTTTTCATGTGGCATTCTCTTTTATGCCAGTTACTTTAGAAAACCAGGTTGTGTTGATTCTAGTTTCATACTCCTATGAATATTACTTATCACAGTTTTATTTAAATTTATAAATATATATAAAAGCTGAATTTAAATCACTGATGGTGGATTTATTTTTTAAAACATTGTCTGTGAAAGTATTTGCAAATCACTGACTTTTAATATTATTTTACAGTTACAATAATTACAAGTTTAGAAAGTTATTTTTAAAAATTGCCACTTTTTATTTGTATAATGTGAAGAAATAAAAAACATTGGGAAAATTTTACTATATAAACCAGTGTCTTTTCATCTTGAACCATCAAAGACTTTTTTTGTTTTGTTTAACGTAATGATGGTAGACTAATATTTTTATTATTAAATAAATGTCTATCACAAAAAAAAAAAAAATAATGTATTAAAGATTTACTAATAGCTGTAAAAAAGAAAATTTTTATTAATATTGGGATTACAACTTTGTGACTAGTTTTCACTAGAATGACATGATCATCCTCAAAACAGACCAGTATATTAAAATTTAAACTTAATCACTAAGCATCAATCTTTTTCCTTTATCTAAAGTAAGAGATATATGTTAATTTTTTCAAAAATTTAATATAAAATGATTAGAGATTCTCCTTGATTAAATTATAATTTTATTTTTAAAAATTCTCCGCCACCTATATATAATACTCTTGTTCGACCACTTTGTTTCAAGATTTTATAGAAACATTTGAACTGAAGATAATTATCATGAGTGTAGCAGGTCTCTTATTAGTACATGCGCAAACATATATATATATAACAGGATTGCCAAAAGTTATTTTTACTACTGTATTGTTTTGTTAATGAAGTTATATTTCATTAATTATTTTATTAATACAATTAATTAACCATCTATAAACATATTTAAAAGAAATTTAAAAACTCAATAATACTTTGGTGAATAACTAAATTTTTTTAAAAAAATCAAAAAATAACTTTTGTGCTAAAATAACTTGGCTCAGCTGATATATTTTAATGATTGATGAGGAAGATATAGTTATTTTAAAGAGAAATGGGTGAAAATTTTTGATGTAAGTAAATCAAGAAGTTAAAAAAGATTGCAGATGGCTTACAGAAATAAAACTATTTATGGGGGCAACAGTTTTATTAAATCTTTCCTGATCAGTTTTATGATTAACAGTTCTAATAGTAGTCAGAATATTAATGTAAAAAACCTATGCAGATTGTGTGTATAGGAAATATAAGTTAATGCCGTTGTCTATGACTCAAGAATATAATTTAATTTTGTTTATTTATATAACATTACGGTGTAGAAATAGTTCTAAACCTCAAATTGCAATTATTCATTATATTTTTTCATAATTTTGAATATTTCCAAGATCTGGAAGCCTTTATTTTCTTTTTATTAAACACTTGGGACATGTGAAAAGCATATTATAAACAGTGAATATTCAACTCAAAATCTCTATAGAGAAATTTGAACTAATATTTCTAGGACATTGATAAACATTTTTACAAAAAAAAATGTCAGATCATACAAATCTAAAGAGAAGAATTCCATAAAATTAATAAAAATTTAGTGATTATCATGAGAATCATTTTAATCTTAAAAAAAAAATTTCCCTAAAAAATCTAATCAGAATGTCTATTCTTTTACAATGTTCTACTTTTAATGAATATGAGTGCATGTATATGTATGAATGTGTGTTTATTATTTAAATTTTCCAAGTTTCGCAATTTTAAAAAGCATACAACTAATAAGATGTTCGTAAATAAATCATGGTTCTAATGAAATATAATATTGAGATTTAATATCAACAAATATTGTATTATTTGTTTGCTTATATAAATATATGCTGTTAGGAATAATTCTTTTCATTCTTCTCCACAGCCATATATTACAATAGTGAACAATCAATGGATACTAAATGGTAATAAATTAGGAGCAAGTAATAATACTGAGTATGGACATAATTGTATTATTAACTACTATCCATTGATTTTTTTAAGCTTATTATAGATATCTCTGGAATAGAGTGAAAAGAATTATTCATAATATCAAAAGATTACTATTACTAAAACAATAAGTTTACATTGTAAGCGTTAATAAGTATACACTAATAAATGTTTATTTTAGAGTAGGGGTCCCCAATCTCTTCTGTGGTCAATCATAACAAAAATTTTGCAAAAAAATAATGAAATAAAATAAATAGAGCTGAAGAAAATCATATTTAAATTATGTACTAATTGTAATTTTATCTAACAGTATATAATGTATGATATACAAAGTCATATAAATATAGATATATTATGAATAATTATTTTTTAAAATAAAAAAAATCTCATTAAAAAAAAATACATTGTACTGAATATTAAAAAAAAAAAAAATGTCTATAGTTTCAATTTACTAATGTTTGTAATACCATGTATAATATTTAACATTCAGGTTATTGATCTGTTACGCATAATTGAATTTCTGATTTAAGTTTGTTCAGAGCAAGACATGCTACCAAAAATTAATATTTAGTGGAATTTTAAATCTTGGAAATGTGAATAATAAAATTTAAAAATAAAAATAAAATTACAATGATAAAATTCTTTGGGATAACAAAACATAACATTTTTTTAAATTTTGTTCTGTCATCAATTGGTCAATACACACACTTACTGATAATTGATAGGCAATCAAGAAGAAACCATATATAAAATAAAAACATAAGATTTCTTCACAAAATAAGATAGCATTTATAATAAGCATATAGCTTATTATAAATAACTGGAGTGTTTTCTAAATCATATTTAAACAAATTTAACTTATTTCAAAATTTTAATACTAATATTTTACAGCAGATTAATAAAGCAATCAATATTCTAAGAATTTTTCTGTAAAATATACTGTATTCTTTTAATATTCTTGTTCAATGTATCTAATTAAAAAATGATAAAATCTTTCTTTGAAATAAAATCCATACATAGCCATAGTTTGGGGACTCCTACTTTGGAGATATGTAAATTAGAAAGAAAATTACCCCCAAAAAACATATACATAAGATTGGTTTTTTTTTTTAAAAAAGAAGAATACTTTTATTATATTCAAAATACATAATTTTTCTTTCAAAATAGTGCATATTTGTTATGACTCTGTTAAAATGAAATTGGTGTTATCACAAAAAAAAACAAAAAAAACAAAAACACACATTCCATCCTATTGATACAAGCCAAAAATATTTTAACATTGTGCCTTTTGCACTATTAGTGTTCTAGAACTACATTTGTTGTAATATTATTGTGTGTGTGTAGTTATATGTATGTACATATATATACACACACATGCATATTTATACATTGCTAAAATAAAGTGTTTTCTGAAATAGTTTAATATTTTCTTTTATAAAAAAATAAAAATTATGGTTTAGGATAACTGCAATCGAAATGATATTCTGAGTACATTTTCAACTGATAACAAAAATAGCATAAAAACTGGAAAATATTTTTGATACTGCTATTATAGAAGTATCTGAAATGTTCTGTTGACAGCTTGGCTGGGGCACCCAGTTTCTACAACTCATCTCTTCATAGTTGGTATCCATACTTACCACTACTGGCATAGATACGGAGTACATGGATAACATCTCTCTTGAGGTGCACATATTCTAACAGAGATTAGCATAAAAGAACTATGAATAATCAACTAGAACCTAAAAGAAAAATAAAACAAAAGTCTTAGTAAACTTAAAAAGGGTCCCCAAATCCTTTTTTCTTCCTAAAACAAAATGTAAAAAATAAGATTATATTATTTACAAATATATTGTGTTTTTAAATAGTAATAATAATAATAATAAAAGAATTAAAATAAAATCTATTCATTCATTCCCTTCCCCCTCCCTTTGGTTATTATAAAGGTCACAACAGAACGATTTTCCATTAAACTGGAAATAATAAATACAAAATGAACCAAAATGATTCAAGGCAAAGCAATATTAATTTTGACTCATCATATCATGATGATTAGAGAACTAAATGCTTACAAATATATAAGGGTAGGTTGTTGGGTTTTTTTTTTTAAAGAAAAAAATTTTTGTCAAAATACTATTTAAAAAAAAAAAGTCATTCTTCTCAGATGTATTCAAATTTTAAAAAAAATATTTACATCTAAATATATTTCAATAGAATACAAAAAAATTAAAAATAAGTAAAAAAAAAAAAAATACATATTATGTAAAATAGATATAAATTAATTTTCAAATTTTAAACATTAAATTAAGTTCATCATTTTTTCTTTTTTTAAAACAAGTAATACTTAAATACATAATATCATAAAAGAACAGTCACCATTCTATACACCAACTCTCAATCTAGAAATAATTGTGTGAATGGACCCAAGATTTTTTTTATACTTATTTTGACCAATATGATGGAGTACGAAATGAAGAAAAATTAGATTGCCAAAAACCAGGCAATGAAGTATTTTGACAAGAATTACCCGAATCATTAAATAATTTGGAGTTTCTAGATTGATCTCGCCTATCCAGTAATCGTTTTTGTGATAGTATTAATGGGGAATTATTCCGTTTTAAATGGCCTGACTTCATTTTAAAGTTTTGTGACTGATCATAAGAAATTTTAGACTGAGATTGTTCTTTAACTACCAATTCCTTTGAAATTTCTGATGGTTTAATTATTTCAGAATGTTGTTTTTCTGAAAAAGTTAAAGGAAATGAAGATTGTCTGAATCGATTTTCTCTAGACCAGGAAAGTCTGTCATTTCTCATATTTGAATTAGTCTTAAAAAGTTGATTTGCAGATAATGAGGGTTGAAGATTCATTTCAAAAGTAATTTCATGAGAATTACTAAGGTAATCCTCCTCTTTGCAAATTCCTTTGTTCATTGAATTTATATTTAATGAATCAGTATGATTCTGAGATTTTGTATAAGTCAAACTAGCCTGTGGTTGAGTTGATTTAGTTAAAAAATGAGAGGCAATATCTTTTATTATATTTGAAACCTGATTGTGAATATCTTTTCCCTTAAGCTCCTCTGTTGATGGAATATTTTTCAAATTGTCATCAAATTGCAATCTTGAACTTAGTTGCTGTAAGGGGTAATGTGCATGCAAATTTCCAGAAAATCCTGGATTTGATATATGCACTTGATTGTTGTCTTGCACTGTAGAAGCAACATTTTGATAACTTGTGCTCAAATGCAATGTCTGCCCTGATAACTGACTAAGAATGACTGGGGATTCAGGTATATGAAGAGAATTAGATGAAGTTTCAGTAGATGAAACTTGTGACAGTTTTAATTTATTATCATTAGTTTCTTGCAACTGATTCTGCATCACATGAACTTGAGGCTGGACCTGAGAATGAATGGGTTGGGGTGTTTTTAAATTAAGAGAACTTTGAGCAATATCAGAGAAACCCAAAGTAGAAAGTTGCCCTTGAGAAATTAGGTTCATTTGACTATTTAAAATAGTGGTCATGTTCAGTTTTGAATTATCCAGTTGTTGCCCAGGAACTGTAATCTGATTGGGTTGAGCTTGAATTTGAACAAGGGCATGTTGATTGGATGGAAGAGATAATCCTATTTGATTCTGCTGTGACAATAGTTCATTTTGTTGCAATTGAAATGGCTGTAAATTGCCAGTCAATTGAGTACTCTGGATATGTTGAGTTGGAGTTTGATTAGTCAGAAGTGTTGGAGCATTTGGCTGAATTTCCATCAAATGTATCTGGTGAGGTTGAGTAGTTGATAAATTTTGTACATGAAATCCTGTATTTATAGCTGGAAGCTGCAACTGATTAGAAAGCTGAATTATCTGGGGTTGTACTGAGAGATTCTGTGTATCAACACTGATGACTTGCTTAGCCAACTGATCTGCAGAGATGTTTGTTACTTGATTCTGTTGAAGCAAAAGCTGCACTTGTTGGTGATATTGTTCTTGCTGCTGCAGAGCTAAGACCTGCTGATCAGTCAGGAATGTCACCACTTGAGGACTCTCATACTGACCTTGCTGAGGTGACGATTGTTGTTGCAGCTGCGACTGAGAGTTCACATGAGCAGTAACTTGAAGAGGACCTCTGTTAAAAGGCTTAGTTTTACATGTAGATGATTGCACACTAGGAATGGTTACATTTTCTTCATCCTCTTCATCAGATCCATAAACTAAAAATAAAAAATGAACTCTTTATAACTTTAATCACAATTTAATCTTCAATCACTAACTGTTAACACTTAAATGGTATACTAAAAGATTAAAAAATAATAAATCCACAAAACATTTGTCAATTAATAAAAAAAAAAAAAGAATACATTTCATAAAACGAATTTATTACTCATGCAAGTAAAATACTTTATAATAATCACATTCAACAAATAAAAAAAAACATTAAAACAAATATGAATGCACACATAGATATATAACAGCCCAACATTTAAATTTATCTAGCAGCACTAATACAAGTCCAAATCACAACCAGATAAAAAATAGAAATTGCTTCTCATCTCCAACTAAAATTGTATCATTCGCATTGTTCTGATTAGAAAAAAATTTAAATAACCATTGCAAAGCAAAAGACTTCCTAAAATTTCTCCAAAAAAAGGCAACGAAAGCATTACTCACTAGATTTTCCAACTGCCTAATAATGGGGTTTCATAATTTTCCTTATTTTTCTTTACACTTAAGTAAAGCTCAATACCCATTCACTTGTCAATAATTGGATGGATAATTAGGTTGGCTAACTAAAAGCAAAATACTAAGCCTGCTTTAACCAGAGTATGGCAATCTAGCACTACACCAAATCCAACAGTCTTCCTCCTGTTAAAAAATGGGAAATGAAAAACTAAATTCCATTACCAATTTAATGCTTTGATTATTTTTTTTTTAAAAATAGACTATTATTCTTATTTAAACACAATTAACTTGTAGATTTATTTATATTAAAAGCAACTGGATAGTTATGTGAATTTCATTTTCCACAAAGTAATGTTTCATAAGTAATTAGAAGTCTATTTTTGCTGAAAATGTATAATAGTTATGGAAGATGCTCAAATCCAGATTTATTTTTCAAGTAAAATATTAATAAAGAAAGCTAGTTTATATGCAAAAAGCAAATAAATATTTACATGACTCATTAATTGAATTCAAAACATAACTTATCTTTAACAATGTTTATTTAATTGTATTGCTATTTTATAACATCAAACTTTCTCATTTTAATTACTATATGTCACTGAAGGAAAAAATATGATGCAAAAATATATTGGCTATAAAACGATTTAATATTATATAAAGCAAAGTTATATTTTTTACAATTACTAATAATTTTAAAACGAAATATATATAAAAAAGAAGTCAAAGTGTAAACAAAAATATGCAAATATATCTTGTATTCCCAATTAATTATCAATATCAGAAAAAAAGAATTAAGACAAAACCAAATAAATATATATATAAATTTGCAATAGACATTTCCAGGAAATAAATGATTTACTTTTAGAAAAAATAAAACAAAAAATGGAAAACATGACTGATATATATTTCCCTGTTTTTTTTATTAATAAAATATATATGACAGAATTGTTTCTATGAGATGGTATATATAAATGTTACATAAAATCGGCAAAAGAAATATGCAAATTGAAGGAATGAGAAAAAAAATAGGATCATTAAATAAATTAAAATTTGACCAAATACATATTTAGCCGAGTTATAATGAAATTATGATGAATAAATCAGAAAAGATATGATGAAATAGAGGTTGGGGGGGGGGGGGTTTGCTACATGATATTAAGAATAAAATTAATTTCACTTATAATAATAGAAAGACAAGAAAAAATTATAAAAAATATTAAAAAAAACTTGCTTTGTGAAAATATAATTTTGATGAAATAATATTAAGTTACTGACTTGCATAATATTGTTATTTCATAATTAAAAAATAAATAAAAATTAAGCACAATAATGCTAAAACGATTATAAGTAAAGATATAAAAAAAATATTGTGTTCTATTTACCAGCTACTGAACATAAAGCCCCTTTCAGTCTTTTTCTTTCTGGTTCAGTCTGTCGAAATTTATTACCTGAAATTATTTTATCAATATTCACAATTAACCACAATAAAAAAAATAAAATAAAATTACCATGAAAATATAAAAATTAATATTTCCAAATTTAGTAGATGGCAGCACAGAACATACAAAAATTTATTTTTTCCAAATTTATAAATTATAAATAATTACAATTTTTTTTTACCGATTTATAAGACAGCTTAAAAAAGAATTGTTAAAATAACATGTTATAATTTATGAAAATAGTTTTATTTTGATTATAATTCCATTCTTGACTAGATGTTTAACTAATTTACTAATATACAATAATTTCATATATATGTATGCAATAATAATCAATTTTATAAATAACTAATGTATATTTCTGATATATATTTAAGTACATATATATACTCATTCCACCAATATATATATATGCAGTGAATTTATAACCCATTATCATTATTCATAGAAATATTATTTATGTAAAGTACAACTTAACTATTATTAGCCTTAAGTATTAACTCAAATATTATAATACAAAACATTCCATATTTATTATTTGCAAAGTGAATGCATATATATGTATACATTACAGTATAAATAATTTTAATATCATACTGAATTTTTAAAAAACAGATGATAGATATAAAAAAAATATGTATATCAATAATCAAGCATTCACAGTACATAAGCAACATCCATGTATCATGAATAGCCTCTAAATATTGACTAGTATTTGCATAGTGAAATCTTGGACTCACAAAAAGATTTGTGGAAAATTATGAAACTCCACTAAACAACAACTCTAGTTAATCCTTACATTTAAACTTTTTTTTTTAAAAAAAAAAAACATTTTAAAAAGAATTTGACATGATTTTCAATTTTTTTTAATTTTTAAACATGTTTTTCAAGTTTTTTAAAATATTACTTTATAACATTAACATACTGTATGCTGTGGTTAAAGCATTTATTATTACAGAACCTTTTTACATGTGCGGGGGGGGGGGTAGGATTAATGTTTATTCTTAAATCTTATTTTATGATCTATTATGTACTATTTTAGCTTCCATAGAATTCCATGGAACAATCTGGTTATGTCAAGTCAATGTTTCATCATATTAAGAAAAAAGATAGAAGTATAGCTGATGTAGCATGATTTTACTTGGAGATAAATGATAAATAAAGTATAAAAACAAATATATGTTTGTTTTAAATTCTGTTCTAAGGCATTTACAATTTTTCAATCCATTCCATTTTCAATTTTGAAAATTGTTTTAGAATGAAAAATGTTTTAATGTATTCTAACTTAGCACAGAATTTAATAGAAGCTTGCTAACAAAAATTTTTGTAATAAAAGATAGAGAATAAATTATATAAATTCATCTATGATAAGAATAGTTAAGAAGTACTAACAAAAGTAAGTATTTTAAAAAATTTTTTCAAAAAACAATTTTTACTGAAGTAAAATTTGAAAAGAACTTATTTTATATAAGGTTTGAAAATGGTCCTGAAAATAATGTTTCATTTAAATGCAGCATCATGCAGAAAAAAAATAGATAATCACAAATGGGAAAAATTTTTTGAATAAAAAAAGATTACAAATATTATTTTAGAAATGCTCTATAAATAAAAAAAATTATTTAAATGCTGTACTTAGAAAGGATTGTAGTGATTAATAAATTTACACACAAAGCAAAATAAAAATGGCAAACCTGAAAAAAGTAATTTGGGAAGATAGTATAACTCTTCTGAAAGTAATTTTATTAACCCATACATACACATAAATTATAATAAGAAAACTCTTTGTAATAAAAATTTATATAATTATTAAAAATATCAAAATAATGTGTTTAAATGAGTGACGACTATAAAACAAATCTGTAAAAGATCAACTTTGAATCTACTTTTTATTCCATTTATCAATCAACTTTCTTACTATAGTGAACTTTTAATCCACCAGATCACATATATTATTTTCTGGATGTATATCATCTCCTTTCTTTGGTCCCAAATTTTAAGCAACAGAAACTGTTATACATTTTTTGAAGTCATTTTTTTGTATATATCACTGATAAATCACGGTCAAAAAGTAATATTTTTCCTCATGTACTTTCGTACATTCTACTTTTGTACAATTTGCTATTTCATACAAAGAACAATAGAAAAAGAGAGAGTTTTATTGAACTTTTTATCAAGAAAAGAAAAAGAAGAGTACAATTCAACTATCTCTTGATAAATTTATAAAGAAAACAATAGATACTAATCAATAAAATGTTATTTATGTTATATGCTAATACACCTCATTAAAAAAATAAATATTTTAAAAACAATTTTTGATGTTTTTTTGTTTTTTTTTTTTGCATTGCACTACATTGTATATTTCAACTTTCATACACATTTCAGTTATCAGTTAGGTATGACAGTCAAGGACCGCCTATATATTTTTTTCTCTCTTTTAATTCTTATACTTCAGAGATACATAACTGGTTTTTTTACCTTTTTTTTAATTTATTATAAAAAAAGATTAACCTTGCCTTCCAACTCTTTTTATTCTGCTACAAGTTTAAAAGAAAGTATTTTCAATAATTGAAGCAGTGTAATTTATCATATATATATTACTGATGACATAAGTATTTATAAAAAATAATTCTAATGATTATATAGAATTAATATTAACTTTTTTTAAATATATCTAATTATAGTAAAGATATAAATATATTGTAATCTTATGTTTGGGCTCAATGTTTGTCAAGCTTTATTTATGCCTTCAAATATGTAAAATTTGAAGTTTTAATTGATAATAATTGAAATGTACTAAATCAGTATATTATATCAGTGGTATGTTATCGTAGTTGCCAAATTTTATTTTAAAATTAAGTAAATTTTATCAATAAATCCCCTGAGAGTGATAAAGACTTAAGACTGTTCAAGATATTCTAGGCAATCTGCCAGGATGTGTATGAGATTTTATATGTAATCTGTCAGATGGACTAATTTTCAATAATATTAAAATAATAATTTGGTAGTGTTATTATTAATTTTTAAGTATAGAAATATTTGATATTTTATTATTATTAAATAATAATCAGAAAGATTCAAAATTATAACCATTCTAAATTAATTTATAATTAAGCATATTTTTATTATGATTTAAAATAATTTTGAACAGCTTGATTAGTTATCACTAATGAATATAGATGGAGAATATTAATTGTATGCACACACCATGCTTTAATTGGTCTATTTTTTTTTTTTTGTACAACAATGCTCTTTCATAAAGGCATAAATAAGCTAACATATACTGTAGAGGGGGTATCATTAAAAGAAGAAGAGAAAAGATAACATCTAAACTATAACAACATTAAAAATCAAGAAGCTGAAAATTAATAACACTGGATTTGAATTGAACTAATTATATTTTGACTCATAAATAATGAAATAGAGAATCCACTTCCTTGCATGCATTTGACTTACTGATCTATCAATTGACAATCGCCAGGATTTCACATTAAAAAAAGAGAGAGAACCATTTTGAAAAACAAATACTTCATTCAAAGGGGCTTCAGATTTAAAACTGGACAAGAAATCGTAAGCATAAAATTTTATTCTATATATTACTACAATTTTAATTATTATAGTCATTATGTGCATTTAAAGATTAAGAATGATTTGTTTGGAATGGCATGAAAGAAAATAAAAATATTCTGTGCGTTCATTTGTAAAATAAATATAAAATACTTTTTGCCTTTATACGAAATGTAATAGGAACTAGATTAAAAGTAATTAGAGCAAAACTTTCTGAATTTAAATTTTAAAAAATGAAATCTACTTTAAAGGATATTAAAAGTTACATATATTAAAATGCATGAATTTAATTTATATCTTTATCAAAATATTATTCTGATAATTTTTTTTTTCTAAAATGCTTATTTCGTTGTAAAAAATGAATATTAGAATACGTTTACCATTAAGCATCACATGATCACTATCTCATACTAGCACATAATTGTTTATAAACAAGGCAAAACTCTCTCCATACAGTAGTGCCACCCTGTGCTAAACAGAGTAATCAATGGACGCCAGAAGGCTTGTGCATAAAATCCCTATCTAATGCCTACTCATCCAATATCCCCAGACTAGTTTCTGGCTTGTGGCCATCATCAGTGAGGAGCTTTGGATATGAGAGCACTGCACCTAGATCTTGTTTATAAACAATTATGTGCTAGTATGAGATAGTGATCATGTGATGCTTAGTGGTTTAACATCAATCCTGCCTAATAGGATAGTGGTGGCTATGATTGTTTAAGAGCCAAAGACACCAAAATGTATGGGTGCTGAATTGAGTTCAGACCCATATGACTATATAAGCTATTGAGCTTAGATTGAAAATATTTTTTGTTTTCAATTTCATTCTCATAGTTTTGTAGTTAAGTACAGATAAAAGGTGGTTGCTGGAGGGTTGCATTAGATCCTAAGATCTAGGTGCAGTGCTCTCATATCCAAAGCTCCTCACTGACGATGGCCACAAGCCAGAAACTAGTCTGGGGATATTGGATGAGTAGGCATTAGATAAGGATTTTATGCACAAGCCTTCTGGCATCCATTGATTACTCTGTTTAGCACAGGGTGGCACTACTGTATAGAGTTTTGCCTTGTTTACATTTACCGTATTAGTAAATGCAAAGGGTATTTAACTTATAGCTTAATTGAACATATTTAGTGCAAATTTTGATTAAAGAAAACAATAATTTATAATAGTGTCATGAAAAAAAAATGTTTAAAAGTTATATATGGTAAAAAGTAGATAGTAACTTCTTAATTACTATTGTGGAATGCTGGAGTTAACACTAGTTTAAAATATTAGTAAGAAGATTTTAGAATACTTTAAAATGCAGGAACCGTTCTTAATTATTCTAATATATTATCGCGGATGGAAAAATCAATAAAAATGCTTTTGAGAAAATTTTTCTTTTGTGGTCAAAGTTGAAGATATTATTTAAGGTACAGCTTAGTTGTAAAAAAAAAAAACGGATCCAAAATTCTGCAGAAAATATTTATAAGTGTTACTATATTGTTACTTTTGTTGCCATAAAGTCTTGAGTGCTTTATTTTGTTTTTACTTTATCAGGATAAAATATGAAAAATATGGATGAGTCACCTAGTAAAATATTTTTCCGGCCAACATTGACATCATTCTCCCTCATCAGTCAGCTTGTAGCGAAGGAATTTATATTATGGACTATGGGAATGAAATAAAATATAATAATGATTTTTTATTTGTTATTGTTCATGTTTATTATCTTATATTAGTTTTGATATGCTATTAAGGTATATATATTTTTATTTATGGTATAAATATGCAATTACTCTGAAAACAGATGAAGGTAAAATTGTATACTTTTTTTTTCTTACTGGTTGGTTTAAAATTAATATTAAATTAGGCTTGTCTAGATAGAGAGAGATACATATCTCTTATATTTATGACATTTGTTTATTGGCATTCTATCTATGGGTAAACAGACAGAATAATTTGTCAGAAGCATAATAGTATTTACTTATGATGACAATTATTTTATTATATGGAGTTTTCCATATAACCAGGTATACATTCATCTTATATCTTTACTATATTTTGCCTATAATTTAGTATTTCCACTTTAATTTATAGAATTTATGCTATTTTTCATTGACTATGTGTGTTTCTTCTTATTACAGATTTTATTATGCTGTATAAAATATTTTATAGTCGTTTGACTTACAGTATCTTTGTTGGTTTCATACACTATCTAACACAAGGGTGGGCAAACTTTTTTCATACAAATTTATTAAATATGTTTATATATATCACAAAATATATTTTATTTTCTTATTAATAAGATTTATGTAATTGTCTACAATTCTGCTCTAAACTGTCATAATCCTGATTGAGACTATTAGTATCTATTTGTAAAATTGCATTTAAATTTGAATCTGACAAAACAGACCTATTCTTTGATTTGTTTATACTCACACAGGAGAATGTCTGTTCAAATATATGTTGAAGCAAACAGTACAAACATTTTTGGGCAAAGGTTTTCAAATTACAAAATTTTTGTGAATTGAGCGATGCATAAAAATCAGTGACTGTTGTATTCATAAAAATTTCCTTCAGTGCAGTATCTGATCTATCAATTCAAATTGCAAATCATCCAATACTGTTTCTACATTGCTGGTAAATGGATAACAAACAAATTAAATTCATTTTCCAGTGATTTAAAATCAGAAAAACGCTTTGAAAACTTTTTTTTAAAAAAAAAAAATTTTCTAATTTCTTTGAACAAACTTGATTGATAGTCTGTGTCTGCAATATTGGAAAATGCACAAAATTTTGCTTGTGGAGATGTTTGGTGAAAAGTTGTAATTTCACTTGGGAAGATTTAATTTCCACGAATAATTCATGGGCAAAAACATTTCTGCCTTGTAATTTAATGTTCTGTTCATTTAATTTATTGAAAATGTCAACTGCAAATGTGAAATTACATACCCATTCATTGTTTTTCATGTTAATGACAAATTCACAATTAATGTCTTTCATATGAAAAAAAAGCAAAATTTCTTGTCTCAGATTCCATATCCTTTTCAGAACATTGCCAAGGCTTAACCAATGTACATTATTATGGTACAACACATCTAAACAATCACAATCCATTTCATCCAAGAAATTCCTGAACTGTCTGTGATTTAGTCCTCTTGCTCTGATAATGTTTATAGCATGCACTACTGGATTCACATGTTTAAAGTCCAATGAAGATTTGCATAAACTTTCTTGGTGAATTATACAATGCAATGATATAAAAGAATGATGTGGATGCGCTTCTTTCACTTTTTCACCAAGAAACTTTCGAGTTCAACTGCTTTTTCTGTTAATGAAGGTGCACCATCAGTTGCTATGCTTACCAATTTATTCAATGATAATCCAGATTTATTCAGACAATTTTCAAGGCATTCAAACAAATCTTTACCAGTTATAGTATCCATCAATTTTTCAAGTGAGAGCAACTCTTCAGTAATTGCAAAATTATGACCAATTCTCTGATGAATACAAGCAGTTGTGCAGTATCTTTAATATCATTGCTCTCATCCAGTGCCAAAGAGTAACAATCAAATGATTTGCTAACCTTAACTAACTGTTTTAACAAATTCTCTGAAATTGCATCTATACGATGTACTATAGTTCTTCTTGACAAAGATATTGCTTCAATTTTTGTTTTAACTTCTGGGCAGACAATGTCAACAGTGGTAAGCATGCATTCCTTTAAAAATTCACCTTCAGAAAATGATTTTTTACATTTGGCAATATTATACACAAGTACAAAACTAGCTTTCATTGCACTAGCTTGTATGTCACTTTGTTTGACAAAAACATTTTGTTGCCAGTTTAAACTTTTTAGTAAATCATTTGCCTTTTGCTGTTTTTCATTTTTTGATAAAGTACTTGCAAACGTATTGTGTTTATTTTGCAAATGCCTCTTCAAACTGTACTCCTTGAAAACAGCAATGTTCTCACGGCATATTAAGCACTGTTTTGACTTCAACATTTGTAAAAAATACTTCCATGTCCATTCATTGTTAAAAACACGGCATTCATCATCAATTTTACATTTTTAGCTGTAGTAATTTTTACGAACAGATTTTAAAATTTGGAAATTAACAGCCATGTCCGAACACTAGTGAAATAAATGGTACCCTGACAAGTGCAGTGATTTTAAGAAGACTGTCAGATTTAGACAAAAACAGAGCTGATCGAGCAAAGAGTTCCAGGATCTTAATTTGAACAATTATTTATTTTACACATATAATAAAAACAAATTAAGTTGATAGCTTCATGAAATATATTTTGTATTATTACAGCATTTATGAAGCTAATGTAAAGAATAAAGAAAAAAATTGAGAATAAAAAAAATAATTGACGTTCATATATATTTCTCATCACCTTTAAAGATGAAAATAATTTTTTAATGTTAGCATTATTAGTTTTTCAAATCAATTAAATTTATTATTCATTTAGTTATTTTGAAGTTGTTTACAAGAACACCTGAGTTTGGTAATTATAAAATAAATTTTAAAAAAAAAATTTCAACTGGTGATGCATGATTAATTTATCTTTAAATAGACATGGAAAATCTTTTAGAAACAGATGAGAGAAGTTGGATAAAAAAAATCTTTTAGCTGTTTAGCATTCTATTTAACTACTTAATTATATTTTTTTTTTGGAGAGGATAAATTTTTAAAAAATAAAAGTTACAAATAATTACTAACCTGTGTTGTCTATTTTTGTGTTATTACCAACAAAGTGTTCGATTCTTAAATGTTAAAATCTTGTATACCTATACATTTTAAATAGGTTTGCTATTCATATTTGATGACCTTGATGTACTGGATTAAATGAAAATAGTAAAAGAAGAACAAGAATAAAGACAAAACATTTTCCCCAAGTGTTCACTTTTATTTCAAAAGGCACTTGGGAAATGTTAATTGAGATTTTTATAGATTGTAAGTAAGATCTTTCTTTAATGGAAGTTTAAAATCTTCCATTTGTTATAAATTGATAAAAAAATTTAGCAGAATTGTTTTTGTGTGCAAATTTTTCCTTTGGTAAATTACATATGTACTAATTAATACCTTTAATGAAGAAAAAAAATACACTTTCTACAAATATCCCAAAAGCATTTATTTATTTGTTTTATTGATTTATCTTATTTTAAATCTCATGTCATATATGCATTATGAATTAAGTTGTATTTAAATAAGTCTTAAAATTTTCTTTCTCCCAATTTTAAATGAAAGAAAGCCAACTAATTAAGCAAATGTTAATGACATTTTTTTGTTGAAGTTACCAGATTAATCAGTCAGTAAAGATTTCGTTTTTATTAAAAATAATTGATCATGCACTTCAGTTCAAAATTTATGTTTGCAATTTAAAAAAACAGGTTTTTATAAACAATTTTTTAAAAATTAGTTTCATTGGTTTGAAAAAATTCACACATTACAAATCAAATTTTATTTTATTCTTAAAAGACAAAAATATATACATGCACCAAATACAATATTATTTTATTTTTAAGGAATATATATATATACATCAATTATTAACTGGAAACTATCACAGTAGGTATTTTTATCTATATGTAAAATCTGTATGATAATAAATATATATACACAACATTTTTTAACTTATGGGTGGGCAGTAGCTTGCCCACTCCTGCACTAATAGATATTTTTATAATTAAAAAATTTCCTTCATTAAATTAACTATGTTTATTAACTTTTCTGGGTGCATATTAATTAAAGATTGGCATCATTTTTTTGTTGTTGTTGACAAATCATTAAATCTGACTTTTTTTTTTTTGTTAAAAATAGTCATTATAGAAAGAACAGACATTGTAATGCATCAATTCAGTGAGTGTATTAAGTCTGTAGTAAGAAAGTCTCAGTACTAGAATCAAGTAACCATTGATCACATCTCAGCAATAGTGATTAGCTGGAAATTTTATTGAATTGTCTACAAACTTTACTTAAGTCATCAAAAAAATGCTGCTATCTAGAAAAGCTGTCTCAATTTAAACTATAAACTAATGAAAAGTTTGCTCAAAATTACATTTCTATATTTTAAGCATAATGAGAACTTCTTCAATAATTAATAATCAAAAAGAAAATTTATCTTTACTGGAGTTCTTAAAAGCAAATTGTGAACTCATATATGTATATATATAATGAAAATCAAACCTAGTTGTAAAAAAAAAAATCCCTTGTTGAACAACAAATTAAATGCAAATGACAGCACTAACAAGCTATGCTAAATAAACAATTTGTCATACAAGAAAACTTTAAATACTTACTGATTGATTGATTTCAAGAAAATGCCAAAAATAAGAAAAGATAAATGTTATGGTATCCTCCCTCCCCCTATTTCAACTGTTTAATTTTATTTATATATAATAAGTTTAACTGATGAATCAATTCATGATATGGTCAGCTATATTTTTTCTTTATAAAATAATATGTTAAAACAAAATAAAGATTTTTCTGCGGTATATTGTAATAAAATTAATTTAATAGTTTTGCTAAAATACAGCAATTAATATGTTGATTTGGATACTTTAGCAACAAGTGTAAACTTGTGCTTTGAAAATAGTTTATATCCAGAAAAATATTATGATTAATTATGTCAATCATGTAATCAAATATATATGTAAACTAATAAGTATTGTTATATATGATTAAATTTGTTAATTAAATATTTTATTATTTAAAATACAATCTTAAATTTTTATTGGTGATATTTTTTATAAATATGTCATTAGGATATAATTGACTTTGTATCTTCATAAGCTGAAAGAGTTATTACTTACACTGACCAAGTTCTATAGCATCACTACAATAAATATAAAAAATGTGCATAATCATAGATTGATTAATGGTCGTGTTTAGAGGATGAATGGTACCCCAAAAATAAATATTTATTCTCTCTAGTTATGTATATTATAATGAAAATATACATATGAGCGTACATAGCTAATACAATTTGGATTCTTACTGTAATATAATTAAAATACAAAAGGAATGACCATGTATGACATCATTTTTTACAATTCTTACCAGCACTTAAATCTTATTTTATAGTCTTAATAAGTCTACTATGAAACTTTGTACCATTGCAAATTTGATAGCCCATATGTGAAGCTATACATATATACATATTGGAGAATATTGAGAACATTTTATATATTTAGTTACAATACAAATACTATCAATTAAAGACAAATAAATAATACTATTTAAAAATTTTGCCTTTCTTAGACTCTTTAACAATCATTTTATTATAACAACATATAAAAATTAGAAAAATAATGAAAATAGCTATGATATCTTCATAAATGTAATCTAAGGCTACAAGAATTGCTTAGATTCTATAGTTAAGATAAAATTATATAATACATTTTTCATGAAGAAATACTGCAAAGGCTTTCTATAAGAGACATTAGTAATGAATGACAGGATGTTAATTAATTCAAAGAAGGCCCAGAGAAGACCATAGGAAATAAATAACATCATTGTCTCAATTCATAAACCAATATTTGAAGACATGGGCTGTTTGACTTGGAGCATTAACATTTTGGATGAGTTTCGTCTGGAAACAACTGCATCATAGAATGAATCTAATTCTCTAAAATATCCAGTCTGTTATTGTGATGCATACATACAAAATGATTGGACCAAGAAAATAAAATACAGCTTTCAAATGATAACAGTTCCACCACTATTGAATCAGTTTGACATCAGAGACACAAACAATTTACTAGCCATATGAGATGTTCAAAACAAATATAAAATGTTTATGCAAATCATTTTTGAAACTACTGATCTTGAAATATTAAACATTTTATCAGTTTTGTATAATAATGCTTTTAAAACTTATAGAAGTTTGACATTTCTTTACAAACAATCACAATAAGAAGATATCAATTAAATGTTAGATATTCTTTACTAAAAATGTTGACTTGTACGAATTTTCATTTCTGTGCTATTTGATCTCAAAACTGTTGTGCAAATGGGCTATTCCCACTACTTTGTTCAATCCCTGCACATTTTATGTGTATTATATAATTTATTATTTTAAATCAATGTAAAAAAGGCTTAGATCATAGCTTAAATTTTCAAAATGAAAAAAAAAAAAAAAAAGCAGCAATTATATCCCACAAAAAAGAAAAAAAAAAGATAAGCATTAAAGAAAAAAATGTAAAAAAATCCACTAAACTATACATAAATAAACTACAGTACACAATAAATATATTTAATTCCATTAATAAAATATTTTTAAGCAATAATTTTTGAGTAAATTCATGATAAAATAAGACTGTTTTAATATTTAGCATAAGTGGGTAGTACACATACATACATTTATAACTATCTTAAGTGAAAGTTCAATAAAAAAAATAATAAAAAGATATTACTCTCAAAAATTATTTAAGTATTATAATCTCACAGAAAATGTGAATTTTATATTTGACAAAAAAAAATTAAAAGCAATTATAATAATTATTTGATTATGAATGGATGAAATGACAAAAATAATATGCATATCTTTAGTAAAATTATTTCTATTTTAAAAAAGCTACTAGAGAAATAATGTTAATATAAGGAATAATTATATTTAATATATATATAATTACTAAATTGTAATAAAATCAAACACATTAAAAGTTAAACTTAGTATTGTAAAATCATAAATATTTGGAATATTCAATAATATATATAGGTATAATCTAGTTTTAAAATTTTAACTTCTAATTAGAAAAAACAAAGCTATATTCCAAGACTAATAGAAAGCAATACAACAGCAACACTTAAAGCCCAAAAAATTTAATAGAAGAAACAAAACAATCTTGTATTACTGTACACTAAAATATTAATGATTTAATAAAAATGTCAGTAGTATATATATACAAAATGTGGATTTCCATGTACACTCCTACCCCACTTAGCGATTGGCTACTTAGTGATATTTCACAATAGCGATCATCATCAATTTGTACCCACTACTTTGATTTACAATTGATTATTCACTATAACGATCGGGAAAATTTAAAAAAAAAAAACTTTTGGGGGCAGCCATCTTGAATTTTGCATCACTGATGACATCAGAGAATAGGTATTTTAAATTAATTTTGCCCAAAAGCAAAAGCACATTACTGTATAGCACATACAATATTTTATTCATAAAACACAATGTTAGTGCTGCATTCAGTATTATGAATATAGAATATATAAACTTAAAATATATTGTGCCAGGCACGTTTGATGTGGCCAAGCACAAGATAATGTTAGACAAATTAATGGCCGAAAATACGTAAAAAGCCATTAAATGGGGGGGGGGTATACTATATATTATAATCAAACTTATTATAAATTAAAAGAGAACTGTGGCTATAACATAAACTCACACACATATATGATTAAAGCCAATATTTAAAGGCTTAGAAATATGTAATTGTAATTTTGATTTTTTTTTTTTATTTTTTTAAAAGGAAAAAGAAACGCCAAAATGTGTTTATAATTTTAAAATTTTTTGTTTGTTAAAGAAAACGGCATTTATTTAACAAATTGTGATTATGTATTTTTTTTTTCAATGTTTACAATCAATGTAAAAAGGAAAATTTGAAATATTACTATTTAAAAATAAGTTAAAATTAATTTCAAAATCGAAGTTTTAATGGTTGTTTTTCTCTTCAGTTGCATTTGAGCAAGAGAGGGGGGTCATTGTCTTAAATTTAAGAAAAGCCTAAAGGCATTCTGATTTCCTGTCCATTCTAAAATAATTTCAACTGGACAAAAAGAACTTGATTAAACTTGTGATAATGCTGGGAGAGAGGAATGTCCAATTTAAGTGAAATATATTTTTTTTAAACTTCGATTGTATAATGTAATTACTAAAAAAAGAAAAAGATGTTATCATTCATTAAAATTTTCATTGATGATATTGTGATCTGAATGGAGATAAAAAACTAATTGGAAATAAAATTCTTAAAAAAAGCACTTAGGCAATTGCATTGGAATGTTTTATGAATCGCCTAAACCAATTGGTAAAACCAAAAAAAGATTTTATTAATTGATTTTTCTTTCTTGAAAGGAATACGTGAATTGAGGAGGTATTGAGGAAGATATATCTGTTCTGAAGTTGCGAGAAGGCAGTTCATTTTTGTTTTTCAAAGACAAATCTTATTAAGAGCCTAAGTCTAAATTTATTGTTAAGCTAATATAGTTAATGGAACCACGCAAAGTCTTGCAAGCTTTTGAGCAAGCATGCTCATTCTGATTCACCCTAATCCATGGGATTTACTCTAATTAAAAATTCATTCAGTCATTCTGAACCAACGGACACTAATTCATGCAGTCATTCAAATAACCATTCGAGCAGTTAACCAGTGAGTAGTCAATGATTTAAACATCGGACAATTAAGTGGTGTAGAGTAATGTCAGTTATCTAGCCAACTATTGGAAAAGTAAACGATGGGCAGATGATTATTCCACTATATACTCAGTTGATGCCGATGGAAGTTTAATTGCAACACGCGATTGAAGCCTGTAACTAACGTAGAATTCATAAAACAATAAAAGACTGTTCATAGTGTGTAATATCCGTTGTCCAGCCTAAAGATGCCAATCAAGCACTTTCCTATATATAGAATGATTATGGGGTAGAAGCCCACTTCAGCACGTCCGTCCAGCTCCGCTCTTGCTGTCCCAACAGAATGGAAACTCCAAGATTCAAACACCAAAGTGATGGTGATGAATTCTATGAACTTGTGCCACAGTCAAGTCCAGCCCTTGTTGCAGTAGATGAACAGATATATATAGCCCACTCAAATCCCATAGCGGGGTGAAGCTTATAGACTATCGGGTATACTATTTTTTGTGTGTTTATTTTATTTAAATTTAATACACATTTCGTAAATATATGCCTTATGTACAAACGTACACAAACACACATTTCCTGTAACTTGTTAATTTTTCCTTGTTTGCTTAATGCACGTGTGTGAGTTTATAATCCACAGATCACTCTCACGTATTAGTTATTTAATCCATTTTTTTTATTAAGAAAGAAATTTTCCTTTATTTAGTTTAATGATTGCTTTAACAAGTATTTCTTTATGATTATAGTTTTGTTTTATTAAAATGATTTATGCCGTGTGTAATATTCGTTTGTATATTTAATCAATCTGGGAATATTAATTTTGTATTCATATTATAAATGGTATGGGATAAAGGGCTAATAAAATATTTATATTATAATTCTAAAATGACTACCGCCATATACTTTTTATTCTCTTTGTCATTTACTTTCTCTAATTATATTATTAATTGTACGAGTTTTCCGATCCCCATTCTTTTAACTGAGAATAGAGTACGCTGAGCTAGCAAATGGGAAATCATCTTACCGGGTCTTAAATCTTTATTTATCATGAGGATACTTGTTTATTAATTTTGTTTGAATAATTATTTATATTCATATATGCCCAATAATAATTGAAATTGCATATCCTTTCAGGAGGAGAATTAGTTTTTCTTCTGGGAGTGGTGCGAGGGGTTGGTTTAGAGTCATCCCCCAAAGATATGTAAGAATCAATCTTTTTATAAGTATCTTCTGTGTCCATAATAATATTATGGTAAAATATTTAAATTTCTCCTTATTCCGGCATGTTGCCATATTTCTTTTCATGTTCGATTTGTGTGCATGCTCAATTAACGGAATAAGCGGTTGACCAGTACAATATATAATTACTGAATCTATAATATGGTATACATATAAGTGTCGAATGTCTTTAGAAAAATTAAACTTTATTTAAATATAATGTACAGTATTTAGATTATTTAAATAAAGTTTAATTTTTCTACACATTCAACACATATCAGATGATGAAAACAGTACAACTAAAATACCATCATCACAAACTTTCAGGAAAACACTAAATACTAATATTAAATTGTGTGTGTGTGTTCTTAATTACGTACACTAAAGTGGTTTCAAATCAAAAGAAAAACATTTTTATAAAAAAGTTTAAAAAGAAAAACAGACTGCATTTAAAATAAGCGTTAATAAATAATCTTTCTACACGAACGAGGGGGGGGGGGCACTATTACATTACCAAAAATATACAATAAGAAAAATAAACTTAGCATATGTTTTAAAAAACTAAAACAAATTTTTTTTTCTTTTAAAATAAGTTGATTTTTTTTTTTTCTAAAGTTGACTGATTTACGATACGCATTAAGCCTTTTGTTACTCTGGAGTACAGTAATAAGTCTTTATGTTTAATTAAATAATTTATAATTAAACATTGTTTTTTAATTTGAATAATTTCACATAAGTAATAAACAAAAATGTACAGTAATATGTACTGTAATATAAATTTTAAAAAATGCACTTCAGTATGGATTTTTTTTTCATTACGATGAAAACCTTCTGCGGAAAAATATAAAAACTCTTAAATTCAAATTTTGTTTCACTTTCTCTTTTTTTTTTGCTGTACTGTACTTTTTAAACAGTGAAAATATGCATTTATTTTTCCTAGTGACATAAAACTTTTCTTTTTAGATACCATATTTAATCATCATTGCCATGAAAAAATCAAGAAAATCTTTGAGCTTGGAAACCAATATGGATATTTTACGTCGACTGGAACTGACCAATTTTTTTCCCATAAACTCCCATTATAAATACGTATTCTGTATATGATATTCTTGCTTAATGATGAGTTTTGGAAGACCAATTGCCATCGCTAAGCGGGGTAAAGGTGTATTACTTAAAAGGCTTAATATATATATATAATTAAAAGCTTATGAAGCGCTTGAAAGAGAAGCTGTACAGAGTGCAAAAAATATTAAACGCTAAGCGCTTTCGATGCTGTTTGCCTCATATTCATAGCGATGTTCTGCATTTTGCATTGTCGCTATGAATATGAAGCAAACAGCCTCGAAAACGCTTAGCATTTAATATTTTTTGCACTCTGTATAGCTTCTCTTTCAAGCGCTTCATACGCTTTTAATTTTATATATTATATTATCGAGAGAGAATTTTAAAATTCCTAATAGTTTTAATTACTATCCTATTTAAAAATATTTATTAACTTCCTTTTTTTTTTCCCACACAATTCTTTCCAACATATTCTTTACAATTCAACTACCTAGAAGTACATACCTATCTCAATTTTTTTCTTTCCTCTTCATCATTCTCTCAATAATAAATATTTTTTATGTATTTATAAATGTTATTCTTCTAATAACTCTTAATTCAGTTCCAAATCCACATATCAAAATATCATCTTTTCTCCTCACTTTTGCTAAATTTCTATAATTATTTCATATAAAGCAAAACTTTAAACAAAATATTTACCAACTTTTTCTTAATCCAAGTAATCCCTACCCTTATTTAAAAATCTGATATTCCAATGCAATTTTTATGTTAATATTTTGACCATTTCATTCAATTTTCCAAATATTTTAAAGTATTTACTTGTTCTACAGTTTCCTGCCCAGTTGTTATTTTTATGTTACCATCTCATAATCTATTACATTGTTTTAGTTTATTTACATTATTGTTATTCGAAAATTTTGTACAAGATGCTGTAGAAAAGTTTAAACTCATTCTCACAATCTAAACCCTTCTACTTACTATACTAATTATATCATTATCAAAAGAACACCCAATTAATTAACAACTCATCTAATTATATATTGATAAATCCTTCTTATCCATCTTTCCTTTCAAAAAAATATTATTAAATCTCAAATATGTATTAATATATATAATTACTAACAAATGTCTCTTCTAATTTATTCCTTTCTTTTTTAAAATATCTAACAAAGTAATTGAATGCCTTTTCAAGATCAATAAAAGAATATTGCTTCCTAAATAAGTATTCAGAAACAATGCCTAATCTATTATATAATCTGCCTATTCAAGACTCTCAGCAATATTTTAATTGCAGTGTTGTGAGACAGTTAATTATTTGACTTTTTTTTTTACATTTCATTGTATTAGGCCTTTAAATAAAGAAATAATCAAAATCTTTATTGCTCAGAATGTCATGTGACATTCAAGAACTGGGAATGACAGATTAAGCGGAGGATCTGTAGACTTTTAGATCTAGAGTCAATCACTGCACCAAACCATGTAAGACTGTTTTATCCACTTGAATCGTAATTGTAGGAAGACAATCTAACAGCCAATCTTCTAAATAATAGATAACATTAAAAATATCAACTCATTTTTTTAAATCTTTTACTAATACAATTGAAATATTATTGATTTATAATGCTTTATTATTTAAATGAATTAACATTTTTATATTTTCCTTCATTATTGCATAACTTATGTAATCCTCATCTACTTGACTTTCATTTGAATTAATAAAGATGAAACTTTATTGCTTCTACATATTTTCCCCATACTTTCAATGCAATCATTTTCTCTATTAATAATTATTATTATTCTTATGTCATTGTTTTTTGCAACAAACTATTTCATTCTACAATTCTTTAAATCAAATTGATTTTTTGTATTTACTTATATTCAGATTAATATAATGAGAATTTTTAGAGACTATGTGTAAATAAAGAAGGGGGTCATTTGGGAATAATATGTAATAGAAATCAATAAAAAAAAATCATTCTTATTTCTTCATTAAATGATTAATGATTTTCACGAAAATATTTTAAAATATTTTCCAATATCTGTCAAGAACAATATAATAATAATACATTTATATTTACAAATTGTGTGGTAATTGTATTGTCAATTCTACCAATAATCTTTTTGATAGCGCAGATAAATAAGTAGAAATTTAAATGCAATCTTCCAAGTGCTAATTATATTATTTCAATGCATTCTGGCATTAAAGTAAACTACATTGCAAACAAAAAATGAATCCACTCTCACTTGTCATCCAAGATCTTATATGAATAGTAAATAAATCTATACTATCACTACAATTATTATATAAAACTTAAGTACAAATTATGACTTATTTTTTACTTTATCAAGTTTCCAAAAACATCAAGATTTCAAAAAAAAAAAAAATTTTAAACAAATTAAATATATATAATAATAATAATAAAAGAGGAAGGTGTATAAAGATTTTTAAAAATAATAATAATAATAAAGCTGAGAAATTACTTTTGAAATTTTAGACTACAGTATATCAATGTTCGCAATAAGAATTGCTATAAATTACAAAATTAAAAGATGAAATATTTTTCTCTTTTTTATACTGTTTATGTAATTTTAAATTTAAAAAAAATTTTTTTTTTTTTTGCTTATTTGGCTAAAACTAATTACTTTATCAATTTATTATCAATTCTATAAACATTTTTATTCTCCAAGTGATTTATTTATCAGTATTTAAACCAGACAACAAATCCAACATATTAATGTGACCAATAATTTTCCTTTGTATAAAATGTTTATAAATTACCTATAAATAAATTTAAAATATTATGTTGAATGTTTATATTTCAAGGCAATGTGTGCACAAAAAATCTATAAATTAAAACAGCAGATAAATTTTTCATTATGCAATTAGTAAATTTAAAAAATCATTGTTGATCTGCATCAAAAAGCACAATATTTAAATGATATCCTTAATTGATGTTAATAATATGATGAGAGTCATCAGCATCTATAAAAAAAGGTAAGAGAAAAAACTTATATGTTTAGTAAATACCAACCTTGAGATAAGCCTGAAGTCGAAGGAGGGGGCATAAGAACATTGTCTATTTCTTTATAAAATTTATTTTCCTGCAGTAAAGTTGTAGAAGGTGATGGTATCATTCCAGTAACTTGTAGCGATGATAACAATTGTGGGTTAGATTCACTTCCTGATCTAAAGATAAAAAATGCATTAAAGAAAAAAAGTTGTTTCGCCCAATTGAAAACAATAAAGACGTAATGGTGGTGCCATGGATCCAGGAATTAAAACTCCATAAAAGCTCAAAGAAAAAAAAGAAAAACATAAATTTTAAGAACAGACTTCTCAAATACTGTTAAATTGATGATACTCTAAATAAATAAAATGTAGATGTTATTTAAATATACATATAAACATATTTATAAATATTATGACCATTTTCTTTGCAACCTACAATACAAAAAAAAACACAAGATTTATGATGTATTAATATTACAAAAGTTTAAACAATAATTGCCACATACATTTCTAAACTCTTTTTTTTCCTTCATTGTGATAAATTTGGAAGTTTATTTTTTTAAAAAAAAAAAATCCAAGAATGGTTTGCAAATAAAAAATTAAAAGTTTTGCTGTTATCTGTTTGAAAATTCTCTCTCACATTAATAACTAAAGCCCTAATTTATTTTAATTGTAAAATACATAGCTAGTATTACTTAATGAATGTAATGAAATGAAAATGCAGAAAATAATAACATTCCAAGTTTATGAGAGAGCCCATTAATGGATATATGTAAGCATAAGTATATTTATGTATCCATTAAATGTTTTAAAACCTTAACTAAAAACTGAAAATTAAAAATATAATTATATTTCATAACATGGTGTCATCTCTCTCTCTCCAAAGCCAAAATATTTCATCATTAGGTAAATTAATGGCAATGCAAGCAAAAAAATACGGTCAATTAAAACTATGTGTAACATGAATGATTTCTAAGAAAATGAGGACAGATGTCAACATCAGTGTGATTTATGATATATTTAAAAACTTCTGAGTGAATAAAATTATTAAAATGGAAAAAGTATTTTTTAAATAAAAAACATTTTTTGTTGATGATGTTTTTTTTTGTTTTTGCATATAATCAAAAAACATATGACATTCTTTAAAACAGATAGACAACAGGATAATCAAACATATTGAGAAACTGAAGATGAGGATTGAATAAGATGGATGCTGAAAGATTTGAAAATAGAAACAGTAGTCAGATATTCCTTTTAATATTAAGATAAACAATATTTGGGGAATTAGAAAGATATCTTATAAAAATAATATATATAATATGAACTTTTAGATATAAATATTGATAATTTTAATGAGATTTGTTCATGTATTTTTTAGATAAATTTCATCTTTGATGTAATCTGGCAAAGTATTAAATAAAAACCAGCATTGCAAACTGATATTATATCATCTAATAATAGTATTTGTCTAATTCACCTTTAAGTGAAAATGAAACTGTTTTTTAGTTTTTGTTCAAGCTTTATAGAAGAGCAAAAGTTTAGATATTATTACTTTATATGTGTGAAAATTAACAACTTTCTAATTATTTTCATAAGTAAATAAGATTCACTCACAAGTTCTATAAACATATATATAATGAGACATGGATTATTTATTTAAAATAGAAAGGAACCAAGTCAAATTTTATATTACAGGATTATTAAAGTTTGAAAATGAAATAATGAGCCTTTATTGAAAGGATTCAAAGAGAAATTGGGAAATGGATTAATTAAATTTTTGTATGATGAAAGTAAAGAATAAATTTGAAAAATGTCAAGCACAATGTTTAGTGCATACACCTGATTTGCTTAAAATTTAGGATTAGAGTTCATCTGATTCAAATGTTTTCAATTCAAGCAGATTTAGAATTTCTCTTTGAGGTATCCAATCTATAGCCAATCCAAGTAGCTATCCAATAATGATCAATAAATGGATTTCTAATTATCATAAGCTAGATAGTAAAGATATTAGTTATGAATGTAAATATTTTGACAATAAAAATATATACACATATATGATTGTTATAATATAATGTCACTTAGAGGAGAGAAGTGACTTACTCCTATGGCTGTTGAACCTGTGTTTATCAATAGAAAGAAGATTATAGGGAAAAAATGTAATTAAGTAACTTGAAAAAAAAAAGAAGAAGAAGAAATACATTAGAACATTCGATGATGACTTTTTTCTATTTAAATGTATAATAGAGAAATTAAAGAGGAAAAAAAAAATTGGAGATGAATAATTACAGGATTATGATAACAAAATAATAATAATTAGGATGATAGTCAGCAAAGAAGAGAAAGTACTGAAGACAAATATAAACTGCAAGTACACAATGTAATTGAAAGAAAGCAAAGAGGGGAAAATGTATGAAAATGAATGATGAAAAATAATGTAATTTAAGGTAAGGATGCGATCTTGAGAAATTAGAGAAAGTATAAGTATCTAGAATGATATAGATAGGACATATAAACTGAGTAAAATAAAAATTATGAAATGTGGGTTTTTAAAGAGATTGACACAATTGATACTGGTTACTGGCAAAAGGATTGAAAATTGGAACTGGAAGAATAATTAAATTATTGAAATATTCACTGATAAATAATGGATGGAAAAGATCTAGAGAAGAAATAAATAATATAAATCATAAAAATTATAGTGGGAAATGTCACAAAATACAAACTAATATGATGGCTAACAATTCTGATTATCATCATATTAGTTTCTGATAAAAAATATTCAATTTTTACTATTTTCATTCTGCCATCTAATGATTGATTCAACTCAAGACACATTTCAGCTTTGAAATGATGAATTCAAAAAGACAAATATGATAAAATAAATAAATTCAGAAAAAACATAACATTATTTATTAGAAATTAAAAGTTATAATTAATAATTTGTTAAGCACATACTTATTGCCTAAGTAATATATATTAAGACTATAACCTTAAGACTATGCACCTAGATGCGACAGTAGGGACCTCTAGAAATCTTAACACAAAATAAATGATTTTAACAGACAAGAGAGGCCTCTTATCTTCACTTAAAAATAAAAAATAAAAAAATTCCAAAAAATCATCCAACTAAAAGTGATAATAAAAAGTTTTATTAAATCCATATCAACAAATAGATATTGAAAAAATTAATTGATTTTAAAAAAAAAAAAGTTATATATTTTCATTTGATAACCATTTATTTAAAAAGTAAAATCATCTTTTTACAATCAATACATATAATATATACACTACTTAGAATGAAAACACAAATTTCCATCCTAAAAAAAAATTTAAAATGTATTATTATTAAAATAACCAATCAATATTTTCATCAACTTAGCTTTGTAAAAGTACTTTTTTCTGCAATGAATAAATATATTTATTCTTTGGTAAACAAAAATTTGAAAACTATCAAATTCCAAATATTGAATATAGCAACTATTAAAAACTTGTTGAATAAATTATCAATAAATAAACAAAAAAAAACAACAATATAATTTTAAAATTATTTAAAATCTTTTTATTAATATTAACAATCTATTACTACTAAATAAATTTATTAATTTTCACTCGATTTTTAATCTCCATTTATTTGTTTAGAGTCAGAGCAAAATATATTCAAATATTTATAAATATTATATAGTTCACTAAAAATTGTTTTTCTTTCTCACATATTAAATTTAAAAAAAGATTTGAATTTCCTTTTTTTTTTTTTTGGTTTCATTTATTAATTTTAAATGCAAATTAATATAAAAAAAAATATTTTATGCTTTATAATTTAAATAATGAAATATTTCAATTTTGAAAGCTATATAAACTCTTGTGACTATGATATAATAAAAAAAAAACCTTTAAAGTAAAACTGAGTTTTAAAAAAAAAGATATCTGTGAACAAAAATAACTAGATATATATAAAACTTTCAAACACAATTTCTGAAATTTTGATTCTTTAAAATATTTCTGATGTACTTGAGGCTCTATTCACAAAATTATCTTCATATTCACATTGGTGAATATATGTATATATGATCTTGAATATATTTAAATCTTTAATATTGTTACCTATAATTGAAACAAATATTTTTAATTTAAAATAAAAGTTATCTAAAGAATAAAACCTGAATGAAAAAAGAACAAATAAAATAGGAATTAAGTTCATTATTAATATTTTTTCTTTATTACAAGAAAACTGTTATCATCTCCATTTCTGAGCATATAATAAAATAATGATTGTGTTAGGTAGCTGCTGATCCTGATAAATAAAATAAAAAAAATACATTAATTCAATAAATAATTTGCAAAATTGGTTTAAAATCTTACCCAGCAGTTCCGTTTTCATTTGTCTGAAACTGAGCAACACTATAAGTTAAGGGTAATGGGTGAGCTGTTAAGTTCTGTGAGATGGTCAAAGGAAGAGGATATTGTGTCATCTGGGAAGGTAATGAATGATGCTGAATGGTCAATTGAGAAGAACCATGCTAAATAAATATAACATATATATCAAAAACATTGAGTCATTATAAATAACATACATTATTTATATCTAACAATAGTATACAACACATATTTATATACACAGAAATATAAATAATTAAATCAGTTAAATGTGAATTTTTTTTTAAATATAAATATAACATCATTAATAATAATGAACATTAACTAAATTGCTTTTTGAATGCATTTTAAAAATTGGATAATTGCATACAATTTTTAATTTATAATCATTTTTAACTTATCATTTTAAATCATTAATCAATAATTTTCCACAACTCCAATAAAATAAAAATCTTCAAATTTCATGATGAATCCAACTAATCTACTGTACTGGTCGCTGCCTCCAACCACACTCATTAAGCATGAAATGTGCATGATTCTGGTGGGTAGCTGTTAAAGATATTGACAGGCATCAAATTTAGAAATTACGATAATCATATCTTTAAAAAGTTCATTTACTATAACCTCTATGCACCACCTTGAGAAAAAGATTGCTCTCTCTTCCAAGGGATATGACCACGCAATTCATAAAGAGATAGTATCTCTCTCTTTTATTATTTTTTTTTTTATAAAATTAATGGAAAAGTAGATACACTGCCAAATGATCTTGAATCCCGATAAAGATGAATCCCTTACTAGCCCAGTCTACTCTTTATCTCGGGAAAGTGGTTGGTTCTTTGTTAATAAGCAAGGCTAAACAATAATACACAGCTTTACACTAAGCTTTAAAATTAAATTGTAATTTTATTAAACCCCTAAGACAATTAGTATACCCTTATGACAATTCAACTATTTACAAAATAATAACGAAAAATAAAGTACATAAAATACCAAAAAGAATTGTTAGTTGAAATTTAACTGAATTTTAAATAGCTTTCTGAGAGGGATGGAATGATCTGAGCTTTTCTCCTGTTTACATACTTTTAAACAAGCATTTTAAAATACATTATATAACGTATTAATCTCATATACATTGATCACGATATGCATATGCCTCAAAAAAAAATATGACCCTCACTGTTTCTTATGCGATGACATGAAACACTTTGCTAAATTAAAATGACAATTTAAGTGCGAGGTAATTGTATTTTGATACTAATAAGTTCTGACCATAAGTACTGCAAGTAGCGGACAGTAAAAGAAAAAAAACATATGGAACTACATTCTTTTTTTTTTTCTTTCTTTCATACTTTTATTCCCTAAACAAAAAATAAAACAATCCTGCACTTAGCGGATGGAATAAAATGATAAGGAAATACCCTCGCGTTAATCTGCTTTGGAGAATCCTGCACATGGCGGACTGGATAAGTAGCTATAATTATTTGAGGGCGAAACATATGCATCTGATGACCACACGATTTAAATTTGGTAGTAGACTCACTCTTTTAAGAAGTAATGAATGCAAGCAAATTATTATACATTCTTTGATCCTGCATGTAGTGGATCGATAAGTAATAAATTACTACGAAAGCAAAATAAGAGGTGTTTTTATTTATTTAAGAGTAAGTCTACTATGCTATTATTTCTATTTAAATTAATATTTAGTGTTAACCTTTATATTGGGTTATTTATAATTCACAAATTATACATAAAATAGAAAATTAACAGTAATAGTGATAAAAAAAAAAACAAAGAAAGGACAAATAAAATAAAACAAAATAAAGAAATATAAATAATACTTGATTTTTCTCAGGGCTGGGGGGCTTCTGACAGTGATATATCTCTGCTGAGCAGGTGACTGTGGGAAAGCTCTCCACGAAGGGCGGCAAAATTGTCTCTAGCAGCTACACTGTTAGGAAGAATAAAATCACATCTCTCAATGGCTACATAGGGTTTCGAGCAGTGCGCGTATACTGAACCTGGTCCTCTACTCCATGTTTCTTGACATATCACAAATATATCTGAATTCCATTATTTCAGTGGTACGAAATTTTAATGAAGGTTTCACTATTTTCACTGGTTCCTGAACGCCGTATTTAACTCGTGCTGAATATTAAGTTGTGTCTTAGTTCATACTTTTAATATTTCTAGATCAACACTTTTCACCAGCACATTCAATCATTTATAGTTCTGCTTTGTCTGCAGTCTCTGCAAGTCATTAAGTAATAAGGATTTTTTCTCGGCCGGTGCTCTTTAAAGGTATAATTTACGTTATTAACTTTTCTTCTTGGTCAGTATTTTCCCAATTATATCTGATGCTCTTTCAATTCCCTTTAATTTTTACTTGACCAAACTTCTCCAAAATTATATTTAAAATCCATAACTGCTTCTTAATCGGTAATCTCCAAAAGTAGAAAATTTTTTTTTTTCTTCCTCCAGCCAGTACTTTCCAAGAAAGTATTGAGCCAGCATAATAATTTAAATTGGAGTATTGATCAGAATGCAAATTTGAATCAGCATCAGAAGGAATAATCTGAATCTTAATTATCAATCTGAGTATCATGAATGAATTAACAGACTGCGAATTACTCAAAAGAATGCCAATCAATTCAAAGTCTGCAAATGAATTAATATACTGCCAATCTATTCCAATATCACCTGAGCAACAATACATATCCCCCTCATTATCTGATGAATGAAATTGTCCCCTCTACAAACTATTGCTCATAATCTTTTTTCCTAATTAAATTCCTTTACTTTCTATTATTTACGTTCAAACAATAAATATAGCTGAATTTATTTTTAGCTAATATATCAGTGATTTTAACAAAAAAAATTTTTGTTTAATTAATAAAAATTTTTTTGTTTAGCAATAACTTTAATTAATCTAAGAGTTTAAGAATTACTCAGACCATTGAATTCCAATCCCTGAATTTCTCTAATTAATAAGAGTACATTTTGTAATTAAATAAATTTTCTGCAGGTGTCAAATGACCACTAATACAATTTCTACATTTTTTTTAAAAAAAAACATTTCACAATAGAATAAAGAGGGCATTGACTAGCCAGTGATTATGAAAACTAAATTCTAAAAATAAAAAGAAAAAAAAATTATAAACTTATGAACTGCATACTTGTTGTTACAGCAAAAATTGTTTTTAAGTTATGTTTTTATTTTTAAAAAAAATATATTCAACACGTAACAGAAAAAAATATACAAAGTTTGGTAAATAAAAAATACATGTTTACAGCTGGGTTACTTACAGGTTCTTTTAAGTTTCCCAGAATAATTTTAATTCTCCACTACATTTATTTACATAAAAACAAATAAAACATTTATTAAATATCAATTGAAATACATATTTACTTCTGGTGTACGCGATTGTATATTTATAAGCGTATTATCACTCTGTGAAAAAATTAAAAGATTGAAGTGGAGTTGGGCTGGACATATTGCTAGAAGAGATGATAATAGATGGACAATTGAAATTTTAAACTGGATTCCAAGAGATTGTAAAAGACCCAGAAAGAGACCACATGTGAGATGGATGGATGAAATAAGAAAGTGTGCAGGGGTGATGTGGAGAGGATAAGCTAAAGATCGGAAAAGATGGATTGAACTTGGAGAGACCTTCATCCTGCAGTGGATTGATAATAGTTGATAATGATGATGATGATCACTCTTTGAAATTATAACCCTAAAATATATTACTTGTGTAAACACAGGAGAAAATATACTTGCCCACATTCTTTTATTGTTATATATATTTGTTTAGGTTGCAACTCTGTTTGCAGCCATCTTTGTTTTATTGTTTGAGACTGACGGGCACACTACTAACAAAAATGTAATTTTAAGTTGTATGCATGATAATTTTGAATTTATGAAATAATATGAAAATAATTATTAGAAATATTAACTTTTATTCTTTTTTTTTTTTAACTTTGAATATCAATAACTATATTTTTTTCAGCTTCATTACATTCTTTGATGTTTCATGTCTCAAATAATATGTATTATATCATTTTTGAATAATACAAATATATATTATGATAAAATTTGTAGCTTAACATAATTTTTTAAATATTCAATATGGCTGCTCTGTCAGCCTAAAGGTAGCTCTAAAAAGATTAATTTTACAAATGAACAAAATCTAGTTTGACATGAAAGTGATGATGAATCCAAAAATAAAAGACTATCCACCAACACCACAGGATTTCAACATTTAGCCCGTAACCCTTCTTTTCTTTTTTTTTAAATTATTTTATACATTAACTTCATTTTTTGTTGTTGTTTATTTGTTTAATAACTTTATACAAACTAAATTCATATTTTTTTTTCTTCTCGACTATTTGTAACTTTATCTTTTTTTTTTTTAATAATTTGTACAAGTAAATTTATACTCCTGACTTGGAATTTTCAGTAGTAATATGATGATTCCTTCAAGCATCAAAAAAAAATCCCTCAGCTCCTAATAAATGATTGCAAGATGATGAGTAGTGAAAAACAATATATGCACATCTGATGGATTGTGAATATAGTGTACATATAACATAATAAATTTATAACTATTTTCTACTAATTTCATATTCTTAAATAAAAAAAATTTCCACAATAGGACTGATATGTTTCTAATTATACTTTTCTAATTAATAAAAATAAGATTCCAAAGAGTTACTATTTATTTTATTCATTTACTCACAAATAATCTGAAATCCATTAATATTATTGAATTATTATGGCTAACAATTAATCTTTTCAATTTACTTTCTAATAACCCATTATAAATACATTCTGTGATGCATTTAATTAGTTAAAATTACATTACGTTGTCACCATTTATATATCAAAGATGTTTCATATAGCAATTTCATTAAATGGCTAACTTTAATCAAACAAAAATAAAGAGAATCACTTGAAAAACTTCTTTAAAGGCAATACTGAAAGCCATTAATAATGCAAAATTTATTTAATCTTTATTTTAAATTCCAAGTACTGAATAATTTTAAAATTATCTGATTTTTTTTTTTTATGAACTTTAACAATATGAGACATAGTTCCAAGACACTTTTAACATAATACATTCTTAATGATAAAAATCCTCCAATTTTGGTTATTTTTCAATTAATGTATAGATAATCTTCCTATAATATAATAACTTCTAATTGCACACTAACATAATTGATACATTGTCCACCTTCTCCCTTTCCAATTGCACACTAACATAATTGATACATTATGCCACCTTCTCACTTTCCAATCAAGACTAACATTAAGTCAATTAGAGCATGCACCTAAAAGAGCTTTGAGTAACTTGAATAAAATAAATAAATATATCATCCAGAACTGCAAACTTTTGCCTAATTAAAGAAAGACAAATTTGCTTAAAAATAATAAATCGAGGATGAAAATGATAACACTATTATTAAATTGTTATTATTCTTTGAAAAAATACAATAAAATTTAATTCATTTCAACTTTTATTTTTGATTCTTAGAATTTAATATGCTGTAAAATAATTTGTGTTTAACAACCTGCTAAACACAAAATAAAGATATTTTCATACTGTATGTGGTTTTAGTTAGTTTTTGCTTTTTTGTGAAAAATTTCATTATTCCTATTCTACATTTGTGAATTTTGCTTATTGATAACTATGTACATTTTTAATAAAAACAGTATTTAAATATTATTTATAAATAATTCAGTTCAATTTTACAAAAATTACCAAATATAGACAAGTATTTTTTACAAAAAAAAATAATTTCCTTCGTATTGAAATATTTTCTGCAATTTAAAACATTTTTGCTTGCAGACAGAAAAAAATATTTTTTAAAAATTTGACATTCATAAAAGTAAAAGAATTTTATAAATATTGTAGTTACAAAAAAATAATTAAAATAAATTTGTAAACATGTCCATATTCTACCAAATATTTTTTTGGTACTAATCTATTAGCCACCGTACATCGCTTGATAGCGCTGTTTCTGTGCAAAAACGTATTAATATAACATTTCGGGTCTTTTTTTTTTTTTCAAACTTACATTATTCTTAGCATTCTAAATAATCAAAATTCAAAAAAAAAATCCCTTTTTTTATTTTATTTCCAAATTTACATTCTTCTAATAATAAATTAAACATTTAAACAAAATTAAAAAACACTTCATTAAAGAATTATCTTTTGATTTCCAAATTGACATTATTCTACAAAAAATTAAAAAACAAACCCAAACAATTCATTGAAAAAGTAATCAGTAATCAGCGACCGATTTTGTATTTTATCAGTGGACTTTCTTTTTAAATATGTAATACAAGTGGACAAAAAAGGATTCGGATTGATTGTGTTTCAAACATATCACAACAACAAGCATTGATTCCAATAACAACAACTTTATTTCCAAAAACAACAAACAAAAAAAACAAAACCCTTTTTTTTTATTTCCAAATTTACATTATTCTTCTAATAATAAATTAAACGTTTAAACAAAATTAAAAACAAACAAAAACACTTTCATTAAACACTTTCGTTTTGATTTCCAAATTTGCATTATTGTAAACAAAATTAAAAAACAAACCCAAAAAATTCATTGAAAAAGTAATGAGCCAACTGATTTTATATTTTATCAGCAGACTTTCTTTTTAAATATGCAATACAAGTGGGACAAAAAAGGATTCGGATTGATTGTATTTCGAACAAATCACAACAACAAGCATTGATTCCAACAACAACATTTTTATTTCCAAAAACAAAACACTTTTTTTTTATTTCCAAACTTACATTATTATTCTAATAATAAATTAAACATTTAAACAAAATTAAAAAATAAACAAAAACACTTCATTACTTCCTTCACCCATTTTATTTATCTCATCAAGAACGTGAAGTTTCATGTGAATCCGCCACATCGTGCTCTGCAAAAGATTTTCCAAATTTCTACTAGCTTCCAAGATGAGTAAGGAAGAGCGCTGACAGAGTGCGTGCGAGACAATAATTTTGAAAACAGATTTCAAGATTCTGTGAAATTGAACAATAAATACCCTCATATCAAATGGTAGCGAACTGTCATTACTGAACATATGCATAAAGCATGGCCACATGTAGCTAGGTGTATGATTTCTGTGCAATTTGCATAGAAAACGACATTATCACATAGCCCAAAATGGCTATTACGAATATAGTGTTGTAATAGGCATAGGTTCTGCCATGTAAATGGCATATTTCTATGTTTTTGCACAGAAACAATGCCATCAAGCGATATACAGTGGGTAATAGACCAGTATCACTTTTTAAAAAAAATAAATTATAAAAAAAAAAAAAGCAATTTAAAAATAAAACTAGATAACTAGAGTTGTAGGCAAGAATGATGATCAGTTCAATTCCCAATGCTAACACTCCCTTCACTATCTTTGCATTTTAGAAAAGGAAAATTTTACTATAATGTACTTGACAATTGTCCCATTCACTTATTTATCATAAAAATTAATAAAATGGCAGGCTTAAATTTAATTTTAAATTTTTATATGTGATATAAAGTTCCAAGAGAAATGAATAGTTGATTACAGATTCTGGACTAGAAAAGTACTGGTGATGCTCATGCAAAAAGAAATACTGACTCATCAATCAGTCAAACAAGAAATTACACATTTTTAATCTCATTAACGTTTTTGCACTCCTTACTCTTTCAAATAGATGTTGCTAAAGATCTTTCTTAATTCCAAAAGTTTTGTAAATAGTTAAAGATATAATTGTCAAAGACTTAAAGGTTGATCCTATATTCAAATCCCAGTGTAAATACTTAGACAAATTATTTGATAATGAATGTGTAGGTGAGTCTTTATCAGCTCCAAAAACAACCTCCAAAATACAATGTTTTGATCAAATGATAGATAAAACATTACAAATTTTTGTACTAAGACTTTATTAACAAGTAAAGAAGTATTCAAACTTTATTTGGATTTTTGTAGAATTTTCAGAATCAGTCAAAAATATTAAAAGAAAGGTTGTGCAGCTCCAGGCATGATATTTCCAGATATAAAACAGATATAGAAAAAAGAAATAGTCAAAACTATAAAATATGCTGTTATAGATAATTATATACTTTGTAAAAAAAATGGACACTGTTTTGTATTCAATTACAATGCTGAATGCCAACAATCAACTAAACTTATTGACTAAAGAAAAACAACATTAAATAAAGATTAAATGATATTTAGTTACAATTATATATATAACACATTATATACACAATGTTGACCAAATCAGCTTCAGTCCCGGTTCCAGACTTACAGCTTATATCCCATTATGATAAACTTCTGACTCCTCTTGTGTTTGGTCAACAGAGATTTATAGCAAACACTGACCCAACAGACTAACAAATAAGTCTATACACTTATATCAAGTCCCTCCAATGCAACATTTATGAACGTAATCAATTTAGTCTTTGATTTTAAGTTCAACGTCAATAAATGCTAATATTCCCAAAAATACTAAGCTAACACCACCACTATGCTAGTGGCAGACATTAGTGAATAATTAAAAGCTTTATACTCACATTCCTTTGCTGCACAATCCTAATGGAGTCTTATTAGACATACATAAATAAAAATAAAACTGGTGCAGTTTGTTTAAGTTCCCTATCTGGCTGTTTGCACTTACAGAGGCTCGGACTCTGGAAAGATGTCCCTCATGGCAAAAAAGTCGATACACTTTTCCCACAGCTTATCTCTGGGGTCCTTTTCTCATGACGTTCCATGAAACAATAACAACAGCACCATTACACGAAAAATAAGGAAAATCTGAAAACTCTTGCTCTTTTTATTAATTATTACAATACGGTAACAGCAATAACCATTTTAAGCTAATGTGTCTTTTCACTGATTATCATCAGACGTTTAATTGTGTACATGCACTTTCCTTCAAATATTTCTTTTGTTTGATTAGTTTTAATAGCTTAATGTTCTAATCTAAACAATACAGATCTTTCTATTTTTAAATCTATTAAGCCTTTCCAGCATTAATAATTCACATTTCAATTTATCTTTCAGCAATCTTTTGTCATTGCTTTTAAACTTACAATATCTATCTATATTTAAGTTTCTTTTATCTATTAGCAATCTTTTTTCATTACTTTTAAACTTTCAATATCTGTCTATATTTAAGTTTCTTTTACCTTTCAGCAATCCTTTTCATTGCTTTAAAACTTACAATATGTTTCTATATTTAAGTTTATTATCTTTATCATTTTTTCTGGAGTTAAAAAGCTTAGCTTTATAACTTATACAACATACAGTTACTAAAGCAATATATTTTTTTATGAAATATGACAGAGACACTAAAGCCAATTGTGCTAACAAAGGTTAAAAAAAAACATTAAAATCCTTGAATTCTTTGATTCCAACAACAGGTCTAACTGAAAATTTATTTATTGGTTTTTGGATTTTCTTGACAAACTTAGTGAAGCTGAAACTAATCAAAATTTATTTGAGATCATGAATTTAATAAGAACTTTGCACAATTTATTATTTATGTCAATTGTATCTCAAATTAATGAGATCTTTAAATTTAGATAAAATGTATAAAATTTTGTAGGAAAAAGATGCAAGAAATAATTTTTTCATAATCTAAGATAACAATGATATAATTTATTTATAATTTATTATAATGTTAAGAGATTTTTAAAAATCCAAAGAAATATTTATCTGTTTCTAGCAATGAAAGTAATATAATCTTCTTCTTCTTCCTTTTCCTATGTATTGATTTCTATTTTAACATATACCATTTATAACTTTCTTAAACACTTTATCAATACTATTCATTTATATCAAAACTAACAATTTCGACTGTCTTGCGGTCATCATCAGAGCTACAATATTCAAATATATAATTATATAATTAATACACTTATACACATATTCATATATATCATTAAATACACAAAATAAAACAAAAATAAAATATATATTTTAACCTGACCATAGTAAATAATCATTTCCATTTTATTACTTTACTCTTAAATAATTCTATCCACATTTATTTTATATCACTTTATTTTATTTTTTTTAAAAAAATTATTATTTATTATAAATATAAAACTTTATTCTACTATTTAGTACATATTATTGTCATTTTATTTAAATATGATAAGAGATCATCTATTTATTTGCATTCATTAGAAACAGGTCATGTTTGAGAAAGATAGTATAAAAATGATTAATTATACAAATAGTAGAAGGGATAGAAAAATTAAAGAGGCAACATTGATTAAGAATATAAAACCAAATTTTAATAGGGATTTTGGGGTAAAGACAATAATTTTATAAGCAATTATTATTAATAATAGTTTGAATTTGAAAAAGGTTAGAAGAATAAAGTTGAAGAAAATGACAAAGGAGGAAGTTGTTAAACAAGTGTACAAACTTTGAAAATTTTGTCAGTTGGGTTTTTAGAAATATGATTGTAAAGAGATAGGTAATTTTTGTAATGTAAAAAAGTAATTTGTAATGTGGGAAAAGTTAACTGATAATTATAAAATATTTAATAAAAATAAGAAAAGGTTAGAAGTTGATTTATAATATAAGTAAAATGTCAATAATATATATTAAATAGTAGAATAAATGTTAAAGTTTTATAATTATAATAAATAATATTTTTTTAAAAAATAAAATAATATAATATAAAATAAATATCGATAGAATTATTTAAGAATGAAGTAATAAAATGGGAAATGATTATTTATAATGGTCAGGTTAAAATGTTTATTTTTTTTTGTTTTATTTTGTGTATTTAATTATGTATATAAATATGTGTATAAATATATTAATTATATAATTATACATTTGAATATTGTAACTCTGATGATGACTGCAGGACAGCCCAAACTGTTAGTTTTGTTATAAATAAATAGTATTGATAAAGTGCTTAAGAAAGTTATAAATGGTATGTTTCTAACAATGATTTAAACTTATATTTTGATTTTTAAAATTAAATATTTTTGCAAATCATTTTACAATCACTAAAACTAATGAATTTGTAATTATTATTTTTAAAAGATAATTATATATTTTGTCTGTCTTTTTGTTAGACTTACATGTATGCAATATTGTATTAAAATATGCATTACATAAGCTTACATAAAGGTGCAAAGTCCATAATAAACTTTATATATTAAATTTAGCTATGAACCTGAGATCCTGCTAAAAACCTTTCCAATTCCTGAGTTTGAACCTGCTTCCAAAACTGTATTTATATAATATGTTTTGCTCTAATACAGACAACTATAGTAAACTTCATATAGTAACTTTTTTTTTACATTTAAAAAAAAATTATATTATCATAAAACTTGTTTCATTCAAATCAAGCTATAAAAGAATTAAATAAAATTAATTTAAATAAAATTAATACAAAGACATTTATGTATTAAATAATATTTTTGGATAGAATTGTTTTTCTTTTTTAGTGAGAATGATTATTCTTATTAATTTATATGTATATATGTTAACAAATTGTTTTATTATATCTGTGCTTGTGTTTTTTATTAAGTGTCACATCTACTTTTTTTCCATTTATAAGGTTAATAATTTTAACAATTTAAGGAATAAATGTTTTTCTTATTAAACAATCTTATCATCAAGATTGATTTTACTGCAACAAAAATCAAATTAATTTAAATAAAAATGATCAAAAATTTTAATGACCTTAAAAAAAACAGGTTATTTATTAAAAAAAAAAAATTAGCAGTAAAATATTAGAAAAATTGAATTCAATAAAATATTATCCCAACTTTATTATTTTTGTGTATGTTTTTCAAGTGACATCTGTAACAAACAATATCTATTAATAACTGAAACATACAAGCTTATATATATATATACTTGTATCTATATATGTAATATATAGGGTATACAATATAAAACCAGTTACAATTCAAAAAAAGTTATTAAATTGATAACTAAACTAATATTTATACAGGTGACAATAAAGAGCTTTTATGAAAGAATTCAAATTCAGAAAAGAATTAAGAATTAGTTTGACTTTATACAGTAATGAAGATAATGACCATAAAATATTGTTCAATGATGCAAAGTTTTATCAAAAGAATCAATGGAGTATTTTTTGATTAATTATTTTGAACCACAAGTCAACAATTTAAGAAAAATTTCCTTTAATATTAAAAATAATTGAAGAGTATATTTGAATTGTGAGTAGTTTTATGTTACATATAGCTATAATAAGTTTTAGATTTATAATTGATAAGATCTATTTGCTCTTATAGGCAAAACAATGGTTGCAAAATTTTTTTATTAAATTTAATTTTGCTTAATGCTATTTCATTTTACTTTATTTTTAATAGTACAAAGTTAGGCAACCTTAAATGTTATTAAAAATATTTTCACATCATAACCAAGAAAGAATTCAGAAAACTAAATTTAATTTGATCTAATCACTGATAGCTGAGCAAAATTAACTCAAGAAGGTACAATTTTTTTTTAAAAAATCTGAACAACCCAAGTTCTTTTTTTTTAAACTCTCTTTTTTTTTTTTTTTTAGTAAATTAAATTCCTGCTATAACTTATACTTAATGAATTAAAAGAAAAACTTTTAAAAGAAGCTTTATTTTTTTAGAATCAAATTTTTATTCAGTTATTTTTGATAGAAATTAAATTTCCAATAATATTTTTTTTAAAAATAAAATGTATGACTTCTTTTTTTTTTTCCCCTACTGAAGATCAAAAATCATTACATGTGCATTACATGATTATCATTTCCTGTGCATACAGAAGCTGTTAAAACAGTAGCAAACTCCCCACATAGCCTTAGTAATTTAGTAATCACTGGATGCAATAAGTCTTGTGCATAAAGTCCCTATCTAGTACCTACTCATCCAATACGCCAGACTAATTTCTAGTTTGTGTGTACTATCTAGTTGCTGTGTTCTCAAATCCTAGGCTCTCGCTGATGAAAGTTAGAAAGAAATGTAGGAATATAGGATGAGGATGCACAAGATAGGGATTTTATGCTCAAATCTTCTTGCATTTCATTGATTATTAAGGCTTGCACTGGTTAGCACTATTGTATGGAAGTTTGCTATTACTTTTATATTTACATTAAGTATTTAGTCAAATATTTTGTAATAGTCAAGATAAAGTATTATTGTAATCATACAGCTGCTCTTGTGGTTATGTGATGTTAGAGCACTCTAGTGTTGAATTGAGCTTTTAAAGTTTCACTCAGTTAGTTTGAACAGTACATTTACATTACATAGCTAAGAATCAATCCTGGAAGCTTTTTTGCCATTCTACACCTGCACTAAATCACACAAGGCATGAAAAATTATTAATTTTTTATGATTTATTAATTGAAAAACATCTCAGTTTTTATTACAAAAAAAAAAAAAAAACATCTTTATCTTAATTTAAAACTTATTTCTTCTCTCATAAAAAGTGGTCAACATACAAGTTTATGTTTGGGAATAATCAAAATATAGGGTTTTTTACAAATAAAATAGAAATTAAAATAAATTGATGATTCTTTACTTCTTTTCTTATTTAAATGCAATTCTAAATTTACAGAGCATTTCTTGTTAAACAGGCAAGATGCTGATTAAATATAAATATTAAAACAATAAAATCACTCTCACATAACTTGAAAGTTACATTAATAAGCACATCTGAAAATTTAATAACTTTTGACTAAAATTATTTCAATATTAATATAAGTGTGTGTATGAATATGGGTGCAATTTTATTTTTGATTAAAAGAATGTAAAATTTCAAAGATTTTAGTCAAAAGATGATTATGACCAATAAATTGAATACTTGATTACCAATAAAAATATATACTAAATTAGCAAATATAAAATATATAAAAATCTTTGGTTGTCATCTGATCCTTCGTGTCAGCCGCTGGAGGCGCTATTTCTAGCTAAATTTCTAGAAATATACCGTTTCCGCGGCCGCACTCAAGCCTTTAAGCATTCTTTCTAAAATAAGTCCTAGAAAGATTGTTAACTCGGAGTTAAGTCTTGTTTCTATGCTAAAAGGTAGAGTGTTAACTCGGAGTTAAGTCTTCTTTCTACGATAAAATCTAGAAAGAGTGTTAACTCGGCTTAGCAGCTAACGGTGTGGCTTTTTCCATTGCTAAAAGCAGAGGAAAATGCCATAGTTGTTTGTGTCACGCACTATATCGTAATGCTGCATTATGTATTTTATGTAACAATATGTACGAGGGTGTGTTAATTTGATCGTGTCAAAATTATTTAAATTTTCATTGGTGCCTTTTTTTTTTTTTAAGACGAATTGATGTACTGTTACCTTTTAACAATTTAAACAGTGTCGTGATTATTCCTCGTAAAGCTATAAGCCTCCTAAATTCTCGATTAGGGTGGGCTAGCGTAAAATTTTTAAACGATCACGCTTTGAGTCACGTTTTAGCAAGAAATTTTCCGAGACTAAGAAGATGGCTAATTCCAACAACAGAAAACTTGAAAAGATGGGAATTGCCAGACACAGAAGCCAGCGCTGGAATATTTCTACAGCAGAAAAAAAAAAAAACATCCTGCTGCTGAAAGAAAAGATTGGATTGTGCGGCAAATATATGCAGATTTGAGGTTCAAAAACATCTTTCGACTTTCATTTGTAAGTCTCGTTGTGGCCGACGGAAATGTTCACTTTGTAAAGGCAAGCTTGTTTGAGGGATTCCAAATGGCCTTCGTCAAATGTAAAAAATAAAAGACATAACTTCAATTTTTATTTAAACGTACATTCCTTCTTCTTCCGATAATTGTTGTCATCGGCAATCAAATGTAAAATAAAAGAAGTAACTAAAATTTTTATTTAAACATAGCCCCAAAAACCCCTCTTCTCCCAATAATTGTTGTCGTCAGCAATCAAACGGTCAAATAAAAGGAACGTCAATTATTCTTTAATCATATAGAAAAAAAAAACCCTCCCACTAATTGTCGTCGGCAATCAAATGTAAACCAATCAAAGTAAGACCGTAAATTATTAGTTAAACATAACCCAAATTACTATTTGAACATACACTGAAAAAGACCTGCTCTTGTCAATCAAAATTAAAGAAACAACAACTATTATTGTCCCATTGTCAAATCGAATATTATTTGGGAAAACCCAAATAATTTATAAACGAAAAAAAAAGAAAGTCAAATCGGTTTTCAATCAAATGGTAACCGATAAAAGTCACTTAAATTTTGATTTAAACATAAACACAAACAAAAACAAAAAAAACGCAAAACCCTTTCTCCCAATAATTGTTGTCGGCAATCAAATGTAAAAAATAAAAGGAACGTACAATTATTCTTTAATCGTACACAAAAACACCCCTCCCACTAATTGTTGTCGGCAATCAAATGTAAAGCACTAAAAGTAAGGTAAACCGATTATTTTTTAAATGTAACCCAAATTACTATTTGAACATACACCAAAAAAAGACCCGCTCTTGTCAATAAAAATGAAAGAAACCACAACAACTATTATTGTCCCATTGTCAAAAATATTAGGTTTTGGGCAAACCAAAACCATAATTTATAAACGAAAAAAAAAAAAAAAAAAAGTCCAATCATTAGTCAATCAAATGTAACCGATAAAAGTAACTTCAATTTTGATTTAAACATACAGAAAAAAACAACCTCTTTCTCCCAATAATTGTTGTCGGCAATCAAATGTAAAATAAAAGGAAGGTAAATTAGTATTTAATCATGACCCAAAAACACCCACCCCTCTCACTAATTATTGTCAGCAATCAAATGTACACCACCACTAAAAGTAACGTAAACTACTATTCTTTAAACGGTTACACCCCTTCCCCCAATAATTGTTGTCTACAATCATACATACAAAAAAACATCCCTCCCAATAATTAGTGTCGGCAATCAAATGTAAACCAATCAAAGTAAGACCGTAACTTATTACTTAAACGTAACCAAAATTACTATTTGAACCTACACCGAAAAACACCCTCTTGTCAATAAAAATGAAACAAACAACAACTATTATTGTTCCATTGTCAAAAATATTTATTTGTAGAACCAAAACCATAATTTATAAATGAAAGGAAGTCAAATCGGTTGTCAATCAAATGTAAACCGATAAAAGTAACTTTAATTTTTATTTAAACGTACACACACGAAAAAAAAAAACCACTTCTCCCAATAATTGTTGTCGGCAATCAAATGTAAACCTATAAAAGTAACATAAATTATTATTTAATAGTACACAAAAACATCCCTCCCACTAATTGTTGTCGGCAATCAAATGTAAACCTATCAAAGTAACGTAAATTATTATTTAAAGATCCATCCAAAAAACCCGTTCACTCTTGAATTTTGGCAATCGAATTTTACAAAAACAGTAAAACTATTTTTAAAAAAAATAAAAAAATTACTATTTGAACACACACCAAAAAAGACCCTTTTGTAAAAAAAAATTAAAAAAACAACTATTATTATCCCATCGTCAAAAATATTATTTGGGAAAAATAATTCAGAAACAACAGAAAGTAAACTTTGTAAACAAACAAACAAAAAAAAAAGTCAATATTAATAAAGAATCGCTAACCCGGGAACGTTATATTAATGTGTTTTTGGTTAGAAATCGCGCCACCGCGGCTGACACGAAGAATCAGATGAGAACCAAATCTTTTATATTCATAATTTTTAAAATGTTTTTAAATTCTCCTTAATCTCAATTTCAATTTATAAATATATATATAAATAAATAAACAAACAAACTAATAAACAAGATTAAATGAAAAATATAATATTCAATACAAAAAAAATATTAAAAAATCAATAAGATAAATTATATTAACCTGATAATCTAATATCAGTGCATCTTGTTTCTTCTCTGGCTCTTCTGTGAAGCGTCTCTTTTGTGTTTGAGACTCTCTGCTAAATGAAGTTTGTAGTGCACTTGATGAAGTAATGGTACCTCCAGATGGAGTAAATGTTGTTGTCAAACTTGGAGTATAACTGATAAGATCTAAGCTTGGTGTAGAACTTGTGATCAGCTAAAAAATAAAGGACCCCATATAATATTTAAACAATAATTAGTTTTTTAAAAAATTATACAAAAATTAATATTATAATGAAGTAAATTTTAATATATCTTTTCTATGATTAATAATCTTAACTTTTTGTCAATATATTTTAACAACCTTTCTTTCTATTTCTTTTTTCCAATTGCATAACAATTGTATTTATGTTTATGCATAAACTTTAATGACAATTTAAATAATCTTTATTTTATTTACAGTAGTCTAGACCTTCTGAACAATCAAAAAGAAACAGACAACCTCAATCTAAAAATACACTTAACCTAAAAAAGGTATAATGTAATAAGTGATAGAATAGTTGCATTTTTTTTTTATTTATTAAAACAAACAATAAATAAATAATGGATAATGAATGAATGTTGGTTAAAACAAAATAAAATTTATAAAGTGTACAAATAAATGAAAAAATAAATGTAAACATGAGGTACTTTGGTATTAAAACTACAACATGGAGCATGTATTAGATCTACTGTGCCTGTTTACATTCATATCAATCCACTGATAACATTGTAATCTGACCAAACTAACGTGTACATGGATCTTGTACGTGCCTTTTTTTAGCAACAAAAAAAAAAAAAGAATGTGTACACGGATCTTGCACATAAGTATTTTGGCAAGATGTACAAAGTAATCAGGAGATTGATATGAATGTTAACAGGCACAGTAAGTAGGTCTAATACATGCTCCATATTGCAGGACTAAAAATAAAAACAATATAATTTTAAACAAGACATTCAAATATGTACAACTTGGACACTAACAACTTTTAAGAACACTGGAAATAATAAAAAAAAAATGGATTTGCGATCTTAATGAAGAAAGCCATTTGAAAGCAAAAAAAAAAATGTGATTTGCAATCTTAATGAAATAACAGCATTACACAAAAAATTGTTAGTTTAAATATGCACTAAACAATAATAAATGATTTTAGTTTTTAAATAATATTTATAAAAAGACATTAACTATACATACAACTTCCACAGTAACAAATTTTAAAAACGACATTCCAAAAAAAAAAAAAAGTGATTTGCGATCTTAATGAAATGACGCCATGACACAAAAAAATTGTTACTAAACAAACTGTAAATGATTTTGGTTTTTAAACAATATTTATAAAAACTTACATTAAGTATACCCATACGATATTTACTGTGTAATATATAACAGGAATTGTCGCCTTGAAAAAAAAAAATTAATATTATCACAGAAAATGGACATCTGTACTAAAAATTTTCCCTCCGAAAAGGTAGAACATGATTGCAGAGTATGCTGGGATTTTCAACAGAAATGGTAATAAACATATTTCTTTTATAAACAAATTAAACCAAGAAAAAATGGAACAAAAACCACAAAAAAAAAAAAATACATATTAATTATGAGACAGAAAATGTCGAAGTATTATGAAAAAAAGATTGCATTGATAAAAAAAAACTCACAGGGATTATTTTCTTTCAATTTGATGTCATCGTGACATTACATATTTATGGTGGGTGTGAAAAGGTCTCATATCCCCCTATACTAAGTCGCAGCTCTAATACCAAAGTACCAAACACGATAATAAGATTACTTTCATAAATATATATTATTTAATAGCCAAAATTACTTTCATAATTTTCTAATGCAATCATTTGGTTTGTGTTAACTACTATGTCATACTATTTGATAAAAAAAATTGCACAACAAAATATATAATTTATTATACTGGTCAATGGAGCCTCCCAAACCTAATCTGTCGTACCAGAGTGCCACTAGGCTATTTGGAACCAAGAAAATTTATATAGTAGGCAGATACGCAGGGGAGAGATTACTCTTTTATCAAAACGAAAGCCCCCATCACTAGCTCAGGAAGAAGCTGAGCTTAAAATATCACTCAATGTTAAAATTTCTAATTCTTAATTTTAAATATTAATAAAATATAAAAATGAGTTACTGCCAAAATTAATTAAACAAGGCATTTTATTATTACTCAGACACACATTAAAAGGAAAATTCTGAAAATTAAATTAACTAGTGAATACGTTTGATTTGAATTATATGGATAGATGGAAGCATTTAATAGATTTTACAATTTCAATATTTTACTAAGCGTGAATATGCTACATAGATTATGCATATAACCAACTCAATCCCTTTTAACCTTAGGCTAAAATCTCATGTTTAAACCAATGCTAACTTACTGATATACCGATGTGACCAATGCAAAATGAGATTATTAGCATAACACAATCATGGTAACAGGAATTTACATCTATAGCATGATATCATTTGAGAAATGAAGAATCATGGTAGGAAGAAATGAGCATCTTCCCCATGATCATTAATAAATTTCACCAACAGACAGGAACGATCCACTGCCCAATTGGTGATACAAAAAACAAAATTATTTGAAATATATATATACGAGATGCTTTATAAATAGGGATAGCAGTCTTTGCTGGCTTACTGTCCTAATCAGAGAGTAAGAAAATCAATGGCGTAGGAAATATGTCTACAACCATTGATAACGTGATGACTACACTTTGGAACATATGTTCAGTTGGATATTATGCCCTGTATGCTAATGCAGTACAAGGGAACGAGTATCCAATGCACCTACTCAGATGAGGGATATGACTGCAATATCAAATCCAATAAGGGCTTTGAGCCTTCCATTGTTGGTTTTTCAATGAAATAGATGATTGAATAATTGAAAGAGTGAGAAAACTGAAGCCTGTCCATTAAAGTTTGAGAAAACTGCTATTTTATTATAAATCAAGCACTGACTGTATATATGTGTGGGAGATTATGATCTAGCTTAACTGACGACTACTGATTCTACAAAAAAATACATATACATATATGGGGATCGTGTATTTTTTTCACATGTGTGTGATACAATCAATAGTGACAGAGCTTGTGAGTTAGTGGAGAAAGAAATAATTTAGGAATAAATGGAAAACCGAGAATTAATTCTAGTCAATAATAATAATAATTGAGGTTAGGCAAAAAAATGAATGACGTAGGATTATAAGATGAGAATTTTGGAGAGGGGAGGAAATAAATGATTCAAAGAGTTATTAATATAAAATAATGATCCAGTAATACTGTTAAATGTTGATAGAATTTAAAATATATTTAACTGATATAGTTAATGTTGAATACAATTAAAAAATGAAAAACTCAGGAATATTTTTCACACAAAAAAGCAAAATAAAAAAAATGGGAAAATGATCTTTGACTAATTATATTAATTTTTTGCCAAAAAGGAGCAAAAGGAGAAAACAAGACAGGAAAGAAAATAGCAAGAAAATTGAAGAGATGTTATATTAAATAAATAAATAAAAAATTTTTTAATCATAAAGGAAAAGTTGCCAAAAAAATAAAGAAAAAAAATTGAAAAAAATATAGAAAAGATAATTTTAAAAGGATAAAGATGAAATTTAAAAAAGCTATGCAGATATAACAGATAAAAATAAAAGAGATTTCTGATCTTATAATACTGTCTATATATGAGATCAAACAGTTTTAAACCAACAAAGAAATTGTTAAAAGAATCAAAGATTTGTGTAATAACTGCAGTGAAAATTTAAAGTGATTAAATATATATATATATACCAGAGATTAAATTCAGTGCAGAGATCATGAAGAAATGTTTTACTGCAACAACAGAGCTATAAACTTATGTTAACTATAATAAATAAAAATGAAAATAGTAGTAAATCTTGTTGTAACTTCATCTAAAGAGGTTAATTAATTATATGTAAGAGCTTAGATTAAAAATACATTTACAAATTGTGAGAAAAAAAGATATTTCTTCAGAATAAAATCATCTGAATTGTGAAAGAAACGTTGGATGATTTATAAAAACATTATATTTTAAAATGTCAAACCTAGAAAAGAGAAGAATAAAGAAATTAATGCTGTTCACAATGGTTAATTTTTGATAACAAACAATTGGAAAATGGGATCCAGGGAGCATATTTTTTACTTAATATTGCATCTTATAAAAAGAAAATGTGAAAAAATACTTATAACTAAAATTGAATAAATAACATAAAAGAAATAGTGAAAGCAAACATCATAAAAGAATCATGATAAGAAAATGTATAATATTGATTAATTGACAGACTTTTTACTCTATAATTGCTGTATAAAGACATAGCCTAATTCAAATTAAAATGTGATTAATAACGGATATATGATATGCTTAATGGAAAAAATGGACTATTTGGCCAAAGATTATGAAATAAATAATGGGTTACATATAAATTTTCTCTTGATATTAATACTCATTTATGATGAATATATTTCTTGTAAACTTATTGTTGTAAACCCAATGTAACAATAGTTTAATGAAAAGAGTCATTTAAAATCTTATAATTAAACAGATACATATTTATATAATGAAAACATAGAAAGAGAATTATGAACTAAAATCATAAATTAATGATAGAACTTACTGCATCAAAACTATAAAATGTTTGTATTTTCTTGAATATCCATTATCAACAATAATGTAAAAAGAAATATTTGTTGCATATATTTTTTGACTGCATTTATTCACAGAAAGATAATGTGCTCACAGTTCAAATTAACCATTATCATTATTATTAATTCTTTTATCTGTGTTAAAAAATTTATTAACCCAAGATAAAGTTATTAGATATCCCATACCTTATCTAATTAGAAAGTCATTTGCATTACTTGCTCAATCCTTGGTGATCTGTTGCTATTTTTTGAAAAATTTACCAAGATTTCATTCCTAGTCATACAGATCTGAATATCAAGCACATTTTTTTATTATTCTTGTTCAACCCAGTAGGCATACAACACATAGTTGCTAGAATATAATTGGAAAAATATACAAATTGTATTACATTAGACACTCCTAAGCTTTTCAGGAGAAAGTATTGTCATTGAAAATTAAATCATGATATTTATGGTACAATTTGAAATGGCACTAAAGTAGCTCAAACGAAAATCATATTAATATGGTATTTCCAAGCTATATAAAACTTGTAATCTTGATTTATAATGAATAATTGCATTGTGCAAAATATAAAGAAAAATTTTGAAAAGATAATGGTTACATGTTACATATTAAAACCTATTGAGTAAAAACTTGGACAAAGCTAGAAATAATAATGTAAATAGTAATAAAAATAAACATTATGAATGTATATTTGCAATGTACAGAATCAATTCCTGGTAAATAGGATCAAGTATAACAGCTAGGTATAAAACTAAAACATTATAAATACAGTTCAAGTTTACCTGCAAGCTGTAGAATCAAACCACATTAATAGATATTTGTTGATAATAAAAATATTATCAAATCTTATGTATATAAAATAATCCATATAATAATTATAAAAAGCAAAAAAAGGAAAACAAAAATAAAATATAATTATGAAGAAAAAGTGCAGGGATTTTATTGTCCACAATATCATAAGCATATGGTGGCAGAATGAGCAAATATATATACTCTTTCAAAATCTTTATGGATTAGTAAAGAGAGATTGTAAGTTGGTATATTCTGGATGAATTAGGTTTCAATTTTATTTTTTTCATGTTGATATTTAAAATAGATACCAGATGTGTAATCATCATTTTATAAAATTATTTTTGATGAATTCATGATGTTACATTATTATAATCACTGAAGAAATTCAATTCCTAATCATCACAAAATCTGTTTTATAATCATTTAAGAATTTAATCAAATGTTTAATTCCTGATTATATGTTGAAAAACAGAAAGATTTTGCTAACAGTGATGTTTAGGCATGAGAAATTTTAAAGATTTTTTAATTTCCATACAACTCATAGAAATGATAAGATTAATTTTCGATAGTTTGAAACCAGGAAAATATACTGCTTTAACCTGATCATATGCTCCCAATCTTTTTAAAAGGATATTACCACATTATTGTAGCTACTTCACTATTTAAATTTGTTGTTAATAGGATAAAGCAGACATCTTAAGCTTCCCATAGAAATTGATTATTTCTCTCATTGAAATGTAGTATCATAAAATTTAGTAATAATCTTTTGATTTGTTAAAAAATATATATATTTTCTACTTTTCAAGAGGAGAAATATAATACCATGATTTAAAACTTACATATTTTATATCTTTAATTAAGTATAAAATAATAGAGATAAAAAAATTGTTTATATTAAATACTTTAATTGACTGTGCATTAAAAAACAAAAAAAATAATGATTTCTTCAACCACAAATGGAGTTTTTAGATTTAACTTGAAATAAAAGAATGGGAGGAGGGGCAGAAATTAATTAAGTCAATTCCTTGTTATAAAAAATAGGGATTGCCTTAGTTAATTTCTGGATCCCCCCCCCATGCTTTTATCTCAAGTTAAATCTAAAAACACCAATTGTAGTTGAAAAAAAATAAAAGTATTTAATATAAATAAAAAAATTTAGCTATTATTTTTAAGTTTTAGTATTGGCACAATAAATAAAAATATAAAACTATTGTACTTTAAATTGACTGGACACTTACAGTTGATATATATATATGTCACTAGGTATTTCTGCAATAAGTTAAAATATATACCCCTCATGTATATATCATATTTAGTATGTGTACATAATAATATATCTGTTTATAAATGACTTTATTTTTAAAAAAAGGCTAAACAAAACTATATTATAAACAACTTTCTTATCATTTAAATGAAGCTTGCAATCATAACAAATAAAACCAATAGCAAACTTTATAACTAGGCATTTCTGCAATAAGTTAATATATATATATACTCTTTATATATCATATTTAGTATGTGTATATAATTAAATATGTATAATATACCAGTAACTAACTTTTTTATTTAAAATTGTGAGCTATTATTTTTATTTTAAAAAATTATTTTTTAAAAAAAAAGCTAAACAAAACTACATAAAAAACAACTTTCTTATCACTTAAATGAAACTCACAATCTTAACAACTAAAATCAATAGGTGCATTATTTAAACATTCACCCCACTCTTTCTAGCTAAAAACTAAATTACCTATTTAAAAAATTAATGTGTCCTATCACTTTCATAGCCATTTTAAAGAAATGTACAAAATTTCAACAAGCTATATTGAACTTGAATATATTAAATATCAATTTTAAAATGTTAAAAAAATGTTTTTAAATTGAAAGAAAAAATCTTTATAGCACACCCTCTCATGACTTAACAACTAAACAAACAAACAGACTGATTTTTCAACTTCAATAAAAGCCTTTAAAAAATGTTTTATACATTTATATGATTAAAAAAAATGTTTGATTAGTTGTTGTTTTTTTAACTTTGGTTTAATTTATTTTTAAAAAATTGGATACAGACTGACTGATAAAGTCTGAAATAAAATAAATTAATTTTGACTTTGACATTTTAAACTTATTTATTAAAAAAATAGAAAATTAACTCATTAATAAAATAGTCAGAACAATATACTAATTATTACTTTTAAAAATGTTTGAATTTCCTTAAAAACAAAAGAATTGAAAAGCAGGGTAAGATGAGATGATAACTAAAAAGACAATCACAATCAGAGTGATAGTAATAATCTATCTTATCATATTCTGAAGATTGGAGTTAAGCAGCAGTGTAGAAAGAGAAGAATAATTAACATAGTTTAGCACCTGTAGACAGGAACTCTTTCATTTTTCATGAATTAAAGAAAAACCTCTTTAACTCAGCTATAAATGCCTTTCTTTGAAGTTCTTGCAGCTATCCCGGATATTTATTTATAAGTAAAAATGCCACAATATCATTTTGTTCAATTAACCGTATCTCTAAAAATAGAAAAGATTGGTTAATAGTTTTACAAATAATTCTTTTACCAAGCCAAATGTATACTGACTAATATAGCAACAGTTTTATATCTTGTTGACAAGATAAAAAATAATCCAAGCAGAGGGAAAAGAATAAGAATAAAATACTAGTAATAATAATAAAAATAATATAATCATTTAAATAGTTCAATTGAGATCTTGAAGTTACAAAAGTTTCTAAAATTTACATTTATTTTACATATCCTGAAAATACTTATGTTCATGATATTTACTATATTTGGATGTCTTAATAAAAATCTACATTAGAGCTGGAAGAAATAAAGACTTTTGCCAGCAAAATTCAAAAATCCTACAAAAATAGATAACAATATTCAAACTAAATACATTTTAAACAAAACATCCATAAATGATCATTTGTATTTATAATTCAATGTTAGTAATAATTTTATTTATGTAGAAATAATCTTTGTAAATTTATTAAATACATAAGAATATGCATACATATGTATGTATTACAGTGTATTTGAGAATGCTATCCACGCTACTTAAATATTAAAATATTTACCCTTTAAATGTTCAATTCAATTTTCAAATTTAGTATTTGGAGCATAGGGATGAAGAAGCTGTAAGACTAGTAATAATATTCCTCAATTTTCTTTTTTGTTTTGTTTAATTTATCAATTTTTGATTTCTAATTCATCATTCCATATTATTACTTATTATTGGGGTCTCATACTTTACATCCATTGAATTTAAACCTGAAATGTAACAGGAAGTGGTGTGTAGAAATGAATAGTTTGAAGCCACAAATAAGTAGCTATTATGGTATCCTACACAAATAAAATTCTTGAAAATATAATTATATATATTATTATATTATTTAGTGTGGTAACAATTAAATGGATATACTTAACAATTTTGTTTTATAAATCACACATCTGAAAGTTTATCATCATTTATTCTGATACATAGTTGATTATATGGAACCATTATCATCTAATATTTCAATTATATAACTTATACGTCAACATGTGATCTATTTATTTACTTAGGTGCTTATCTGAAAATTTTCTATTTCATAATTGGCAGGCCAATTAGGGTGTAACATAGCTACTATTCATATTTATTTATATATCATTAGCATTCCCTGATTCCATTTAATAGTATAAACAAAACAAAAAATCTTACCTGTGTTTGGTAAATATTTTGTAACTGAGCTTGAACAGAATACAACTGTGGAGTAATTGGTGTAGCTGTAATAGGAGCCAGTTGTTGTGGAAGAGATACAGAGACACCTAAAAAGTTTTAATATTTAATTGTTTTAAAAATATTATTCAATAAACATGTTTTTGAATATTACTAAGTAAATATGAACCTAGAGATAATAAAATTCATTTAAATATACTTCAATATTTCAACCATCTTTAGATTGTAAAAATAAGTAAAGTACATCTACATGAATTTATGCCTGGCAAATATTTTATTAATCAATAGTAGCACAATTTAATAATACATAATAGTTCAGGTTCATTAGATGCAAAAATCATTAATAATTTATAATAAAGTACAAAGTTTGTGATGACATTATTTAACTAAGGATATAAGTCTGTAATAGAAAGTCCATCTCTACAAGATAAGCTGACAGCTCAGTCACTAAAATACAAACTTACAATCTGTTCAAATTGTCATGGTGTTTTATAATCTAAATATAATATTTGATTATATGGTGAACGGTTCAAATATACTCTTATATAAAGAGAATATGTACAGGTTTCCATATAAAATTGAATTCGAAGTCCTTTTATTGTGATTAATGGGTTTACTTTATTTGTTGCATTGTGTCTACTAAACGAATTAGATATTTGATTTTTCAATCTTTTTATTTTTTGCTTTTTAATTGTAAAAAATTTGCTGGGTCTAATCAATCAAAAAAAAAAAACAAATTAATATGCATCTTTCAATTAGACTTTTAACATAATCTTTATTGATGAAATGTTTATAGTGATTTATATTGATTTAGGTGTATAATACCTCTTACATATATACACATTATATTTTAATTAGTATTAGGGGAGTTAATAGTGCATATCTGTGTGTATACATTGTAACCTCTCAATCTAAATTTGTTTGGAAGAATAAAAGGTTAATTGTGCAAAACTGAAAATGCACTTCCATCTGCTGTTTGTGTGTACTGAAAACCCATTGCATATGGTTGAGCCCACAAAAATGCACTCACTTGATTTTCAAAACAAAATAATAATCAATATAAATATATAATTTCTTAGGGATTTAAATCCTGACTACTAAACTTTTTAAAATATAATATATGATTTATATATTTCAACAATCACTGGTTTATTACTAAATGATTCCTACTTATATAACTTTGTTTTATCGATTTATTACCTACGTATTCTCAGGGTTTCTATTAATAAATATTCATTAAGACTTATCATAATAATTATTGCAGAACTTTTCTTTAATAAACATTTACTACTATTAAGATGAATATGCCTATCAGGGATTTTTATGTATGCATTCTACTTTTAACTTATTGGAATCAAATAGCAAATATAATAAAATATTTAAGTAACTTTAAATGAATTAGCAGTGTGATACCTTGACCTAAACTTAAAGGATGATGATTAAAAAATAATACCATATTTTAATGAACAAAAGATTTTGGATTCGCATATACTGACCACAAGGGCGCCACTAGTCTGAAAATCGGAACTAGACATTTATTTTAAGGGTGGACAGGCTATGCGAACCTGAATGCGCCGACTAAACTCAGGGAGAAACAAGAAATCTTAAGTATTGTTTAGACAATTGAGAAATAAAAGTATCAAGATAAACATCAGCCAAATAAATTTAAACAATTTGAAAATTTTATTTAACATTTGGACAAGAGAATAAATAATTCTAGCCACAAATACAAAAGTGACTTATAATAGAATACGTATATTTATCAGAGAGTGCACATGAGTACAGCACACAGGAAAACTTTAAACGCTTTGGCAGCAAAATTCTCTCACCTAAAAATAAAAAAAATCGATAGGATATCCCCCTGCTGGCGATTTATAAAATTACAACAATAAAAAAAAACAGCAACTCTAGTTTCCTGATTCAGAGATATGGAAACAATTACAGTTTCGTAGGAAATCAACGAAACCAGCACGGACGATCGATCGATAGCTTTCTAACTACTGACATTATAATGCCGCAGGACTGCTGCGTGTAATACTACTTTGAAAGCAAACGTGGTTGATTTCACATACAAGACAACAAAAAAATATATATGATTACGATCTTACATAATCTAGAAAGAAATCTACTTTCAGAAAACCAGAACAATAAAGTCGATAAACCACCAGCTAAAAGCTTTGCGGTTTGCATAAAGCGCAAACTAAACATATTTAAAATTAATTATTTTATAACACCCACTAAAAGCAGGTGAGTAAATAAAAAATTTACGAAAACTGCCAAAGCATTTAGCAACAGTTAATGAAATATTTAGACATAAATTAAACATATCAAATTATACACTCACAATGCACTCTCTGATAATTAAAATAGAAAATAAATTTGGACTCTTAAAACTAAGATCCTAATACCTACGATAAATACAATGAAAGCAAACAGAATACATATTCTAAATATTTTAAATTTAATAAACAAGTAATATAATAAAATGGGTTACTTTTAGGATTAAGCTGAGACTGAAATTTGACCCTGGAAAGAATAAAGAAAACTAGTTACCTCGAGGTATAAGTTCAAAAAATTTAGCTGACATCTTCCAGTGGCATATATATCATTTACTCCATGGTGAACTCTGGCAAAGACTTTAGGTTTCAATTTTTATTTAGAAGGCAGGAGGCAATGCTGGCTCAGTTTCCGTATATGTTTTAAGGTGTGATTAGCAGGATGATTTGGCTCTGAAATCCGTCTTGAGTTGATCTAGCCAGACATGACGAAAATTCTATTGGAACAGTTCTTCCTTGAATATAGTTTTTTTTATAGAAGTCATTATGACCGCACAGCACTTCAACCAGTCTTTTTCGGTTTACAAAAGTGGCCTCCCAACTAACTAGCAGCTTCAATAATCCTCTGGAGAGATCTTAAGTATGTAATCTGGTCTCTTTATAACACTCTTCTCTTTCCAAAACAATTTTTTCTAAGTAGTATTTTTTTTCCACAATGCAACCTTATCTCAGTCTTAATCCTAACTAAAGATTCTTCCCAGGGTTAATTTTATTTCTAATTCATTCAAAAATATTTAGAAACAAGTCTCAGCTAAAAAATAATAATTAGAAATTAATTATAATTAGAACAAGAATGCAATTAAAAGTTTGTTTGCCATTAATCACTTAAAAAAAAAAAAAACCAACTGTAAAAGAAAACTATCTTAGAATTAAAATTTATAAAAAAAAAAATAGAAATGACCTAATTTTAAAGAATTAAGTATGTGTGTCATTACAGATACTCTTTATAAACAAACCTTTACATAGCTTTCTTTTTTAACATTTAATAAAACCAAAAGTTGGTTGTTGTTTTTTTATCATCATCATCATCATCATCATCATCATCATTATTATTATTATTATTATTATGTTTCAAAGCAAAACTTTATTGAGTCTAAAAAGTTACAGAGTCATATATTGATTTTTTACAAATGAAAAACAAATTACAACTTTCAGTATATAAGTCTTTATCTTTTCTGCATCCTTTTTTTTTCTTCTTGTTTTTAAATTTGGTCTTCTATTTAGTTCAGTTTATGCTTGCATTTTTTTTTTTTTTAAAGTTGGAAAAAATGCTGATGTTGAAAATGTCATCATCTATCTTATTGGTCTTTATATTTCATAGACTGGATCTCTGTTTCAAGTGTGACCATGTGGCTGCAAATATATCTGGTTGAGCTAGGATGCTGTCTCTTTTTCTTAACAGTTCTAGTTTTATTGAATATGTTGCTGGGTGGCGTCGAGGGTTATTGGCAAGTGCAAAAGTGCATCTGGTGCACCAGTAGGCATAAAGGCTGTATGTTGCTGCACGAATAGCAGGGTTATTGCCTTTTTTAAATGTATTTATTATTTCATCTATAGAAATGATAGCCTTTCTGTATGTGGTAAACATTGTGCGACGTATTGTTTCTAGGGCACTGCAGGAATGAAGAAAATGATCTTGTGTCTCTTCTTCTCTATGACATAGTCCGCACATGGGGTCTATATTGGTATAGAATCTACGAAATCTAAGGAAATGGGTTGTGGGTAGAGCATTGAGATTAAGCTTAAGTAGAAAATCGAATAATTTTGGTTCTAATGACCATTTTCTGAATTGTTGCAGTAGTTGCCTGTTGTCTATTCCAAGAACTGATGGATGTAGATTGGGTGTCTGGTTGGGATGTAGTATATTGTAAATGTCCCAGTATGTATACTTGTTGTCATTATTGAGTGATATTTTGTTGTATATTGGCTTGAGTTCTTCAATCAGTGTGGATAGATATCCATATGAAGGGGGTGGTCTGTCTGTGGGTATTATACTGATTACACACTCCAGGTCTGGAAATCTTTTTATGGTTGCTGTTATTAGATTTACTGATTTCTGTGTGTAAAAAACATTGATTGTATGGAGTCCAAGTCCATTGCTATGTGGTGGTCTGCTCAGATTTTTTAAAGAGATTGCCACTGTCTTTCTCTTCCATATTAGTTTGTTACAGATTGACGAGATTTTAGATATGAATGTTTTTGCAAATTTGATTATAGGTGTATAGTATGTAATTTTTGTAGTTATAAGTTGATTAAATAGTGCTACCTTTGCATATATTGACAGGTATGACTTTTCAAGTGAGGCTGTGATTTTTTCAGCATCTATTTTTAATTTATTTTGAATTTTTTGCCTCATTCCATTGGTTCCAAGGTAGAATGGGAAACCAAGGAAAGCAGATGGTTTACCATTAAACATCTCTGTACAGTGCTTGCCTGTGTATATTGACCATGCAGCAGTTTTATTTGTGTTAATTTTTAAATTAAAATTTGAGGTATAATTCTTGATTATCTCTTGTAATATGGGGAGGTTCTTTTTAGAGGGGAGGAAAACGGTTACATCGTCCATATAGGCTATGCATGATATATTTAAAGCAGTGTTTGGAATTTGAATGCCTTTTATTTTTTTCTGTATCTCTATTAATAGAGGATTTATATATATTGTAAAGAGCAAGGCACTTAGGGGGATCCTTGTGGGATGGATTGACTCGGTCTGAAGGCTGGTGATTTTTTTCCATTCAATGTGATGTGAATTTCACGGCTGAGTAGCAGATTTGCTATTATATATAGTAGGGATGGAGGTGTTGTTGTTTTTTTCAGCACGTCTAATAATTTGGCTATAGGCACTGAGTCAAAAGCTGCCTCAATGTCTAGTTGAACTATAATTGGTGCATATTTCTTTCTTTTTTTTACTACTTCAATAATTGTTTTGTACATTAAGGCACCCTGGCCAATGGATGATCCTTTTTTGGCATATTGTGCTGATGATAACACAGGGAGTATGTGTTGTTCTATTTTTTCCTTTATCACTCTTTCAAGAATTTTTATTCCTAAAGGTCCCATTGAAATTGGTCGTAGATTAGATAAAGATGATATTGCTGTTGGTTTTTTGTTAAATGGAACCATTGCAATTGGGTATAGACTTTGTATGTTGTAAATTTTTTGGGATATGTAATTGGCTAGATCGCACAGGTATTTTGCTGTGAAGTGACTAAGATGTTTGAACACAAATTTGGGAATTCCTTGTGGTCCTGGGTGACATGTGTTTGTTATTGTTGCAAGTTGAAATACAATGTCAGTTGTTGTTATTGGTGTGTCTGTTTCAGGGTCTCCAAATATGTCTTCATTTGGTATGTACACACTCTGTTTTTGCAGTTTTTTTTTAAAGTGTTGATATATTGGGTTTATCATGTTATGTCCAGCTGTTATAGAACCATCTATTTCAAGTGCCTATGGCACTCTGACTGTGGATGGGTATCCCAATGCCCACCGTATGTATGCTCTGGTCCAAGTATGTTGTTGTGTAAGGCATATTTTTTTCTTTTTTATTGCTACATATTGCTTTAGTGTATTGCATGTATTGTTGTACATTTCTGTAAGTTTTTTAATTTGTGTTTGATTATCTGTAGTTGGTCTGGAAATGGTTATTCTTTTATGTAGTTCATCTGCCAATGCTAATAATCTGGTGGGGGGTGTTGAGTTGCAGGTAATATGATTGATGTTGAAAGAAAGTATATTGGTGAATGCTATATACTTTTGTACTGGATCGAGTGACATGTTTTGAAGTTTTTGGAGCATTATATATGTTTCTGAATATAGGAATTCAGTTGTTTGTGCTGGAAGAAGTATTCGCATAGTCTTTTGGAGGGCTATTGTTGTATTCTGTATTTTTGTTAGGTCGAGGGTGATGAACTGAGCAGCATGATCTGAGATTATAGATGGACAGAGTTCAAGATTAAAATAATGATGTAACATTGGTGAGTAGAAACACAAATCAATAAGTGACTTATATCTATTGTTATTAAAAGATATTGAGTTTGATGGGAGAAAACCCTCAGCACTCATAAGTGGGATTGTTATTTGATGGATCCATTTGGTGACAAAAGTTTGGTAGGTCATGTTGAAATCTCCCAGGAGTATTATGGGATTTGGTGTTGCTGTAAGCATTGAATTTATTGTTGCTATTATTCTGGAGATGATGATGGGGCCTGGTGGTATATATACAAATACTAGGTTAAGTGTGATATTTTTATGATGGAGTGTTAATATGATAAGATTAGAGTCAATATATATAATTTTAAAAGAATCAAAAGGGCAGTTGTGGGAAATAATTATGCCTGTGCCACCTGATGGTGATGATGATTGCCTTGAGCAGGCACAAAAACCTTGGCTGACTAAATATTTTGATGGATCAATTTGAGAGCTGCTGTATATTTTTGTTTCCAAAAGCCCAAGTATGTGTGGTTGTGTTGTATGTAACCATTTTTTGAGATCAAAAAGTTTTTTGGTGGCATTTAAGCCTCTAATGTTGAGAGATCCAATTTTTATCTTCATGTTTTAAATAATTTTTTAACAGGGTATTGATTTTTATTTTATTTTTAATACTAAATTTTTGTTTATATTGCAGTAGATGGATGCTGATACATATTTAAGACATTGTTGGGTTTATTATCAGTTTTTCTTTCATTTAATATTGCTTCAGACTCTATACAGGCAATTTGTGATGAAACCGAACAGGTGTCCATTTGTTGTTGGCTTACATCCATTTCTATTTCATCATTTTCTAAATTGTATATGTCTGATGAGTTGTGCTTTTGGTCTGTTTTTTTTGCCTTTTTGGATTCATGATTTTTACTTGGTCTGCCTGGCTTCCTTTTTCCCTCTGGTGTATTCTCTTGAATAGGTGGAAGAGGGGCTTCTATTGCATCCATTATGTTTGATGCAGTTTTGTTTATAATTGTAGTTTTTTTTATTATTGGTATCTTTATATTATCTGGATTTATATTTTCATTATATAACTGTGTGTGTTTACTTTCTGTTTGTTGATTTTTACTTGGTACACATTTTGTTTTATTGAGATGCTGATCCTGTGATGTAATTGCTGTATTTTGTGTTGTGGTTTCTTGAGAATTATTTTCGTTTGAATCTTGGATTTCTGTGTTAGTTTTTGTGTTATTATTTTTTTGGTTGGTCTTTGGGATAGGCAATTCTGATCCATTATTATTTTTGTTTGTGGGTGTTTGAACCTGTTTTTTTCCGGTTTCTATTATTGGGTTGCCAATGGATGTAGTGTTATTATAAATTTTATTTTCATCACTGGGTTGTTCTGGGGAGAGGATTTTAGTTTGTTCACAGTGATTGCTTTTTGTGTTATCGCACTGAGTTGCTAGGTGTCCTCTCTGTCCACAGCCAAAACAAAGTGGCTTTAGACCTCTTATGTGAAGAGAGAGTGTCGCTTCTTGATCTGTAATCTGTGTTGGAATCGTTGAGGCGTCTACGTTTTTATGTAGTTTTATTTTAAATTCAAAACGATTACTACATATCGGTATAGGTGTGTCTTTTAAATATATAGGCTGTAGGGCAATTACTTTTCCAAACGGGTTTATCATTTTTTGAAAATCTTGTACGTTGTATTTAAGATAAGTATTTTTAAGCACTCCAGTAATTATATTTTTCCGGTTTTCATCTATAATTACGAGTGCGTAATTATCAAGTGCTAAAATAGTGGATTGAAACCGTTCTTTTTGCTGCTGAGTATAAAAATCAATGGTTATATATCGAGAATTTGGATGGTCGGCGATACAAGAGATTGTTTCCCATAGTGCATTTTGCGTGATTGCTTCATATAATAAAGCTTTTGGGAAACGATATAATGAGCATTGATTATCGGTTACTGCGAGTGCTCTAACGATCTGGTGAAAAAAACCTGCGAAATGTTTCAAATAACGTCCGAGGCACCGTATTACTGAAACGGTCCGTCACATTTTCAAGCGTTTCTTTTGTCCAGATTGCGGCTGGGGGTTGATTTTCCTCTCGAGTGTTTAGATCAAGATTTTTAATATCATTTGTGTTTGTTCTACGGAAGCGCGGTATTTGAGTTGGTGCTGTAGTATTGCTATTACTTTTAAGTACTTTTGCATACTGAAATAGGCGATGTTGAAACTAACGATGTTGTTAATTTTGTATTGGTGCTTAATTCGCTCACGCTTGACTGGGCAGTAGCCATGATTTATTCTGACTCAAGTCAGTATTTTTTTAAAAAAGATATTAAAACACACCGATATTTTTCAAAAACACTATTAATCTATTATATAATTCGATTTTTCCTGTATTATGTTTGTTTTTCGCATAACAAGTTGGAACAAAAGTAAAAAATAAATACTTACATCGGAGAACTTAACGATTGCTTCTTGCACATCAGCATGATGATTATTATTATTATTATTATTATTATTATTATTATTATTATTATTATTATTATTATTATTATTATTATTATTATTATTATTATTATTATTATTATTATTATTATTATTATTATTATTATTATTATTATTATTATTATTATTATTATTATTATTATTATTATTATTATTATTATTATTATTATTATTATTATTATTATTATTATTATTATTATTATTATTATTATTATTATTATTATTATTATTATTATTATTATTATTATTATTATTATTATTATTATTATTATTATTATTATTATTATTATTATTATTATTATTATTATTATTATTATTATTATTATTATTATTATTATTATTATTATTATTATTATTATTATTATTATTATTATTATTATTATTATTATTATTATTATTATTATTATTATTATTATTATTATTATTATTATTATTATTATTATTATTATTATTATTATTATTTACTCTTAAAGAAATGTTTAACAGAGATAAACTATCTGGTTCAATATACTTAAACAAAAATAACAAAATTGTTTGTTTTAGGTAAATAAAATAATATAATAATAAATACAAATCAGCATTATATGACAGCAAATATTAAAGATAAATATTTATAATGTGAACTATCTCCTTATGACAACAAATATTAAAATTAAATTTTTTGGCTCTTTTTAAAACTGTATGTGATATATTGATTATATCATGGTGTGTGTGGCAATACAATATACATGTTATAGGAGATGTATTGCAATATTTTATCCCACTTTTACTTTGAACATATAACTGAATTAAAGATCTCAAAACTATAAATTTAATTTAATTTTTATACATTTGTCACTTTCTTTATCTACTCGAATTTGAATTCAAATTTTATTACTGTAAAGTTTATTTTACAAAAGTCCTATGCAATAGAGTATTTTAATACTTCTCAGAACTGGTTTATAAATTATATCACAGCAGCAAACCTCAACTCATAATTTTAAATTAATTATAGCATATATTTTAACACATTTGGTGAACCGAATATAAATAACCTTTATCTGAAAATATACTACTTCTTCTAAATAGTTTTACTCAAACATGGATTAAGAAAAGAACTTTAAAAGAAAAATCACTAATGATGGAATATAACTTTTTATATTTTTAAATAAATTTAAAATGATGGTTAAAAAAATGCAATCTCTCTCCACTTTAATCTGTATTCATTCTCACTGATCTATCATACTATACCCTTAAATATTGAATACAAAACATACTACCTGGATTTCCAATGGAGCTTTATGATTAGATTTGATATATTTACTGCTCTAATAACTTATTAAACTATTCATTAAAACATAATTAACTAATACATCATTAATATAAAGTTTATATGGCAATCCAATTTCAAACATTCCCAAACAACAAACAATACATTTAATGATTTGTAGTACTATTATTCACGTTTTCAGAAAATTAATATTGTCACAGTCAAATTAATCCATTTTGAAAAATATTTATCTCAAACATTAAATGTATATCTTGAATTCCTTTAATCTCCTTAATTTTTGATAGTCACACGTATAATAAACACATAAAATCTCTAAGTAATTCTTTGTCATACCACTTAAATGCTTACGATATTTTAAAGAAAATTATTTCTATTATTTCTAATCAATAACAATATATTATTTATTCCTTTATATATGAAGCACTTCCAATATCCTTTGCCGAAAGCTTCCTTTACTAAATAAGATTCTGGAATAATCACTCAAAATTTTATTGAAGCACATATTAAAAGCATAATCCTTTGAAATTAGGCAAACACAATTTAGCTGTTTAATCGTTTAAACAAATTTTAGTCAAATGATCTAGAATTTCAGTATCGCAAATGTCAAATTTTCTTAATTGAAATTTTTTTTTAAAAAAATGTTTTTCCTTTTATATTTTAGATTAGAATATATCCATCGCTGCTATTAAAATGGAATAGAGATCTGACCCTGTTTAGGGCAGACTACTAGATAATGTTTTTCTACTTTGTCATCCTTGGGTAGGTAGGTAGGTATAAAAATAGCGATTTTGGATAAAAACTCAGCTGATGTTACACTACACTGAAAATTTTATAGATTCATCTCTCATTTTAATTTACTGGTACTTATAGGTTTTCTCAGTACTACGTATTAGACCTGTAATGTAGAGGAGATGGTAGGCCTTTTCATACCCGCAATAAATGTGTAAACTTGCAATCACATCAAATAAAGCTTGCGATGTTATCCTATTTAAATTGGCATTAATAAGAAATAGTGATTGGAGAATTTGAGAATTCCATTCCTAAACAGTGATCCATTTTATATACAGTTGGACTCGCAAATTAAGCTCTATAGAATGGGGAAAACTAGAGCTTGGCTTAGCAGATAAAACCGTAATTGATTGGAATAACTATAAGCGGGGGAGTTTGTACCACCGCCATGTTTTGTTGTTTTTTTTGTGATAATTTTACACAATTTAAGTTATTATCCAGATTTCGTTCTGACATCTTTAGTGCTATCAATTGCATTTTTTAACTATTTTTTACTTCATATGTATTCGTAGTTTTGCTTCAACAATTTATTCTGACTATTAGAAAGCCTATAAAAGTGCTGAATTATGAAGTGCCAATTACAATCATTTTCAGGTGAACCACAAATACAACCACGTGTTAAATAAGTGTGTATTTTGGGGAAAAAAATAAAAAATTACTTTGTCACCATTTTGGGAAAAAAAATGTATCCACTTAAAATAAACTGTCAAATTAGTATGTTTCATTGCGACAGTTCCTGTTATATATTACACATAAGTACCATATGTCTATATTTTACCTTTTTTTGTAATAATTTATGGTATATTCCGACTGTTGAAAGGTCTATAAAAGTGCTGAATTATTAACTGTCGATTAAGAACATTTTTGGGTGAAACACAAATACTCTCACATGATAAGTAAGTGTGTATTTTGGGAAAAATAAAAATTTTACTTTTAGTCTCCATTTTGGGAAAAAAGCTTATCCACTTAAAATAAAGTAGAACTGGAAAATTGATTGTTTCATTGTGAAAATTCCTGTTAAATATTACATGATAAGTACCATGTATATATTTTATGTTTTTTTTTTTTTATATTTTAGACTATTTTTGTAATTTGGTGATTGTTTTGCCTGTATTTAAAGTAACATTTGGGAATTGCATAATTGGCTTGTCATATTTTACATATTTTTGTATGGCAAATCAATATTTTTAGTGTTGTTAAAAATGTACTTTTTAAGATTGAATATTCTGGTGAAATTCATATTTTTAGTATTGTTGGAAATTAATATTCTGCATCATATTTTATATTTTTTGTGTCAAAGTCATATTTTTAGTATTGTTAAAAATGCACAATCACATTTTTTACATTGTAAGTACCGTATGTGTATATTTTAGGGTTTTTTGGTAATATTTAAAGTATTTTTGTGATTTAGTAATTGTTTTAGTATTAGATCTACAACACTACTTATAATGCCTTTTCACATACATATTCAGGCTGCCAATAACTTTGTAAATCTTGAAAAAATATCATGTACACAATCCATTTTGATGAATTTATCATTTGAAGTTTATAGAAGATTCATGGGTACACATTATTTTGGTCAGATCAAAAGATTAGAAGGTTGTCAGTGGATTGAAACAAATATGAAAAGGCGCTGCAAGTCTAATACTAAGTACCGTTTTTTTCTTATGATGTCAAAATTTTCCACAATGCATTTCACCTTGTAATTGATTTCTGTGTGTCTCCATAGTACCGTAAATAATCAGATGAGATCCTATAGTTTTTTTATTTCAATGGGTGAAAAAGTGTATTCATTTTGTAATATAAAACAATAAAATAATAATAATAATAAAATTAACATCAATTTATCATAAACAAATAAATGAAAATGCATTTATCCATTTATTAACAAACCTTATTAGAACAATAAATATTTGTCAATAAATATTATTAGATCAATAAAATTTTATTAATAATATAACATCAATAATTTCATTAAGTTTTATATTGCTATTTTAGAAATATTTATTAAATCTAAACATTTAATTAATTATCTAAGATTTCAGTAATTATTTTGTTAGTCTAACACATTTTTCTAATTTTGTAAATATTATTTACAAACACGCCTGCACATTTATACATAAATGTAATAAAATTTTTATATATTTCTAATTACTAGCACTTCTGCCAATTTAATTAACTATTTATTCATTTTGAATTTGTTGTAAATATTCCAATTTAGCAAAATTTAACTACTTATGATCTCACTTACTGTTTATTTTCAAAAATTATTCTACATATACCTGGATTTATAGCCATCGTTAAAACAATTCACAAATAGTTTGTTAAATTGTTATAAAGAAATGCAATATTTCATATTTGAAAATATTCAAAAACTAATACTGTATTTGAAATCCAAAAAAAAAATAAAAAATGATTATCCCCTTGCACATTGCCTTTATGGAAGTTGACCCTTGTTTTTACACCTATCATTTGATCTTCCTATCTATTGTGAAATATATAATCCAAAAAATTTTTTAACAATTCATACTTTTCGGACCATGATAGCATTGGTACCAAAATATAACACTATAATATATATGTTATTAAAATCAGATTCAAAACAATTATATACAAGTGGTGGAGAATTAATTAGAATAGATTAGAATTCGACTGGGTGGTTGATTTATTACATAGGATTTTTTTAAAAGAGGAAGCTATATGATTAATGAAAAGTATTGGATATTAAAGCAAAGATCATATCCTAATTTTAATTACCAGGAGTTACAGGGAGATAGGTAAGATTATTAAGCTCCATGTGACTGCATATATATCTGAAGGTTTTAGGACTTGATCTCTAATTTTAATTTTATTTATTTTTATTGTACAAATGTGATTGCAGTTTTTTTTTTTTTTGAGGTTGGACTGAAGCAGAAATGGCATTTAAGAAACCAAAAAGTGAATAGAGTAAAAATAATTGCTCTAATACAAGAAAAGAAACCTCTTTCCTATGCTGTTAATGAGTATAATAAGTGAAACTGATTGGGACTTATAATAAGAGTTTGGTATATTTGAAATGACAGGCACTTAAATGGAAAATGTTGGACAGTTTCTTCTACTTTGTGCAGGATGAACAAGTTCAGTCAATATTGGCAGAAAACATTTCTCTAGTTAAGAATCTATAGATTGGTAATGCTTTCAAATTAATCTTGATAAGGAAATCAAGATGTTTGCGTTCAAGGTATCAGAATTTAAATTTTTGGATAAATCTGTTTGTTTATGCAATGAAGAAGTTAGAGTTTTGTATACAATATTATAAACTTCCAAGTAATTTGTTTTAATTGATAGAATATGATGCTTGAGACTGAAGTACATGGAAAAATAATGAGGTTTTCGAAAAAGATATTTTTAATTGCTGATGGTCTATCTATTGGGGTTATGCAAATAAATTTCTGAGAGTCTGAGAAAAGGATTAGAAATTTTATTATGACATTTACCTTTCTTTGGAAGTGGATTACAGGGATAAAATGAAATGAGATCATTGTTAGGGACATGTTAGTACTCATCACCACAGCTTTCCTTCCCCTTATTTTCAAAAGAGATGGAGTAATTGATGGTTTATGTGATAATGTGTTGTTTTGGGGAGTATTAGGATAACAATGAGGGTAATTTTGGCACGTAATGATAGACTTTAAATAGGAAATTAGTTATGGTTTCAAAGAATGTAAATAGCATGTCTTGAATTGAGGTTCTTGTAACATTTGTGAATTTATAAACGGGAAACTGTAAAGTAGAGGGTATACTGTTTCCAGTTAAAATGTTCTATGTAGATGATTTATTGAGATTGAAATAGAGTTTGTATTGCTTTGCGTAGTTTCCTAGAATTGTTGTTAGGGCAGGAGGAAGGAATTTTTTTTAAGGAAGAAATTTAAATTATCAAACTCAAAAAATAGATAACTAGAACAAGGAATAACTAAATATCAAAAGTCAATTTGGAGAAGCAAAATTCTCAATACAAATATAAATCTAGATAATAATAATATTTTAGATTAAAAAATGACTGACATTTTAATTTTATAAAAATGTAACAAAAATTTTAACAAATAGCATTTTTCAATTTCTGTTAATGTAAAATAAAAATGTTAAGTAGTAAGTGCATCACTACATTAAAACATTAGTTCATGGCAAAGAGCAATGGTGTGCACTTAAAAATATTGATGTGTTTATTATGAATGACTTTTGATTCTAAAGGCAGACATTACATTTTCCTAATGTCAGATAAAAATAATTGAGTATTAATATTTTGTCATAGTTAAGAATTTGAATAAACAATATATATTTTGTATATATAAAATAGTATTATTACTACTTCATTCTTTTATTATTACATATATTATTTACAGGCTAAATACTGCGGTACTTACGGATAATTTGCCTGATGACGTATTTGACCCACCGGTTTCCCTTCCGGTAGGCATCGACGATCTTTGTATGACAACGTTGTCATGGCAACGAAGTGACTGGCGTGATTAATCCATCAGAGAGTCAATTTTTTTTTTTAACCGCGAGATTTAAAATTCGGAGAGAGGTTTGGGAAATTTTTTGATTTTTCTGTCTATTGTGATTTTGCTATCCACTTGATCACAGTGATTTTTTTCAGCTCTTCCATTGCGTCCTTGATATTTTACTTTGTGATATGGCTGAAGCTCCAAGAACCTTGTTTAGTTTACCGAGTACGGAGGAAGAAGCGATCATCTTCTTACAAGACCGCGGTCTTCTCCCCAAAAGGAAATTATGTCAAAATGGGCATGAAATGAAAAAGTATATTCACAATTCCAAGAAACAATGGCGGTGTAACTTGAAGGATTGCCTGTCAGAAATTGCAATTAGAAAAGGCACGTGGTTTGTTGGCTCCAAAATGACTTTCGTGACCGCTATATGTTTCATCTATAGTTGGTCCAAAGAATTAACATCGATAACATTTTGTGCGGAGGAATTGAATATTTCGGACAAAACTGTTATCGATTGGAACAACTACCTCCAGGAAGTTTGTACCTGGAGATTGTTAAGAAATGAAAGGCGGAAAATCGGAGGTCCCAACACAATCGTTGAGACTAATGAAAGCCTCTTCACAAAACGGAAGAACAATGCCGGAAGAGTCCTACCACAGCAATGGCTATTTGGTGGCGTGTGCAGAGAGACTGAGGAATGCTTTATTGTAGCCATTCGAGATAGAAGTGCGTCTACTCTCATGCAAGAAATTTTGCAAAATGTACATGAAGGCTCGACTATCTACAGCGATTGCTGGAAGGGATACAAGAGCGAAGAGTTAGCTGAGGCTGGATACGAACACCATCGTGTTAATCACACATACAACTTCGTAGAGCCCACAACTGGCGTACATACACAGAATGTTGAAAGGTTGTGGGGTTTGGTCAAATGGCGTAATAAAAAACACAGAGGGACAGCACGTCAGCACCTGGACTCATATTTGAGCGAGTTTATGTGGAGGCAGTCGTACAAAGCTGATCCTTTCGCTGCAATTTTAGAACATATATCCCAATTCAGTCCTCCACAGTGAACGCTATTTGTAAGTAATTTTAATTTTGTTTTTATATTTTGTATTGACCTTATTTTGTATTTCATGCATGTAAATTTTCACTAATTTGTTGGGGTTTTTTTTGTATTTTTGGGTTAATATTTCTACAAATATCAAATTATTTTTCGTAAATTCATTGGCTATACAGTACGCTTTTAAAATTAGCCAATGTGATCGCCATTAATGGCACATTTTCAATAATTTTTTGTTTTTATATTTTGTATTGACCTTATTTTGTATTTCATGCATGTAAATTTTCACTAATTTGTTGGGTTTTTTTTTGTATTTTTGGGTTAATATTTCTACAAATATCAAATTATTTTTCGTAAATTCATTGGCTATATTTTGTATTTTATATCTTGTACTACAAGCTTCGCTTGTCAAAAAACACAAAGGGCGCCCCCCCCCAACAACTACAGCGCTACACGCTGTTATAATTGGCCACATTTTTAAGATTTTTGAATAGTTTTCATGCATGTACATTTTAAATAATTTTGTGTTACTATATTTTGTATTCACCGTATTAAATTTTCACTAATTTTTTTTTTTTGTATTTTTTTTCAGGACCAAGAAACATGCTGGTGTTCAGTCGGTGTGTATCACGTGACATTCCTTTTGTTTTTTATCACATGATAAACCGATGACGTATTACCCTGAAGGCATACCGATTTAATGTTGCGCTTTTTAACGTGACGTGTTCACGTGATATGCGGACACATCTTAGCGAGTAGATGTGTCTGCAGATCACTTGGAGACGTTATCTTAAAAATCGCAACATTACACCGGTATGCCTTCAGGGTAATACGTCATCAGGCAAATTATCCGTAAGTACCAATACTGCTATTGCATATGAATATAAAAACTATTATTTTTTGTTTTTGTAATTCAGTAAAAAAAAATAAGTTCAACTTTCTAAATTTAAAAAGATCTTAATTAAGATTAGCTAGATATTTATTTTTTAAAATCCACTGGACAAAGAAATGGGTTATCCATCTTTTCATGTTTTCCTGTTTTGTTTTTTGTAGTTGTTGCTTTTAAGAGATAAATAAAACAATTAGACTACTATAGCTATTTCTGTAATACTGTATATTAAAAAAATTATCAATTCAAGCATATATTATCCTACAAGAATAAAAAAAAAAAATACATTTTATTAAAATATTTATTAACTTAGTAATTTTAATTCATAATCTTTGTGAATTTAAATTTTTATAGATATAATTTAATTTATATTGCATAAATAGCTATGTAGTTTAAATAATTTATTTAATATCTTGAAAAAAAAAAAATCAGAGATGTAAAAAGACAGATAATGTAATTCTTTGTCCAGTGGATTTTAAAAGACAAAAACCTAACTAATCTTAATTAAAATCTTTTTCAATTTAGAAGATTTTTTTTTCTTTCTATATCATAAATAGATACAAAATAAATAGTTTCCATATACACATGCAAAAGCAGCATTTAATCTGTAATAAATATGTATAGTAAGAAAAGAATGAAGTACTGTACTTTAATAATATAAAATGTATATTGATCATTCATATTCAGAAATACAACAAAATATTAACATCTTTTTTAATACAAAAATTAAAATTTTAGATGTTCATTTTTTCTGACTCCACTGTAAGCTTTACATAATGTTTATCTAAAATCAAAAGTCATTCATAATAAACTCCCTTTTAATATTTCTAAATAAAGATTTTTCACTATCATAAAGTAATCTGTTTTAAAAATAATAACACCTGACTGAGGACTGACTAAACATTCTTATTTATTTATCATAACAAATCAAATGAAATACCTTTTGTTAAAATTTTTATATTTTCTCATATCCTAAAAAAATTTTTTTTTCCTTTTTTTTTAATATAAAACATTATTAATAAAAAAATTGCATTCATATTGTCAATTTTCATTCCACAAATTGACATTCATAATAATTGGTTATTTAATCAGCTGACCTTTAAAAAAAATGTTATTCTACCTTCTATGTTTTTCAGATGTTGGTAATTTGGGTGTCAACTCTTTTATGATACAATAATAATTTATAAAATGTAGCTAACTGATTTGCAAAATTTCCAAATCACGCTGAACACTAAATTTTTACAATTGATTATATGATAATGTTTACTGACAATTATTAATCCCAAAATGTGACAAGTGCATATTTAGAAATATTTATTGCAAAAATATAAAACAAATTTTTTACTGTTTAAAAAAAAATTTAACATTTCTTCTTTTTTTCATTTTACATGCCTTAATAGTAATGAATAAGTTTCTATAATTATTAGAATTGGTCTTTATAAAAATTCTGAATATCATTTTTTTCAAGAAGCATAAATAGATAAATTATTTTTTCCTCTCTGTAATCTTATGGCTTCTTAATTTGTGGAAGTTTTATTAGCACATATTCACCTTATTTAAATTCTCAAATTTGATATTATTTCCAAATTGCATGACATTTTTTTAAATGTTAATTTGCATTTCAATCTTGGTTGAAATATAGAAACTTAAACTTTTGAATTTATCAAAACATTGAGAATAATTTATTAATATTGACTTTTTTATTAAAAAAAATGATAGAAGAACACAGACTTTTTTAAAAAAAAGAAAAGAATTTAAAAAAAAAAAAATATCGGTATGACTTAATTTTTGCTCTCAGCAGAAAGAAAATTTACATAGAAAGAGAAATATGAAAAATTCATATATACAACAGCAACAATTTAAAAACTTTTTTTTAAATAAATGTATATATTAAATGAAATAAAATTAATCCTTTCTCATTTTTCTACTTTTAACTTAACTTTTCAACAAATAAAAGTCTATATCATCATTACTAAATTTTAGCTTATTTTTTTTTTCCAACAAATAACTTGTTTTTTTGCTTCAAATATTCATCAGAATGGCACAATTTCATTCAATTCTGCTTTTGGAGATAACTCCAAATGAATGTGTCATCTTCTAAATCATTTAGACTCAAATGATCATGCTCTTCATACAAGAAAGTATCCAAATTAAATTAAAAATTCATATATTCAAAACTCTTAATCATGCTCAGCAATAAATAAAATAGACTTTTCTATGAACTTCAATGCACCCCCCCCCAAATAAAAAATGATGTTAAAGGTCAACTGCAAAACAACTTGCGTATTACAAAAATTATACAATTAATCCCCCTATGTTTTTAAGTTTATATCTTTTATTACCTACTGTAGAAATTTAATTTTCAAATTCATTTTTATTTAACACATATCATTTTAATTAATAAAACAATTGCACAAATAGCACATAAATCATATTACTACAATTGAATTTTCAAATGCCAAATTTCTTGCCCTAAGACATTCAACAACATCTATTAATGATTATATTAATAATTTATTTATTAGATTAAAGATTATCATATCATTATTAATCTAGATATAAACTATTAATATATGAATTCTTATTAAACACAAGCACATAGTTTCAATAATCAAATTCCATACCTTTTTTTTTTTCCATAAGTAATATCATAGAATATATTTAAAATTTCTATTCCACTATATATATTTCAAACATGTAAAAAGCAAGTTCTAGAAAAGATAAATGATTACTAAGATATGTTTCTGGCTGAACTATACTCTTCAGTTGGTCCCGTTCATAACTTCTTTGATGTCTTCAGCATCTTTGCTCAGTATTTATCAATATCAAATTACAACAGTTTAATTTTAAAAGTTCCAATTTTTATGTCATTTCACATTTGACAATATTCACTTTAGATAAATACATTAATAATTATTACTAATCATTTATTGGATTAGATTACTACTATATTTATCCCATTTAAATTTTAAATATAATTAAAGATTAGTGTATGTATTCTTATTAAACACAATCATATGGTATCATATGGTATCATTAACCAAACTTCATTCTTTTTTTTTCCATATGTAATATTTTCACCCTCAATGGCTACAACCAGTATGTGATACTGCAAAAAAGAAAATTTATATGCCTTAATTTCATTAAAAAAAAAAAAAATCCAAATTGAACAGGTTTCCATCAAAGTATCTTCCTGGGTTTGTCTGTAATATGCAAAAATCAAATTAGTTTAAATTTTGCTCACATAGTGTAAATTTTATGCCACTTTTTTTTTTTGTGTTTGACAGTATCTCATACTGCTTGTAGTTTAAATGTAAGTAATCTTTCTCCATATTTTTGCAATCAATAGTTTTTTTTCTAATTTTTTTATACAAATAATATATTTATTGTAAATAATGCTTATAACAAAAAAAAAATCAAATTTGGAGCAATAATCAAATAAAATAAATAATTTTCTTAAGAGCAGTATGAGATACTGATAGTAGCATTTACATTATAAAACACATTGTAGCTGTTGCTGGTTAAATATATTTTAAACTTTTATTCTACAAGTAAATACTAAATACTGAAAAAAGTTGATGAAGATAACCAACAGATTAAGATCTGGCCAACTGAAGAGAACTAGTTCATCAGAAATGTAACATCAGAAAGAGATCATCATTTATCTTTTTCAAAGGTTTTTATTCTTATGTTTGAAATGTGTATAAACGAATAATTTTTCATCACCAGCTTTTAATAAAACATATTTCTGTTAACATTAATTATCATCCCCACCCTTCACAAGTTTCTGATTTGCAGTGATTTTTCATTCATTCAAGTTCTTTAATCCTAAATGGACCTTATCAATCATTTATCATTATTTAAGTTTTATATTCTCCCTACAATCGATTCCGTCAATCTTTATTATTCATTTCTCTTCTCCATTCATTATTTACTGATTTTCTGATGCATAATATTCAAAATCATCTCCCTATAATTTAGCATTAACAGCTTACTTTTCATTATAATCCTTCTTATTTTCATCAGATAGAATCTTCATTGTAATTATCAAATATTTATTTTGAATCTCTTCCAATTATCATATTAGTTTTTTATTTCTCACAATTCTCATTTTCAATTTATAACCAACAAATTTTTTCTCTTTCATATCCTATTACCATATTCAAATTCCCCATTATCACTACACAAATACTTTCTACTTGAGTTTTATTCATTTCACATTGTTTTCAATCAATAAAGCAATGATATAAATAGCATACTTCACCTTATATTCACAAATAATTTAACTTTTTTATATAAAATTTCCATAAAAAATTACCTGCATTGGTTGGCTGAGTAATCTGAGCAACAGGTTGGAGAGTAGGAGTAACAGCTGTGGGTTGAATACTTAATGGAATGCTATTGATGGAATTTAATACTTGTTGTTGTAACAATAAATTATCTGAAAAAAAAACATTATAACAAACTTAAAGGATATTGATTAAAATATCATCTACTTTTGTAAAAATCCATTAAATTATAAACTAAATAAAAATAAAAAGATTGACTAATTTAATAAATCACTAAACATCACATGATCACCATCTCTTATGCTAGCACATAAGGCTCCTCTCTGATGAAGGCCACAAGCCAGAAACTAGTCTGGGGATATTGGATGAGTAGGCACTAGATGGGGATTTTATGCATGTGCCTTCTGGCATCCATTGATTACTCTGGTTGGCACAGGGTGGCACTACTGTATGGAGAGTTTTGCCTGTTTAATAATAGTTATGTGCTAGCATAAGAGATGGTGATCATGTGATGTTTAGTGGTTTAACACCAATCCTGCCTAATAGAATAGTGGTAGCTATGGTTGTTAAAGAGCCAAAGACACCAAAATGTATGGTTCTGAACTGAGTTCAGACCCATATGACTATATAAGCTATTGAGCTTAGATTGAAAATATTGTGTTTTAAATTTCATTCTCATAGTTTTGTAGTTAAGTAGAGATAAAATGTGGCTGCTGGGGGGTTGCATTAGATCCTAAGATCGAGGTGTAGTGCTCTCAGATCCAAAGGCTCCTCACTGACAAAGCCCACAAGCCAGAAACTAGTCTGGGATATTGGATTAGTAGGCACTAGATGCGGATTTTATGCATAAGCCTTCTGGCATCCATTGATTATTCTGGTTAGCATAGGGTAGCACTACTGTATGGACAGTTTTGCCTGTTTAATTTAATAAACCTATTTTTTTTCTTTACTGTTTCATAATGTAGACTGAAAAATAGCTTCCTAAAAATCTTAATTTAAAAAAAGCTGTTCATTTTTCAGATTCATTTTTTGTAGCAAGGTCTTATGGATGTTATAGTAATCTGAAATCCATAACAACTTCTTTACTTTCCTTAAACTACAATTAGTTTTAACAAATGACATCAATCAGAGGCATTATTTATATATAAAAAACATGAGAGTGTATAAATAAAAGCACAAATATAAAAAAGGTTCATATCCATTTCACTTGGCACACTATTTAAAAGTTTGATTAATAGGTTCAATTCAAATTGATGGAAAAACCACTCAAGTTAATGATCATATGATAAATTATTAGATCTGGATCCAAAGTTTTTTTTTTTTGAAAGACATCCTCCATTTTAAAATACATTAGATATAAAAATAATTTTAATAATGTTTACTTTCAACATTTTAATTTTTAAAAATAAGTTGACAATTTTCAATTTTTGGAAAGAACTCGGTCATAGTTAATAAGAATTTTTATATATTTTTATATTTATAAAGATTACAATCATAATACTAAATTTTTAAAAGAAATTATTTTTAGTAATTAATTAAAATATATGTATTATGACTTAAAAAAGAATTTTATATAACATATTGGCATCATAAGAATAAAATACAAACTTAGCAGGCAATTTAGATGTCTATATAGATATTAAGTCATCATCATGATAATTTTCAATCATTATCAATCCACTGCAAGATAAAATCTAAGTTTAATCCACTTTCTCCAATCCATCTCCACATCACATCAACAAACTTCCTTATTTCATCCATCCATGTTACATATAGTCTCTTTGTAAATCTTTCACAATTTCTTGAGATCCACTTTAAGATTTCAACTATTCATCTAAAATCATGTACTCTAACAATACTCAACTCCATTTCATTCTAATAATTCTTCCAATTATATTATGACAACAGTTTGTTCTCTTGCCAAGTTTTTCACTTCTGATCCTTTCTTGTTATTCCTACCATACATATCTACACTGTTCGGTGAGTGTATAAAGTTGCTCAACTGGTCTTCTATGACATGTCCAAGTTTTAAATTTATAAGTAAGAGATAGTAAAAAAATATCTATTAAATATTTTCTTTTTCCCACAAATAGGCATATCCTTTTAATATTAAGTTATTTCCACTAAAAGCAATCCATCCAAAGTTAATTCTACAATTAATTTCAAACAATATTTTATCCATCTGTATTAATAATCTAACCAAGATATTTGTAGTTAATCTCTAATTCATGATTACCAATTTTTTATTTTCTTCTTTAGAGAAAATCCTTAGAACATTACCTTAGTCTTATTGTTTTTAGTCCTACTTTCTTATTTTCATTTGATAATTCTTGCAACATTGCATGAAATTCTAAAATATTATTTGCAAAAACAATCACATTGTCTGCAAAATCTACACCACATAATTCCCACATATAGTATTTTAATTGCAATAAATATTTTAGTATAAAAAAGATTAATAAGAATACTCCAGAAGTTAAATTTAAATGTACTAATTGATGACAATGGAAACTGTTTTAGGAATGAGTTACAGTAAATATTTGAAATACAGGCGCTATTCACATACTTGGAGCCTAATAGTAAATATAGAGAATTTGAACTCAGACTATCAAGCACTCTTCAACTATCCATACTATCTCATACCATTGATACACATGACACATACATGTAGAAAAGATAAATAATCACCAATAATCATATTTCATGCTAAACCAGCACTCATCAGTTGGTCCAGATTATCATCTCCCATATATATATATATACTCACTGCTCAGATTACATATATGTGTGGGAGATGATAATCTGGATGAATGCTGGCTTAGCACGAAATGTGTATATTGGTGATTATTTATCTTTTCCACATGCACGTGGTCATGTGTATCTGCGGTATGGGATAGTAAGGATAGTTGAAGGATGCTTGAAAGCCTGAGTTCGAATGAGTTATAGATATAAGATTGAATAGAATTACATAATTAAAAGGTTTCTATAAACTGAATAAAAAGAATGGAAAAGCAAATTTTGAACAGATTAGTATAAAGATAAAATCTTACGACAATAGTAGATCTGGAAAGTGAAATTAATTAAATGCTTTCGCAAAGAAATTTTAAGTAATGGAAAATTCTGATAAAAGACCAATTAAACTGAAAACTGTAAAAACTCAGGATTGTAGAATTAAGAGCTCATTTCTCCATTTGTGTTGATGAAGTGTTATTGTGCTCACAACAATTATCATCGGTAACCAGTCAATGTCTGTGAGGGAAAAACTAGATGTTTCGGAATCTGAAGGTATAAAAATCTGACTATTATTTAAAACAGATCGTCCTGATCTTATTTTGTTTTATGTAAGCCTAAATGGCTCTTAGGTTTTAACTTGAGGAACTTATAGTTATTTAGTGTAGTTGTAGAAAAGTCAATCCATTAAATAAGATAGTAATTGTCAGACATTATTGAGAGAGTGTTTAAAGACTTTAAGAACTCTGTAATTATTTATTTGTCTGTACATATTAATTATAATTAGGCTTGTATATATATATTAGTTTTGTTTGTATAACTTATAATAAATTCTTCATACTAAATTTAGTTTTATTTATTAATTAATTGTGGTTTGCCCTTTGCAAGTTATGGATAAATACACAACAAAGTGGCGCAGTCAGAAATTCGAACCTAGTACAAGGAAAGTAATAGCACAATTGGAATTAGAATTGTCAAGCAATAATATAGATCAATAGGTCAAGATAGTATCTCTGAATTTGATGTAGGAAATGCAGTAAAATGGCCATTATATGTGACACAATTGAAAAAATTTTTCACGCTTAATGGCATAACTGATAATAGTAGAAAGGTAGCAGCTTTGTTGTGCTTGGCAGGGACGAAAGTAATTGAAATCATTAATAAGTTATTTGACGGACCTATAATGGAGGCAAAAAATGATGAGGGGATAGTTAATAAGTTAACAGAGCATTTTTAGCACGCAGTTGTCTAGGCATATCAGTAGGGTGGCATTCCAAAATAGAAGACAGGCAAAAGAAGAAAAAATAAAGGATTTTGACATAGCATTACGCTAGTTAGTAAAAAACTATCAATATGGAGAATTTGGTGGAAGAAATCTTGTTGGACCAATTGCTATGGGGAATCGCAGATGAAAAGTTAAGACAAACATTATTGACTGAAACTGAATCGTCTTATGAATTAGCGATCAAAAAAGGGATCATATATGAGTTAATTATTGAGCAAGCTCCTGCTTTTAGAAGTAAAGCAGAAGAGAAAGGCAGAACAGCAGTTTATAAAATGAATAAAAGTAGACTGCAGAGAAATTATAAATCAAGTAGCAAACCGATATCTTTAGGGAAATGTTTTTGCTGTGGGAAAACAGATCATTTTGCTAAGAATATAAATGGTGTCAAGAAAGCTGTTTTAAATTGCAGCAACAGAGAACATTTAGTAAGAGTTTACAAAAAACCCAACAGAAGTGAGGTAAGCAAGATGAAGTTAATATTGAAAAGAATATGATTTTGCACTGGCAAAATCAACATATGCTAATACTTAAAATATGTAGCACAGAACTGGAAATGGATATTGATAGTAGCTCGGGTATTTCATTGGTATCTGAAAGTCAATGGAATGAAATAGCAAATGGCTATAAGGATGTTAAAATTAAAAAGTCTGATATAAAAGTGTAAAATAGCTAGTGTTAGTTGGAATGGCCGAGGCTCCAATTACAAATAAAGCATGCTATTTACCAATTTATATTATTAAAAGACAAATAAGTCCAATAATCAGTAGAGAGTGGATTACGGAGTTAGGAATTAAGGTTTATGTTGTTAAAAACATTTCCATTGACGGGCTTGAGGAGTTAGGATTAATAAAAGCAAACCCAGTAGATTTAGAATTAAGTGAAAATGCATGGCCTGTGGTCTGTAAGCTGTGGAAAATTCAGTTTGTGCAGAGAAAAAGGTCAAGGAAAAGTTAAAAACGTTGGTGGCTAGAGGCATGTTAACCTCTGTAGAAGAGGCAGAATGGGCCACGCCCATAGTGGTGATAACTAAACCTAATGGGCAAATCAGAATGTGTGGTGATTACCATGTGACAGTGAGTAAATATATAAATAAAGGTGCTTACCCAGTACCTAATGTTAGAGAAGTTTTAGCGAATTTGTTTAATGCAAAGTTTTTTGCCAAATTGGACCTCAACTCCGTTCATCACCAGATTAAAGTTACTGACAAATCAGCAAGAATATTGACGCTAATCACATCGCTTGGGCTGTTCAAATGTAATTGTTTACCATTCAGAATTGTCACAGCACCGAACATTTTTCAGGCCAAGTTAAACGCAATGTTACAAGGAACAAAAGGGATAACACCTTATTATGATGACATGAATTGTTAAGAGAGAGAAAGTCAGGTGGGGGTTAAGTTAAACTGTGAAAAGTGTGTATAGAAGACAACAAGAATTAAAGTTTCTGGAACACTGCATTTCAGATAAAGGAAAATGTTCTTTAATGGACAAATGTAAGGGTTGTTAGAAATGCGAAAAGGCTTAAGAATGTAAAGTAGCTTCAGATGTTTTTAGGCTTTTTTAATTTTTTCAAACTGTTTTTAAAGAATAAGACAATGGTGGCAAAACCATTGTAAGAGTTATTGCGCAAAGGGCAAAACTGGGTTTGATCAGAAACTCAAGGCAGGGCTTATAAAAACCAAAAGCTGTTTTCATCTGATATGTTGTTGGTGCATTTTGACAGTGAGTGTGAAGTTAGAATTACCACCGATGCATCAAATTGGGGTAGGGGCTGTTTTAGTTCACATAGATAATATTGAGCAGCCTGCAGCTTATGTGTCCAGAACATTGTCAAAAGCAAAGCATAATTACAGTCAAAATGACAAAGAAGCTCTGGTGATCATTTTCACAGTAAAAAAATATCAATTTGTTTTCAGGCATAGTTTTGAAATTATTACTGATCATATGGGGATTTTAGAAAATGATCGTGCAGCCTTGAACATTTAAGTCCACGTATGTGATGATGACAGAATGTGTAGCTGCATATGATTAAAATATAAATGGGGGAAAGAAATCTCACACACAGACACATTGCCAAGATTTCCAGATATTCAAGAAATATGTAAGTGACTTTGAAGTTAATTATATTAACAGCATGAACTCACAAGTGTTAAATAGCAATACAGTCCAAAAGTGAACTAGGGAAAAAAAAAGGGTTTGATATTCTAGTGAATTGGATTAAGAAGGGCTGGCCTAAAACTAGACCCAGTTATGTGGCAATGGGGTTTTAAGTTAATAGAAAGCAGTTCGCTGTTTGTAGGGGGTGTATAGTAATGGGGGATAGAGAGTAAAAAAGCTTCTCCATGAAGGGCATCCTGGCATAGTGTGTGCAAAAGCTTTGGCATGTAGCTATGTCTGGTGGCCACAAATTAATGCAGATATAGAAAATTACATTAAAGGTTGTTCTGCATGCATCAGAAAGTGCATTAACGACGAAATGCTTTGCATCCTGGCAGAAGACAACAAAAGCATGGGAAAGAGTGCATATTGATCATGCAGGACTAATGAATGGAAAAATGCTGCTGATAAATACAGATGCATTTTCAAAATAGATAGAATGCCATATAGTGAAAGATACTAATGCCTTAGAAACAATTAAGTGTTTAAAGATAGTTTGCTCAATACATGGTTTTCCAGGAGTAGCTGTGTCAGATAACGAAGCAGGTTTTACTGGAGAGGAATTATATCAGTTTTTTAGCACCAGTGGGATTCATCACATGTGCATACCTCCATATCATCCTCAGTCAAATGGATTAGCAGAGAATGGGGTATAGCAAATCAAGAGAAGTTTTTAAAAAAATGAGCATCATAAAAATGCAAGATTATAGACATTTATGCTTTACCAACATTCAACACCATCTACAATGACAGGAAAATTTCTGTCAGAATTAATGTGTGGATGGAAACTGATAACTAAACTAGCAATTTTGCATCCAAATAAAAAGATTAGTTTTCCAAATGTGAAGCTAAGTAAATCATTTGGAGCTGATGAGCCTGTATGGGGTAAGAGATGTGATACAGAAAAAATGGATCAAGGGATTAATAGACAAAATATTGTCAAATCAAATAATGGAATTAATGGTTTAAAGTACAGATGTCACATGAACTATATAAAGAAAAGAGAGCCAGAAGAATTGCAGCTAAAAATATGGCAAGACACAAGTTTGCAGGAGGTGTAAGATGATGAAAGAAGCAACAGTGGAAGAAAAACAGTTAATCAAGGAAAACAGTGATGAAATTGCAGAAGAAATTCAAGTGAAACCTGAAATAAATAAATCGCCCAAATCTGTGCACATCAAAAAAAATCCAGAAAGGTGGGAGGATTATGTGTAAGAATACAACTTCTAGAGTGAGAAAGGGAATTGTAGTATTTTAAATGCAATAATATTTTAGTATAAAAAAAGATCAATAACACTCCAGAAGGTAAATTTAAATATACTAATTAATGACAATGGAAACTGTTTTAGGAATGAGTTATAGATGATTGAATAGAGTTATGTAATTAAAAGGTTTCTACAAACTGAATGAAAAAAATGGAAGAGCAAATTTCGAACAGATTAGTTTAAAGATAAAATCTTATGAAAATAGTAGATCCAGAAAGTGAAATTAATTAAATGCTTTTACAAAGGAATTTTAAGTAATGAAAAATTTCCAATAAGAGTACAATTAAACTGAAAACTATAAAAACTTGGGATTGTAGAGTTAAGCGCTCTTTTCTTCATTTGTGTTGGTGATGTGTTATTGTGCTCGCATCAAGTATTATCGGTAACCAGTCAATGTCTGTGAGGGAATAAACCCAGATGTTTCAGAATCAGAGTATTTAAAACAGATCGTCCTGATCTTATTTTGTTTTATGTATGCCTAAATGGCTCTTAGGTTTTAACTTGGGGAACTTATAGCTATTTAGTGCAGTTGTGGAAAAGTCAATCCATTAAATAAGATAGTAATTGTCAGACATTATTGAGAGAATGTTTAAAGACTTTAAGAACTCTGTGATCATTTATTTGTCTGTATATATTAATTATAATTAAGCTTGTATATATATTCTAGTTTTGTGTTTGTATAACTTATAATGAATCCTTTGTACTAAATTTAGTTTTATTTATTAATTAATTGTGGTTTGCCCCTTCGCGAATCATGGGTAAATACGAACACTATATATTTTTATTCTCTTATTTTCCCACTTTAATCCACAAAATAATTCTTGTAAAACTGCTATAAAAAGTTTTGGAAATATGGAATCAACTTGTTATACACTCTTCTTAATATTAATCTTCTTAGTATTATTATGTAATCTAAACAATGCTATTGCATTTTGATATACTTCAGAATATGATAATATCCTGGATCAATATTTTAGTTATCCAAAGCTTTAATTAGATAGTAGACAGCTATAGAATCAAATGTCTTTTCATTATAAATCCAAAGCATAATAGCAACTCATATTTATAGATCCTTTCCATAACTTCTCTCAGTACTTGAATGTGATCCAACTGTGTTAAAAACCATTTGTAAATTCAGATTTTGGTGTAAATTCAAACTTTGCTATAAATGAGTTATAATTATCTTACTAAAAATTTTATATACAACTGACAGAAGTCTGATAGATATGTAATTTCTAATATCTTTTTTGTCACCTTTCTGAGATATCAATATCATAAATGTATTCTTCCAATCATCTTAATCATTTAGTGATTTGGTAAATAGTATTTCCAATAATTTTTCTATTTATTTATCTTATTCCTTTAAACTTGGAGATTTTCCCTTCTTCAAAGATTTAAGTGCAATCTCATGTCTTCATTTAAAATGCTTGGCAAATCAGAAGATGTAATAACTATAGGGAATAATTTGCTTTCTTTATTCTTTATTACTATACCATTCTTTATAAAACTTTTCCATACCTTTCAAGATTTTACTTTTTTTTTTTAATAATGTAACATCAAGATGTTTTATACCTTTGAAACTTTTGTTCTCTTCTATAGCTTTCTTTGCCAAAATCACAGTTATATTTTCTTATATCATTATTAATTCTATCATATGATTTTATAGAACTCCAGATATTAAATTCTTCTTACAAAGGTCATTTTAAAATACATTCATATTCTTTCTTTTCTTCAGACATTGCCTTGTCTCAGTTGATTAATTTGCTGCTTTTTTGTACCAATTATGTTTCTTGTAGTTCTTAGTAGATTACCAATTATCTGCTTATTGATTTTAGTTAAGTATGAACTATCTCCAAATTCTGTTAATATTTTAAAATGATTAGCAAGTCCTAATTTAAATTCATCAAAGTGTTTCTGAAAGTTAGAAACACCAATTATTAATAAATCACAAATAGATAACATTTCCACTTTGAAATTTTATACATATTGTTTTCTCATCCCTGGTGTTTGCCACGGGATGGCGTTGATGCTAATCAAAAACATATACATATAACGATTCTGGGCCGGACCTAAATGATCGATTTGATCTAAAAAGATCTGATTTCTTAGATTTGTAATAAAATATTCTACTAACTAATACTATTATATGATGTTAGTTTTTTCATTTTTGCAAATGTTTATTAATCTTATCTTGTTTTTGAGTTTGTGTGTGTGTCTTTAAAGTTACGGGGCTTTTTCTCATTTTTTTTGGACTTTATGTGTGTCTTTTTTTAAAGTTACGGTATTTTTGGTCAAGAGTAAATCAATCATTTTATTAAAAAAGCAATACGTAATTCTAAATCTATCAAAAGTAACGTAATTTATATACTACAATTTAGAATTGATACCTGACTACTATTAGTAAGGACCGTCATTGAAAGACTCAATTGAAAAATGATACCCGACAAATTTGCTTTCTTTTTTTTGGGGGGGACAGTAATGAATCTGAAAGTGGGTTGTTTTTGTTAAGTCTGTCTATATAAAAAGGGTACCGTTATTGAAATACTACATTTAAAAATGATAGCCGACTAATTTGCGTTTCTTTTGACAATAATTAATCAGAAAGTGAGTTTCTTTTTTTTTTTTGGTAAATCTTATGTATATATATATATAAAAAAAAAAAACACCGTAATTCAAATACTCCATTGAAAAAATAAATCCCATTGAATTTGCTTTCTTTTTTTTTTTTAAGATAGTAATTAATCAGGAACTGGGTTGTTTTTGTTAGTGTCTAAATATAAAAACTAATCTTATTTTGAAATAATAAATGTAAAAAAAAAAAATAACCGACTAATTTTCTTTTTTGGAAAAGTAATTACTAATAATTAGACACTGGGTTGTTTTTGTTTGTGCGTATATATATATAGCAAAAGTAACTGATCACAGACGAATTCTCGCGAAAACGGTACTTTTCGCGTGATCGTTGAAATTTTTTCCGTTCCGCACCCTTAAAAGCAATTTTTGAGGGTTACCCATTCATAATGGAATCTTCAGGACATTATTACTAAACTTACAACAATAAAATAAGTTACAACACATTAAAAAAAATAGACGTCTTATCAAATTTTTAAAAACTACGACTGCTTCAAATACACACTCTCACACAAAACTACAGAGAAAATAGATATTCTACTATTATGACAAAATGATGAACAAAATCAACTACTACGGCAGCCAATCAAGGCTATTTCTTTCTCTTTGCTTTTAGCATAGAAAAAAGCCATAACTGGCAGCCGTCGGGAACTCTTTCTGTGTTTTATCATAGAAAGAAGTCTCTTTGTGTTGGCTTCTGTCGCCGCCACCGCCTCCATCCAACATAACGTGAGGACTCTTTTCTGCATTTATAATGTAGAAAATTTCCTCTTTTGTTGGGTGAATGCCGGTGAAACGGTATATTTCTAGAAATTGACCTAGAAATAGCGACATCTTGAAGCGAACACCAGGGATGAGAAAACAACCAAATTAACTATTTTAAAATTATACTTTTTTCAAGAGAAAAAAATTCAATAATTATCATAAAAATAAAATGCAAACTTGCCAACAGTCTCTCTAAGTATTATGTGATATAAAAATTATTAGTAAAATAAAAATTTATATAACAATACAATAATAGTCAAAAAACTAAACTTTACTCAAATTCTTCCACAGCCATCATTTGTTTCATCTATTAACAAATATATCTTTTCAAGTGAAATTCAACTAAATGTATCTCATATATACAGATAAAACCATGGTTGTGGAAGAATTTTAGTAAAGTTTAATTTTTTGTCTAGTATTATTATATGAATTTTTATTTTATTTATAATATAACAGCATTACGCAGTATTTAATTTTTAATTAAAAATTATTAATTATGTAATTAATAAGATAAAACATTTTGAATTATATGTAAATAAATCTGAAAAGACATCAGCTCCAAACATTGTATGTAATAGATATTTTACTATGGCTGCTTGCATATGAGATTAAAAAAGTTGACACTCTGCAGTACACATGCATTTCGGGAATAATTTCCTTTGTTGTCTCAGCACACTGCCAACAATCTATACAAATTTATAACAGTTGCATGACTTGTAATAATGTTGTAATGATGCCTAAAACTTGGTATCAAAAGTGTGAATATTCTAGTGTTATGTTAGTTTACTATAAATTAACCTATTACAATACTGCTATACACTGATCAAAGCAGAATCAAAGATTCAAATCATTAAAATCTTAGTATCAAGTTCAATATTAAAATATGTAATAGATATATTAACATCTCTTGAATAAGATATAAATAAATTTGAAAAGATATCAATTTCAAACATTGTATGTAATATTTTTTTTTATTGAAGCTCCATATCACATGAAAAAATTGAGAAATTACTCTGCATTATTTATGTATTTCATGAATAACTTCTTTCACAGTTGTATTAGCTTGTTGGTTGCACTCCAAGGCAGTAATAAAGAAAATTATTCCTAAAATGCTTGGATACTACAGAACAATTGGGCAGTTTTTCAAATAATGCGTGATGATTGGAGCTGAAAGTCTCTTTAAATGTTTTTTAATTCAAGATGCCTTAATCTATTTATTACATATTTAAATAATGGATTTCTTAATTAATATAAATATCTAACTCTACATTGATTAACATGTAGACATGTTGCAATATGTTAATTCATAGTAATTAGCTCTAAATATTTACACTTCAACATCAAATTAATTGCCATTATAATTTGCATGAATTATCAATTTTTTCATGTAATATAGCAGCCATTTGTTCATAAAAATTATAATTTATCAATTATTTAATAAACATGCAATAATTTGTTCTCGAATATATAAATATTTGTTTTGTTAAAGAAGAAATACATCTGAGATATCTTTTCAAAATAATGGGGTAGGTAGAGAGTGAAAAAAGTGAAATACATAAAGTGTTTTACTTTTTGATTACTGATGACATAAACTTTTATATTATTTTAATTGTATTTTTATTAAAAATTCAGTTTTAAAATTTATTTATCAAAATTTGTAATTTATGAATAAATATAAAATTAATAACTCTAAAAATGTTGACATATTTGCATTTTTATTTTATAATAATGATTAAACATTTTCAGTTTTATTGCATGCCATAATACGTTGACATACTGGCAACATATTTTATTTTTGCATTAAACAGACTGTGTTATTTTGAAAATTGTTAACTTCAATTAATTGCGAAACAAAAAAAAAATTCAATATGGTGTTGTGGTAATCAGTATGTTAATGTAGACTGAAAAGTAGCCTTCCAAAGATCTTGATTTTAAGAAAGCTGTTCATTTTTCAGACTTTTTTTTTTTATAGGAAGATTGTATCGGTGCTATGGTAATCTGAATCCATAACACATTCTTTACCTTCCATAAGCTACAATTAAGTTTTAAAAAATATTTTCATACAGATATTTATAATTAATAAAACCTTGAGAATATATAAGTACAAGTCCAAAATAAAGTAGCTTTGAGTCACTGCGAACAAAATTCATTTATATTTCTAAAAGCCTGTAACATCTGGTGTATTGTAATATCAAAATGCTAGAATACATCTTACTCTAACATTAGTCATATAACTTTTCCTGTATTCTATACTCTTTTAAATCTTCATTCTATTTTTAAAAAGGATATCATTCTCTCATCAACAGAGAAATGACCTATTCCAAATTGATGACTCCACAATAAAAATAAAAAGCTTTCTGTATTTTGTAATTTGATGAAATAAACTCTTTGATAAAGGATGAAACAAAAATTATAAAAATATTTTAAAACTGATCCAATAAACAATTACAAAATGGCAATGCATCAAAAAAAAAAACTATATGCATAGAATTTAGATAAAGCATTAGATACATGATTCGAGTTCAAAATCTAAGTGTTATAATTTTCAAGACATTAGCATAAACACCATTAAGTTCTTTTTGAAACTTAAATAATTCAAACTAAAGAATTCCATTATGAAACCTGTAATGCATACTGATGCCTATTTCATAAAACTGTCTACCAATTGTTTCAAAAATTAGTCTTAAAAATAGAAAACAAAATTGAAGATAACTGACACCATTGTTTAACACCAATTTTCATTTCAATATTTCAGATTTTATACCAGAATGATACTGCTTCCCCTTATAATGTTATCGAGAAACTGTATAATATAAATTTCAATGAACACCAATTTCAAATGCTACAAAAAAATTTAACTAAATTCAAATGCCTTGTCTAAAATCAATAAATATAAAAATCATATCTTGCTTCTAGTGCTTTTCTTACATTTCCTGTTATCAAAGGATGTCTATATTGTTTTAGGTAACCATTTATCTATGACTGGAAGAAACTTATTTAATAAATTCATTGAAAGTACTTTTTCCTGTAGTGGATAACAATGACATTTCCTATAATTACTGAAATATTTTCTCTCCCTTGATTTTCAAAAATTGGAACAATAGAACATTCTTAACATAAGGTGGCACAACTTCATGGATCTATATATTTTTTAAAAAATTATAATAGTTATTAAACTAATATATCGCACATCATATTTTAAAATGTCTCCAGGCATCTTCTCAAGACTTGCTGACTTTCAATTTTTAATATTATAAATGAATATATTTATCAAAATCTATACAAGTAGATAAAATTGATCTATTATTAAAATCTGTCATCTGAATATTTGTATTATTATTGAAAAGATGATCAAAATACTCCTTCAACCTGATTGAAATATTCATTATAATTATATAAAAGAGGGTTGTCCATGGATTTAATGAAATTATGATATAATATTCAGGTCCTCTATAAATACTGGAGAATATTATTATTTGTACTTTATTTGTACAGTTTACTAGTTTCATCTTCTTCATTAAAAAATTTCAACCATGAAGTAGTTAATAAAAATACAATATATCTGTAGAGGTCAGTCAGTCCAAGCAAATAAAGAAACCAAAGAATCTGAGTCACAAGCATCAGTCTCATATTTTACCTGAACTGGCAGAACTGTCCACATCGTTTTCAACACTAGTTGGCATACAATGTCATGTGAAAAAATTCATAAATATGATCATTCTTATTTGAAATACAGAAATGTATTTTCACATAACGATCCATAAAAGCTTACTATAATCTTCAAAAAATAGCTATCAAATGATTGTAAGACCTTGAAAACTTGTCACTATTTACATATTGTACATAAAATTTAAGAATAAGAAAATTTAATTTTTTGAATAAAAGAGAAGTTTTTCCAAAGCATACTAAATTATGTGACAAATTAGTAAAAGCTTCTTTCGAAATTGCTTTATTAATTGTTAAAACAAAACAAACAAAACCCTATACCATTGCTAAAAATCTCATCTTAGAGCAGAAATAAAAATGTACTAAAGTATCCATCATTCCAGATTATTAAACCCTTTAAAAAAAAATCCTATGTCCAAGACACATTTAAAACAAAAATAAATAGCATTGCCAACAATATTCTATCTACGTTATTATGATGAAATGAGGAAAGAACTATATTTGCTATATAACTTGATGAGTTGACTAACAGTATGATGCTAATTTAATGGTTTCTGCAAAATATCTGCATAATTTAAAAATTCAAGAAGACCTGCTGCTTGTTAGAAATCTCTCCAGCACAATTAATATATGAAAAAATAAATATTTTTTTTATAGAAAATGATCTTGAAGGCAAAAATGCATTGATATTTGCATCCATGCAGCTGCAGTCATGACTGGCAGGTTCGGGATTTAAAGGAACAGTTTAAATGATTTGTCTGAATGCAAGACATGTTCAGTGCATTGTTCTCAGAGAAAATCTAGTATTTTGACATACGGAAGAATTGTTTAGTAAAGTGTTATCAGAAATTTCCACAATAGGTAATAACATAAGATTCTTTTGAATTTTATGCTAAGAGATGGACTCCAATTTCAAATCTCTTTTATCTCACACAGAAGTAAATCGACTTTCCTACAGCAAATTGCAAAAAAGAAGGTTTAAGCATTTATTTTATAACGTCTTGCGTGCGATTATAATTACGATAGAATGACAGCCTGTTAAGCTAAATTGCGCAGATGCTGTGAGAATGTTGTTAATAAATGAATACCTTCGAACAACCACATGATATAGTATTTATATAAGAGTAAAAGGAATGTGGTTGTTCGAAGGTATTCATTTATTAACAACATTCTCACAGCGTCTGCACAATTTAGCTTAACAGGCTGTCATTCTATCGTAAAAAAAGAAGGTTGTTTTCTCTCAGCTTGTTGAAACCGCTTGAGGGCGTCATTTCTATGCAAATGCACAGAAATATCCCGTTTAAGTGGTCGCGCCACTATATAACGTTCTATTCCAATGGTTAAGCATAGAAATAGTCCGTTTACTTGTCTGCGGTATACAGCACAGAAATAGGACGTTTATTCTGCCGCAGAGGACGTCACCACTTACAATAAACTTTGTGTTACGCAATTTATATGAACAATCCCATTTTAAATTTAGCTACGGTATCTATTTCTATTCGAACAATCCTATTATTAACATTTCGGATACAGGTATTTACAGCACAGAAGTAGGATGTTTATTCTGCTGCTTACGGTGAACTTTGTGATATTCAGTTTCTACGCACAATCCCATTTTAAATTTCGGTACGTTATTTTGTGAGGGTATCGGTAAAAAAGTCTTCAAATTTTCATGCCCAAGTCATTATTTTCCAAATTCAAGGATGTAGCATGAGGTAATAAAAATTGTGGAAACTTTGCCCCGCTTCTCTAGACAAGGATGACACTTTAATCAATTGTCAAAGAGGATGTGTAAACGTGATTTTTTTACGAAATCACGCTAAAATTCACGTTTGCGTTGAGATAAATCGCAAGACCAATCGAAAATACCGGCTTTTATTTTTGGCCACGATGTTGTTTTGATTAAATTCTTTCTTTTTATTCTTATTAAAATTACAAATTATATTTGCGTGGCCACGATATTGTTCTGGGGAAATTATTTCTTTTTATTCTTATTAAAATTAACAATTTTATTTGCGTGGCCACGATGTTTTTATTTTGGAGAAATTATTTATTTTTCTTCATGTTAAAATTTGATTTGTGTGGCCACGATATTGTTTTTATTTGTTTTTATTCTTGTTAAAATTACAAATTTCATTTTAGAAAAAAAAAAAAAAGGTTTAATCCAATTTATTTTTTATTTATTTTAGATAAATTTCATTATTTATGATTTTATTGTAAATCAAAAAAAGCATTTATAAAGTTGGAAAAAAAAAAAAGAACAACAGCCCGGTAACATTATAATTCTGTTGTTTACATAAAAATTCCGCCCTCAAGCGGTTTCAACACGCTAAGAATATTCAAAGTTGAATTACTAATTTTTCTCTTTGGTAAAAATCTCTCCTTAACATAAAATTATTCTGATCAAAATTGGATATATTTGCTTTTTTTTTACCTGATGAATTTTTTTAAAAAAATTAATGAATTGAAACTTTCTCTGCAAGGTAAATGTAGCAATATATTAACTCTAAACACAAAATTGCAAGCATTTTAAAATAAACTTTTTGCATGATTAATAATGTTTAGGGATAATAATAAAGGAAGTGTTTCCTTCTCTCTATGAACTTATTAAAATATATATATACTATCAGCAAAAAAGTAAAATAATAATTAACAATATTACAAATTCAATGATTTTTTTTTTTTAAACACTTTCCTAATTTCAATGAAAATAAAGAATATGACTAGATAAGAATGCCATTTGCTCCATTCCTATAATTTAGACATCTGTGGTTACCTCAAAAAGAACTAATTAATTTGAAAGCAGATTTAATTCTGATAATAGGAATTTATCAGAATTTTGGATCTAACAACGAAAAGAATACAGTTTTAAATATTCTGTTTCAATTTGCAACCACATATCTTTGTTAAACTGCACTTTCATCATTACTACAAATTAAAAATAAACATAGATCTTTGTTTATCAGTATAAACACTGAAAAAAAACATCTAAAAAATATTTTATCAAATATTTCCTCCGATATTGATTTTTTTTGTGTAGCAATATTCAAACACATTTATCACATTAAGTTATTAAAAATTCTGTTGTATTATTCAATTTTTGTTCTAATTATAATTAATGGTGTGTGTTCCATATTCCATGATTGTTGTAACATTTGTAATTATTTTCAAGTATTTTATATTATAATGAAAATATAAATAAAAAAATTATTTAAATAATATAAATACAATAAAAGTGTATAATAACTATATATGCCTCTATTAAGAACTTTTTCTTTAGGGGACCATGAATGTTTCTAGATATTCCAGAGGAGCAATAAGCTTTTGAGAAGTACTTGTCTAAGTAACAATTATTCATAAAGACCTAGGAAAGCAGAGATTAACAATCTTCAAAATAACAACTATTAAAAAAAAGACTTCCTAAAATATTCTTTGTTTAAATCAAAATATACATTTCCGTATTAAAATAAATTAAAAAACGATGGAATATAAATAGTATGTCATATAAGAAAAATATATGGATAGAATAATGCAATAATTTTTTTTAAACAAAAAACAATAAAATAAAAAGGTATTTATTCAAAACAATTTTATTATTATTATTATTATTATTATAGCATGCTACCTTAACAATAACTATGGAGTATAATTAGAAATATTAATTCCCAAAACTGTCAATAGAGGTCTGCTCTAAAATTAATAGATTTGGGATTATTAAATGTGATAAAAAAAAATTATAAAGATACTTTTTATATATAAATGAGTAATACTTAAGCCAGGTGTAATTAAAGGGGATTTTACCCAGACTTTCAAACTCCCATCAGTCATCCACTCTATCTTATATACCCAATACACATGAGAAAAATATAAATAATCTCCAATATACATATTTCGTGCTGAACTAGCACTCATTAGTTGGTCCGGATCAACATCTCCCACACATATATATAATCAGTGCTCCATTTATATTAAGATCTTCTCCACTCTGCATCTCTTCAGCCATTCATATCATTGAAAATCTGATAATGGAAAGCTCAAAGTCCTTGTTGATGCCAATATTACTGTCATACCCATATTAACCTTAAATCACACTGACCCCTCATTTGTAGGACCTTGTCCATTTAAATATACAGAAGAGGAATGGGCAAAATAAAGGCTGAATGTGTAATATTTAAATACAAGTATATATACTTAAGCCAGATGTAATTAAAAGGGATTTGAACCCAGACTTTATAACTAATACTCTTGACTACATACATGAATGATCTCCAATATATGTATTTCATGCTGAACCAGCATTCTTCAATTGGTCCGGATCATCATCCCCATATATATATATAGCAGTGCTCGGTTTATATTAAAATAGCAAATCTACAAACTTTAATGGACAGACTTCAATCCTCTCCACTCTGCAACTCTTCAGCTATCCATATCATTGAAAATCTGATGATGAAATGCTCAAAACCCTTGTTTATGCCAATATTATTGTCACATTCATGTTGACCTTAAGTCACTCTGACCCCTCATATGTAGGATCTTAATATGTCTATTAAATTCACAGAAGAGGAATGAGCAAAATACAGGCTGAATATCTAATATTTAAATAGAAGTATAGTGTATATACTTAAGCCAGATGTAATTAAAGGGAAATTAAAACCCAGACTTTCAAGTTCCATACAACAGTTCATTTCATCTTATATAACCGATACATATGAGCACATACTTGAGGGAAAAGATAAATGATTTCCAATATACATAATTTATGCTGAACCAGCATTCATCAATTGGTCCAAATCACCATCTATCACACATATTTTCATTCAGTGCTCACTCTATATCAAGATAGCAAACTTTCAAACATTAGTGAACAAGCTTCAATCTTCTTCACCCTTTAACTCTTCAGACATCCATATCATTGAAAATCTGATGACGAAATGCTCAAGGTCTTTGTTGATGCCAATATCATTGTCATACCCATGTTGACCTTAAGTCACTCTAATCACTCATATGTAGGATCTTAATATGTCCATTTAAATACATGGAAGAGTAGAGAGGATTGAAGACTGTCCATTAAAGTTTGTTATCTTAATATAAATTGAGGCACTTATTATATATATATATGTGTGGGAGTTGATGATCCAGACCAACTGATGAGTTCTATTATCTTTTTTATGTGTATGTGGTCATGTGTATTGGTTATATAAGATAAAAAGTGGATGACTGAAGAGAGTTTGAAAATGGAATTTGAATATAAAATAAGCTAAAACAAGAATATATATATTGCCAAACTTATTTTTAAAAAAATTCAGATAGAAAGATTGGAAATAAGGATGAGCATTCCTATAAAGAGAATCAAGAGAATGACATAGTATGAACAGAAACAATATTGTACTTTTTGTAAATAGTATGAAGAATTAAAGAAATATCTGTGCTATTTAATATAGTGACAGTGATGAATATGAGAGTTAAAAGTTCCTTCATTGAGTCACAATACTGTCATTTTTGATGTTTGAACTTTACATGGCTTTGCAAGTAACAAATCATGTGATTATTATTAAAAGAAATATGAAACGATAGAAACAAACATGAAAATTACATTTGGTGATGAAATTTTTTTACTATTTATAATTAAGGGAAAAGGTTAAGATGGGGGGGGGGGGTTGTTTAAGAGAAATAGAATAGAGATATTTAAATATTTATAAAATTGGAGCAGAAAAGATACACCCAATAAGAGATGAGACATAAAAACATAACGCAAATAATTTAAGAGAATGATTAAAATTCTGACAGGTTTCAATAAATATGAGATATGATAGAATAATTTTGAATCAATTGAGATACATTATACTATAGCCCATGAATGGTGAATTGTGCATGACAAAGCAAGATTGGTCAAAGAGAAATGGCATGGCCATCTTTCTTAACGTAGATCATTAAAAATATTACAATATATAAATAAAAATAGAGTAGTTAAAAAAGTATTTAATTGGATTATCATTGAAGACAACAACATTATGGAATAAAAAGATTTTACAATGTACAAATAGGTATGAACTTATTTCTAGATATTTATATAAGAAATGGGACAGAGATTATACTTCAAGTTCATAATAGTGAAGATTGAGAATCAATCAGAAAAAAGATGAAGACTTATGGAAAATGCATATGAATAACAAAAGTAGCTTTAATTTATATAAGAATCAAAAACTAAATGTGAAAAAATGCTTATAGTTATTAATGATAAAAACAGAAGCTTTGAATATTTAGAAAAGAAGATAAAAACAGAAGCTTTGAATATTTAGAAAAGAAGAGGCAATAGTTTAAGAATTTGATTGTAGATGGGAGTTATGTGATAAAAGTACTAATATAGGATTACTACTTTTAAAGTGTAGGAAACAGAATAAACTGTATGAAGGATGAAATATAAAAGTGAGAGACATGAGTAGCACTTTGTTGTATGATAAGAAATATTATAAATAAATATGAAAAATGATAAAACACTTATCATTAAAATGGGTAAGAAAAGAAAGTTTATGTGTTAGTGTTGATAGAAAGATTTTATGATAGAAGATTTGAAGAGGGTAATTTGGATGAAAAATAGATGAGATTATAATAATTTTAAAAAGGAATCAAAAAAATTATCATGTTTAGTTCTAGACATATAAAGCTTTTTATGCAGAGAAACTTCTGAATTCACATAAATCAATCCCAGAATTTATAGAGGCTTATGTACACTAAATAATACTTGAAGTTCTAGAAAAAAATGAGATTTGCATTCATTAAAGTTAAACCATTTATATAAATAATAACAGGGTAAAAATTTAGTTTGTAATCCAAATTGTTGCTAATCTTATCTTTACTGGGCAGCATTAACTTTCAAACTCTGTCATTTGATGAATATAAACAAATGGAGCCCAAATGTAAACCCAATATTAAAATTATAAATGTAAAATCATTCTAAAGCTATATCTTTAATAATTCCAAGAAACAAATGGTTTCCCAAACTTTTCTTAAGATTGCTTTCTTTTCTCTAAAACAAAATAAGTTCTTTATAATATCATAAAGCATGTGAAAGTACATATTTGTTATTCAAATACTATATCAAATAAATGTTTTATTTACTGTTCAATTGTTAGCTGGGGAAGTGGTTAAGTTCTTAGCTACAAAAGATTTTACTATTATCATTAGTTAATGAAAGCAAGCTCTCTGAAAAAGTGTGAAATACATAAACAAGTCATTCATAAATGCTCCTTACTATTTCAAGATGCCAACTTTTTAAAATTAAACAAGTTTATACATGATTAATGAACAAGTAAAATCTCCCCTTTTATCTTTAAATTAAAAAATAGACATCTTTTATTTATTTATTTTTAAATATAATATTTAATATTAGTGTTAACTAATACTTTAGCATGTATTTATTATTTCTTTTTTATTATATTGATCTCAGTACACAACAACAACAACAAAAATACTAAGCAACTTCATACAAGCAATAGCACTCAATCGACTCTATACTCTCATATATTATGTTTTCTATACTGATAAGTATAAATAAATCTCATCCCATTATCTGCAGTTTTTTTCATGTGATGGAAAACATTGACTTTTAACCTATCACATACATATCAAAAGGCATATATATATATAAATAAATTTTTAATGTAACTTAGAATAAAATTTCATATAAAAATTTATTTTTTTAAAAAAAAGTACTGATATGCTCTTTAAAAAAATTAATTAGTAAATAAAATTAGAAAAAAAACAAGGACAAATAAACTAAAAATTAAAAACATATGAGTTAGATGTTTCTGTTTTAATCATAACTCAAAAAAAAATTAATTAACTAAAATAAATTTTAGAAAAATCTCCACTCTTCCTTTTAAGTTTTCTACAACTATAATAAATTTTAAATAATTTTCACTTTTAAATCAAATATTTAATTATTCATAAAAACACACACACACACACACAATTAATTAATATATTGTAACCTCTGTCTTCTTCACTTATTTACTTTATTAGGTTTATAAATGCCCAGGCGCCAATTCTATACAAGATAGAATAAAATTTATAATTGTAAATTGCTTTTAAACTTATTTAAAAGATTCTTATATTGTAATTATTCTATGGCTTAGCTCAGTTGAGGTTATAGGATATGGTCTTCATATAGGATGCAAATAAGAGTAATAAAACATTTATGGATAACAATTCTGTAACACTAATTTAATCATATGCCACACATTTATTCAATTACAAACTATTGTAAAATTATCAATTATCATATTTAATATAGGATAGATAATGATGAGGGCCGGGTACCTTTTATATCCACATCACCATCCATTCTAAGCAAAGTAAAATATAATATTGGCATTGTAATACTGAGATTTATCAACTCCAGACAAATTAAATAAAACCTAACTTATACTGGTAAATTTAAATATTCTAGGGCTATGTTATATTAAGCATGTGTGTGTGTGTGGAAATGGAGAATCGAATGTATATAATCAAGCAATTCATATGGACTATTAATTCAATAAAACATTTATTAAAAGTAAAAGACAAAATAAATAATAAACAAAATATATATATATTATTTTATGCACCTTTCTAACCAATTACATTTCTTCTATACAGTAAAACCAAAATTGACTAATATTTAATATATGAATCATATATTTTCGAATATGTGTGCTTTTATAATATCATAAATATAATGTATTTTTAAAACATACTTTTTATTAGCTTATTTATAAAACTTGGATGATGCCATAAATCGATCATCTTTTATACATATTATAAAAATTTATACAACACTTATCTGTTATAATCAGTGTATATCATCTAACATTAACTATACAAAAATAAAGAAAGGCAGGGAAAAACAATAGCCAAACACTTACACCTATATACGTGAGGGTTAAATAATATCTCCAAACTCAATCTAAATAATCTAATTGTCCCTTGACCATTTCTACCTCTAACTTACATTCAATATACTTCCTACATAAACGAACTTATAACAGACAAGGTTTTAATTCTTTATTTTTTTAAATAAAGTTCATTAACGAAATTAAGCATAATAAATACAACTTTTAAAAAAATAATTTATAGCATCAAGTACACAACCGAATATCTATAATTACCTATAATATAATTTCTAGATCATACAAGATAATAGATTATCATATTATAATAATATGAAGTTACATTGGGTTTTTTTTTTTTAAAGAAAACAAAAAAAAAAATTGGTTGTACATCTGTTGTAATCAATAACGAAAAATACTTATCAATATCCCATTATCACATGTTAAGTTTTTTTTTTAAAAGTTGAAAGAAACATACATATCAATTTCAAAGACAACAGTAAATTATAACATAAAAAAAAAAATGTCTATCCGATTGTTAAAGCATAATTTGTTAAGAATGACAATAGTCTTTTTTTTTATCCTAGAATTCCGTTATAGGCGTGATAAATGACATTTGCATGCATTGGAATTATTTTATTATATATGCGTGAATAGTAAAGTTATACAGTATAAAATTATCCTCTTGATATAAGATTAAATAGATGAACTCTTTCATTTTAAATTTTATATTGAAGAATATTGATAGAAAATTCTTAAAATTGAAAATCAAGCGTTTAATTATAGCGTTTAATAAGAAAATTTTAGCTAGCTTTATTTTAAACAATTTTGTCATTCTGATATTATTTACTTTTGGTAATACTTTTAAATAAATCATAATTACTTAGCTTACATATCATCCAGGCATTTTAAAGGTAGTGAATATGGATCATCATTTGACAGAAATTTGGAGCTGGCTTCCCTCTGGGGGGGGGGATCTCCTCATTTTTATATTATTCCAGTAGTATAATAGAAAATTCTCCACAGGTATATTATTAGAATCCTTGTGATGTTTTTTTTTATTTGTTCTAATATTCTTAGAGAGTTATTGATTCTTTTAAGTTTTTTTTACATCTTCTTCCTTGGAATTTTTTTACTTTTTCCTTCAAATTTTAAACTCTCTGTCTCTCTCCATTCACGCCCTCTGTTTTTTTTTTATTACAATCAACTTTGAAAATGTGCCAGAATTTTACTTATAAAATTTTAACAATACAATGTTTGAATGGAATAAACATAATAATAAAAAAAAAAAAATTAAATATCAAATATTAATTTATAAATGTTATTCACTAATATACAAATAATCTTTATCATTTTTAAATATAAGATTATGAACAATACAAAATTAGTAAATAATAAATAAAATATAGAAAAGAAAATTCTAATTAATAATATATCTATGTATCTGCTTATTATGACATGTAAATTTTTCTACTACATACAAACATCCCTGATGTTGTTCATCCTCCTTTTCTACTACCAAACATGTATAATCCAAAACTCTACCAATCAGTACACCCAATTAAAGTTTTAATTCTTTTAATTCCTAATTTTAACTAGCAAATTACATCACAATTCATTTTTCTCAGATAACTATCTTTAGCCATTGTTAGCACAAATGTGAACTTCCCACATTTCTTCCTGGTGCCAGCCTGGAAGGTCACAATATATATATTGTATTTACTCTAATGTGAGTGATATATCACAGTATGTAAGAAAGGGGGGCGGAGGATATTGATCTTATTCTTTACATTTGATTTGATTTATGGATAGTGGAGGTATTCAATTATAAAGATGAACTAAGTAACTATGGCAACCATAATATTAAAATAATATTCTTATTTATTATTAATATTATTATCAAATTATAAATTGGTTATAATCAATTTTAAAAAAAAAATAAGTGACTCATAAAATAGATCACTTGAATAAAATTAAGATATATGTTAAAAACATATATTTTATTAGGATGTATAGAAAATGTTATGTAAATTCTTTGTTTTTAATGGAAATAAAAAAATTATATTGAAATTGTAAAACTTTTTTTATTTTTATTGTATCAAATGTTTTCTAAAAACCTTCATTTTTATTTGCTGTAAAAACAATTTTATTAGTAAGAGTGACAATTAAATTCAATTGAAGAGTCACCTTAGTAAAAAAAAGTTAGCATTTATTATTCGTCTTGATCACAAATAATTTTATCAATGAAAGAACATCTCATACATCATTACAAAGAATAATACCTGTGGTGTGGAGATTTTGCATCAACCAAGTAATTGTTATTTTTAAAAGGCTGGATATATTTATATACATGAAAGAAAAATACCGGAATTTAAAAAAAAAAACAAGTAATTGAATTCAAATCCTCAATTATATTATTCATGCTTGTCGCTTCTCTACCTTAAAAAGGATCGTTTCTTTGCATTTAGATCATAAACAAGGAAACTAGAAGTTGTAATAAAAGATAGTGGTAAAACGAAAAAATAAAAGTTTCGATGTAGTTATTTGTTATATATAATTAATGTAATTTTAAAAGAAAACGTATGTTTAGTTTATCTTTATTTTTAAAAGGAAAATTTATTTATGAATAAACAATATGTGTATTTAGGGATTGATTGATAAATTATCTATACAATAGAAGGCTGGAGAGTTTCTTTTTTTTTTAAATTTAAACTCTTATCTGATGATACATTAATTTCTGACTCAATATCTTCAAATATTCCATTTTTAGCAAAGATATCTTGAAATTTCTCCAACCATTTATATAGTTCATTGTCATACAACATTTTGCGATCCATATATATTTATTTTTCTTTATTAATTTTTATAGAGTAATAGACAAATTTATTATATATTAAAGAGAAATAGTATTTGTATCTCTTAACTGGCTACAATTTTACTCAATGGCATACATTGTTTTTTTTATATTATTAATTACTTATTATAAATTAATAAATTTAAATTTAATTGAAATCTAATAAACCTGTCTAATTATTTTATAAGTGTGCAAAGTAATTTATGATAATTAAATCACAATCTAAAATTAAACCAATATCATTAAATAAAATATGGACATATATATATATTTTTATTATTATATGATTATTGTTAAGTCTTGATAGATTTTATTCTGTCATTAATCAAAATGATTTGCCTTAATTATCGTTAAACTTCTTTGATGTGAATTATAAATTTAATTAACTACTAAATCTTAGTGCCTATCTATTGCTAAAATAAATGCCAGTAATTGTTTTATATGGTTTAATTGTTATAAAATCCATAGTAGATCTGAATTCAGTTGTGCCAAATAGCTATTTAAGTTAGATAGATGGAGTTAAAGACATTTTCATGTCAGAAAATTTTAGAGTTTCTACTTAAATATTACGTATTAAATAAATGCTGGATTTGAGTTGATATTTTAGATCTAGTGTCTGGATGTTCTAGCTCCTCAGTGAGGTGAGCCATAAGCTCAAAACTAATTGGTCTAGAGATAGAAATGTTCCGGATAGAGATTTTAAATATTTTCTCTTACCACACTTATGAATTAAGAGCTTGGTACGCTCTCTATATTACATATTTGTAAATGCAAGCTTATAAAAGCAATATCACACTATATATGACTTGCTTTATTAACTACTAAAATCCATTTTAATAATTGATATACATGAAATTTAAAATAGATTGATAGAATTAGTTGATTGTGATTCGGTAGATATCCAATAGAAACCTACTGCACATTTAATATAATGATATGATTGGATATTAAAAATGCTAAGATTATCTAATAGCTTCATTGATATGTTCATGTTAAGCATTCCATTTTAATATATAACTTAAGCAATAATTATATATTGATATAAAGTATAGTGGAGATAAGTTATTATTATTTTTTGGAAATAAGTTATTATTATTTTTAACATTTCATTAAACTAGATATAAAACTGGTTAATGATTTATTCAATTATAAATTAAAGGGATATCTTAGGCACATATCATTGTTTAGGACAATGTGTGATTTCACTGCTGATTTTGGGGTAATGAATAGATCTGATGATATTTGAAGTGATGATCTTGTTTCTTTTCTTTTCTTTTAGATGCTATCTGAATAAATTAGATTTTAATAAAGATTGTGTTCAGTATTTTATTTGAGTGTAGTAAACAATCTAAATAATTATTTAGTGGTAATATTGTTATTGCATAGAGTGATCAACAACTGAGCTAGATAATTTTATACAGATTACAACAGAGTTACTATATATTGGTACATGTTTTGCTCTGCTATAAATAATATTTAGATCATAAGGTTATTTCTTTATTATCTTTTATTTTATTTTTGTGTTAGTAATAAATGGTTGTCTAAAACCTGTAGGGCAATTTCTTTTGTTTCATTACAAATGATGACCAAACCAGTGGAGAGATAATGGAGTAGATCAATTTTTATCATGTTACAATATATATATTTTCAATTTGTAAAATAATTGTTTTCTATAAAATTAACAAGACTTAATGATGTATTAATATTGTCATAAATAATATCCTGCCTGAATATAGGAAAGAATACTACATAAAACAGACTTTGGTAACATTAGTTAATCCAAGAGATAAATGGCAGTACCTAATGCAATTTAAACATTATTTACTCATTATAATTAAGCCTTCAAGATTTATTCTTAAAAATTGGAGCAGAAAATGAGACTACTCTAAAAATGGGATAATTTTAGCAAAGTTCAAAACTAAATAATATGTGAAATGCAAATACTTAAAAATAAAAGAATGATAAAGTTTGTGTTGAGCAATTTCTCTTTGTAAATATATGCCATCAAGCAATTAAAATGACCAATATTAAATGCTTTATATATATATATATTATTTAAAGAATTATCAAATTGAATTTCTGTTTTTACACTAACTTAAGGCTTACAATACACTCAAAGTTTGATAAATTAAAAATTTATCAAACCTGAATATTTATATTATATTGGTTTTATAGTGTAGGGTTATGAGAATGTAACAAATAGTCATTATATAAAATAATATACGATATATAAAACAAAATGTTTTTTTTTTATGTAATAAAAATATTTTACAAATAATTTTAATAAAATTTAACATTTCTCTTTTTTCTTACTGATTGGTGTTAGTGATATGTAAAAAACTGAATTATATTTTACTTATAAATTTACTCCCATAAAATGAATAAATAGTAGAAAAAGCTATAACTGATAAATCTTATAACCCAGACATGTAATTGTATTTTATATAATACATTCCCTCCAGATTTCATTGATATTTGTAAAGCAGAATTTTTTTTTTTTAATGTATTTTTATATATAAATTAAGATTTTAAATAATAATTAACTAATCCAAATATCATGTATTTTTTTATAGTAAAAAAATGATTCTACATTTATGTATTATTAATATAATTTTTAAAGGAAAATTATAAAAGTTTACATAAAAAAAATTTATATTACAAAAGGTATTAATTATTGAGAGGGTAGGATCTTGAATTTGCAATTGTGGAAATTTTCACTAATGGAAAATTTATAGAGAAATTTATATATATACAAATACAACAACTGTATTAAAAGCAAAACTTTATCAACAATAAAAATACTGTAGTGCTTAGCATACTTTTAACAGATAATTGTCATAAACATAGCAATGCTTGTTAGAGGTGGGGATAAGACCCTGTTTAAATGCTAAAAAATTAGCATATTATTTGCATAGTGCATTAATTAGTTAGAGAAGTCACTTTTTAAAAAGGGGAATACCATAATTGTCCTTGGAAATGTGCCAAGCTTCCTTGATCTTTTGTTTGGTATCATTGCGTTTCGAGCAAACAATGCTGAAACACGTGAGCTCAAATCGATGGAGGAATTAGTGAAATCCTCTAAAAAAAAGAGAGATTTAAGGTCCAAATGTGTTTTTGCCTGGTTATACATGTATTTATGCTGAGCCAATCGAATAGACAGGTTAACCTGAGATTCACCATAATAAATAGATGGGCAGGAAGAGTCTTGGCATTTGATTTTATATACAATTTGAGATTGAAGATCCATGGTAGTCTATCTTTTGAATTATTGATTACCTGGCAAAGGGTGAAGAGTGTGGAGTCCAACTCGATGGGTAGGAGTGATAATTTTATGAATCAAATGAATGACTTTGGGTATGTAGGGGAAAAAAGACAGCCAAGAATTATCATTGATTGTTGGGGGTGGGTGTCACATTTTATAATAAAAGTTTTTGACAGTTTGAATGAGAGATGAAAACTTAAATCCAATGTTATGCAGGTCAAATATGCATGTGTCAATATTACTTCTACTGTCGGACTTACACAGGTAAATATTTCTAAATAAGAATGCCTTAAGCCCTGCAAGTTTATGTGCTGTTGATGTAACAAACTTCGAGTGGAGAGGTTTGACAAGCATTTTGTAGTTGAATAAGACTATGTCTTGTTGAATAGACAAATTGAGAACTTTGATGCCATTATAATTGTCTTCATTTTCTTGAGTCCATTTCAATGATGAAGCAAGTGTGAGATGCTGTTGGATTTGAGTGATGAGAGAATCTGGAGTGCAAATAAGATTGGCATTAATGTAGCGTAGGTACATGGGCTCATTCAACTACAAAATGCTCCTTAAACCTCGTCATATCTGTTACACCAACATTGCACAAACTTGAAGGGCTTAGGGCATTCCTATTTAGAAATTTTTATCTGAATAAATGTGAGTATGACCATAAAAATAATATTGACACATACATATCTGAACTGCGTAACATTGGATTTAAGTTTTCATCTCTCATTCAAACTGTCAAGAACTTTTGTTATAAAATGTGACACATTCCACACACACACCCAACATCCAATGATAAATTTTGGCTATTTCTTCCCTACATATCCAAAGTCACTCGTCTGAATCATAAAATTATTACTCCTATTCATCGAGTTGAATTCCACACTCCCTCCTCATTGTACTGGTTAATCAGTATGAAAAGATAAACTATCATCGGATCTTCATTCTCAAATTGTATATAAAATCAAATGCTAAGACTTCAGGCCTGTCTGTTTACTATGATGAATCTTGGGCCAACCTGTCTACCTGACTGGATCAGCTTAAATACATGTATAACCAGGCAGAAACACATTTGACATTAAATCTGTTTTTTGTTTTTTGAGCATTTCACTAATTCCAGTTATCGATTCGAGCCTACATGTTTCAGTGTTACTTGTTCAGAATGTAATGATGTCAAACAAAAGGTCAAGGAGGCTTGGCACATTTCCAAGGGACAATTATGACATCAATAGGAAAGAATCCTGCATTCCCCTTTCCAAAAAGTGGCTTGCTCTAACTAATTAATGTAATATGAAAATAATATGCTAATTTTTTAGCATTTAAACAGAGTCTTATTTCCCATCTCTGTTACAAGCAATATTACATTTTTAGAAATTATCTTTCGAAAGCATGCTAAGCATTACAGTATTTTTATTGTTAATAAAGCTTTGTTCTTAATACAGTTTTCGTATTTGTATATATATATTACATTTGCAAAGATAAAGCATTAGTACTTTTTAATAACTTAGGCAATCATCAAACAAAAATCTAAATCCAAGTTTCATACGGTTTTCAGCATTCTTCTACATTTACATTCCATAAAATAAAATAAAAAAAATCCCAATTCCTTAATTGCAAATTTTTAATACTAATGGTTTATTAATGATTTTTTTTTTTTTGCACTTTTGCCATTATTTGTCAAGCGTTGTTAGCCGAGAGGTCCTCGCACCCGCCTTGCAAGCAAGTAGTTGGTTGTAGACGGGTGTGGGTTCGCATCCCGGCCGATGCTATGACATATGAAAAAAAATAAGTATTATTAAATTCTACATTGAATGTTCTATAAATTATCAAAAAAATTTCCAGTTCTTAACTTACTCTGCTGAATATTAACTAATGTTTGTACAGCTTGCTGCTGCTGCCATTGCTGAAATTCTTGATGAACCTACAGCAAAAAAAATACAAAAACTGATAAATTATTTTAAGTATTTCTATTTATATTATATAACATAACCTTAGAGTCAAATCAGACTGAAAAATAAAAAGTCTTAAACAGAGCAAAACTCTCCATACGGTATTGCCACCTGTAAACGAGTAATCAATGGATGCCAGAAGGCTTGTGCATAAAATCCCTATCCAATGCCTACTCATCCAATACTGTATGGAGAGTTTTGCCCTGTTTATCAACAATTAATGTGCTAGTATAGGAAATGTGATCATGTGAAACAAAAAGTCTTCATTGAGGAAATTAATCTCTGTGTGAATAGTTTCATCAATATCATCAATCATCCAATAATTATGTCTGAACCTTGTATTAGATTTACATCAACTATATTTATTCAAAAGTTCTTTATTGTTACATATATAATGCAATTTATTTATAAACATAAAAACATATTCTTATAAATATTCTGTACAAAATGATACATTCAAAAAAAAAGAGAGAGAAACACCAAGTAATTTTTTTCCCCAGACAGTGAGACTTTGGGGGGTCTTGATTATGATTTATGTAGTTATTCCCATTTGAAGAAAAATGTAATAATAATTTTTATGTCTACATCTCCAACACAAACTGACAACAGATGATAATATAAAAATATGAAGCTTTGTTAATAAAATTGAATAACTGGATATTAAAGCTACACATATCATTGGGTAATTACAAAATTCTTGCTAAAATTAGAAAATCATATAATTTTATTTTTTGCAATAAGTACAGTATATTGTTTCTTTTTTTATTATTCAGTTTACTAACAGAGTTTGATCTTAGGAATATTAATTTTATAAAACAACAGATATATTTAATTGTATAGATAGATAGGATATAAGATCTCATAATTGTCATTGTCTTAATCTGCTTCGTTTATATATATTGTACCGCCAACAAATATATGAGTTAAAAAAACACAAATATATTCTGTGTTACATATGTAATCATTTATAAATAAATAATCAAATTGATTTTAAAAGGAAAAGAAAAATGAGAATTTATTATGTTTTTAAAGAGTCTTTTTTAAAACACAAACTTGTAAAAATAAAAAATATAATAAAACTATTTATTAAAAAAAGCAGTGTAGGGAAAGATTTAAAACTCTCATTTTTAAATAGGTTAATGAAATTTTTTTTTTTTTTTATTTATAAGTTAAAAGAGTAAATATGGAAAATTAAAATAAAATTTGTTTGTAAAAGCTTTGGAATCCAATTAGTTGATAAAATTACTGATTAATCTGTATTAATTAAAAACCTGTAAACTATCATATTGAGATAGTTTAGATGAATCTGAGCAATGTAAAATTAATTAAAAGATAGATTTCAAGTTAAGATCAAAATTAAAAATAACGATAAGAAATTAAAACAATAGAAGAGGAAGAAGTATATAAAGTTGCTTTCTCTATTGTTATTCAGTCGGGCCTGCAAACTGCTAGATCATATGTCAGCCAGGTTCATGTTATTGCTATACAGTCGGATTGCTATCAGTATGGACAGAATTCAAAATGCAGAATCAGAGTTTGGAGAATTATAAGTGCAGAAGCAGACCAGTTATTGCTGTTGTGGACTACTTTAGTGCAGACGCCGCCGAAATAACATGTTGCTAAAACTCCACTCTTCTGTCAAATCAACTATGCTTGCATGAACCAATGCCAGAAACAAATGCCTAGACAGTGAATCGATATTGCCGGTAATCTTTCTCTCTCTTCGATTGTTGATCCAAAGAACAGAAGACAAGCCCCGAAAACCATCGATGGAGAAACAAAAGACCAACGGGTTGGAAAGCAATACCAAATGGAAACCAAAACCATTGGATAATATGCACAAAATAAAAACCTGGGTAAATATATTTTTAAATAGCTGTGTACACAATTTTAAATGAAATAAACTTTAATTAATGGACTATTATAACTATAGCCTAAAGTAATCATTTAAAAAATTTTTATGTAAAATTTATTGTTACTTTATATTATATTAAATATATGTGTGCATACATAATTAAATATTAAAGTTTGCTTTAATTGTTACTTTGTCTCTTTTCTCTTTCTCTCTTGTCAATGTGTCACTAGTAAATTAGTGTAGATATTTTATGTGTTAAATAAATATTCTGGACCTTGAGATAGAGTATGAGTTAATCATGGGATATTTCAAGCACTGGATTGTGTACCTGTTGTCCAAAGCATGCTGGCTATAACCTGTAGTTGGCCATGGTCTGGAAAGGTGATCGTGTTATGCTTTACATAGCTCGATCTGATCAGGGGTTTGTTGAAGGCTCTGCTACCAATGGTATTTTCTCCCCCTCTGCTTGAAGGGCCAGTCAATTCATGTGTTTTTTTTAATTATTATAAAATGATTTAAACCCAGTTAAACCAAAAGAATTAAATCTCTCTTTTAAATGGTCCCGGTTCAATATATATATATATCAGCTGCAGTTGTAAAAGAATTCACTTTCTTCTGCTATGCAATCAGATGACGATGACATGTTAAATTTAATTTAGCTGGCACTTGAGGAATTCATCACTCGGAAATATTTTATATTAAATTAACAGTGTAATTCTAATATTATATATTTATAATGGATAGGTTCAGTTGTTAACCAAGATTATTAAAATAAATACTTAGGTGTTTCTGCCATGTGAATAAGATTTTAAGCTAATTAAATAAAACAATGTTAATATCTTTGTAGACTGAATGTTGATCTCAAAATTGTCATTGTCTAAATCTGTTTCTTTGAACAGCTCAACCACAGTTTCTTCTGCTTTAGTTAGATAATCTAATATTATGATCCATTTAATTAAATTTAATAGAGATGGAACTTAAAAGATATAATCATATATATTTTTAAATGGCATTGAATAATTGTTATAGGTGTGGAATTAACAGTCTAATGAAGATGGCTGGAAAAGATAAATGAAAAACTAATTTATTGAAGATATGTGTTCCCAGAATTAACTATAGTAATCAAATTATGATCAATTATCTGAAGCCATTACAATTGATATATATTGTAAAAATAAATAACGAAATATTAGGATAATGAACAAGCCAGAGAAGACTCGAAATTTATTATCAGTTGCTATTTACAGCACCAATTCATTTTTTTTTATTTTTTTTTTGCAAAAGATAAATAAAATTCTTCAAAAGACAAAATACAAACATGCATTATTTAAAATTATTAATTCATAGATATTTACTAAACTGTGTGTGTGTGTGTGTTTTTAATATGGTGCATATTCAAGATTAAATAAAAATGTTGCTTAAAATAAAATTTGGCAGTTATGAAAATTGAGGGTATCTCTTGTAAGTGTTCTGGGAAGTCATTAATTTTTACTTATTTAAAAGCAATGATTTTTTTTTTTAATGAAAATAACTAAATACTTTCCAAAAATTGTTATTAATTTTATTATCAAACCAGAACTATAAAAAAAATATAAATTGTGAAAATAGTCATATTAATTTTATTAATAATGTTTTAGCAGAATTGGTGAAATAAATTTCAATTTTATAATGTACAGAAAATATGATACTATCTTTTGAATAAAATTATATAGAAGTATATTTAGTATTAAGAAATTTTCAAAATGATTTTTTTTTACCATTTTGTAGGATTTTTCACAATCAGAAAAGAAGAAAATGCATTACACTTTACACATATCAAAATTTTTCCCCTCACACATTTCATTCTTACTAATCAATTATTAGGCCAGATATTATCATATCAATTTTAAGTCCCAGATCTAAACCTTAGATTTAATTGTGTTTAAAAGAACAACTATACTAATCTTTAATTAACTTTGAAGTTTATACTTGAGCTAAAAATATAATAATCTCTAGACTAATAAGTGATTGATAATAATCATTAATGTATTAATCTAAAGTGGATGGTGTCAAATGTGTGAATCTAAAAAAATTTACAGATATAGTAATAATTTGTTATCAATAAATGATGAAAACATACAAAAAGTTGACCAAATATTGAAATCATTTATCTTTTTGCAATCTCTTTATATATTTGAGGTGTGGGTGGCATGTAAGAAAATATATGTGAGTAAAAGCATAAAGTAAAAAAAAAAGTTTGTGAAACTACAACTAAATATGCAATCACAATATATTAGATCAATTTACCACAATATTTCAATGAGAAAAATAATAGTGAATTAACAGCTCAAAATTCTGGTATTTTGAAAAATATTACAATAAGGAATACAATTTTTTTTTTTAATGAATGAAACAAGTTGCCTGCTAATATTTATAATTAAAGTATATAAATCCAAAATTCCCTTTAAAATGTGAATTACTCATTAATATGGAAATTTTCACTCTAGCATAAAATTTTCAAATGATCAATTCTTGTACAAAATGCAAAATGTCAATTTTATTAAAATCTAACTAAAATCTTTTTTTTTTAATGCTAAAATTCTTGAAAAATTGCTGATAATAAAAATGAAAAGGTTTTGAGGGAACTATAAATCACATTTTTAAAACAAAACTGTTAATTTTATGATTATGTATTACAGATATTCTCTAAAAAAAAAAATTATCATGTCCAGGAGTTATTGAATGTATAGCATTATGTATATGTACATAAATAAAATGGGATTGATTTTATTATAATTTCTAACCAATAAAAATATAATTGTATACTTTTTATAAACTATAAAATACAATATATTTAATAATTGAAAACCACATTTTCAATTTCTCAAATAAAATTTTTTATTTTAAATAATATCTTTATTAAAAAAGAATATAATATTTTCATTATATATATTGTCCTGGTCACTTCTTTACTTCTTTTGATCACCAAGAGCGCTACCGGGTCAATAACGGACAGAGGTGCAAAAAGCAAAATGAAAATGTTCGGTGGATTGCAGTTTATGGATAATAAAAGAATTTCCAAAATAGTATTTAATCAGGTTAGGAATAAAGGGCAGGCAACAAGATGGGTAGGAAAGGTAATACAGTATGCAGAAGATTTGGATAAAGAATTTATATCCGTATACTTGTACAAGAGGTAGGATGGTTGTGTTAGGAGGATTGTTGAGTGGTATAGTGGTAAGGAATGGGATAGAAAAATAGATGCATTAATAAGAATAGGGAGTTGAAGAGATAGAGAACTAGTATGGAGAGTAAAAAAATGTTTAAATATATATAGAAGTAAACGGATTATTGGGTACGAATTAATTTATGATAATAGCAAAGAAAGTAGTTTACTGTTTAAGGTTCAAATGGGATCTTTAGCAACAAAGGAATATACACGTAAATGAAAAAATATGGGTGATTTAGTCAGCAAGTTGTGTAAGAAAGACATAGAAAATATTAGGTATCTGTTAATTCCATGTAAATGCTTGAAAGCAGAAAGGGTATAAATAATGAAGTTATGGAAGATTAAATATAAACAAAGTGATTATACAGAAAGTGGGTTATTGTTTTTTATGCTGGGTTTGAGAACAGATAAGGGAGACTTAGATATGAAGGCCGTGTAGTTAATAAAGATTATGTTATGAAAATGGGATGGAGCAGGATATAGGGAAACTTAGGGTGGGAAATGGAAAAAGAAGGTAAAGTGGCTAAGAGGTTTCTCTGGACATAGTTGCTGAGAGATTCCTGACTCCGTACAAAAAGGGAAGTCACAGTACATCACATCACAGAAAAGTGGCTGGAATTAAACAAAGCAATTGAAAATGAAGAGCTTGAGGTATTAGCAGTAGTAGAAACACATCTAAGAAAGGAAGAAGAACCTATTCTGGAAGATTTGGTATGGCAGGGTATAAAAAAAAAAGAAAAAGAAAGAAGGGCTGGTGGTATATCAAAAAAATATTTAAATACTGTTAAATGTCAAGAACATTAGTGGTTTGAAATAAGTTGGGAAGACAATAATGGATAATGGCTATAGTTTATATAGCTACTGGAGATAGTCAAATTATAATGGTGTGGAACAGTAGCATATACGAATGTCTACTTGAGGATATATAGAGTTTGCAAAAAAAGGAAAAAGAATAATGGTTATAGGGGATATAAATGGACATATTGAAGAAATTGATGATGTAGATAATAAGAATGGACAGCTTTTGAAGAAATTTTGTCAGAGAATGAATTTGAGCATTGGAAATTTTATCAAATATTTATGAGGAACAATACACATGGTCTAGAAATACTATATTCCACACAACAGATTATGTATTAGTAGAGAAAGAGGGAATTAATAAAGTATGGAAATGACAAGAGAGTATGTAATAGTGATTATAACTTCTTTGTAATAGAAATGGTTAGCAATGTGATGGAGAATAGAAATAAAAGTAGAAACAATAATGAAAGATGAGGTTGGAGAGTGAATGATAAGAATAAGCTGGACGAGTATAAAATACAAGTTGAAGAAACCATGGAAGAGTTGGTTGGGGATGATTATAAGGCCTGGTGTGATGAAATAGAAAAAGTGGCAAATAGGGTTTTAGGTGAAAATATTCAGAAGAATAAAAATAATAAAAAAATGAAAGTTAGTAAAAGTGTAAAGTGAGGAAAAAGCATGTAGAGAATATAAATGTGCTATTAAGAATAAAGAAAGTAAAAAAGATATTAATGCTAAATGAGGAAAGTACTTAGAAAAGAAGAAGTTGGCTAAAATAGATAATCATAGAGAGAGAATGAAATTGAATAGTAAATTGTTGGAGAATATTAATAGAAGGGAAAGAGATGGGAGTAAAAAATTTTGGAATTACATTAAAAGGAGAAATGTAGGGGAGAGAGAGATAGTATTACTAGATAATAAGGAAACAGAGTATAGATCTAGAGAGGAATGAGAGAATCTTAAATAGATATGTAATGGATATACAAAAGATGTTAGATGTGAAGGACAGAGTGATAGAGAACATGAAAGCATATAGTAATGTGAATATTAGGTTTACAGAAAATGAACTGAATGAGGGAGGGAAAAAATTGGAAAATTGAAAGGCAAGAGGTTTAGAAGGATGGGCATCAGAGGTGTAATGAATTTGGGGCATAGGGCAAAAGTAAAGCTATTATCATGCTTTAATAAGATGGCACAGAAGAGTTTTTCAGAGTAATTGGAGTAATACAAGATTTAAGATTATTATTTAAAGGAAAGGGTAAGGATCATAAAAAGTTAAACAATTATAGACCGATAGTGGTAACATCAGTTTTGTATAAAGTTTTCTCATATGTGGTGGCTGGAAGAGTTACAAAATGGAAGGAAGAAAATAATGTAGTGGGGGAAATGCAATGCAAGGAGGTTTTAGATCAGATAGGCGTAAAGGAGATAGTTTATTTGCAGTTACACAACTTATGGATATGAGTAGGAATTCAGTAGACAGTTATATAGAAGTTTTAGAGAAGGCATATGATAGAGGAAATAGAAATAGATTATGAGTAAATTTAGCAAATTTGGGAATGGATGAAGGTTTAGTGGATATTATTAAGAAATTATATGAAAATAATTACTACACATATCAATTAGAGGATATACTAAAGTTAAAAATGGGGTGGGTCTAAGGCAAGGGTGCCATATGTCACCGATTTTGTTTTTGTTGTATTAGAGTGAAATGGAGAAAGCAATAGAAAGACGAGGAAGAGGGTAGAGACACCATTAGTAGATGGCAAGAGAGTATATACTTTGTCGGGTCTTTTTTTTTGCGGATGATGTCTTTTTGTGTGCAGAAAGAAGAGAAGATGTGAAAGTCATGCTGAGGACCTGAGAAAGAGTGGGTAAAGAGATGGGGACTAAATTTAGTAAAGAAAAATAAAACATAATGATGGTTAATACAGGGAGAAAAGAAGATGAAGAAATTTTTATTGGGGGATATAAAGTTAAGTGTGGTGAATAGATATAGTTATTTGGGAATCATCTTAAGTAATCAGAAAAATTGCTTGGATAAATAGGAAAAAAAATTAATAAATGAAGCGAAGAAAAGAAAGGGATTGATAAAAAAAATTAACAGTTGTTTCCATATAATAAATATGATGTAGTTAGAATTGCATGGAAGGGAGTGAATAGTTGTTTTCATATAATACATATGATGTAGTTAGAATTGCATGGAAGGGAGTGGAAGTAGCAGGGTTAACATATGGCAATGATGTGTTATATGTTAGTAATGGGGTATTAGATTAATTAGAAAAAGTACAAAGGGAAGTAGGAAGACATGCATTAGAAGCAGATGTGTGGACAACAAAGGAGGCAATTCAAGGAGAAATGGGATGGTCAAGTTTTTATATGAGAGATGCAATAAGTAAAATGAAAATGTTTGTAGCAGTTTATAGATAATAAAAGAATAACCAAAATATTATTTAATTGGATTATGAGTAAAGGGCAGGCAACAAGTTGGGTAAGCGATATGCAGAAGATTTGGATAATCCAAAGAATTTATATCAGTGTACTGGTACAAAAGGTAGGATGACTGTGTTAGGAAGATTGTTGAGTGTTATAGTGGTAAGGAATGGGATAGAAGAATAGATGTATTAATAAAGAATAGGGAGGAACTAGTATGGAAAGTAAAAAGAGCTTAAATAGAAGTAAATGGTCATTGGATGTTAATTAATTTATTATAATAGCAAGGAAAGTAGTTCATTGTTTAAGACTTGAACAGGATCTTTAGCAACAAGGGAATATACATGGTAAATGTAAAAATATAGATGAATCAGTATGCAAGTTGTTTAAAGAAGGCATAGAAAGTATTAGGCATCTGTTAATTCAATGTAAATGCTTGAAAGCAGAAAGGATACAAATAATGAAGTTATGGAAGAATAAATATGAACAAAGTGATTATACAGAAAGTGGGTTATTGGTTTTTATCCTGGATTTGGAAAAAGATAATGGAGATTTAGATATGAAGAACATGGAGTTGACAAAGATTATTGTGGAAATGGGATGGAGCAGATTATAGGAAAACTTAGGGTGGGAATGGAAAAGGAAGGTAAAATGGCTAACAGGTTTCTCTGGACATAGTTGCTGAAAGATTCCTGACTCCATATAAGGAGAAGTCACAGTGTATCACATCACCTAACTACTCTGTGCCGAAAGCTAAGTTTAATTTTTTTTTTCCTTCTTAAGCGATTAATCATTTGAGATCATCGATATAAAGACTGTTTGCTTGTGGTATGAAAGTGAGGAGTAAATTGTGATCAAGAGAGATAGATTTATTTGAATTTGGAAAGATCGGGAATTGTTAACATTTAGAAAGTGTTTCGGTCACTATTTTAAATATAAAAGTTTAAAAAATAAAAAATAAATTATTTTGTTGAATGTGTGTTTATGTAAGAATATTTTATAACTACATTGTATGTAAGATTAGTTTTTTTTTTTAGTAAGTTTGCTACTAACAGTTTTTTAAATTTCAGAACAGTGATTTATTTGAGGAAAAAAGACAATGTTTTGAAGACCTATGGTTGAGAATAATATGTACTGCATTTATATTCCACAATGCATATATAATCGTCAGAAAGAAATTAGGCATGCTATGGTAAAGTGTACTATACGTGATGAGGTTTATCACTTGAAAGATTTAAACAAGACTAGAAAGGATGTAACAGGTTTATGGTTATATAAACAATGTGTAAATGGGATAAAAGAGATGGAAAAGTGGTTTCTAAGTACAGATAGCTTAAAGACAAAGTACAGGAGAAATGGGAAAAACGTAGTTGAGGGAGACAGGATAGTGTATGTTTTTAGTGGAGTGACAAGAGATATGGGATGAAAAAGTAGATAGTGCAATGGAGATGGTTAACCAAAGATGTAGAAGCAAAATTAAAATCATTAGAGATGAAGTATGAATAGATAAAGGAATTATTGAGTAAGAATGATAAGAAAAAAATAGATAAGTAAGTCCAGAAGGTGGTAGAGAAGGTCATGAATGAAGATGAGAAAGTAGATTATGAGACAGTATTGATGGGAGATTCACTAATTAGAAAATGTGGAGATATAATTGCAAAAGAAAATAGAAACAGGTATGTATGAGTATGTTTGCCTGGAGTTAGAATTAGGGATGTTGCAGATAAAGTAAAGAAGCAAGGCAATAGAGATGTGTATGTTATGGTAGGGACTAATAATTTGTCAGAGCCATCAAGAGAGAGTAATGGATAAGTACAGAGAATTGATTAGGAATTTGAGTAAGATTAAAGGAAGAGTAGGAATAATTGGATTAATACCAAAATTTGATAAGAAGTATATGTTAGATAGGACATATTCTATAAATGAGAGATTGAAAAAATTGTGTTAGAGAAATGATGGGTATGTGGATGTGTGAGATTTTTTTATTAGGAAGAGGGAGTTATATAGACATTTAATAAAAATGCAAATCATGCCTTCTCTGGTCAATCTACTAGTTAGATAAAAATTAATTCATTTTTACCTCATCTCAAAGCTCCTTTTATGGGAATAGATCAATCACTGATAGTTCAGAGGGATGAAATATTATATTAGTGGATCGATCAGAAGAGGCATTATTTGCAAATCTATTAAATGACTACAAAGTTTAACTTGTAAATAATTATTATGGTATGCATATTTGAAAATTATTACTTCATAAATATTATTGTATATTTTATATGACAGTAAAAATATTAATGTACAATCTTATATTTAAAAAAAACCAGCTACTGCAAACACCAGCTAGATATAAAAAAAACTGAGGAACAAAATATAATCTGGTGACCACTGATTAATTAGTAAATCTTACAATGGCTTTAGAATATAGAACAACTTTCAAAAAAGTGTTAAATTGCTTCCTCCAATGAAGTTTTAAAACAGGACTAAATTAATTAGAGTGTTATTAAGAAAATATATGTTCTTAAAAATATAACTGAAAAGGAAAAAAACAGAATCAATATAAAAAAGCAGGAGCAGGTGCAAATAGGATGGAAGTCACATATTGAAAAAAAAAAAAAAGATCTTAAGACAATTGCAATTAAAAAACTGAAAAATAATTCAAATAAAAATTTAAAATTGCCTTTCAAATTAATGATGAAGATAAGGAAAAAATGTAAATAATATTTGCATCATTGAATCATTCATCAATAACTAATAATTCAACAATCAAGAATATGGTAAATTTAGTATATGAATAGATTGCAAAGGAAGACCTAGAAAACACATTCAAATGCAGGAATGCATCTCTTTAAAATAGATTTATAACTGCTCTGGTTATCATAGTTTTTATGATTCTGAATTAGAAAGTTTTAAAAAAGGCAGATTAGGAAGAGTATTAGTGATATTTTTTGAAGTATCACATTGGCAAAAATTTGCAATAATTCTTTAAAAAGATAATCCTTGTTAAGATTAGAGGCATGGACTAAAAATATAAACATTAGACTACAATTAGCTTATTTATAGATACACATTAAATCAATTATATTCATTAGAATAAACTATAATGGTCAGAAAAAGTGTGTGTTAATAATCAGTAATAAGATCTATGTATTTCATCATCATAATAAATAATGTCAAAGAAAACATCTAATAATTGCTCTGGATAAACTCCATTAACTAGTAATCACCAGTGATATTACAACTCTTAATAGAAAAAAAAAGATTATTAATTATAATAAAAAAAAAAGTTTTACATATAATTCTTTTTCATTAAATAATATCATTAAAAACAATTTTCAATTAAAAAAAAATATGATTGTTTTTATTACTAAAAAAAAAAAAAAATCATTACTGTTAAGTACAGCTTTCATGAAGAAGAAAGCATATATTTAAAGAAGATATTATTAAATTACTTCCGAATTTTATATTTAAAATGTATAGCCAATGTAGCTTTTATCTGTAATCTAGCTAACCAAACAAAAAAAAAAGTACTAGAGTAATAAAAACAAAGAAAATAAAATTTTAAATAATTTTAATCTATTCAAAGATTTATTTTTCAAATGAACAAGGATTACTTTAAAAAATAATTTTCCTTAGAAAATTAAACTTAATCTTTAAATAATAATTATATTTCATTTCCTCTTTAACTGATTTCTATAGCAACTACTGTAGAGCTATAAAAATGCAGTGCCCAACCTCCTTAATTTACTTTAATTTTGTTTAAAGCAAAAACTCTTTCATTTTAAATTTAATTGGAAATCTCATTACTTACTGTTTGTATGAGATTTTCACACAGTTGGCAAGCAGCATGTAAACCATCTGGTTTTGAATGCCTGTACAAAAAAAAAAAAAAAAAAACTGAAAATTGATATACCAATTAAAAGATAAAATAGTATAGTAAATTATATCTTAGTTTACAAAAATAATAAAAAATATTTTATCTAAACAATCAAATAAACTTCGATTATAATTTGCAATCAACACATATTATATATTAAAAATAGGTTTTACTATACAATTAGTACATACAAATGTAAAGATATATATTACAATAGATTTAATTTGAACTACAAAAAAAATTACAAGTGAATATTTGATAATTATATTGTTAGTTGCATAGAAGATATTCAAATCTTCAAGTGGCATATTAAAAATAAGAATTGCTTTGAATTGATCAAACAGTTTTGCTTTTACTTTACTGGACTAGAAGTCAATCTAAGAATCTTTAGCTCTTGAATCACACTAGTCTATTACTGCAATAAACCACATCTCAATATATAAATTGCAGGATTTTAAATGGAATTAAGAAATTCTGCATTATTGTATATTATCACATCCAAAACTCAAGAGTGGGTTGATTTTTTTATAAATGTTATTTATTAACTTTGTTAGTAATGTTGTTTCTTTCTTATTATCGCTGTAATACATTAGAAGTTTTCTCTTAATGTTATATACCATTAACATGAATTATTATATACAATAATTACATATAAAACACTATGATAATTGAAATATATTAAATTAATGAATCATTAAACATAATCATAATGCATGTTTTTCACAAAGACAACTATAATATTCAAAATAAAAATAGAAATAAAAAAAATATAATTTTAAATATTTTTGTTTTTATTTTGAACATATTAATTATCTTTGACAAAATTATTCAGCACCAAAAATGCATGTATGTTATATTTAATGTTTTCAATATTTCTTCCATATATAGAGCATTATTAGTATTACCTTTGTTATATAATAGATATAATGTTTTATATCCCTTGCCCATTTTTTAACTAAAAATAAAAATTAATCTATAAAATAATATGTATATAATAAAAATGTCTTTTTTATAACTTTTGACTTCATTATATAATCATTATCATGGATTATACTGAATAATGCTTCCTGAAAAAAATAAAATAGGATATAAATATAATTTAAAAAATGGAGCAAGTTGCAAATGAAATATATATTCATAAACAACAAATGGTAATCATTACACATGAATAATAGTTTTAGTTTACATACTAAGTCTTCATTATTTATATTTCAATTTAAAGTATTTTTTCCTCTTGGTTTTTTTTTTTTTAAAATCTCTTTTAATTTTTATATGAAAGTATTTAATCAAAACACAAATAATATTTTCATATAAAACTGATTTGCTCAAAGTTAGACTAATTTTATATGATATCATACAAAAATATAAAAGGGATGAAAAACAAAAAAACATTATAAAAATATTTTTTTTAGTGTGGTGATTTACCACTTATTGATAATAAATACATGTACTCAGTATTTCATTTTCTAATTTATTCCCTTTTTTATCATATTTATATTCTATTTTTTTAAATTGTGTTATATAACCCTTAATATTAACTGTATAATATAATGAAAATGTTAGATAAATATAACATTATAAGATTCATTATAAGATAAAAACATTTTTTTTAATAAAAAAAATAACTGTAGAAAAGGTATTTTTATTATATATACATAATTTATTGACAAAACTGAATAATTTTTGAAAAAAAAAAAGAGCTGAATAAAAAAATTTATTATTTAATTAATACAGATTCTATAATTTTAAAAAAGTAACCATTTGAACTATTACAAATGTTTCTTTTGTTACAAAGTGCTTCTCATAGATTGTGAATAGTCTGGAACATTCATTTCTTTTCATTCTAAAAATCATTATTATACAAATAAAAAGATATTCTTTAAAATTTAAAAACTCAGATAATTTCTTGATTTAAAACAAATTTATTACTTTTTGTTAAAAAAAAAAAGAAGTCTATTCAAATTCTAGTTAGTGAAATATGGACAATTATATGATTTTACTATTGTAAAAACAATATGATTTTTTTTAAAAATTAATCATAAAAAGGACCTTACTTAAGGTAGTATGTCCTTTTTAATTTAAAAACTTGCTTCTGCTCTTTCTTATTTTGTATATTAAAAAATTACTAGATGATTCAGTTGATGAACCTCATCAGTATATAACACAAAAGAAATATAATAGTTTCATATATACCAAAGTAGTTCCAGCAGAATACATATAGTGACAAACATCAATACAAAAGAATACTTCAATTAAAAAAAGTTTTATCATTTTTCCACATTTAAGATTATTTTCTGTTCATATTCAGATTGAGCTAAATTAAAATGTGTATTTAAATTATATGATAATAATTTTACATGTTTAAATATGTTACCAACAGTATATGAAACTAAAATATTTATAGAATTCTTTCTTAAGTTGCTTGAATTTATTCCCCAATCACTTTAATTCTTTATAGTCAAGGTGTATTGTTGTGCTTAGTCTCTCCTTTGGCCATTTTGAGCATTTACAAGACTGTCTCACAGCAGAGATATTTCTATTTAATTATCCATCTTTCAATTTTTTTTTTTTTTCTCATCTCTGTTGTGTATTATATTTTTAATTAGTTTTGGTTTCACAATTTCAAATGAATAATAAAATGTCCTACTCTCATTGTATTTTACATGCTACATTAACAAAAAAATTATTCTCTTTTTAGTCACTTCATTAAAACCCTACAGCAGAATAAAATAAGTTTGTTTCACACTTTGCCACATAGAATACCTGAACATTCTAAATTATTTCACGTAATGCTAGTAGAATGTGAAAATTTTCAATAAACAAACAAATTTTTATTTCATAAAACAATTTTTAAATAGTCCATTGAAAGATAAAAATTATCTACATCATTGTTCTATAAATAAGTTTTAATGTTACTTATAAAGCTTGGATGATCAGACAAAAGTAGGTTTTGATGAATGCTAAAATCTGATTAAAACTGAACTAAAAGCAGAATTATACATTAAGATAATATTTATCCGGGTAATTATGTGCTAGATATGAAAGTTTATAATTTTCATATTGCTATTATAAAAACTATGTTTATTATTATTACTATTGCTGATAAAAGTAATTAACATTACTACGATTATTTTTATTATTACAGTAATTATTGTGGCTGGCAAGATTACTATTAATACTATTACTATTGAAAAATTTGTGAATGGCATTTCTTAAAAATGACCTATCATCTATTTAATTATTACAGTGATAAAGAATTTCCGATTAATATAAACCAGCCTCTTCATTTTCAATATTATGAACATTTCCTAATAAATTAAAAAGTCTAATAATATGACAAATATGGTCTTTGAATGAGTAAAAAACTGAACAATAGTGTTTTAAACAACAGAAGGCCCAATGAGAAGCTTTGGATTTTACAAATCTATCCATTGGTCATATTTACTTATTTTATTCTAATTGATTAAAACTTTTGAAAGTAAACCAATTTGCTTAAATAACTATCCTAATTTTCATGAGCTTGTATATGCACTATTAGCAAATGCTTGAATTCTTTTTCTACAGATTCATTCATCTATCTATATTATTTTAATAGTAGAGTACATTTATAATATAATATATAATAAAGCATAATAATTTAAAAAATAAAGACAATGGAAATATTACTTTTTAATTATTTTAATGTGTATGTTTTAGAGGAGACTATGACTTTTTTTAAAAATATAAATGTCCAGATTTATATCTCAGACTATATTAAATAGACAAAAATTTTATTGAAGTCAAAAAAAATAAATAAACAGAGTAAATAAAGTACCAGTATGTGATATATGTAGATGTATTATGATTCACAGATTGATCTGTATAGTAGTTATTACAAAACTCATCTTAATTTTTCTTCTGAAGTTAGAATACCAGTACTCACATTTATAAGTAGTGTTTTTGCTAGTCAGAATCCACAAAATAATTAAATAATTAATAATTATTCAGATTATTTTTAAGCATTTAATAGACTCTTTTAATATCTCTAAATGTGATTAATAAATATAAAATCACAGTATCCTTATAATTAAAGTATTTTATTAGAGCAATGTACAATGAATGATTTTATACCTGAACTGGTGCACACATGTGCATCTTTACTAATATATATTCCAAATGATAATTGCACAGTTGTAAAATATACAATTTGAAAATTAAGACTATTTGTTTTTGAATTTTTATGTTTAATTTTGATTGTTCTTAGATAGTCATTACAGATTAAACATTACAAGATAACAATATAATTAAATATAATAATTTGAAGCAAAATGTTAACAAAAACAATATTTTTTAATTATTTTAATGTGTATGTTTCAATAAACCTTAAAAGTTTTTTTAGAAATATAAACTTCCATATGTTTATTATAAATTATTTTCAAATGAATAAACATTTTATTGAAGATAAAAAAATTTAAAAATGGTAAAGGCAGTCATGATTTATGTAATTAGTGCATTGCATAAAATATTGCACAAGTTAAAAATCATATATGTGCACATAAAATTCCTATTTGCCATTTTAAAACCATAATGAATTAGAATGCATCTTCTCATCCTCTTGCTAAGTTCATATATAAGTCATCAACTAATTCCATGCATTTTCATTCTCATAAAAAGAAAACAAAGATTTCAAAAAATTGCATAGACTGATATTGTATAACTTGAAATAATTTAAACCAATAAACATCACATGATAAACATTTCTTATGCTTGTTTATAACTGTTATTAAAACAGGCAAAACTCTCTATATGTATTGCCACTCAGTGCAAGTCAGAGTAATCAATGGATGCCAGAAGACTTGTGCATAAAATCCCCATCTAGTGCCTACTCATCCAATATCCTCAGACTAATTTCTGGCTTGTGGCCTTCGTCAACTTAAGACAGTAATTGTCTGAACTTAAAAAAAGTTAATAAAATTATCATATGATTATTATAATATCACATGATCATCATTTCTTATGCTTACATAATCTGTTACATAATAGCAATTTTTTTTATACAATACTGCCACATAGATAGGGATTTTGATGCACTAACCTTCTAGCACCCTATGGTTTGCACTAGGTAACAATATTATATGAAGAAAATTGCTACTATTATCATTCTCTTTATTTCTAGTGTTATTATGTTAATTTTATATTTTAATATAATTTTACTCACTGGATGTAAATGTGTAATGGTTCAAAAGCTTCTCTTCCAGATACTGGCTCTAAAAAACCTGAACCTTTACCACGAAGTTGCACTTTGGCACCTGTTTCTGCTGCAACATGCTGCAAATAAATACCCTAGAAATAAAATAAAAAACTTTGTACAATTCAGTATTACTATTTAAAAAGTAAAAGTGTGTATATATACATATGTATGAATTTAATTTGTCAAATAAAAATTTTTATCAAAATTTTAATATCTAATCCAAGCATTTACATGATCTTTAAGTTTAATTTCAACGTGCCAAAAACAATTTCATTTTTACTCTAACTTGTCATATATATAATAACTGAATTAATAGGCATTAAATTGTAATATAGACAGTCTCATATTCTAATTTCATTTAGAGTTCTATTATAATGTCAATTCATACTGTCATTAGTTTTTTTTTTTTTTAATATTATCCAAGCTAATGACTTTTCATCAAAAATTCTGAATTTGAGACAATTTACCTGATTATAATATTTAGTTCAGTAACTTATTTTATTAATCTTTAATCTTTTAACAAATAATTAAAAAATATTAAAACTATGCAGTAAACAATCACTTTTATTCTAGTCATTTGCATCAGGCATTGAATAAGGCAACAGTCACTAAATAATAATAATATATATAACCAGTTTCTTTAATAATTGTTCAGATTAGATGTCACTGTTTAATATTATATAACATAAATAACTTTTATTCAAGAATTTTTTTTTTTTTTTTTTAAGTAAATAATTATTATGGTATTTTAATTTGGCATTTGTTTAATGCAGTGTCATAAAAAGAATAAACTAAGTCATAAAAGAAATAATCCAAAACAAAAACAACTAAACTAAACTTTTACAGTAACTTAAAATAACTTAGATTGATGATCATTATGAATAAAATCAAAAAAATATCCCAAACCAGAAATTCTTCACTATTCTTTCATTATAAATATATATATATATATCTTACAAATGTGACTAAAATAGCTTAAGTAATCAAGATTCTTGGAATAATAGAAAAAAATAAAATGAAAGGCTATACTAGATGAAGCAAAACTAAGCTTTCTATCAAAAAACATAATGGCCTATAAAATATGAGTTTCTAAAATTGACAAAAATTATATTCCAATAATGAATAATACATCCTATAAAACTAAACAAAATTCAAAATTTTTATAGGAATGTGATAGAGCTTCTATTACTAATGACAATAATTAAGAAATCCAAGTTTCTCGGAATATTAATATTTTTTAATGACTTAAAAATGCAAAAAACATTCATCCCAGAGATTAAATGCTAAAATTAACAATCCAATTTCCAAATCTTTTAATAAATTCAAAAAACTTTTAGAGATGTTTGATCCTCAATAAGCCTATATATATGTATCAATAATCGAACATTTTTGGTTAAATAAAAGTGATGGCCAAATGAGGTTTTTTCAAAGCCATTCAGTATAAAGATTCTTATTCTGTTTGATAGCAAATGCAAAGTGAAATGGTAGGATCAATAATAATAAAAAGTAGAGAGTGAGCTGATTCATTATGTAAAGATGAAAACCCTGTGATTATATGTAATATACACATATGCCATTTTCAACAAAGGCTTTCAAGTAACTAAGAAGTAATTGACTTGCTTTTTAAACATATAGCATTAAATAATGTCAAATATCCCATATGCAATACCATATATGAAAATTCAAAATAAAAAAGGCAAATAAGCAATATAAACTGCTACTTTATTCTTGATGACTATTTGATTTACAAAACTTCTGCACATTTTTATTTTTATAGATATGTTAAATAAACATATTATTTTCCAACTAAGATGGTGGGAAGGTATACATAAATTATAAACTAAACCAACACTCAGTTTGTCTAGATTTACTTCTTTTTTTCTCAATCTACTATTAAATTTTTTATACATAATCTCCCTTAATAACATTATTAATCATTTAACTATCATTCTATGATTTTTTTATTCTTTTGATATCCAAGGTTTGTATTACTAATTCTTTTGTCATAGTTTAGGCATCTAGCATTTGCTATTAGAATAATTTGGTACATTGTTCTTATATTGATATAATTACTTATCTGATCAAAATCTTTTGCAAAGTTATTCTTTTCATATTCATTCAACCTTTCAGTATTCCAATTCTTTCTCAGAACTAATTCTTTTATATATATATATTTATTTATTATTTTATCTCAATGATTACAATTATAGTCATCAATCCTGTACTTGCACCAGAATAAGACCATGGTATTTTCTTAAGGTCTATATGTAGTGCCTATTTACATTCCTCACAATTTTTCTGTATTATTGCAGATAATTCAGAATTGGTTAATTTTTTTTCTTTGCACTTCTGAGACATCAGATGTAACAATGACTTCCTTATTATTACTACGATAGTGGTCAAGTAATTGATTAGACGTTAAAATGTCCTTAGCTCTGTTAAAAGCATTTTCATATGTTGCATTCCATTTCCATCACTGTTCTTTTCTTATAATTGACATAATAACATAATAATAATATTCACATTTCCTTTTAGAAAACTCCCAAAAAAAGTGAGCAAGTCTAAAAATGCCTGTAAATCTTGATTTCTTTGTTTTAGCAATTATTATTTACAGATTTCACCTTTTCTGGATAAGGCTACTTTCCTTTATAATTAAATGTCCCAGAAACTTATTTTTAGTGGTAGTCCAAATATATTCAGCCTTTTAATCTCACACCAATTTTATCTAATTTAGCACAAACTTTATATACAAGTGCTGATAATTCACTGTTTCCACAGTTATTAAGATGTCATCAAGATAAGAATTAAGACCTTCCATATCCTGAAACAAACTGCCAACTTTTTTCTGAAACAAATTTAGTGCTATTGCTATCCCATAGAGTAATTTGTTGCACTTAAATAACCTAGGTGGATTGCAAATAGTTAATAATTCAGCCATTCTAGATGTGATAGGAATTTGATAGAACGGGGACTAAAATCAATTTTAGCAAAAAATTGTGCTTTCTGTAATTATGCTATTATCTTCTGCAGTCAAGATATCAGATAAGCTTTCTTATTGATGTACTTATTGAGTGCTATATAGTAATCTTTGCATAGACACTCGTTAGACTTCAGAATAACCACAATTGAAGTGGCCTAAGGTGATTTTTCTATCAGAGTCAAAATGCCTCTTTTAATCAACTCACGAATTGTTTATTCTATTTTTGATCTTGATGCAAATAGGACTTTACATGATCTACATGCAATTGATTGCATTTCTTTTAGTAGCTCCATGTCGTCCAACCTTGAATTTAGCTTTGTTGGTCTTGACTTAAATAACTATGGGTCTTTAACTTGGACCTCAAGCTCTAATTGTACTTTTTTAGTCACATTAATATAAATTCCTAATGACTTGATCTAGTTTCTTCCCCCAAAATAGAAATTGTAGTCACACTTCATGATATAAAAGGATAGAACTTTTACTCTGGACTTTACCTTAATAAATACCAATACTTTTTCACATATCTCTATTCTGTTACATTTACATGAGTGGTTACCACATCAGTTTTCTCAAATGTAACATTCATTTTACACTACCAAATTATTTTTATCCAATCCCTCTGTGATATTAATGACAATCCTGTGCTGCTATCCTGCTTCATAATAACTTTTTGCTCATATATATGTACATCCAAAAAATATGATTGTGCTCCACTTTATTTATTTATTTTTAGTTTTTAATGTCAGTTTTTTCCTTGACACTTCCTCCCCATATTTTAGAGCCCTAACATAAGTTCGTTTTACAATTTTTTACTTTACCGCAACAAACACACCATAAGGGTCCAGTTATGATATCTTTCATTTTTAAACCTGCAGCTTTTCTTCAGATGAACTTTTTCTCAATGGTAATAACATATACAGGCCTTATTTGGACTAAATTTCAGCTTCCATTTTGTTTACCACCATGGGAAATTTCAACCTGTCTTTAGTGTTTGGAATTCTAAAGCATATTTCATAACAATTCATGGGTTGTACATTTCTCAACTATATGTTTATAGGCTAACTCTGGCTTACTCAGAAGAACTTGACTTAGCTTATTGTCAATCATTCCCCATAACAGTTGATTTACAAGCATATTTTCTGGGGAAAGTTACACTCTTTAGCTAATATTTTTAATGCCATGCTGTAATCTTGTTATTTCTCACATGATGCTTAACTCCGATTTTTAAATCTTAAGCATGCCACTAATTTTGATGACACAGATTCAAAACATGTGCCTAACTTATCTTTTAATTCCAGATATGGGTACTTCTTCAGGATGTTTCAGTTCACAGAGCGGTTCACAACTGACAAGGCCTCTTTCCCCGACAGCCACATAAATGTGTTGTTAGCTTTAACTTGTAATCATTGTCTATGCTATTCATCAACATATACCTCTCTATAAGTTCTACATAAAAGCACCAATCCGCTGCATTGTTTATATCAAATTGACTTGAAGAATTATTCTTTAATGCCATTTTTCATATAAATATTCAGCCACCGCATTCTTTTTATAGACAACAATAATGAGAAATTTCCGCTTTCTAACTTGATGCACTGATGTACCTCTTTACAGGTTCTTCCATTGTTGAATTGCGCCAATTTGCTATATTCCCTGGTGATATTATTTACAATACCAGCTGGATCACATCAACATATTTGTAATAAAAAAATATTAACGCAAATTAAACTTAGGAGTTTATTTACTAGTAACAAAATAATCTATATATAAGCAGATAAAAATTAAAGCATTTAATCTTCTTAAAAATAACATATCTAATTGTAGGCTTTGTCCATTTATGTGTTATCTTGACATAAGATCTTTTATGCATGAACACACACTTTGTTAAACTATCTGCAGTTTTATACTAGTTTAATTTCTGCATTAATCTGAATACTTTATCATATATAAATTTTACGAAGACCGATGCAAATTTTCTAGAGTATAATTAATGAGGGGTAAATTTATTCATATTTTTTTCTGTGATTGTTATTATATCAAATAAAATATATTTACAATCAACTAAGCATATAGATATATACATATCTGCACACACTGCATTACAACTATTACAGATAGTTCAGATACATAATAAAATGTGAATTGGATTCAATAAGCTTTCTAGTGAAAACCATAAAAATAACATACAATATGATAATCTAAGTCAAGAGCACACAACAATCATATAAAAAAAAGTTTGTAAATTTTAATATTTAAAACTACAATTACTATGGTAACCACAGAAAACATATATAAGCATGTAGCATTTATTTCTTGTTTCTCAATAAATACATGAGAATGTAATATCCTTTCTGAATCTCTTTGGATATGTTATGTAGATAATAAAAAACAATCTTTAAATAGCCTATTCCACAACAAAGGCTTTTCCAATTCTACAGAAAAACCTGACAGAGAAGACGATATTTAACAGATTGATTAAATGCTGGATAATTTCAATTTGCTTTAATAATTTACTCATTCACCACAGAAATAATTGGATAGCTAAATAGATTAATAATATAATAGATATCTGGAAAAAAAATATTAAGTTTGATTAGAACTTGAAGTTTTCTTCAAATGTTTCATTTAGTTTCAAATCCTAGGTCAGAGGCATAAGTAGTAGATCATTAATTACTATGCTATATGTCCCTTACATATAAACTTCATACTACTTATAGTTGTTGTTTTTTTTTTTACTTTTTAATACTTTACACTTTCTTAAATAAATTCATACATAATTTTGAAGCATTAATTTTTGTAACACTGCATCTAAATCAATGCACTGTTTTCCTACTTTTGAACCAACCTATATATAACAAATTCATTATAATAAGCCTGTTTTAAGAATTACTGATACACATATATGCTTATATTTGTATTTATATTTATTATATTGTTTGTAGCAAAAAAAAAATTTGATAAAATTAATACTACTATTTCCACAAAATTTTAAGAATATACATTATTATTTTTATTACTGAAAAAAATGGGGTAACAAACTTTGAAAACTTAATAATTATGTAATAACTTTTAAGATAAAAAAAGTTATCTTTAAGTAAAACACAAAGCAAAAAATTATTCAATAGTATTTTTCTGAACATGAAAATTGCATAAATATTATAATTTAAACAAATTATTGAATCAGGACTTTAAATACTAAACATTTTAAAAATAATGACGTCTGTTTGATTTGATATATTTAAATGTGATTTTGATACAAGTATTTAAAAAATAATATATTTTTTTTTTGTAAAGCTATTTCAAAGTAATCCCATTATTTTAATTCTAAGAACTATAATTATTCTATATAAATTTGCTACTACAAAAGTATTTAGTAAATAGATTAATGGTCATTCAAATTCAAGAAGAAAACAAGAACAAAAAGCTAAAAATCAGTTTTACAATAGTTAAACTAATTCATAAGTAATGTTTATATAAATTAAATGCCCTTTAATAAGTTAGTTTGTCAAAATGTATTCACAAAGGTCCTTTAAATCTATTTATTTATTTATTTATCTAGTAATGCTAGCTATTAACATTTTCAACAGCAAAATTTTCTTCCTGAAAGATTATAATAATTTGCTTAATTGAAATTCTTCCCTGCATTTTATTTTATTTTCAGCCAAATTTTTCCAATCAAAGCAATTGATAATGTATTTCTTAGAATGTCTTTGAAATAATGTTATTAGGTATGCCATAAAATATTTATCTGTTACATTTTTTTCATTAGTTTCATATATCCAATTTCGATTAAGACATGCCATTATGATGTCACTCAACCATCCAATACATTTGGTTTAATACATATATATAAAATATGTATGTTTACATGGAAAGACATTGTTAGTTTCATATATTGATAAAAATTACCAATGTGTGAGACATATTATCTTTAACATTATTCATTAAAACCAAATAATTCTGCTCTAGTAAGTCATATCAAAGAAAATCAGTCTGTGCATAATACTACTGCATTGCTCATCAATACCAAAATCAGCAAAAACAATATTTTTTCCCCCAATATTATTCTCTGGATAGCATGCTCTCAATGTACACATCATGATTGCCTATAGTTTACAGTGAAGTCTTTGGCAATGAAATAATCACAATGCCGCAGTATTTCCACTACTATTTTCACTATATTATGTCCAAACCAGTATGAAGGAGATCACCACATCGATGCACTATATGGTCAAACAAACTTCTTGAGCTTCCAGTGGTCTGATCATGGATAAATGCAGTTCAAGTTGGCATTATACTGAAGTATCATCATGGATAAATGTAGTCTGTAGCAAGATAACATGAGAGGCAGATTTTCTAGCTTGCATTTACACTAGTAATACAGTAATGCATTTAGCAACTATCTTTAACTCCATTTTACTTTTCAATACCATCTGGTAATAGTGATTATACAAGCTTACTATAGATGGTTAAAAAAATAGAAAACTGCTCTTATTTTATCATATACTGTACTCTGTAAACTAAAAATTAAAGTGATTTGTTACATTTTAAATTATTTATTTATATATGTACACACACAAATGTACACACATTATATTTAAATAAACAAACAATGTGTTGTATATATATATAATGATAAAAAACATTAAACATTTAATTATTATTCTTTATAAAATATTATTTATAGCATTTATTGGCTCTTCTATTTGATTACAAACCATCAAACTATACATATATTTGTAACCTGAGAAAGAGTAATTAACTTTCCTTAATAACATATTCCTTAAGCTGTGCTAATTTTATGCTTATACACTCACACACATACATCAACAAAGTTATATTTACATGAAATCCGCAATGATAATCAATATGCAACTTATTTCAATATACTTACACCAGGTCCTAAAATCTTCTCTTTAACATCAAATGCCACAGGAGCAGTTTCCAATCCAACAAATATTTTATTTTGAACAAAATGGAACTAAATGAAAAATAAAAATTACTTTAGGGATAGAATTCTATAAAGAAAACTTATATGTGATAGGCAAAAAATAATATTATTAAATGCTAACAGATGGTCATTGTTGATGGCACTTTGCTATTGTTTATTACATTGTGTAATCTGTTTCATCATATCATATTTAAAACATGAAAAATGTCAAGTATTCTAAGCTATGTACATAGTACAATGTATATAAAAATACTACTAATAAACTAATTTTAAAAAAATACATATTACAGTTTTTAAAAAAAGTTTTACTTACAAATAAAGATATTGAATAACTACATAACATTCTATAAAAATTCTAAATTTTTAATTATAATTTTACATAATCTCATTTCCTTCATGTTGGATGAATGAAAATTGACTGATAAGCATCAAATCATTCTTAAATACTTCATTATTTTACACTGTATAAAAACATGACTGGAGTGCTCAAAAGTTTTCAAGTAAAGAAAGAAAAAAATATATTTAGATAAGAGAATAAGGCTGCTATGTCACATGATTATAAAAAAAAAAAGTGATAAAATAATTGCAAACCAACATGCCTGAATACATAAAGTACATAAAAGAAATAAAAATTATAAATTTAGATTTACATTATCATATAGGGAAATCAATAAAATACAATGCTCCTTAAGACTAATTACTTCTTTTAAAATACTTTAATCACTGATAATACTTTGGAGCTCAAACATAACTCAATCTCTATCCACAAAACGAACTACCATATCAATGAATATTTTTGTCTTAATCAAGTTTTATCTATCAATCATTCTTTTTAATTTTAATATCATCATGGCAAAATTATTCTATTTGGCTAAATGTGTAATTAGAAGATATTGTATACAGTTATATCAAGACTGTATGTATATACATAACAATGAACTTATTTTCTGATCAGTTCCAAAATTAAAATATTTAATCAGAAATGAGTTTTTATTTTAACTTTATATAAGCAAGTTTACCATGACTACTGATTAAAACAGACAAAACTCTCCATACAGTAGTGCCACTCAGTGCCAACCAGAGTAATCAATGGATGTCAGAAGGCTTCCCTATCTAGTGCCTACTCATCCAATATCCCCAGACTAGTTTCTGGCTTGTGGCCTTCGTCAGTGAGGAGCTTTGGATCTGAGTGCACTGCACCTAGATCTTAGGATCTAATGCAACCCTCCAGCAGCCACTATTTATCTCTACTTAGCTACAAAACTATGAGAATAAAATTGAAAATACAATAATATTTTCAATCTAAGCTCAATAACTTATATAGTTATATGGGTCTGAACCCAGTTCAGTACCCATACATTTTGGTGTCTTTGGCTCTAACAACCATAGCCACCACTATCCTATTAGGCACAAGCCTTTTAGCAATCATTGATTACTCTGTTTGGCACTGAGTGGCACTACTGTATGGAGTTTTGCCTGTTTTAATAACAGTAATGTGCTAGCATAAGAAATAGTGATCATGTGATGTTTAGTGACTAGTGATTTGATTAACAAAGTTAATTCCCATCAAGAACCATTAAAGTTGCTAAATTCTACCTAATTGTACAGATTATGGTTGTTTTATTTATTCACGTGTTTAAATACTTATAGTTCACAAGTTATGCAAGTGATCTGTTTCATGATTTTTCAAATTTTATATAAATTCATTTTTTTAATTGTAGTGCATGCTTAATATTAGTTATGGAGTATAACATAAGAATATTTTTTAACATATAAAAATAAGCACAGTATATCACAAAAAATATTCACACAGAATAAGACAAAAAATTTTCTTAATCTTTTGCACATTTATATTAAATTAGCATTTATTTTAAGTAATATCAGTAATTTTAAAGATATTTTCAAATCCACTGGATATGTTTAATTGTATCTTTTTTTTAATAAATAACATTAAATGTATCACTGTTTTAAATCATATTGGATTCATAAATGAAAGATGCCTTTAAAAAATAATTAGCATATAAAACCATAGGATTCATGAACTGAAGTTTAAATCTAAGCTGCTTGAAAAAAAATTTTTCAGGTAATCTATCCATAGATAACCCATCTAACTCAATAATATTTTCTTTTTTTATTATTTGTCTGTGGAGATCTTTATCTTTAGCAGGACTTCTTAAGATTATTTTCATAATCATATATGAAATAGATTACTTTGGCTAGAGTTACTACAAATAAACATAGCCACTGAATTCATATTAAATAACTCCTAATATGAAAATAAAAAATTAATAAGTATATAATAATTTATATCAATTCATACTTAATTTTAACAAAGACTGGATGATCAATAGTAATAAATGAAAAATTCTATACTTTATATGTTAAAATGTTTCTATTCTTAAAATAAAAAATATCCACACCCCAAAAAAAATTCTTAATAAAAATATTATTCAGAATTTTTGATGTATAGATGCCTACATTCAAAAAGAAAATATAGAAATTTCCCTAATATGTTATGTGGTGAATTTATCAATATTAATGCATTAAAAAAAATCATCAATAGAGATGTAATAGACAAGTCATAAGTAAAATTTAGAAATAAAAAATCTTACAGACAGTTTGATTAAAATATTGTTCAGAATTTTTGATGTATAGATGCCTGCATTCTAAAAGAAAATACTGAAATTTCCCTAATATGTTATGTGGTGAAAAGTTTTTTATCAACATTAGTGCATTAAAAAAATCCTCAATAGAGATATATTGGTCAAATCATAAATAAAATCTGGAATTAGAGAATCTTACAGAATTTGATTATTAATGACATAATTCTGATTGGTCAGCATCCTTAGCCATTATATTTCTTTAATAAATTCAGCAAATAACTTTACAATGATAAACTGTTTACAATGATATAATAGTAAATGTTAAATCATTTACAATGATAATTCCAGGAAAAAGTAAAATAAATTCAGGTAACAATTTAAATGATTTTTCTTTTTATATTTGAACTTTTTTTATAAAATTCTTTGAAGGAATTAACGTATTCTAATCGCAGTTTCTTGAGAGAAAAAATTTCTAAAAATAAAATAAAACAATTTTATTGTTTAACATTAATCTGCAAAACATTTTCCTTATTTCATCTGCTACCATTTAACAAATGCAGTCCATCTTTTTAATAATACTTTAATTTTAAAATGGATGAATTATTGGAGATATCATGTGCACACACATGCACTTTACTGTAAGATCTATTCAAATATTGATCTCAGCCAGGTTTTAGAACTTAAATACAACAAGTTTCATCTTCAGAAAGAATTTACAAAAAAATTCTTTTCTTCTATCAATCCTGCTCCCATGGATAATTTAAAATATAAATTATAATAATTTGAATAATTTAAAATCAAGTAACAGTTGTATAACTTTTTATCTTTTTTAAGGCATGACCAAAACATTCACTTAAATTTACAATGAAGATATAAAAAAAAAGAAAATAAAAAAAGTATATACAGAATTTTTTTTGAAAAAATTCTTTAAACAAAAAATTTCATTTTATTTTCTCTTTAACACACATCAAATTAAATTCCATTTTCTATATACAATCAAACTATCAACAAATATACACATATAAAAACTTAACTTTTATATTAAAATACTAAAAATTGATATATTTATACATATATATTTATTGCTACTATTTCTTTGCATTATGTTTTTTTTTGTACAGAAGATTTTTTATAATGAAGTCCTATAGAGCAAATAAATTACACAATGAATATTTTTTCTCATAAGACTTTGTTTCTTTGTTTATAAATATTTCAACAACAAAGCATTAAATATAGTTGCAGATTATTGCAATCTGCCAGACCATAATACTATTTTAACTAAAACATTATCTTTCAAACACTTTTTTCATGCACAATAGACAATGTTATAAGCAGATTTTTGGTACTCCAATGGATTCTTCCATCTCAGGAAATACAGAAAAATTTGAGTTTTAGAATAAGTGCTTTTAAAACTTTTATCGGTTCAGATTGTCTGGCTACATAGTAAAAATAAGCTATATGATTTCTTCTCACATATAAACAATATCCATACTAATATTAAATTCACAATGAAAACAGAGACTGATGGGAAACTTCCTTTCTTTATTGTACTCATCACTAAAAAATAATAATCTTTTATATTAACAATTTTTATTAGTCATTCATTAGACTAGAGATTATCCAATAATGAATAATATTTCTGTAGCATAATTTTCACTACATCACTTTCATGCAAGGTAGGATCTGGTTTCTATCCCTACCTTTATATTGGAGATTATAAATCTTTTTCACATATCTTTGGTTATATGTTTATGATAACATCTCTCCACAAGATGTTAAAAGCAGATAGAAATCAGTCCCTACCTTGTGTGAGAGTGATGTGGTGAAAATTACACTCCAGAAATATTATTCATTATTGGACAATAATCTTTTGTCTTTTTCTATTTTCAGAAAAAAATACATGCAAAGACTAAGACTTAAAATTTTCATTTCATCAACCTAGTTCAAGCCTCTGTATCAAAGAGATCTTTCAAATAAATAATATCTAAAGGAGGAAATAAATCATATAGGCAGTATCTTATTAGCTAATGATTATAATAATGGAATCATAAATCAAGCATTAATTTGGCCCAATATAGTCATAATAAAAACAAAAGTACAATAATAACAGCAACTTAATATCACTAATCAAAAAATTGGTTAATATTTTGTCAAAAAATTGGTAACATTTTTTCCAGATATAAGGATAGAACCCCTCTTGTAGCCAAAAAAGTTTATAAAATCCCCGTGAAGTTTATCGAGTCACTTTATGTATGAATAATTGTTATATTAGTACTACTTCAAAAAAACTTGGGCAGAGTCAAGCCACCATGAAAAGGCATAACAACATAGATATATTCTAACTTAATAGCACTGAGTCAGCTCAAGTTTTTTCGCAGTATTTCATAAGTATATGAAGAGTTTAATGTTAAATAATTATATTAGTATTAGTAGAGATGACTATTATAATGCAGTTAAGCAGTACTCATCATCACTGGTATTCTCTCTATGCTATGGATACTGATCATAATGTGGATTTTTCAAACACCACAATCTTTATTTAAATGTTTCATTCTTGAGGAAAGAAAAATCAGAGGAGTCATTAAGATTCTTAAGAAATGAGATTGTATCAACAAAAGTGATTATTTTCCATTTCGAAAAAAAAAAATTATAAAGTTTATTAATTCAGAATACCTATTGATTTTATTTCAATTTTCTTATCTTTTGTCATTCCCCCATTTTCATATTTTAAAATGTTTCTGCTTTTTATTGATTGAATCTTTAATCATGTTAGATGAGTTTTTGCTTGCAATGCCTCTACAGTGGGTTTTTAAAAATAACACTCATCACCCAGTTATTGGCATATAAAATCCAGACAAAATGTTGGTACAATAATACTATTAACTATATATAAATAAATTCTGATGATATGTTATTTATATCTGTCGTCAGTGAAAATCTTCATTTTAATATCATATGTACACTGATTAGAAAAAAAAATTAGAATATCTAATTCTATAGTCTTTCTTGATTTTTTTCTCGTCTCTGTTCTTATTTCCACTCCAGTTAATTAGGATGATTTATCTTCATTCTAATTACCTATTTAAGCTTTTGAATAAATATTAGACAGCGAAGACTTTCAAAAATAATTCTGACTAACTAACTAGTCTTTTTAATATCCATTTAGTTGTCATTTTATTCCCATCTATCAAAAAGTTTCAAACATGTATAAATATGAACCCAAATCATCCAACTACAAACATCTAGACATAATTTAGTAGCCTTTACTGATATATTTTAGTCAGCAATGATCATCCCAATTTCCATCATTAGGCAAGTTATTGATTTCCATATGACAATACTAAGATATTGTCTTAAGTAGTATATACGCCACAAGTAAAAGCAATCGTGGATAATGCAATGCAAAAATATCATTTGATATGAAAATGGTTATTTAATCCAAACTTCATATAATTGTCTAAAGTGAATCTATAAGTTAACAATGTTTAATGTAGATTGGAGTTCTAATTAATAGTGAAACTTATTATATACAAGATGACAATAATATTAATATCTTGACTTGATTAAATGTATGCAATAGAAGCATTTCCTTCTCCTGCAAAGTGGTTATGAGAGCATATAAATATTAATAGCATTACCATCTAATATATTCATAAATTTACTCAAATGGTAATGTAGACTGATATCACTTCAAAATGTACTACATAAGAATCTACAAGAAAGTGAAGGTGATGTGGTGTTTGAAAAACATTTAGTTTTGCACAGTTTTTATATTAGTAATACTTTTGTCATCAAACAGCTAATTGAAAATAGAATCCTGAACTTATCTGAAAATATTCAGCTACCTGAAAAATTTTCAGAATGACAGAGAACTTTAGTCACAAACATGACAAGCTTGTAAATATGAAATTGTTGCATGCAAATTACCTCAAAAATAACACATTTTCTACAGAATATAAAAATTAGGAATCGATGAACTTGTTTATTGGTTATACTATTAGCAGTATCAGATCTTTATTTAGTGTACTAACTGGTTCTACAACAACATGCATATTAAATAATCAATACTTACTATCACAAAGGAAGTATAAATGAAAAAATTAGAAATATATATTATGTTCATGGTATCTTAAATTGATATTGCTAAAGATGACAGAAAATAGTAATCTAATAGAGTCTATTCAGCAAAGATCACTCTTGATATGGGAGTTATAAATTAAGATTTTAATATAGAACACATCAAACTTTTCTATATTTTATAAGGAATAGCTTAATTAAAATTAAAATATAAATTAAACTTCATAATGCACAATATTAAAATTAAGATGTGTACACATTTGTAATTTTTTTTAAAAAAATATCTACAAGTATGTGTGTACATTCATATATAAGAAAGTAAAAAATAAAATACTTACATTTCCTGAATGTGGACTTGGACTTAGAGACATAAGTGGCATAGGAGTTTGTGTTGGATTTGGTCCAAATGTTGTTGGAATTTTTAAATTCCCTTTAATTTTAGTATGTGAATTAATAATATCATGAATTTTTGAAACAGCCACTGAAACAAAAAAAAATTATATTAAAAAATATTGAATTATTAATATTTATAATAACCTTATATACATTTTATTATATAATTTACTAAACTATTTTTTTTCTCTATACAATTATAAAATGTTTTTATGAGATTTCTAGCTGTGTGTGAATTGAATAGGCAAATATATATGTAAGCACTTACAGTGCTCGACAGGAATCATTTCATCAAAAAAAAAAATTATTATCAGTCACTAAGTACAATCACAAAATTACTAAATTTAGTAGCCAAATATGATATATTAAATAGATCAATGCAGTAAATTTGTTTGTTGTAATATATTCAAAAATCAAAAATAATCAGGAAATCTAATCACTATCTTATCAACTATTAATAGAGATAAGATGAGAAGCCTACAAACAAATGGTAAATCAGTGTCAAATTACTACTTAAGTATTTCAAATATAAGAAAATAAAACATGATTAGCAGTGATAGTTATAGAAAGATTTCAACAGATATCATAGAGATATTGACAAAAATTAAAGTCAGTTCACATGAACAAATTAGGCTATTTGACACAAACAATGGTAAAGTTGCAAATGATGGGTAGTTTTAATAGCAGTAAATATTCTCATTACAAATCCAAAGTAAATTAAAGATTAGCAGAGGGACATGAATTAATGCCAGCCTATGCAATATCTTCCAGTAATAAGAAGATAGTCAAGTTTGTAGGTAGTAGTAAATTATATGGCCAAAGAATGGCATGCAATCTATACAATGAATATCAAAATTTCACCTCTGCTGATATAGCTAAAGAACTGATTTACCTGTTTCTCTATCAAGTAGTCTAATACTAAAATAGTTGATCACTTCTAAAAAACTTTTTGGGAATATTAGCATCCAACATTATATTACTGAAATTTTATAAATCCATACTGTGATTTTTTTTATATAATAACAACGTAGCTACTTTCAAAAATAATAACTTATAACCATATATCATTAATATCACTCAACAATAAAAAAAAAAAATACAAATGCTTTCTTAGCGTGCATAGAAACTTATTGAATGATGTCCTGCAAGTATCAATTAAATGCCCTACAGTACTATAGAATTCTAGAACAAGAATAATTGATTAGACAAACATATTAAAAAAGTACACCATTTGATTTTTATCATCCTTATATAACATTTTAATTATACTGCATACTGTAGTATTATATAATATACAAAGTGCTATTTAACTAATACATTGCTTTAAAAATTATATATGCTATGGATATGTTAACATGTATATCAGTGAATTTAGCATCAATAAACTAAATCCATCTGTGTGTGGCATATTCAATACTAAGCAAGGAATGTATCCAAAAATTGTCGCCTTTTTTTTTATGACAGTAAGCAGAAAGTTAAGATTAGTGAAGCTTTATGGAAAACCAATTTGTGGATATAAAATAGTCTTTCATGTATCTTATTCTTAATATCACCAGTTTCAGTAACTTGTGATATGAAAACAATATTAAATAAAAAATTTAAAAAATTAGAAATTCCTAAGTTTCACATGTGACTAACTGTATGAATAATATTATGAGTAATCTTTTAAACAGCTATTTTATTGTCTCATCCATTCTACAATATACACCTGATCAATCATGTAAATTGCTAACAGCGCAGAGAAAAGTTGTGTAATATTTTGTCACTGTATCATTAACTGTGAATTATTAAATAAAAACAAATAGACCCAAAATAATACATTAATAATGGTTATAATTTTATTGATTTAATAATGGAAAAAAAAACAAGTCATAAGCTGAGTGAATATATTCATGTACTTATTTTCTTGTGTAGAGTTGGTAGTGTACAAATGTAAATCTGCTCTTTTCTCAAATCATTACTGTACATTCTTTTTCATAACTATATTATTCTATTTTCACATCAGACATTTTGAATGATGGCTTGGTATATTTAACCTTAATCTGTACCATACTTATGTAAATAACAAACAATTTTTCATGATCCAAAACTTTTAACAGCCCAAGAAAAGCTACCTTTGTATGATAAAAGAAAAATATATATATTGAGAAAGAAAATGATCACATTCATGCAATCACTCACAAATATAGATTTTTGAGTATAGCAATCACATACATGTATGTGTTATCTCAAATACATTTAAGTATAGACATAAATGCTCACTCTTTCTTTCGTAATTTATACAATAGTTTTTTTCACAATTATACTTGCATTTGAAAAGAATATTCTGCACCAAACATGTATTAAAGATATATTTAAAGTTCCTGATATTTTCCCATGTAATAAGTATTGATGTATGTGAAAATAAATTACTGTATTACATTTCAATGAACAAGTTTTTATAGTTATAATTATATTATTCTATTTTTATTCCAATTATTAAAAACATAATATATATAAAGTTCAGTATTTTCACAGATTTCAAAAATCCACACATGGAAGACTTGAGACCAACTAGGCATAGTTACAAGGAAGGAGAATGCTACTAAACACTAATATTATTTATGTAACCAATCAAATCAATTCTCAGTATTCTTAAAACTACACTCCATATTTTTGGAAGCAATCCAACCAATGAAAAAAATATCAAATTAATTCACTTCACTATATATATATTTCATTAAAAACATTCATTCCTTGGGTGAGTTAAGAGTCTTAACACTTGATTTCTCTTACTAGAAACATGCAAATTAAAAAAAAATATGTGGAAAAATATATAATCATTTAATCAAAAAATTAAATTAATTTCTTTCTATATTTTAGTCTACTGAAAAATTTCAGTCAAGTCTCTTTATTCATACATTTTAAATTTTTTTACTAAATTTGAAAAAAATTTCGTCATAACAAGAATGTAAATACACCTGGGTCTCGTTTTACGAGATAGATAGGTTCCTCAGAAAACACGCGCAAACGAAATCGCGCAAAAGTAGACGTAACTTACCTTGAAAAAGGGGAGATACGGACTGAGATTTTTCAAAACTCGCATAAAAGCAAAGCACCAACGTAAAATTACTTTAAAATTCGTGCAAAAAAAAAAAGGAAATAAAATATGACTAATAAAAAATTTCAAATTTGAAAAAAATTGATACAAGACAAACTTTTTTTAACTATAATATTTAATTTTATTCAAAACAATATATTTTTATGCATAATTTACAGTAATTTACATTTTTTTATACACGTTTTAATTATTATCGCGATTTGCCGATAAACAGTTCGTTTGCAAACTCGTAAAAAAATCAGATTCTTCACATGAGAAAATACAACTAGCGCCAACGTCACACTCATGTTGTTAATGGTTTTCTGGTGACAACGTAATTAGTAATTAATCTAACAACTAAAAATTAAATTCTTATTTTGTCTTTAATTTTTTAATTTTCAATTTTAATTGTGCTCACTGCTATTACTGATTAAAAATAAACTTATGGACACTAAATGATTAATAATTGATTACGTTCTTTTTTAAAAAGTAAAAGCAGAATGTGATTTAAAATGCAAAATTAACACGCACAATGTTTGAACAAATTTACATTATAATCTTGTAAAATTTAATGCGTGTATACATAAAATGTGGAAATCATGATTTTAATTTCATTATTGCATAAAATCTTACTATTATAAAGCACTGAAAATATTGAAATTACTAAGAGGAAAGTCGAATTCCAATAATGTGCTATTACTTTCAATATACGCGAAACTTATTATTTAAAGTAATAACGCCTTATCGGAGTTCGACTTCCGGTGAAACATGGAAGTTCGACTTCCAGTGAAACATGGAATCGCGTAACTTCAAAATCGTGTTAAATAAGTCCGCGTAAAAAGAGACCCAGGTGTATAAAGGAAATGACTATTGTAAACATAAAGTTCTTTACTATGTAACATACATTCATTCCTAATGTTTTTATTAATACTTTTAGATTTTTCAAATATTTATTTATTATGAGTAAAAGAAAATCTATTACAATAAAAGCAAAATATTCCAAATGTTGGCTCTGTTTTCAATTGCAAAATAAAATGTTTGAGATGTAGATATATGATTGAAAAAAATATAATATAGTGCTATGAAGAGATTATTTTGTTTCAGTTATATACATATATTTACAATGCTGTAACTTAATTCAATTTCATATTACAATGTGGAATTAACTATTCAAGATTTTAATAAAATAGATTATCTGCCTTATATGTTAATTTACCTTGTTGATAAAGGTTTGTTTAAAAGTGACTGCTAGATTAATAATTCATGCTTCAATAGTGTCGGACATATTAACATCATTAATACAAAAAATGAGAGTTCTATACGATATAAAGGTACAATTTTCCTCTAGTTAGTTCATGAAAAAGGTTGTTTGTGAGAACTTTCCTGCAGAGTGAGTATTTTGATTTTTTAGGTCACATAATGACTAAGAAAATAATACAGAATTATGATGAATTTACATCGCCTCAAAATTGTTTAAATATTTGTCTCAGTGAAAATACGATTGGTTCTCCCTCCAAGGTGCCTGCAATGCCATCTGAGAATCAATGCAATGTGCAATGTAGCAACTTAGTTTAGTTATTCACCACAAAAATGTTAAAAGATTAGCATGTCTATATGATGGCTTATGTCATGAAATGTGAATGTGTGTTTTACATGCTTGTCAATAATTTTCAATGCTCTCCCTACCATAAAGACATTTTGCAAACTACTTGAAATATTCTCGCAACTCAAGGCTTCATTGTCATACAAAATCTGAATTATTTTGAATATCTCAGTAACAGTTTGTCCAATGTAAAATAAAAAATAAAATTTAAAGTTAGTGTGTTGTTCCACCAAGGGTTAGTGTACAAAACACTGCGACACTACACTCCCTGTGTTTTAAGCTAGGATATTATATAACATATTCTTTCAAAAATGGTGCTTCAGGCAGCTTGTATAGGGAAACAATCATCAATCTCCTTTTCATTAGGTTACATTGTGTATATAGCATATTAAAATAAGCATGATCTTTATTTGATGTTAAATTTTCCAGCAGTAGTACTTAGTTGCTGCAAAATTCCAAATCAGATAAACAAAAATGGAAAATTTGTATTAAAATTAAACAAACCAAAATGTTATAATAGCTTTTACCTATCAAACTTTCCATCTTACTTTTGCAAAGTAAGATTAATTAATAATCATTTTAATAATCTTGAAAAACTCTTTAATTGATTACATAAGAAATTAAGTATAAGTCTAACACTATGCTGTAAATAGTTTTTTACATTAATTTAAAAAATTTCCAAGACTTACAGATATAACATTGAAATATAATGGGAATTTTTCTGATTAATAATTAAATAAAGTTTCAGCTAAGATATAATCCAAAAACAACTGATTAAAAGTCAAAAAAGCAAATTGAAACCATGGGATCTAATAATAGAAATAGTATTTGTCTGTATACATAATGCTTATACAAACTTTTGCTATTATATTATTATACTAGTTATATTTAGATGCTCTCTTTCTATCTGCAGATAGGAAAAAAAGTACTTTCTAAAGACAACATGAAATAAAATAGTTGAGAATCATCAGTAATCATTTATAAATTATTACTGTAATAATTAAATATGCTGGATATTTAGTTCTTGACATGCCTTTATTGAGATGAGATAAACAAAAGTTTTCAAATGGTAAAAAAAAAAAAAAACAATATTCATACAGTGATTCAATATCTTCATAAAAATAAAACATAATACTAAGTAGATTCATATAACTTATTTAAAAATATGAGATAAAAGTATGTCAACATATACATCAATCACAAGACAGACTGGTTAAATAAAGCCTCAATTAAGCAGAAAAGAAATTGCCAATAATCGAAGCATCTTTCGTATGGGTCACAAAACTATTAATTCTTTAATAAAAACAATGAATATGACTTACTTTTTCCAAATAATTTCTATTTTATGAAATGAATTAATATCTTTAATTAAAGAAAACATAATATTTTTGGATCAGATGTCATGGCTTAACTACAATGAATTTGTATTCCAAAACAAAATCTTCCAACTAATTATTTTAAAAGAATTATATTTTATTGGTTACAAAATGCCACTTTAAACTTATTCATCTCATCTAGTGCCATCTGACTTTCAACTGTTTTCCAAAGTCAAAAGCCATCCATTACCAAAAAATGGTGTAATAAAGAATATAATTACATTAATACAAACTTTTATATTTATGTTTTTTCATAGTAAAACAGAATATTGGTTTAAATTCTTTTTTAAAAAATTTAAATCAATGTTTTAATATCATTTACATAAAATTATATAAAGACAGTATTTTAAAGTTTTCTTTAAATTTATGTTGTTAATATCTAGGAATGATTTATCAGGTAAGATAAACTTTTTATTATTTAAAAATCATAAAACTTCAAAATGAAAAGAAAAATGGATCTTCCAAAAAATCATATCAAAGAAATAATAAATAGTTTTCAATAAATTTAATTAAATTAAATAACTTATACAAAAATACTTACAATCTATACTCGCTTTTGTTGGACCTTGGACGTGTAAATATAAAGGCCTTTCTCTAAAAATATATACATATATATATTTAAATAATAAGTGTAACATGCTTTAAAAAATAAATAGTCATAATAAAAAGTCACTAAGAGCTATGTTTTTAAATTAGCTTGAATGACAAAATAAAATTATTTATATTTCTAATTATAATAATAAATGATTAATGATAAATCAAAATTTAAAAAATATCTTCCCTTTTTACTATAGCAAAAAGCAAAAGCAGCTAATTCATGATGACTTACTATTAATAGATTAATGAATTTCTCATAAATGAAATATATTTTGATACCAACAACAAAATAGAGGTTATGCTAAATATTTGATATGTTCCAGTACACATTTAATTACCAATAAACATCTACAACATATACATATGTATATCCTAATTACTTACATCATTACAACAGAATACAGAAATATACTTTCCATAATAAATAGAATACTATAGTGAAAAGATATATGTCTACAGTTGTACCTCATAAAACATTTGATCTCATTACTGATTATTGCTATCTCATTATAAATTTTAATTAACACTTCTAAAATGTCCACATTCTGATCTTTAAAAAATAAAAAACTTCATACAAAAGAATCAACTATTCACTTAGAACTAAGCAGCTTTCACAGTTTCAAGCTTTTAATCCTGAAATTTCTCACAAAAAGAAAAAAATTCAAAATAAAATAATGAAATGGCATATGGCTTAATTCAAAGCATGACACATATACAATATATTCCATGCAACTTATATATCATAGTAATTTGGTAAATTCATTGTATCATTAAAATAGTAATAATATGATCTTTCTTATATGCTTCCAAAAATAGTTTTCTTCACTCTATTCCAGAGAATGCATTCTAAGCTTGAGGGATCAATAGGTTTCAGATCTTATAGTGCAATAAGAATCCCATCCATAGAACAATTTGTGGCTTTTTCTTTCATCAGAGAGAATTGAGAATTCAAAACTGAAATGATTTTTTTTATGCATTTATAAGTTATCTTTCACTGTTAAATAAATAATTGTTTTAATTCCAGTTTTCAATCCTAGCAAAAGCTAGAAACTGTTCTAATAATGGTGTTATTATTTCACTGTACCACTCAATATGTATTAGCATTTCAAGCTTACATAGATGGCTCTTTATTCGGTGAAGAAAACTAGCCTTAGAATCATTAAGATGGATTAATTTTTGCAAGTTTATTTCAAAAACTTTGAAAATGCTTTTCCAGTATTAAAAATGATTATTAAATTTTGGCTATAAATGACATTCATAAAGAGTGGATAACTAACAAGCAATGCTCAACCAAGAATCTTTTCTGTTGCCTAGTATGATGAAGTTAGTTCAACTAAATATTTTTTAACTCCACCTATGCTTTTTCTTTAATTCTATTTCGATCTCTTTTTTTTCCTTTTAATCTTACTAATTTCAGTCATTTAAATTAGTACAATAACCCTATTTAATATAAGTCATCAATTACTTCATTACACAAAGTTTTGTCTTTGTGCAACCATATTTTAATCTTTTAATTGCAAATATAAGTTTCTCACTCCAAAATTTTCTTTTCTTTTGAAAAAAATCTCAATATTGAGAAAGCAATATTTAGTGGGCCGGAAGTTTTTAATAAAGATTTTAATGAGTTACTCTGGAACTGAATTTAATACAGAACTTTAACTTGACAAATGATTTATGTATGGTCAGCACTATGTAGGAATCCCTTACCTACTATGGAAATAAAGACTTTGAAAAATGGTATAAAAATGGTTTCATTACAAAATCTGACTTAGTCACTAAGTCTGATATATTATTCATCAAATTTATAAAAATAGTTATAAATTCAGTATTAATTATGGAGATAAGGTGGGAGATTATGATAATAATACAGGTATTTTAACTTTTTTCTACAGAGATGTATGAAATGAATATTGCTTGATGTTAATTCTTTAAGACTTGATATTGGATAGTCTTTTGGCCAAGAAAGCATCAAGATTCAAGACTGACACAGCTTCTAATAAAGTCATCTTCCAATTTAAAAAAAATGTAATTGAACAGATAGATAATTAGAGGAGATTAGTATTATAAGAGAGCATAAGGTGTCATATTCACTATTAAGTTTAATTTACCATCTTCTATTCAAAATAGTTGTGCATCTTATGTTCATTTTTATTAATGCTTGGATTCCAATACTAGATTAAGAGAAAAAAAACTTTTATTTACATTCAGTACCATTTAAGGGCTACATTTTTCTTCTTTAAAGCATACATTAGTAAAACAGCAAACTTTGATCCAAAATTATCGAAAATAATGATATTGAGTCTCTGAACTCAAATACTTGATCTATTGCTATTTAATTTTACATAGTAGACTGAATTTCACAAATACTTTGTTTAAAATAAATAGAAATATCAATATAATAAAGCTTTTGTGCATCCAGATTCAAAACAATAGCATCTTATAAATTATATTGCAGTTAGAAATTAGAATGTAAATACAGTTGATATTGCACAAGTACTTTTAAGAATATTATTATTGAAAAAATCATATACCAGAATATTATAAGATTTAAAAAGTAAATGCATTAAAAAACAGATGCTATTGCAAAGATATTGATATAAAATTTATGTTTATTCTTTAGAAGCAACTGCAATTCATCCTCAACACTTATTAATTATTAAAATCACCAATTTGCATTTTCAAGTACTGGAGCATAGCAGTTTCTTAAGAAAGAGTTGGAAAAACAAAAGCCCATTTTATAATTTACTGAAAAGAATAATCCTGACTGTTTTTCCAACAGTAATTCTAATTGAATGTGTAGATCAAATATGAGGCCAACTGATAAATGGTCTGCAATCCGTCAAAACGTAAAGAAGCATGTTTTGCTATATCAAAAAGATGGTCTAATTGGCTCATTTGCATAAAGTTTGCATATTATACTGATAGAATGATTTCAACGAATGAGTCAGAACTGACTATGATTATGAGAAGTACAGTTTCTCGAAAGTGCTCAGCCATTTTAATTGACTAATTAATATTAATTATACAGCTTTACGTTATAAGTATGATAGCACTATTTAATATTATTATAATAATCAATATGATAATTTAATCTTTAATAATCCTCAATTTTTTTAAGTTAAAATTATAAATACATATCTAAATTATATAAATATAAACACATGTTAAAAATTAATATTTCCATTAAGAATTAAAAATATAAGCCCATCTACTGTGCAATTTTAATGCACATGTTGAATAGTGAATGAGGATGTAACATAAACATGGAGTTACATCCCAAGAGAAAGTAGATATTACACCATGTATCCATTGCTATTACCATTTTTTTAAAACAAATTATTATTTTTGACTTCAGATTCTAATCATGCTTCATTCAAAATATTCCTATATTAGTGTAATTTTCTTTGTGATTAATTAAGAATTTATTAAAATAATGCCAAAATTAACATTTCTATTAAGAGTTAAAATATATGTAAATCTACTGAGCAATTTCAATGTGCATGTATCAAAAACAGTGAATAAGAATGTGGCATAAACAATGAATTACATCTTGTGAGAAAGTAGATTATTATTTAATCTACCCTTTGTTATTACTATTTTTTACACAAATTATTATTTTAAAATGCTTCATTCAAAATACGCTTATATTAGAAAATATAGTTTTCTTTGTGATTAAGAATTTATTAAAATAATGAGTATGAATAAAAAATAAAAAATGGGAATTAAAATATTTTTGTATTCAAAGAAAAAATAAAATTTTATGTCTGATAAGTAAAATCTCTATTGGCAGTTTGCAGAAATTTAAATACAATACAAGTCATAAAGACAACTATGACAAATATATTGAAAAATTTTGCTAAGATTGTCAGAATTAAAGTTGACACTTCAAAAACAACCAAGTATATTTACCTAACCTTCTTAAAATAGTAGAGCCATTTAAAAACTAGTTATTTGATATCACATTTAATTGCAAGCAAAATGAAATGATTTACTGAAGGGGAATTATTTTTGAATATACTATTGAAACAGTGAAAGTATTGTATTCAGAACAATTGAAAAATATATGCTTGACTCAAAATACTATTGTTGCCAGTAGAATTAATGATGTATCTCAGAATTTAAGAAGTCAATTGAAATCAATAATTATAACATCTGAGGCCTATTCCATTGCTAATGATTACAATGCAGATGCACAAAATAAAGTTTAGCTGATATTTTTATTTGTGGTCATGGTATGAATTTAAAAGTAAAGAAATTCTGAAAATTATTCCAATGCATGATACAATGAGTAGAGTTGCTATTTTTAATTTATTTATAATTGTTTTTAAAGAATACAATTTATCACTAAAAAAGCTAGTTTCTCTTACAGCAGATGGTACTTCTGCCATGATTAGTATTATTAAAGGAGTTATTACACCACTAAAATAAAAATGTAGAAAACAAGACAGTATTTCTTTTCAACATTTTTAATGCATTATTCATCAGCAAACATTATGCTCCAAAGTTTTAAATATCAGACATGTCACAAAAAGCATCACCAAAATGGTAAATTATATTTGTACATGAGGACTTAATAAATTAGTAAATTTTTAAAAGATATAGCACTGATCTATTTTATTATATAAAAATTCAATTGCTTTTTGGTCATAAAGTTAAAGTTTTAAAACTATTCTTCCAATTGTTGGAAGAAATTACTATTTTTTTTAGAAATGAAACATTATGAATGTGGAATATTAAAAGATGATTAATGGATAAAAGACCTGGCTTTTTAGGTGACAGTACAAATAATCCTAGTCAACTTAATTTGATATTGCAAGGCAAATACCACATGGTTTACCACATTATTTGATAATATCTATGTTTTCAAAGAGAAAGTATTACTCGAAATTTATCTCACTTTGAATATTAACAATCATTATTACAAAAAATCATTAGAATTGAAATTTTCAGAATATGTTAATCAAATTAAATTAAACAATGATTTCAAAATAAGATTTTTGGACTTCAAAAAATGAAAAAAATCAATTTTATCTTGATGACAATTTACAACTGGAATTAATAAAAATTCAGTGTCATTCCATAGTGAAACAAAAACATATGGATGTTGGGATTGACCAATTTCCTTACATATTATATGCAATTAGGTATATTTTAGCTATATTTCAGTAGCATATATTTCTGTGAACAACTATTTTCAATTTTTAAAAAATAATGAAACTATGGAAAGATCAAAATTAGCAGATCAGCATATGCAATCAATTTTTTAAATAACTACAGCTGAACAAATTCAACCAAATTTTGATTAGGTTAATGAAAATGCTGCCAAGTTTCTTCAAAAAAATTATATTTTATTTGACTGAGATAAACTTTTAAATACAAGTATATTGTCTATACTGAACATAATGTAATTAGAAGGGATTTGAACTCACTTTCAAACACCCTACAGCTATTCACTCCATCTTATACAACTGATACACATGACCACATGCATGTGAATAAGATGAATGTTCTCCAGTATATGTATTTTGTGCTAAACCAGTACTCATCAGTCTGTCCAGATCATCATCTCCCACACATATATATAATCAGTGCTCACTTTATATTAAGATAAATCTTCAAACTTTAATAGACAGGTTTATTTGAAAGTTTGAGTTCAAATCTTTTCTAATTACGAAAAGTAAACTTGAAAAAAAAATTGTATTTTGTATGTATTTTTGTAACACAATTACATTATATATATATATATGTTATTTTATATGTGCAATTGCAGTGTCACTAATAAAAAATCTGCATCCTCTGTAATTTTGAGGAATTTTTTTTCATTTTTGTAATGACCCCTGTGGGTTGATCTACAATATTTACTGTAATCCTTGTTCTTATAGGTATGACATGCCTGATTATCATCATCATCATCACCAATCCACTGCAGGATGACCACTCTCCAAGTTCAATCCATCTTCTCCGATCTCTAGCATCTCTTCTCCATATCATCCCTGCACACTTTCTTATTTCATCCATGCATCTCACATGTGATCTCTTTCTGGATCTTTTACAAACTCTTGGAATCCAGTTTAAGATTTCAATTGTCCATCTATTATCATCTCTTCTAGCAATATGTCCAGCCCAATTCCATTTCAGTCTTTTAATTTTTTCAATGAGGTCAGTAACATCTGTTTGTTCTCTTACCCATATACAGTATTGCATTTTCGATCTCTTCTTGTTACTCCCAACATGCATCTCTCCATACTTCTTTAAATGGTCTGAAGTCTCTGCATTGCTCTTCTATTAAGTGTCCAAGTCTCAGATTCATAAGTAAGAACTGTAAAACACATTTATTAAAAACCTTCCTTTTCAAACACATAGGCATATTTCCTTTTAGTATCAAGTTATTTCTACCAAAAACACTCCAACAAAATTTAATTCTATGATTAATTTCATCCATTATGTTTCCATCTGTATTAATAATCTCACCAAGGTATTTGTAACTGTTAACTTCTTCTAACTCATCATAAAAAAATTTTATTTTCATATTTTGAGAAAATCCATTTAACATTACTTTAGTCCTACTTTCCTACTTTCATCTGATAACTCTTGCAATATTTCCTTCAACTCTAAAGCATTATTTGCAAAAACAACTACATCATCTGCAAAATCTAAATAACTTAAATAATCTCCATTTACTTTTACTCCTTTAGCTTCCCATTTTAATCCACAAAATACTTCTTGCAGCACTGCTGTAAAACGTTTTGGAGATATGGAGTCACCGTCTTACATCCTTCTCAATGTTGACTTTCCTAGTATCATTATGTAATCTAATTGTCGCTATTGCATTTTTATAAATATTCTTTAAAATATGACAATATCCTGGATCTATACCTTGATGATCCAATGCTTTAATCACTGAAGAAATGTTTATAGAATCAAATGCCTTTTTATAATCTACAAATCCAAAGCATAATGGCAACTCATATAACTTCTATCAATACCTGGATATGATTTACTGTACTAAAACCACTTTTAAAACCAGCTTGTTCTCGTTTAGTGGAAATCTAATGTTCTCTGTGTTGTAATTATCTTAGTAAAAATTTTATATAAAACTGATAAAAGGCTGATAGGTCTGTAATATCTAATATCTTCTTTATCGCCTTTTTTAAATATTAATATTAATACTGCATTCTTCCAATCAACTGGTGCATCTTTATCATTTCGGCATTTAATATATAACTTTGCTTATTACCTGGAGCTTTTCCTTTCTTCATAAATTTAATTGTATGTCTCACTTCTTCATTAAGTAATATAAAAATTTTAAAATATAAATTCAGCAACTGACAAAAAATGCTTTAAAATGACTGATGGATTAAAATTGCAAATGAAATTACAATTGTTTGATTTTTTTTTTTTAATGCATTAAATGGAAAATATAATTTCATTTTTCAAATCCTATTAATTCCATGAATGGCATTATTATGATAATAATATTATTTCAAACAAGGGAGCGAATATTTTGACTACTTTTTAAATAATGGTATAAAAAATGAAATGAAAGCTTTTAATGACATATCTATCCTATCCATTCATTTACATTTGAATAAAGTTATACAGCATAATTTTAAAAATGATAAGACTGCAATTCTGATGAAATATTTGGAGTAGATATTCTGGAAAATTTTCAAAATATAGTGATGATGTGTTAGTAGTAAAACTATTAATTTTTTTATAAATATATTTATGCTTGACGTTGTGGATTAAGACAGAACATAAGTTTGGTGATGGAGGTTTTAACTTGATTGCAACCTATCAATATTTTTGTTTAGTAATGAATATTCAAAAAAAAATTGATGGCATTTATTAGCAATTTTTTAGCTTGGATGGTATATGAATCCATTTAAATATCTTGGTAACTTTTTAAATAAAAAGGTAGGGTTAAATGTTTGAATGCAATTTAATCTCCAAATTACTGCCATTACATTTAGTAAATTGAAACTGTAACAATTCATCGTAATGATAAATTATTACTAAATTTGTTGCATATAAAAGTCATCATTTTGCACATTTTATTGTATATTTAAGTGAAACATAGCTTTTCTACTGATTTAAGATGGAAAAATCATAAGAACAATTGATGTATTTATCAACTTTCTAGATGTAATGCTAGTGAATATATTACTGTAGACAAATCCTTGTTAGATTGACCATGTGAAGCAAATAAATGGTAAGAGACTGTGAAAAAAATATTTTACAGTAAGCTTAGACCTAATTTTCATAGAAAATAATTTCATTTACATTATAAGAATTACTTTAAAGACACCATAAAAGATGCAAAATTGACAGCTTTCATTGAGAAGATGTGGTTGAGGAAAAAATGTGATGGAAAACTATAATTAAATAAGATGATGAAAAATTAAAAAATAATATCACAAGATATCAAATAAACAAAATAAAAGGCACCATATGGTATATGCAGACATTGTAAAACACATATTGGTTTATATAATCAACATAAAATTCTTTCTTAACATTTTATTTTTGTTTTGTTTTGTTTTTTTAGAAATAGATTGGTCAATTTGTTTATAATAGATGTTAATAAATAAAACTGAAAATGGAGAATTAAGACAAAAAAAAATTTTGCTCCAGCAATAAAGTTTGCATTCATTATTCTACCATTAATATTTTTGTTTCAGAAAGATGACATTCTTCATTTCAAAAACGACTATTTTTACTTTAAAAATATTCTAATAAAATCAATAAAAAGATTATTTATTATACAATTATGTTTAAAAAATAAATTCAAACAAAAAAGTTGAATATTAAATTAATATAAGCATGTACATTATTTGCCTGTAGGCGAGCTGAACAATTATGCAATAGAATTTTATGAATTAACAATAATTATCATCAAACTATTTGCTAACATCTTAATACAATTTATTTTATCATTTCAATTACAAAGCTAGGTCATAAACTTTAGTGTGCCCTTTACTTCATTAAGAAACATAAAATGGAAAAAATAAAAAATTAAATAGAAAAAACATTTTCTTATCCCAATTTCTCATTTAATCATTATGATGATAAGAATCACATCTACAATTAACCAATTCAATCTTAAAAAATCAGCTAATGAACTTTCATCATTTTTTTTTTTCATATGTCAAATGCATCGATCGGGAATCGAACCCTGGTCAGGTGCTTGGAAGGCAGCTATGCTAACCACTAAGCCATCAACGCATGACAACTTTTATCATTTTTTACATAACTTATAATGGAGTTCTCTTAAAATCTGCTCTAATACAAAAATTAATGCAAAATAATTATATAACTATTTCATAATAAAAAACTTTATTCATATATGTTGTGTTTGCTGTTTACAGTTGTCTTCAACACACCCATTACTGGACTAGGAAATTTTTCCAGATTCAAAAAAGTTTAAGATTTTTCTAATTATTGATTCTTAACTAAAGAATAAACAAAAACAAAAAAAGAAAAGAAAAACCATAAATCACAACTAGCCAGCATTTAATTAACCTAATGAATATTATCTTTCAAAGTTTATCTGCATAGGGATGTTGGTAAGATTTTCATGCATTGGACAATTTACTTTTACTTTACCAATATATAGATTAGTAAAAAATCAAGTCATATATCATGTGACTTAACTTATTAAGCTTGTACTACAAATGTAATAAATATGAGTATGCTAATAGCTCTAAACAAATTTTTCCAATAAATACCAAAAGAGAAAGCATTTACAATCTCTATCTAGAACTATCCCTATCCCCAATCCAGTTTCGAGCTGATTGGAAAAGCTTGTTTAGAGCTATTAGCACACTCATTATATTATATATATATATGTGCATTTTCAAAAGCAAAAAATTATAACGTATTTTTAAAAAATAAAATAACATTAAATTTTGATTTTATTTTTTTATATAATACAAACATATATATAATTTAACTTCATTATAAAGCAGAATTTTCATTTATCAAATAGTTTCAAAGTAAGTTATATACCATAGTTTTTTTTAAAAAAATGTTTTAACTTTTATAAAAAATAATAATATTAATGATTTCAATTGCAGTAATATTAGCAAATTTTTTATTATTTTTTTTTTTTACTAACATTCTTAAATTTTTTTGTTACTATTGCTTTTATAAAGAAAACTTTCTATAATATCTACATATACATTAATATTTTTTCAACAATATATATTATTGAAATAAAATATATAAAAAAACTTTTTCATTTTCTTTTTCTTATCTGTATGATAAAATTTATAGCTAATTAAAGTGTAAAAAAACTTTGAGTTTACATATTTATCAATATAAATATTTATATGATGAAATAATTACAATTGAAAAATGTGCACAAAACAAAAATCAATGATGATAAAACGAATCATTCTACCAAATAACTACTTGAGTTTTTATCATAATTATATTATTTTAGTTTCCAATAATATTGTAAATAACGATAGTAACTTTATTACTATATAATTATAATAATTTTTGCCAGTTATGTTTGTGTGCAATGTATATAGCATGAAAATTTGATTTAGTTTTTTTTTTAAAAAAAAAGACCATACACACCACAAAAGTTAACAAAAATATTTTTAATTTCTATAAAATAAAAAAAATGTGAAGCAATAATAACAATAAGTACTGTTGTAATATAATCATTATTATCAATCCACTGCAAAATGAAACTATCTCCATCACTCTGGCATATTTCTTTATTTCATCCATCCATGACACGTGGTTTCCTTCTAGATCTTCTACAATCTCTTGGAATAGAGTGTAAGATTTTAACTAACCATCTATTATCATCTCTTCTATCAATATATTTTCAGTCTTTTAATTATTTCAACAAATTAAGTTAACATCTATTTTGTTTTTCACCTATGTATTTCATTTTTGATTTCTTCTTGTTACTCCTAACATATATTTCTCTATATTTCATTGAATGGTCTGAAATCTCTGCATTACTTTTCTATTAAGTATCCAACTTTTGAATCCATAAGTAAGAAATGGTAACATAGATTTATTAAAAACTTTTCCTTTTATATATATATACTTTTTTTAACAAAAAGTTTTAATTCTATGATTAATTCCACCCATTATGTTTCTATTTATATTAATAATCTGGCTAAGATATTTATTAACTTCTAATTCATCATTACCAATTTTATTTTCTTCTTTTGAAAAAATCCAGTGAACATTACTTTAGTCTTTGTAATATTTATCTTTGGTCCTATTTTTTACTTTCCTCTGATGACTTTTGCAACACTTCTTGAAGCTCTGAAGCATTATTTGCAAAAACAATTACATCATCTGCAAAATCTAGATGACTTAAATAATCTCTATTTATTTTTGCTTCCTTAGCTTCTCATTTTAATCCATAAAATAGTTTTTTGCAAAACTGCTATAAAAAGTTTTGGAAATATGGAGTTATTTTGTCATACATCCTCCTCAATGTTAATCTTACTATCATTATGCACTTTAATCATTGCTGTTGCATTTTGATAAATATTCTTCAGAATATGGTAATACCTGGGTCTACATCTTGATAATCCAATACTTTAATCAAAGGAAAAAATACTTATAGAATCAAATGCCTTTTCATAATCTACAAATCCAAAGCATACTGATAACTCATATTCATTGGTCCTTTCTATAACTTTTCTCAATCCTTGGAAGTAATCCACTATACTAAAACCACTTTTAAATTCAGCTTATTCTTTTGGTTGATTAAAATTCAAAGTTCACTGGAAACGAATTGTCATTATCTTAGTAAAAAAAATTTATAAAATTGATAAAAGATTGATAGGTGTGTAATTTCTAATATCTTCTTTATCACCTTTTTTTAGATATTAAAATACTGCATTCTTCCATCTTTATCAATTAGACATTTTGTATAAACTTTGACAACAATTTTCTTTCTATTTTTTCAAACTCCTTTTAAGATATCAATTATAATTCCTCCATTACCTGAAGCTTTCTCTTCTTTACACTCCAAAAGATATAGTAATTGTAGGAAATACTTTTTCTTGTCTTGCCCTTCATTACTATATATATATATTTATAGAACTCTTCCCCACATTTCATGATGCCATTTCTCTCTTTAGTAATAATTTCATCTCTTATTCTTACTGTAAAAATGTTTCCTCTCAACATCAAACTGTTGTTTTATACTTTTAAAAACTTTTATTCTCTTCTATAGCTTTCCTTGTTAATTCACAATTATATTTTCTTATATCATTAATAACTCTTTTTTGTACCATTTTACAAAATTCTAGATCAGGGGGCCCCAACCCTGTGCCTGCGGGCACCATGGCGCCCGCAGACCGTTTTATGTGTGCCTGCTGCTATCCGAACACAATAAAAAATTATTTATCTAATACAAATAAATTTAATTTTTAAGATTTCTTATAAATTATTGTATTATATTGTAATCAAATTGTAGGTCATACTATACTTTTACAGCGTAAAAGAGTCTATCATTAACAATATCCAACTATAAATTTACATTGAAAAAATAAATGGTGCCTGCCACCTGGCCAATATTATAGAATGTGCTCTTAAATCCAAAAAGGTTGGGGACCCCCGTTCTAGATAATCAATTTTTCTTAATGGATAATTTTTATATTTTTTCATATTCCTTGTTTTCTTCACAAATGATTATCTCAGTAAAAATTTTACTGGTCAATTGTTATTTTTGTTACAATTCTTAAATGTGTATCAGTTATCTTCCTATTAATTTCATTCAAATCTATACCATTTTCAAAAAATCTGTTAACATTTTGCAACAATTTTCAACTTCTAATTTAAAGTCACTGGAATGTTTCTGATAGTTAAGAATATTAACAATGAATACATTTTTTCTTAATAATTTTTCATCTCTGTAGTTTTGCATTAGCATGTATTTTATATATCACTAATCTATAAAATGATTACTTTCCAGGTTGAATTTATTAAGAACATCATAATCTTGAATACATATTTTCTTTTGGTCAAAATATAATCCAATTCTGTTTTTCTTCATTTGGATACTTTCTTGTTCATTTCCATTTAGCACTTTTTTCAAAGAAAGAATTCATATTATAAAGCTTTTATTTTTCTACAAACTCCACAAATCTGTGCCCAATCTCATTTCTATCACCATATCCTATATTTATCCATAGCACTTTCATCTTTTAATCATTTACTAATTGTGGTATTAAAATCTGCCACAATTTTAAGATGTTGTTTGACTGATTAAAAGCTTTTTGTATATCCATATAAAAAATCCTCTATTTTTTCGTTACAATGATAATTTGTTGGGACATAAACCTGAATTATCTGCACTTGACATCATCTACTAAGTTGAATGACTAATCTCGTTACTCTATCTGATATACTATTAATCTCCACAATGTTGTTCTTCCACTTTTTATTTATAATGAATCCTACTCCATTTCTGCCTTCAATATTTGTGTCTGTCTATAGTACACCTTCACTTTTTAAATCAATTGTCTCTTCACCTTTTCTTCTAACTTCACAAAATTCAACAATGTCCCATTTAATATTAGACAGTTCTTTTTCCAATTTGTGTAATCTTCCTTAACTTGAAAATGATCTGCAGTTGTAAGTAAATGAATAAAAAAACATCATGAAATGGCAGATTGGGTTCATAGTCAGGATTCTCAGCACTCCCACCCTTGGCTGCCAACTGCTGCCTTGGTTAATGACTGCAATATAGGAATAAAGGATATAATTTAGTTTTGTCTGTGACGATTATAAATATATGTTTAAAAAAAAAAGTTAATTCACACACACATTCACTTTTTTCAAAAAACCTCAACTGATATTTCAGTTAAGAGCTATCAGGCAATTGAGAAAAAAATCTATGGTCTTTCTTGATCTTAAACTCAGAGGTAAAAAAAAACCAATAAACTCATCATGATGACTGATGTGTGTTGGTTGTAATATAATAAAAAATGTTTTAAATAACCTCCAGATAACCAAACATTCTTTTGAAAACATATGAATAAAGAAGATACTATAAAAGACAAATGATTCCCAAGAATGAATAAATTTTATGACAAGCAAAACTAGATTTTTAAATATAGTATTAAAATAAAGATCTAACTGATAAACTGTAAATAAACATATTTGTATAACAAAAATAATATTTATTTTACAACCAAGATTTCATTTTTTAAATATTTATTTATTTTGAAATATCTCCTCAGAGATCAGACACCAAAGAAATTGAATACTTTTATTCAATTGCTTAAACTGTAACGTATTTCTGCCTTCTCAAACTGTTCATTATCCCCATTTAAGAGAAGAGCAACCTAGACTTCAGATTACTTAACAAAGTATCAAAAATACATGTTGGGACTAACAAGAAAAAATCAAAAATAAAATATATAAGAAAACAAACAATTGGCATCGTTGAAAGAGTTAGGAGAATGATCGTTTAGCATAATTATTTTAAAAGAATTTATATTATTTATTATTGATTTGTTACCTTTCTACTTGCTGACATTTGAAATACAATGTATATTAGCTTATAAGATATATATTTTACTTTTGAAATCAATTAGAAGGGGATTGGGTAATTATAACGTAATCGGGCTTGGCCACTTGATGGCGTTGTTGGAAGTCAAAAACAATACAATACAATGTTCGGGGCCGCGTTATATTTTTAAATAGAATTGATGTTTTTTTTTTTTTGGTTATTAATTTATTGATTGCTATAACTTTTTTTTTTCATGCCTTTTTATTAAAAAAGTTGATTAATTTTAATTTTGTATTTAGTAAACGATGTCTTTCGCTTAATTATTGGTAAACGACAACCTTTTTTTTTATTTTTAAATCACTGTTTTTGGACAAAGCTACTACTCTGCGATGTCTATTTAGCGATGTCTTTCGCTTAATTATTGCTTTCTACATAACAAAACAACTGTGTAGGGTTAGGGTTAGTTTTAGGGTTAGGTTTAGGGTTAGTTTTAGGGTTAGTGTTCTGTTGTTTGTAATGCTAAAATAACCGTAGTCGGACAAAAGAAAGAAACTCAAACTTTTTTAAACAACAATAAACACATATAAATGTCTTATTTACTTATTAAGCATGTTTATAATATGTGCTTTCTATGAAATTTACAAAAAATCATGTATATTTTTATTGGACAGCAGAAATACTCGGCTTCTGTTTTCGGCAACTGCGGAAAAAGTTACGCGATCGCTAGCTATTTTATGAACTACGTGGTATTTCACATGAAAACGAGATTTCGCACGCGAACTCAGCCGAATTCTGTTGACGTACCCTTGGCAAGCTTTTACACATTACACCTTCTCTAAATAAGGGGTGTGGCCATTTGGAAAATTACTATAAAGTCAGGTTTCTTAAATTCATTACAAATACAAAGATTGTGTAACGTGTATTGTAAAAATTTGCCTAATCAAACTACACACACATATATATCAAACTGTACACGAAAGATAAGTGTGTGGATTCACAGTAACTGTCGCGAAGCAGAAATAGGCTGTATTATTTCTGCGTTACATCATCATCAACGGCCTTCTAATGGCTAAGACAAACATTAGATGTTTTCTATAGCCGTAAGTCAGACCTTGTAAACGGCATTTGTTAGGTGTTTTGGCGAGCCAGAATGCCATCAAGTGGCCAAGCCCGATTAGGTTATAAGTACCGGGGGTTGAAATAAATTATCTCTACTAATCTTTAAATTAAATTTTAAAAAGCATAGTTATCTTTCAGTGTAAAATCTGAAAGTTTATGATATAACTTAAATATGGTTGTGCTAGCAAGCAATGTGCCAATAAACCTGCCTTCAAAATGAGAACAGAAACAAGAAAAAATGTGATTAGTCCTTAAATCTATTATTATCAGAATGTCTTTCATAAAGTACAAGTTTAATATTCCATACTAAGTGACAACTCTTAATTTCATAGACATATTAAAAGAATGTGCAAAAATAATAATTCAACATGTCTTTTACGTCTTTAAAGCATCCATATCTTGTGCAAACTCAAACAAATATTTAATGTAAATTTTAAACAATAACTATTAGTTTTTATTATCTATTGTCATATATGTTTACAATATGCTCTATATATTAATTTTTTATATTTATATCAGTGTAATATATTTATAAACAAAAAATAAAAATTTACTAATTTACAGATTTTTATTTTTTTTACCTTTTAAAATGCATGGACTGTTTTATTTATCAAAATGGATGTTTTTGCTCATCACATTGTTCTCCCCCATTGTTTTTTTTTCTAGCCCTATATGATTTAACAAAATGGCAGAATAAAAGACTCTATGAGCTTGGGACCCATGGATTATGGTTTTACTCCATTAGTTTTGGTGCTCTAACTTCTTATGAACTCCAAAGCAATAAATCACATGATTTTTTTTTCTTCCAACATTTATATATTTAAGATTACATTAAAAAAAAATTATTAAGTTAATCATATCTCAGCTAAAATAATAAATTATGTAATTTGGTTTTAAAAAGTTGCAAGATTAATGATATATTGTATCAGTAATAAGGTACTTATATTTTCCCCCTCTTATTACTTTAATATGGACTTCTAATGCTTTTACCAAGAATAACTTACATGCAAAAAATAAAAATAAACAATGAAAGTCAGTTTGATTTATTGCATTACAGTATAAATTTGAATTAAACAAACAGTGAAAATAGGTTCAAATTTGGTTTCTCTGACAAACTACTGTAATCCTTAAATATTGATGAGACTAAAAAATATTACTTAAATGAAGGCCTATCTCCAAAATGTGCTAATAAATTTTTCATGTGCTTAGCAGATTTCTATTTCACTATTATTTTATTTCCTTCCCACTTAAAATTCAAATCACTGGTTATTCTTTAATCCTGTATTCTTAATGTATTGATTTCAATAGGTTTCCAGTATGGTTTACCATAATGATTCAAAACTGATTTTTCCACAAAACCATTTACACTTTTTATTGTGACTTTCACAGAAATAGTTTCTATTAATTATTATTTCTTTAATAAATCCAGATATAGAAGACATGCAGAGATTATCATTAAATGAATATTGAAAGATGATTTCTTTATGAATCAATTTTTCTTTTTAAGGTTTTTATTGCTTCTTTTTTTTTTTTAAATTTTACCTTCCTTAAAAATTTCACTTTATTTAACAATTAATGGGCATTTCAATTTGACTACATGTGCAGTGACAGCTTTCATAATTCAGCCTTTTCTGCAATTAATGCTGGAGAGTCTATACTAGTTAATTTTTATTCATATTAAATATTTTCTAATGCTCTTTTACATTCATTTTTAGCCTTAAAATAAAACTCAATTTTAAAAAATAAAAAACAAATAACACTTTTCTTCTTATCTGAATATGTTCAGACAATTATAATGTATAATTCAAAACAGGTAATATAAATGTGAGCAAAAATATTATATTATCAGTAACTTACAAATGAAAAAGTTAGACTTTATGTTCAAACATATAGACGTTAAATGTGAAATGCTCAGAGAAAAAACTGTATATATGTATAAAAGTGTAATACAAATAAAATGTCCGTTAATTAAAAACTATTATAATAGCAATAAAAATAATAAACATAATGGCAATTAACTATTATATACAGTTTTTCAATCTTCAGAAGTACTTTTGATTAATTCATTAACCCTCCTCAACTGCAGTTAAATTCAAAAAACATAAAGGAAGCAAATGTCATAAATTCAAAACCCATGAATCCCGAATTTTAACGTTAACAGCTTGTCTACTAATTATATTCATTTTATTTCTATTTATTATAATTGCCTCCTTAATTTTTCTTTTATTATGGTTTCTCTCTTCATGAAGAATCTTAACACTTTCAATATCAACTAAATTTATATTTACATGTCCTTTCATGATCAAGACAACTGAAGCAGTCATTAAACCATTATTATTTTTACTTTTCGATAACAATTCATGCTCCTTTAATCTTTTTTCAGTACTGCATTTCGATTCACCTAAATATGATAACATATATCCACAAAAAATTTGATACACAACATTACTTTTCTGCTTGACAGGTATGACATTTTTAGAATTATTCACTAATTTATTAACATTATTTGTAACACAAAATGAAACATTAAACACATTCTTAAATATATTCTTAAAAAATTTCACTTGAGCATTTGAAATATATGGAATAGATATCCATTTTTTATTATCAATCTTCAACTCCTTTAAATCATTATAACTCTTTTTAAATTGACATAAAGTATTGTTAATTTGTTCAATCTTATAACCAACTTCAAGCAATCCTTAGCAAATATCTCAATATTTTTTAATTTTCACACTGGTAACGACATAATTTTTCATTACGAAACAAAAACGATTTAAAACTTGCCATCTTATGCATAACAGGTACTTTTGATTTACAATTTATATATCCCCTTTTTTGCAATGGTTTGATTATTAATTTATAACTTAACATACTATTTTCTCTTGTAATAATTAAATCCAAATACTTAATACTTTTGTCCTATTCTTTTTCAATAATCCATTTCAATCCGTTCAAATTATTTAAATCCTCTAGAAGCAGATTTCTAGTATTGGTATTTCTACAAACAAAAACATTATCTCCATCTTGTTTGTAAATTTTAATATCTTTAAAAGCATACACATCTAAAATACTACTCTCATATCTAGACAAAACAAAATTGCAACCTTGTACAATAGCAGGCAGACCCATAGGCCAACGTTTAGATATTTTATAATATCCACCTTCAAAAGAAGTAACAATGTTATCAAAAAATTTTAAAGAATCAATAACAAATTTTATCACATATTTATAAACAACATGCATTAAAAGGTAAAGGTGTTTGTAAATATGTGATAAAATTTGTTATTGATTCTTTAAAAAATTTTGATGATAATTATTGTTGCTTCTTTTGAAAGTGGATATTATAAAATGTCTAAACGTTGGCCTATATGTCTCCCTGTTGTTGCACAAGTTTGCAATTTTGTTTTGTCTATGTATGAGAGAAATATTTTAGATATGTGTGCTTTTATTTTTAAAGATATTAAAATTTACAAAAGATATGAGGATGATGTTTTTGTTTGTGGAAATACCCATATTATAAATTTGCTTGTAGAGAATTTAAAGAAATTGAATGGCTTGAAAGGGACTCTTAAAAGAAACAAGACAAAAGTATTAAGTATTTAGATTTAATTATTACAAGAGATAATAGTATATTAAGTTATAAATAAATAATCAAATCTTTGCAAAAAAAAAAGGAATATATAAATTGTATATCAAAAGTATCAATTATGCATAAAATGGCAAGTTTTAGATCTTTTTTATTTTGTAATGAAAAATTATGTCATTACCAGTGTGATAAATTAAAAAATATTGAGATATGTGACAAGGAATTGCTTGAAGTTGATTATACGATTGAGCAAATTAACAATACTTTGTCAATCCAAAAAGAATTGATTGTTAATAAAAATGGATATCTATACCATATATTTCAAATACTCAAGTCAAATTTTTTAAGGATAAAAATATAAGGATGTGTTTAATGTTTCATTTTGGGTTACAAATAACATTAATAAGTTAGTGAATAATTCTAAAAATGTCATACCCTTCAAACAGAAAACTAATGTTGTGTAACAAATTTTTTGTGGATATATGTTATCATATATAGGTGAATCTAGGTGCAGTATTGAAAAAAGATTAAAGAAGCATGAAAGTAAAAATAATGATTTAATCTGCTTCAGTTTTTTTTGGATCATGAAAGGACATATAAATATAAATTTAAGTTTGATATTGAAAGTGTTAACATTCTTCATGAAGAGAGAATCCATAATAAAAAAAAAAATTAGGAAGGCAATTTTAATAACTAGAAATAAAATGAATATAATTAATAGACAATCTGCTAACATTAAAATTTGTGATTCATGGGATTAGAGTTGATGACGTTTGCTTCCATTATGTTTTTTGAATTTAACAGCAATTGAGGAGGATTAAGGAATTAATCAAAAATATTTCTGCAGATTGAGATTGTATATAATAGTTAATTACTCACTGATGAAAGCCACACGCTAGAAACTTATCTGGGAATATTGGATGAGTAGGCACTAGATGGGGATTTTATGCACAAGCCTTCAGATATCCATTGATTACTCTGATTTGCACTGAGTGGCACTACTGTATGGTAAGTTTTGCCAAATAGCAACACCCACTACATATTTCCTATACATATAAACTTTAAATAATTGAAAGAATGATTATTTGAGGGGGAAGGGGAAATTTTAACCATAATTTTAAATATTCTGCCAAATACTGCAAGAATAATTGCCTAGAAAAAAGCATTCATATTGGCATAAAAATTACTAATCAAAATAAATCTTATGATAATTCATTTTTATTTATTAGACTATATCAAACATGACTTGTTGTTTTTGTGTCACATGTCAAAAAATTTATTAACATTTTTTTGATTGATGGTGAAATGAGCAAAATTGTGAGTGCAGTTGCAAGGCAGATTAATCATTTTATTTTTACATTTTATATCTCATACTGTGACTTCCTTTATCATAACAAACTTTTTTTGTATTTATTCACACTTATTATTACAATTAAACGACATGCATCCCACACTTTTTATTATACCATATGTCAAATAAAATTTTCAATATATCACTTGGTTAATAAAACCATAAATTTACATCACTTGTCTATAAAATCTTTATTTTCATTAATCTATCAGTTTTGTTTTGTTATAGCTTTAATTATTTTTATTATAGCTTCCAGAAAAGTAATACATGTATATTTATAAATATATGTATATATGTGTGTGTGCACATATTTAAATTAATTCTTTACTGGTAAAAAAAAAAAGATAACATAAGTTTGTATAAATATAAGAACATTAAAATGTGTATATGTGTTAACACATATATATAAATAGTTTATTTATATGTACATATATAGAGTAAAAAGCTAAAAAAAAATGATACAAACCCAAGATTATTTTTGGCTCTATCTTCAAAAGACATATATCTACCTCTTGTTGATACTGCTGATCCACTAAATTTACTAATCTGAAAGATTTAAAACAAGTTTCAGTGAAGCATTTAAAATAAATATTTTTAATTAAATTTTAATTAAGGAGAAATGTTAATATGATAGTCAAAAACAGAAAAACTGAAATAGCAAATTTTTAATATAAATAGTACAAAATAATCTTATATATGACCATCAAAACAACATATGCACAAAGTTTCACAAAAGCAGGTGTTGACAGTATGTGTACAAACACATGAATATATGACCACATACATGTAGAATAGATATATAGCAGTGGCAAATCTGTTGCCAGCAATGTTGTGCATGACCATGGAAAAATTCAAATTAAATATCAGTAATATTATCAAAATATAATGCTTAATGTAATTTTAAATTTAAATAGGATATTAATCACAACATTTATCAATATTATTTTATCATTATTATGTATCATCAACTATTGGTTATGATTTCAATGGCATTTTTCCAGAATGATTTATCTTCTGCTTAGTTTTTCAGTTTCTCAGTCCACCTACCTCACTAGCAGTTATACTCTTCTTTTATCTCAATCAATTTTTCCAAGGATTATACACTTTCTAATGAAGAAGACCATCTTAAGAACACATGTTAAGCACTTTGCCCAAAGGCAGCTACAATTACAGGACAATTCGATCATTGATTGAGATAATTTTCCATTGCTTATCACCCTCTTAACATATTTTATTCCAAAATATCAATTTTAGAACTACTTCATAAACTTTAATGAGTCCTTACTTCATAACAATACATACTATAACATAACAATTTCAATATGGTCATTTAGGCTTCAAATAAAAGTTGAGATTTAAATCTGAATAAATATATTCAAAAATCTTCACTAAAATCACATTTCAAAAGTATCAATACTTCTTCTTCAACATCCAACTTTTACATCTATAGCAAGCCACAGAGAAATTCAAAGTTTGATCAAAACACACTACTCACAATATGTATTGGATGAGTAGGCACTAGATGGGGATTTTATGCACAAGCCTTCTGGCATCCATTGATTACTCTAGCTTGCAGTGAGTGGCAATACGTATACTGAGTTTTGCCTGTTTTAATAACAGTTATAAGCAAGCATAAAAAATGATAATCATGTGATGTTTATTGGCTTAAAACCAATCCTGCCTAATAGGATAGTGGTGGCTATGATTATTAAAGAACCAAAGGCACAAAAATGTATAGGTACTGAACTGAGTTCAGACCTATATGACTATATAAGCTGATAAGCTTGAATTGAAAATATTAAAGTGTTTTCAATTTAAGACTCCTAGTTTTGTAGTTAAGTAGAGATAAAAGATGGCTGCTGGAGGGTTGCATTAGATCCTAAGATCTAGGTGCAGTACTTTCAGGTCCAAGGCCGCTCACTGACGAAGGCCACAAACCAGAAACTAGTCTGGAGATATTGAATGAGTAGGCACTAGATGGGGATTTTATGCACAAGCCTTCTGGCATCCATTGATTCCTCTAGCTTGCAGTGATTGGCAATACGTATAGTGAGTTTTGCCTGTTTTTATATATGTACATTATATTTGTATTTAAACATTAATAAATTATAAAAATCAATCTATAATATTTAAACAGCATTAAACTGTTTGCACATGCATTTTGGATTTTAACTATAAAATGAATGAATACTAACACTTCAAACACATGATAAAGTCTTTGGAAACGTAGAATGGCCAAAATAATAAAATAAAAATAATTAAATGTGCCAATAGTTTAAAAAAACTTGCAGAAATGATCAATGTTTTTAAATATTTAAAAAAAAAACTAGTTAGGTGATGATTGGAGAAATAAGAAATAATTAGATTATATATAAACCACTACAGTTTGATTTTAAAAAAAGCTTATAAAGTGTTTTGTCTGAAATGTAGCTTTAAATAAATTGAGCTAATAAAAAAGAGAAATGGCTATTGAAAGATTCGACATTTAAAAAAAAACTTCCAGCACATCAAATGTAGTGCTATAAAGTCAAAACTATTAGTTCATAGTCAAAAACTTTCATTTCATAATTTACTAAAAAAAAAAAAATTTTTTATGTATATTTTATATTTCACTTTTTTAAAAGGGCAAAGAAGAAAGTAATTAAGTTTGGTACTATTCATAACTTTAACAGGTCTTTTTTATTATTATTTATTTATATTACAATAGATATTTTAATATATGAATTTTTTTCTAAAGTACAAGCTTTTTCATACCTTACACTCCAATATATAATATATAGGGAGTTTGAACTCAGACTTTCACATGACCCTCAACATACTTGATCACACACATGATGAAAAGATAAATAATCACCAATAGACATATTTTGTACTAAACCAGCACTTGTCAGTTGGTCCAGATTATCCTCTCCACACATATGTACAATCATTAAGATAGCCAATGTTCATACTTTAATGAATAGGCTTCGATCCACTCCACCCCACAACTCATGACAGATAATTTTATGAAGTTATGAAAATAACAATGAAAAAAAAGGAAAATTTGAAGAAAATAATCTAAAATGATTTTTCGAGTATGTCATTGGATAGATGATTTATAATAAGTATAACTATATATTGTGAAAACTTTAAAGTTACAACTGAGGTGATATCTATTTAACAAAATTTCAAAATAAATTTATGATTTAAATTTAATTCTTTCTATCTTGTACTCCTTGAAACAACTGATTTTTATAATCTTTTGATATCCATCAATCAAGATGATCATCAACCCTAATTACTGTCAGGTATTAACTTCTTCTTAAATCTTTAATAGTGCAATTTAAATTTTTAAATGAAATTTCGTTTGCAATAAAATTAGTTTATAATTTATTTATTTTTTTTATGAATTTAACATCTACTTCAAAAAGTTGCATTCTATAAGCTTGGTGTTGAAAAGTTCAATAATAGTGAACAGTTATCACTACTATTTTTTCTTCAAATATTTAAGAAATAAAGAATAATTAGTCGTATTAAAGAAACATTATTTTAATGAAATTGATTGAGTTTAATTTCCTATGTAATCTGGTATTTAATTACATAAAATAAAATTCATTTTTCTACTAAGTTCTTCAAATATTAAATTTTCTTTTGATAATACTTTCCAAAAGAGGAAAGGAGGGAGAGAGTGGAGAGATAAAAAAAAAATTAAGAAAATAGTCAAACAATCACAGGTAAGTTGAAGTAACAAATTTAACCAAATTATTTGAAAATCATTTTACTACACTTTGGGTTAAGCATTAAAATGCAACAAAGAATTTGACATTAATAATATTTATAATTACTTCCATATTGACAGCGAGATATTATCAAGCTAAAAAATAAAAAACAGCAAAACTGTATAATACTTAAACGGTGATTTATTATTCCAGTTTGTTCTCTCTGATCATATAATTAATAGGGGAGCTTACAACTTAACAGTAAATGATTGAAATTATATATTTCTTATTGTTGCCTTGGCATCATATTGTCAGCATCTCTCAAACTCATTTATAAAATAAGCATATATTTCATAATCAAACATATAAGAGACTTCCTTGGATGTTTGCAAGCTGATACTTTGAATTCACTGCAATAATGTGAAATTATGAATTCAGGTGAACAGTGAATATTACACACCCTTCATTTCAAATTATTTACCTATTTGCATTAGACATTACAGTGATCAAACAAGATTCTATCTCTTTGTCTATTTAAATAATAAATATATATATTGTAACGGGCACACGACGATCGAAGGCTACACTTCCCTTTTATGTGTACATAATGGAAAATTCAATAATCCAAAATCGTCCACTTTCCGTTACCGCAAGCAGAGAGAAATACGAAAATAGACGAGTCTATCTCCGTATTTGACCGAACCTGTATGCTATACGGATATAACCCCAGGTTATGTTTCCCGATCAACTTTCTCCCGACTGCTGTAAGATTTGACAGGGTTACAGCGCTTGGATGATTTATAAATTTAACGGAATCAAACACTGCACCACCAAATTTCATGTGTTAATTCAATAATCAAAAAAAATTAATAATAGTTTTCCCACCCTAAGACTAGACTATCCTTTTTTGAACGTGGCGAAGAACGAGACAAGACAGATTTAAATAGAAAAAAAATATATTTAATAGAATAAATCAATCATAAAAAACAAATTTATAAAACACATTTACATTAAATAAAACAGATTATGATCTATAGTGCTACAAGAAAAAGAACACATAAAAACTCTTATAAATGATGGTACATTTATAAATCGTCATTCTGGGTATTTATCAAAAAAAAAATTCAAGAATGTCTTTATCATTCACAAAAAGCAGGTGGCCATTGTCTAAGTCAACGATGCGCACATTTGAAATATATAAAAAAAATATGTATCTTTACCTAGGTTTTAGTCTCTGAATTTATCCGACGTCCTGCCGACCGCCACGTGGATTTCTCCACTTCTTTAGGAGGGACGGTCGCTCGTAGGTTAGATTTGGTTGTGTATAGCTTCTCAGTGTTAAGGCATCATGGACAAGGCATCAAGGACAAGGCATCGAGGACAGGGCAACTAAATGAATCCATCGGCAGGCGCTAAGACGGCGATTATTACATATTGACAAAAACCATTAGTACAGTAAGTCCGGATCGACCAGTGATCACGATGGCCTTAGCCAGCCATTCTAGATGAAGCACCGATGTTAAAAGTCATATTTGCTAACTATATCGGTTGATTATCGGAGCTGTGTTTTACCGCCCTCTCAACACGAAGTCTCTAGCTCTAATCTCTCTTGAAAAACTTTTATTTCTTAATTAAAAAAATTCCATCAGCCTTTGTCCTTCCGATCCTTTGTTTCACTTTTATTCACACCTTCTTTCTTACTATGCCTTCGGCCATATGTAAATTTGTTTTACCCAATCTAGTAGCACTATGTACATTTATTTATTTCAATATTTTTTAATTTAATTACACAGATTTTAATGCATGTTTTTCTCTCTTTTTTTTCTTTATTTAAGTTTGGACAAGCATTTATTATTGCTGTCTATATCCTGCTTCAAATACACTCCATACACGCATTTCGTTTATCGTCAAATGTGTACTTTAAAACCCAGATCCTTATCTTTTGATCATGTTTAACTTTCTAGGTTTTGCATGCTATTTAAGGTTTTTTTTAAACTTTACTTTCTTTCAAAATCGGATTTTAACTTGCATTTGATTTATATTTCTTTATCGCTTTATTTTTTAACGCACACTTCCAATATTTCTAATTTTATGTTTTAATTTCACCAAAATCCGAACTTTGGAGGGTAAAAGAATCTTTTTGATTCTAATTCCCTCTCTTTTTTAATTAGTTGAAACATTTCTTTGTTCTGTAAATTTTCTAAGCTCGCTTTTCTTTTTTTTCTGCCAAACATAATATTTAATATTCTCTGAATGTTTAATATTTATATGTGTGACCGCAGTATGTGCGATCATCACAATATATATGGCTTCTTTTCTTTTAGATTGAAGCAAATTTTCAAGCTGAACAGTATTTAGTTTACAATTATTATGAGATCTGTAAGCAGTAATAAAAAGGCAACAATGAGTACTTATTTTTAGTAATAAAGATATATTGTGCTATATTATAAGTACATTATTTATTAAAGTAAATACTGCTTAACATTAAACAATCATATAATATTTAAATATTAATAAAATAACAAACATATAATAAAATTCTATTATGACCATGATGACAGAATTTTAGTATAACTTTGTTATTTTACTAGCATTTTAATGTTATATAATTTTCTATTTTATTTTATTACTTAGTGTTTTGTAGCTATCAACACAACAGCTTTGTTTGATCATACATCATTGCATATAGTTTTATTATGAGTTTCTGATATGATGTTTAAATAGCAATAAATAGAAATAATGAGTACATGGTTTACATTTCTCATTATCTATAGAAAAGCTTTTTTATTTATTTATTATAACTAATATGTACTAAACCATGTTAAATATGTATTGTAAAGTTATCCAATAGCATAATAACTTTATTTTAATATTATGTCAAATGAAATTAAGTCAAAGCATATTTGTAAACAAAAAAATACAAGCATGTGATGCATATACATATATCCAAACAACCAATGCCTACCAATATTATTTTAAAATATATTAAAGATAAAGAAAAATATTTAAATTATCAAATGAATATAGTAAAGGCAAAAATCAGAAAGCTTTGAAAATAATAAAGTTTTTCTAATAAGACAAAAATAAATTTAATACATACAAAAAAAATTTTTTTAATGTAAAATATTCAATTTCTTATTTACATTTAATCTGTTATTTAAATATATATATATATTGTATTATATTATCAATTCTTTAGGTTGCAAAAATAAAATTTAAGGATAATTACATCATCCTGAGTATGTCCCCTTGTTAATTGATTGCGAGCACTAAGTGGTGCATCATTAATCTCTACCTCAGCAGTGTACAGATCTTGAAGTTTCAAATTATTTCCACTCTACAATGGATAAAAAAAAAAAAAATTAGATATGGATGTTTAAATTACAATTAATTAATTTAAACAACTTAATAAACGTAGTCTATCAGTTAAATTTACTATCATTAAAACTACAACAACAAAAAAATCCATTTAATAGACAACTTGAAATAAAGAAACAGCGGGGGGGAGGGGAGACTGGTGATAATAATAAGGGATATAAATAAAACTTAATACTTTAAACGAGAGTGAAATATAATATAGTAATTAGTTTCAAAACAAATACTATTCTCTTTACAAAAAACATGACTGCTTTCACATTATTTGTCAAATCCATTTAAAATAAATATAACAAGTAAATACTAATGCCTAACAATTTATTTTTAACAAGATTACAAAAATTAATTAAGTTAAAAATTAAAAAAATCTAAGCCTACTGCAATATATAATTATATAAACAGTATATATATATTTTAAATAATTGTTATAAAATTATATGTACACTACATAATACATACATATTTTTGGAAAAAAAATAATTCTATTAATACTTTCATTACTGAAATTTTTTCTGGGTATTTGTTTTGCCCATATTTAAAAATAAACTATATTAACTTAAAAGATAAGTCAACAACTTGACATTTTTCCCTCTCATAAATTCATACTTTCAATAATAAAAAAAAGAGAGATGTCATTATTTAACGATATAACATTTATTTTTAAATAACACTTTACAAACTTAGAAATATTAAATATATAACATAGTTAACACAAATAAAAATATATGATAAAATTTTTAAAAAATTTCCGATGTGGAGGGGGGGGGTTAAACTATCAAACGTTACAAAATTAATAAATAATGAAAATAAATTGGTTACATCACATCTTATTCTATGACGTCTAAAGAAATAGAAATTAATTCATAACAATAAAAATGCAATTAATTAAGCAATATATTTATAACTATTCTTAAGATTGGACTTAATAACAAACATGATGTCATAATATATACATTATTCAATATTGCTCATTCAGCTAGCAACCAACCAATACTTTTGGGTAGGTAGATATCTAATAATTCTCAGCTGAAAATAAGTGAAAAAAAATCATAAAAACTTTACTAGTGTTTGATTGCCTGATGAGTGGTGGGTATTCTTTCATCAGGACTGCCCTAATTTAAATTATCTAGTTAGATATTTTGCATTATTTACACCTTTTCTAAAAACATTTTTTAAATCAAACAAATTATATTCAAAATATATATTAAAAAAGTTAGACTATTATTTCTAGTATATATTTGGATGTTTCCAAACATTAACTTATCTAACCAATGGAGGTTTGTTCAGTGAAATGCATTAATAATAAGAATTTGGTTTGGGGGAAATTTAACTCTAGACAATAACTCACAATTTAGTAACTAGTTTTAGAGGAATGTATTGTAAATATTTAAAGATTTGTTTGCAAAAAATAAGCCAAAGTTTAAAATGTAAAATTTATAAAATGAATTTATCTAATATAATAAATAACTAAAATACATAACAAATAATAAAGAAATTTGTTTGATCTAAATAAATGAAAAGAAGTATTGCAATAAAAAGAAAGATAATGTCTTAACTAGATAAAATTTGGAAAAAGAGGGCAATAATAGTAAAATAAAACTTAAACTTCTATCCAAATCTAAATTATAATTTTAAGACTAAAAACAATGAAATTAAAAGAAATGAGAGAATTTTTTTCTATTTCAAATAAAATAGGAGAAATGAATGAAAAGTCTGCAAGAATTATTTTCAACTAAAATAAGATAATACCTAAAATTAATGAATCATGTTGGCAAAATATTTTAAAATACTACATATTATCTTAGCTGTTATACAAAAGAAGTAGATTTTAAAATAGAGATAGAATAAAACTAGTTAAATCAAGATAATAAGTTGAATTAAAAACACAGTGTAAGGAGTAAAATATAAACAAACGGAGATGAATCAATGAGTAGAAGTACAGTATGACCATTTAGTGTTGAAGAAAACACAATAATTGTTTGTTTGCTTCTGATTCATCTTCTATAAGCTTAAATTTACAATTACTTTTCATATAAGTCTGAAAACACTGGTAAATCAAATTCAATTGTTGTTAAATCTCAGCTAGCATTTAACATCAATATGGTCTTTCTTTCATATATGCTAACAAATTAGATTTTCTTTTCCCCCGCTTTAAATCAGATTATAAATAATATCACTACCCACCCCCCAAAAATGGTATGCAATTAACTGTATATCAACAAATTATCAAGAATACTAAATCATAAAAAATTGTGTTGATAAATCTGTTTATATTTCATATAATGATCTACACAAATATGAAAATCAAATTAGATAACAACACTGTTATGAACTCTGAATACAATAATTAACCAGGCATAACATTCAGTTTAAGAAATAGACTTTCATAATATAAAAGTGTTGTACCTTGAGGCTTTTTCTACAACTTGAACAAATTGTGCCAGTTAAAATTAATCCTAAATATATGATTAAAAAAAAGTACTTTTATGTCACAAACCACAAAGATTTTACAGAACTCATATTCTTTCTTAATCATTATGTAATCTGTCAAAATTATGACATGTTCATACCATACCATCAACAAGAACAGATCATGCTAAAATCATCTTTAGAATCCCAAAAGACTTGGGATGCATTTCGATAAATGACAAAAAAAAAAAATTACTGTAAATAATACAATTAAAAATATTATCTAATGTGCAAGCATAGTAATTATTATTTAAATACGTATAAATATATTGATAAAATAGTTATCAATCCATACTACTTCAACATTCCTTATTAATATTATAATAATCTTGACAATTCTATTTGTCAACTTAAAATACTTTGAAAATACTTGACATTATATTCTATTATTTATGGGGAAATGTCAAATTTAATCATCTTTGCTATATTATACTATAAGTTTTGTGAATAGTTCATTTCTTAATGTTTGACATCTCATTTCCTACTAAGGCGATATACATTAGTTTACTATGAATAATTTCAAATTTATAATAATTATTATAATAAAAAAAAAAACAGATATTAAAGAATCATCACAAATGAAATAAGAGGACTTCTCTTTCTCAATGTAACTCTAATATTAATCTAATAAAAGCAGTGATTTGCCTTTATTTTAAACCAGGAAAGGGTTCAGGAGCAGACAGTATATTTTCAGTTTTTAAAAAATTTAGGAGCTAAAGCCAAAATATGGATGGTAAACCATTCAGCAAAGTGAACAACTTCAAAAAAACCACCAAAAAAGAAAGCTATGACAGTCATAAAAAATATATTATCAACATTTTGTCAATAGTTGAAAGCCATCTACCTATAGAGTAGACAGATTTTATACCATGATAACATTACTTAAAACAATTTTTATCTTTAACAACTCACATCAAAAAGAGCTTCCAAAATAAATTAATATCTGATATTACCTTTATTGACTAATCTTAGCTTATGATTCTGGTTTTAAAAATGACTTCTCAAAAGTCTCTAAAATCATTAAATGCAAGAAAACTAATTTTACTTGAAAAAATGCCCTCCAATAAAAAATTAAAAAAATTAAAATAACATACAAAATTTTAAAAAATTATCTCCTACACAGGATTCATTTCCCACTTAGTTTATTTAATGTATTCTATCAGTAATCTTCCAGAAAAAAATGCAAAAAATTTATCTACGCCAATAATTTTGTTTTGACTTCATAAAAAAGAACCCTTCCAGAAACAGTCTCTTAATAAGGGAAAAAAAGTTTGAAAATATTTTTCAAAGATTGGGATCTTAATTCTAAAACATTTAAACAATATGAAAACATTTTATAATCTGAATATAATATTTCGCAATGATTACACTGAAACATAATACTATGCTATTTCAGAGTCTAATTTATTTTTCTCATCTATTTAAAATAACATTGACATAACTTCCTTGGAAAGTTGGCTGGCTGAGAATGTGATGTAAATACTTTATGCAAAATTCTTTTGATCTGGTATATTCTAGAGTTGCCACAGTTTCAAAATAAAAAAAATCCTGAATACTCAATTATGCATTATATAAGAAATATTACTGTCAAACTCAGGTCTATTCCTTTGCAATGACTTTCTGCTTTTTCACACATTTCTTCACCACATATCAAGCTATAAAATACATCAGATATAATATGAATTCAATATAAAACTTCAATATCAAATCATGTTTAATCAAGAATTTTTTCAAGCAATCAAAAATGATGGCATAAAAAATGAATTTTTTTATGAGATTCCAAATTGTTTTTTTTTTCTAATTGTACAAATAGAACTAATTAAATTTGGTTTTTTAGATGTTACTGGATCTTATTAATAGATTCAAATTATGATTATTGTACTTATTTGTTTTATAAATAAAATTCCACAGTTACTAATCTATGAAGAAGCAATCAAAAACAAATCTTAGAAAAATTTTGCAATCTCCAGGAAGTGGCAAATCTAGGTCAATGAAAATTTAGTCCACGCTAATTTGCATATTTTAATCCAGCTACTTCTTGAAAATGAAGGTTAGACCTTTGAAAACGCTTGAGTAAATTGATAAAATTTGTCATTTGTTGAGACGGTGATTATATATATTATAGTTTATATTTAATTTAATTTATACGTGTGTATTATATTAACACAAATATAGATTTTACAAATATTTTCTAACACATAGTTGAACATTAAATATTACCATGGAATCAGTGGAAATGGTAACAGGATTGAAGAACTTAATAAAACCATTAGCAAATACATCTCCTAGTTGGAATATTTATAGATTCTTTATAATATTTTTTTAATAATTGAGCAGTCAAAAAAAAAAAAATCCGTACTCTAAATAAAGAAATGTTTTAATTTCACTCTTATATTTACTTTCATTTGTAAAAAAGAAATTGTTAAATGTTTAAACATATGATGAGATAGATGATCAAAATATTTCATAAACAAAGAAAAAAGGATTATCATTTATTTTTACAATGCTCACAATTACATTACTAACTTCAGATGATAATTCTGCTGATGACATTAAGATATTCTATAAAATTAATCTATAGCTAGTATTTATTTCAAGATGATATAAAGTATGTTATGAGATTGTATTGTCTTAAGATTAGAATTTTGATATGAAAAAAAAAAAGAGAGAACGAGAGTAAAAATATTTTTTTATGATTTGGAATTATAATCAAATATTTCTAAATATAATTATTTTATTTGTTCAGAATTTTTATTTACAATTTTTTTTACAATAAATATATTTGTATATGACTTTGAGACAGTTATTTTAGAAACAATCAATCTTTAATTAAATAAACATATGAAACTCCTCTGGAAGAAAAAAATTATTTTTCTATCATATTGTGGATATATAAATGTGTCACATTTATTTATGTGACTTTAAGATAATCTTTGTTTTACATTATAGATAACAATAAACAATTCAAAATATTTAATAAAAGTCAATCAATGAATAATAAAAGTATATATTATTAAACTACTAAAATATAAAAATATAGATGTCAAAAATAAAGAAAAATATTCCGTTATATTTATAAACAGAATCAATTAGGGATTTTGAAACCTTTCCTTGTTACTTACTGCTTGAAGTCTCTACACAAAATCTCATCAAAAATATTTTTTACATATATAAAACTAAAATAATTATCTTTATTTGGATGGTGATGATGAGTACTGCTATTGTGTTATTATTATTATATTTAGCAACTTTTTTGTTCAATTATAAATAAATTTGTTGATATTATCTACAATATGAATGGCAATTTGTAGTATATCACTTATAATAATTACTATATGTGTAGATATATATAATGTAACCTCTCTATCGTTGGTCACATGTATAACTTCAGAAAATAAATAAAAAGGGATTATTATGTGTTTTAAAAATTTTTAAAGATTTTTTTTATTATTATTTTTTAAGGAAAAAAATCATAATATGATAAATTAAAAGAAATAAAAAGTTGTCAAAATTAGAGTCATAGATCACATGACCCTATCTCTTAAGCTTGTAAGTTATAAACAATGAGGATTGCCAGTTCCTCAACAAGCTTTGTGATAAATGCTTAGCCAGAGTCAGCACTTAAAATATCTCTGTCAGGAAACCCACTCACCCCAACTCCTGATCATGATTTCGTGCTTTGGCGCTCTTCAGAGAGGTGCCAGGGTAGGTTCAGACACTAGATCTAAAAATACCAACCCAAAGCCAAGCACTTATTTAAAAGTTATCTATTGAATGGAAAATCTGAAATTTTTAGACATCTTCATGTCTTCAAACCCAGCTATCCAACTCAAATAGCTATAAAAAGTTTGTTTCTTTGTTTACTTTTAAAACTTAATTTGAAAATAAAATTGTTTGCAAAAATATTAAATGTTAATAAAAAAAAAATAATAATAAAGCGAAAGCAGATTGATTTTCAGACAATGGGAGATAATTCTATTGTTGCTTTAGGAATTTTGACTCTTGCTACACAATAAGAAAAAAGTAATATTCTACTAATTGTTTTAGCAGCTTTAAACATGATTTACATTCATTTCTATTCTAATTTATTTACCATGATGGGTAAAAATCCAGTTGAAATGCTTATTCCATCTTTCTAAAAATGTAACCTTTATAGAATCTGGATATAGATAAGAAGATAAGAAACACCTAGTTATCCCTATTATTGTCAGATTTATTTGTGATGCTATGGTACTCTCACAATATATACCTGTGTTTTCAAGGAGTCATTATTTCTAGAGTTAATCAGTCCATTCAGCGCATATACTTAATAAATGAATGTTTAACTACTTCATTTTACATATATAGTATAAAAGTGAATCAATAATTTATATCATATACATCATCTTTCCAAAAAGTTTACTGCCTACTGACTTGAACATGATATGTTTCACTCTACAATTAAATAGGGCTAACATTAAAAAACTCAACAAACAGCTAAAGATGGTGAATAAAAATTTGCACTTCAAATACTGTTTATAATAATGCATATATTATTATACATTCTTCTTCTAAATATAATTTTTGTTGCTATCATGTTATTAAAATTTAATGAAAATTATTTTCTATTTCCTATATTTTGCCATATTTATATAACTCTTCAGCCAATTTACAATTTCTCAAATAACAGCTTTCACACTCTTGGTACTTATGTATTAGTCTGACAGTAATGGAATTTATTCCCCAAATAACCAAGCAGTGATTGCCTAACATTTAGCTTCACCTTTCAAAATAGTTACCTGTCACATGCATAGCATTCCATACTGTACTATTGCATGCAAACATTAATATTTATATTCAATCTCAGGGTTTATCCAACATTTATAATATATTATATGCTAATAAATTTTTAGTCATTAGCAATAAAACAAGATAGGTGTGGCTAGCATATATTATGAGTATTAAAGTAATATTAACCTACATATTATTTCTAATAATTTTCAGATAATATAAGACTCTTAAATATCAATATAGTTTCACAAGTTATAACTAAATACAAATGACAATTTTGATATTGCATCCAGCAAATGCTTTAGCATATAAAATGAGCTGTAATAATAGTGCCACCAAGCTATAAGGCAATTTTAACATAAATAATATTCACTTATAAAATCTGGCTAGTAATGAAAATTTTATTATTAAAATTATGCTACTATAACTATAATAATATGACCATGTGCATATATTTGATTTGAGTGATTATGATGATTAAAATGCAATGCCTTTATTCAAATCATAATCAAAACAATTTATTAAACAAAATATTGCATAAAAATAGAGTAAATAAAGTATGTAAATAATTAGATTAATATTTCTATAATGCTATTACATTGTAAAGCTTTTTATAAAAAGCACTGTTAAATAAAATATTGCAGCTATATGCAGTGATGTGTAATGAACAATCTTACAATCTTGTTTACATAAATGCACAAATCAATAAAGAAGATTGCCTATGGTAAGATTTCTAATATGTGTTACGTATTTGAAGATTTACTAACTGATGTTTTATAAAACCCCAATATTTCTCATACTCACAAGAAACCATTATATTGGTATTGTATTATTAACCCTTATTTAGGAGACATTTATCTTTTACTAAATAATTGCAGTATACACATGGCCCATTTATTCAACATTAAGATCTCAAACAAAACATTCTACTCAACTTATAGCCATGGAATAATTATCATCTACTAAACTTAGCAGTATTATAATATGTACTCTTTAAATACGTAAAGGGGATATCATTTATTCCTTCCTATAACGTGGTTACACTAAGATACCATAAAAATGTTTAATGAAATATGAAGACTATAAAACAAGAGAATTTGATATTCAATAGGACAATTCAAAATATTAGTATCTAAAAGCTATGATATTAAACAAACAATCTATCTTTAGTATCATATATTCACTATCACACTAATTTGAATAAAGAAGACTTATTGAAGCAGTCGGATCTAAGTTCGATCCTAGCTTCATGATATCTCACCTGCAGCCCATTTCAAACCCTAGTACTAACCATGAATTTCCGATGCAATTGGGGCTTCATACGTTCAATACACACTAGTTTCATTAAAAAAATAGTATTATATAAATATGTGTTAAAACTAACTAGTTTGACATTTAAACTAATCAATGTCATTAACAAATTCATGATAAAATTATTCATGAATTTATATATATTATAACTGCATTGATTGTGCGTATATATTTATAAATATTTAAATATATATATTCGTTATAAAGTTTCATTGTGTCGGGAATGTTTTATTTTACTTTTAAACAGTTTGTTCAAATTTTAGTGATTAAAAGCTACATTCTTTCGATAAGCTTTCAGATTGTCCTTTTCCAAAGACAATGGGGAAAGTTTTATTAATTAACAAAAAGATAATAATTTAAAATGTAAGGACGGTTCCTGATTAAAATCGTTTTTTAGATTTATGAATTCATTTTCTAATTAGAAAATGAATTCAAAGTTAACGAGTTTGAAAGCCTTATCGAAGGAATGTATCTAAAATCAATTAGTAAGAAATCTGTAATTTTGATAATGCAAGAAGCATTAGCCTGAAGGCATCTAGAATAGGCGGGAAACCTGAGGACAGTATAAATGGCCCGGAAAAGTTTGGAGAAGAGAGAAGCCATATTTGTTTTAAAAAAGTGCTACTATAATCTATGTGTGTCTTTAAATTATGAATTTCAATAGTGTCTCCATCATGGTGAGGGGCTAAACTTCAGAAGTCTGACTGCTGGGCCTGAAGTCCCCAGAAGATCTTCAATATGGCTGCTAAACTAAACCTTTTCCTGACCAATCGTGCTGCCCAAAATCTGAAAGAATCAATCAGAATGTCATTCAGATAATTTATGAAATGCGCGCCTATGTTTCATCCAACTGGATTCTGCCATGTGTGATCTAAGGAACCAACCATGAAGGAATGGTAAAATCTTTCTTGAAACAACCGCAACTTTCTGGCCAGTTTCCGAACTTTATTTTATATCACCTTTTAAATTAACTACTGTAAAAACTCCTCTCTTTATAATGCTTTTAATCTGTATAAGTAATTCTCGTTTTTCTATCTCTGGTCTTTAAAATTAATACTTTGTTAAATTTCTCTTTCTCACGATGGCGGTTCATTTCACTAACTGTATTATAAATATTTATTGAGTCATTACTAATGTCATGTATTTTTTTGTTATATGCCGATAAAACTTCAACTCGATAATAATCTCTTTCGTTAAAATTCCTTCATGAAAATAATCTAATATTGAGTTATAATAATTCTTGCCCACTAGAACTAACTTAATACAGTTCTATTAATTATCGAGTTGAAGGATTTATACAATTTCTGTTATTTTTATTAATGGCTAATAATAAATTATTAGCTCAGTTTCTAACCCATGTCCCGGCTCTTTTATCTAGTTTACAAATATTTATTTATTCATAATCTTAAAATGTTTTTGCAAAAGGGTCGATAAAGGAATTAATATCAAAATATTCTAATTCAAATTTTTTACTTTCTATTAAATTCAGGGAGGGCGTGATGTTTAGGGTATAATTAATATAATTTTATAATTGCGTTAAATAATTTTAGTTAAAAGCTCGTTTGACTTTAATTCCATGATCAGGTCATCACGTAGAGCATTCTTTATATAAAATGGGTTTTATTAATTACACTCAATGATTATCAAGTCATCATTTTCGAACGTTACTGGTGCGAGCCATCTCCTGCTTCATAGGCTTGTCATTGGTGATACTATTTTTACTTTAATTCCATAGGAAGAAAGCACTTCCTCACTTGCTCGTTTATATTGGAACACCAAAGGTCCATGGCTATGACCTGGCCTGGCTTTCTCCGTGTTCCACAGAACCTTCATGGGACATAAAAGACTTGTAAAACACAAGCTGCCCTCCCATTTAAATCACCGACAAGCCATTATTTCTCATATTCGTTTTTATAGCTCATAAGATGCCAGTACCATTTACTTCTTAGCTCAAATAAAGCCCCACTCTCATGCTCGTAAATCGTGATGAATTGATTTCATTAAAGTCGAACAAATTCTTATTCATGTCTAATTAAATAAGTTGTCTGTTAAATATTAAAGTTATGCCCTAAATATTTATCATGCACTTCGTGAATTGGTTTACGAATGTGAAAATAAATCTCAAATTCTTTTGTTTAGGATTAGAATCATAATTTCTGTCACAGCCAAATACCTTTATCTATCTTTATTTTCATGTCGGGGCATAGACATAAAATCCTCCTAGAACAGGGGTGGGAAAATAGTGGCCTGAGGGCCACATGCGGCCCTCTAAGAGTTTTTATGCGGCCCACCAAGACAATCAGAAAAATCTGCCTTGAACTGAGATTTTCTTCCCGTGCGTGACCGAAGATTCATCTCATATTTTCCACTAGGATGACCACATCAATACACGTGCAGTGTAGATATGATGTGCAGTGCTTTTCCAGTTGATCTGGTTAATTTCAATTTTGTCTTTGCATTAGCAAATATATACATTTCCAATTTTAGCGAAATCATGAACCCTTTGAAAAAATGTAAAATTGGTGACGAATGTCATGTGTTTAATGAAGAATAGACCACAAATATTTCTTTGGTAATACAGGGAATAAAGCAGTGCATTTATTGTGTCATGAAAAAAAGGTGCGGTCCTCTGCTAACCTTTGCTTCTACAAAGTGGCCCTGATGCGGCCCTCCACCAACTTCTGTGGCCCCCGAGCAAAAACAATTGCCCACCCCTGTCCTAGAATATTGCATAATAGTTATTGGCATATAATAAGGACTGCCATTCTTATTGTAATTATAAATTTCGTTTAAAGACTAGAGGTAACCTATATAATCATAATCTAAAAGTTGAACAAAATTATTATTATTATTAAACATTTTATAAACACATTTGGTTTTTAACTTTCTTTCTTATTCAATAGTTATTTTAATATTAATGCTCGCTGTCTGTATTGGCAACCCGAACTTATATATATATACGAGTTGACTTAGAAATATACTTAATTATTTTATTATACGTTATTAGTGTCAGATCAGGGGTCTCAAATCATCATCATCCGTTGAGCTAGTTTCTTGGCACATAGTCATGGACCGTTGACTTATGTCATCCATTGATCTGGTCTGAGCTCGTGAGTTGGGTTTGAATTCAGTTTGGTTCGGCTGAGTTTGAATCCAACTTTGAGTTTAGGTTGTTTGTGAGGGTGGTTTTGTGGCAGACGAGAATATTAATTAATCCTAAATGCTTACTAGCAAAATTTTTATTATATACTACAAAAAAATATATAATAACAATAAACTATACATACAATGTTTATCATGCACAAATGTTTATCAATAGTTTTAATCCACATCAATGCGCACATTTTTACTTTTTCTTGCAGATTTCCTATTAAAAATTCCTTCAGATAAGTTTGATTATTATATTTTAAATCTTTGAGATTCATCTTATAGCAGATAACAAAACATTTTTGTTATTCATTTTAAAGAATTTGTTTGCTACTTGAAATGAAGTAAAAACCAATATTATTAGTATCGTAAATCCATTCATGGCAAATGTTTTTGTTAAAATACTGATGATGTTTACAACAAATTTTCTTAAAATAATCCATTAAGAGGGTATTAAGTTGGTGATTCCTTAAATGATTATATTTCCCTTTTAAATTTAAATTAAAAGAGTAAGGAATATTGCATCATTTTATACTTACCATAGTTTTATGGTTTCTTTTCCAAAAAGCAGCAAACAGCTATTATTTTACATCAACAATTTTGCAGGTGAGTTTGAATAATGATTTTTAAGAAATTGATAAATACAATAAAATCCAGTCCAATTAAGCATAGTAAGTTAATCATTCTGTAGGTTTAAAAGATTGAAGTCCTCGATTATAAATTTAAATAATCCCATAATTTTTTTTTAAAATTTCAATCGATAAATTTTTTTTTAACTTTTTATCAGATCCAGATATTAAATAGCAACTTAAATTATTATTGGCAAATCATTTCAATGATGGTAATGATCAAGAGATCTGTACCTGCCTTTGAAGGCAAACATTCAACAATGTCCTCTCTCAGCCAGCTATTATGGCTTTAAAACAGCAAATTAAAAATTAAATGACAAGAACAAGAGAACAGACGTAAAAAAATGCACTTCATCAATACTTGTTTATATAATGCTAGGCACATGATGGAAAAGTGACATGAGTTCAAACTCCTTTTTCACTCAATTGTACTTAGTATGTGAAAATTTTACTAGATCAGTTTGTCAATGGCTTTCTTCCAAATGATATCATTCTCCTGGTTGTCTTGCAGTAAATCAGCCATATTTAGTATACAATTTATATAAAAGAACTATTTCAGATAAAATTATTATCAGAGCAAATATGCACTTATTTATTTTTACACCAAATAATAAATTATTACTAATTTTACTAAAATCAACAAGATGAAAATTTCTAAATTAATTGTTCTCATATTTTATGTGCTTATTTGTTATCTCTATGGCTTTTCTTAAATAAATTTTTACTTTTTGAAAAACAGTTTTATATCACAGTTATGCACACAAACAAATACATACATGCACATTTAAATGTTTTGTGGATTAAAAGTTTGTCTACATATATTTTAAACTAAAAACAATTCATCGAAATTATCGCTATGTTAGGAACGATTTAATTTTATTACTAGATATTCTCTGTGTAATGGGGAATTAATAATCTAAATTATTTAATGAATGTTTTTACTTGATTTTAATTTTGGCCATGATTTTTATAATTTAGCAACATGTTTTATCAGATCTTAGCTACAATCACAATTTTGGTAACCTTTGACAATACTATATTTATAGATATAATAAAATTGAAAAAAAAAACTGTTCTAAAAAATTTTTTTTTAAAATTGGTTATAATAATATTATTGAACTAATGGAGTTACTATCTCAGTATATACTATATAAAGACCAAATAAACACATTTACAATCTTCTAAAAAGAAAATGAATTAATTTTATAAGTGAATATTAGCTTATATAGCAATAAGGAGAAAGTTATTAGTCAAAATGTTGGTTTTGTTGCTAACTTATGATTCAACTATACTGTGATATATATAATGTGTGCATATGATTTATTATCCATTTTTAACTCTTGCCAAAATGAATATGTGTAGTAGTATTTCCCCCTCCAAATTAAATAATTAAAATTTGGGATCCTGCCCTCATAAAAAGTCTGTGCAAATGACCATCATATCACACTTTACATCTACAGTTCATATAAACAATCCCACTGTTTTATTCAGGATTGTCAAATGAGAATAACCATTCATAATGGAATGTGGTTTGAGGTTAGAACCTTCATTATGCCGCAGTGCAAGAAACATTTTGTATATGAACAGAATTGTGCAGTTAAATACATGTACATTGGGGGGGGGGGGTACCACTTGGAATAAATGTAGATTGATTGTTAAAAGTCTACTTATTGGAAGATCATTTCTCGCAAAAAGTGTAAATGCAAGTTTGTTTTATTTCCACTAAATAAAGTTATTCATGGCCATTTTTCAAAAAAAAACATAAAAGCATGTTGTAGATGTTAGTATCATTTCTAGTAAATTAAGTTACAGGTAAACATTTTTCCAAATAAATATTTAATTGATTAATTAAGTTTGTCAGGAGATCCTGTGTAAACATTTTCCAAGATGGCAAGATTAGAAAATTATTGTGGGTCTAATACACATGTGACATATCATAACTGAACTAATACATAAAAAGTATTTACCTCTTCTACCTTCAAATTTTGTTTCATATATATAAAAACCAGATGGCTACATAATGTATTAAAAATAAAGATAAGTTGGTAGCGTGCTCTTCGGGTCTAGTTTAGAATTATTTAATTAATGGGAAAAACAGTATTTAATTTTCCCATGCATATTTCTTTTATAATAAGGAATCCGAAATTAGTTAAAAATATTTAATTTTCCTTCCCACATAATAGTAGGAACATTCTAGATAATTTTTTTTATAATTGTCAAACCTTTTTTGTTAATTATAATATGCATATTTTAATATGTATTGTAAATTATAAATGTTGGTAGAAAAAAAAAAAGTATAAAATCATATAAATAATTTCTTTTGTCCTCTCTCTTCAATAATTTTATTTAATTACTAGTTGCTTTTAATTTTTTTATAAAAAAAAATGTTCCAAGAGAGAAAAAAAAAAACTTTATCTTTTTAGTAAATTGTTTAATATTTAATTTTAATCTTTTAAGAGATAAAGTTTTATGTTTAAGTGTATTTTTAAAAAGAAAAAACAAAAGATTTCAATACTTTTCGTAAATTTTATTTTTAATGAGAGTTGTTTTTCTTTTCTTTTTAATCTCTCTTCATTACAAAAATATCAAATCAATGTAATTAACTAATTATCTTGTTTTTCCTTATGCAAGAATTTTTTTTTTTAAATTAGAAATTAATGTCAAGAATTTTATGATGTTAATCTAAGTTCTTGACTTGTTTTTCGATGTCAGTGATTAAAAAAGGAAATATCTTAATAACTGTATTCATAAAAATGTATCTAATTGGCTGTTAGAAAAACTATCATATTGGACACATATAATGATTGGCTTGTAGGCAAGATTGTTCTTGAAAAAAATAATGTGTGTGTGAATAAGTCAGAAAACCCAAGTCTCTGGTAAGAAGATATATTTCTAACTTAGCTGTTGAAGAGAGAGCTGTCAAGTTTTAATCCAAATGATAAAAAAAGAAGCAGAAGTCTTTACCAAACTGTTATATAGTACAGCAGGAATCTTTACCAAGCTATTGCATAGATAGAAAAAGTTTTAATCAAGCTTTAGCATAATATGAGTTTAGTCATAAAAATGATTTCTACAATGTAAACCATGTGCTAAATTCAGCTAAAAGCTAAACATATCCCTCCATGCAAACCTGCCTTCATTGGAATAAAATGTAGAGAAGCTACCAGTTAAAGTAATCTGCAGCCTTTATTAAAAGAAAATGGATAAATCTTGGTATATTTTAACCAGGAATGCATAAATCTTGGTATATTTTAACCAGGAATGCACGCCATGAAAAGGACAAATTCATCATGTCCATGTGTAGAAGCCTTCAAAAAAAATTGGACTATGGCGCCCTCTTTTATAAATTAAAACTAACTTTGTCGACAATCCCAATCGTAATACTAGGTAATATTAGGTCGAGTTAATCAGGAAATATAGCTATGTTTTTAGAAATTTGAATGAAATATTTTTATTTTTCCTAACTTGATTAATTCAGGCATATTAATGCGTAATAGAATGCCTAACCGAATATAAAAAATGTTACAATGATGTCCCAACACGAGGTTTCGAAAAAACCACAACCTGAGATAAGTTGTAATTGTAAAAAAAAAAAATTTCAATGGCAATCTAAAACTTGGAATTTATAGCCAGAGAATAAGGAAGAATTTTACATAAAAAAGGACAACTTTAAACTGGATTAGACAACTATATAAAAAATAATAATAATAATTTTATAATAAGACTATAGAAAAAAAACACAATCATGGCTGATGTAGGTTAATTCACAGTGTTGACCGGGTAGGTGGATACTGAAGAGGGGGAAAAGCATAGCCCAGAGTCCTTATATGCCAGTATGTAACATAAGATCATCCTTATATGCCCATCAGTCTTATAAGATCAGGGTCTCAAAAAATAGGAAGGTGGACCAAGCAACATTAACTGGTAAATCTCAAAAGAATGAGCAACACTTGTATGTGTTTTGACCTGGGTTTCTTAACCTTAATCTTATGCGTGTGCAGATAGGACATAAGTAAATGTGAAGATATTTCTTTCCCACCATGTTAGACCCTAAAATGTGAGCTTTAAAGCCGCATGTCACTTGTGACAGCCTACAAAAATATATCAACAACGCTAATACATTAAAAAAAAAAGAAAAACCAGAATATGGACTTAAAACTTAGTAAGAATAAAATAAATTCAATCCTATATTTTATAGGTTCAATCCGCCATTTTATTCTTGATTATTTAGCCCAGGGATATTGAACCATTTTATATACATATGGTTCAAATATATTGGCATTTGGTAATATTTAAAAAAGCTTTTAAAAAAAGTAAAATTTAAAGATCTTTTAAAAGATGCAATTTAGTTTGTTGGTTTTTTTTGGTTAATATGATTTATTTTTTTAGATAATGTACAGTGAAAGTTATTTTGGTTTTGAATTATTTATTTAATTAAAAAAATAATAGTTAAAATTGGAGGGAATAAAAAAGACATGCAGATTACTAATCCTGATAAACAAACAGAAAAAAGATTATGATCAGAAAAAAACTTTTTAACTATAATTAAATATGGCCAAAGTAATTTATATAAAAGAAAATTTGTAGTTAAAAATACAAAATAAACGAGCAAGATTACTATCTTGTATTCTGATAATAAAAAAACAAGACAATATATGCGCAAAAGTCTAAAAACTGGTCACAAGTATAAAAGGAGGAAAATAAGGCAATTAAGATCTTGTGTTTTTTCCATAGCTAGGAGTTTCCGTTGGGTCTGGGATAGAGAAAATGTCATATCCCAGATATGCAGGACTACTACTACTCATATGATGAAGTAAATTGTCATGTGGAGAGGGGTACCAGGGCATTTTTTTGTGGATACCTTTCGTCATAGAGACCATTCCAAGAAGCTTTCAAGTCTAGCCTAAGGGTGGACCAAGAACAGTTTAAAACCAATGGCCACGAGCTCATTCATCTCAAATACATGTATGCTAAAATGTTTGCAAACTAACATTAACTATAAGCTTATAATATATTACCGAGAGAGACATTCCCAGATTTATTATAGACATTTTATCCATGGATTGCCTTCTAAAGAGAGAACTAAAAAGAAAAGAACTGTTTTAATTATCCAACATTATTGTCTGGATTAGTATGTATGTTCTTTCCGATTTCATTAACAAATTTACCGTTTATATACTTTAATAGACCTTAATAAAATATTTAGCATTAATTTAACACTTTCATTTGTATGTTCTTAATTTTAGTTGTTTATTTTATTAGTAAATTTTATATGTATAAATTATCTTTGCCAATATGCTTGTTTAAAAGTTAAGTCTCGGGAAAAATTCATATAAATGTTTAAGTAACCTTAAACGTAATCCCAATCTTTTCAGTTATTTGCTTCAAAATTATGGGGTATGAGAAAGTGATGTGATGTGATATACTGTGACTTCTTGAACAAAGTCACGAATCTACAACTATGCCCAGAAAAACCTGTTAGCCACTTTACTTTCCCTTTCCATTCCGCACCCTAAGTTTTCCCATAATCTGCTCCATCCCATTTCCACAACATAATATTTGTCAACTCTATGACCTTTATATCTAAATCCCCCTTATCTTTTCCCAAACCTAGCATAAAAACCAATAACTCACTTTCTGTTAATCACTTTGTTCATATTTATTCTTCCATAATTTCATTATTTGTACACTTTCTGCTTTCAAGCATTTACATTCATAGTCTACGGACTATGGAGCCCTCTTTTATAAATTAAATTAACTTCGTTGGCCATTCCAATTGTAATAATAAGTAATATTAGGTCGAATTAATCAGGAAATATAGCTATGTTTTTAGAAATATAAACAAAATATTTTTCTTTTTCCTAGCTTAATTAACTCATGCATTCTAGTGTGTTATAGAAGGCCTAACCGAACGTGAAAAACGAGACAATAGATTATAAAACGACATTTGATTCTATAAGCATTTATTCAGTAATTAAAGCATTGAATCAAGGTACCAAGGATATTGTCATATTCTGGAGAATATTTGTAAAAATGCAGCAGCAACAATTAGATTACATAATGATACTAGGAAGGTTAACATGGAGAAGGGTGTAAGACATAGTGACTCCATATCTCCAAAACTTTTTACAGCAATGCTGAGAGAAGAATTTTGTGAATGAAAATGGGAATCTAAAGGAATAAAAGTAAATGGAGATTATTTAAGCCATTTAGATTTTGCAGATGATGTTGTCGTTTTTGCAAAAAATGCTTCAGAGCTTCAGAAAATGTTGCGAAGGTTATCAGATGAAAATAAGAAAGTAGGACTAAAGGTAAATGTTAAAAAACTAAAGTAATGGTCAATGGATTTTCTCAAAAGATGAAAATAAAGATTTATATTGATGAGTTAGAAGAAGTTAACAAATACAAATATCTTGATCAGATTATTACTACAGATGGACACATAATAGATGAAATTAATCATAGAATTAAACTTAGTTGGAATGTTTTTGGTAGAAATAATTTAATATTAAAAGGAAATATGCCTATATGTTTGAAAAGGATGATTTTTAATAAATATGTTTTACCAATTCTTACTTATGGATCTGAGACTTGGACACTTAATAGAAAAGCAATACAGAGACTTTAGACCAATCAGAGAAGAATGGAGGGATGCATGGTAGGAATTACAAGAAGAGATCTAAAATGCAATACATGGATAAGAAAACAAACAGGTGTTACTGACATCGTTCAAAGAATTAAGACTGAAATGGAATTAAGTTGGACATATTGCTAGAAGAGATGATAATAGATGGATAATTGAGATATTAAAATGGATTCTAAGAGATTGTAAAAGACTCAGAAAGAGATCACATGTGAGATGGATGGATGAAATAAAACTGTGTGTAGGGGTAATATGGAGAAGAGGCTAGACATAAGAGAAGATGGATTGAACTTGGAGAGACCATTCTGCAGTGGATTGATAATAGTTGACAATGATGATGATAATGATAAAATCCATTAATATCATTTCAGGTTTGTCTTTTCCTTCTTTTAAGATTAGCATTATAAACTTTTCTTAAAAAAATTAGATTATCTCATAATATGAATAAAATCAAACAGTTACAATATTCTGAAATGTGGCTCAAGTGAAATTTCAAGTGTAATATGACTGGAAATCAACTTACTCATCTTCTTAACTGCCTCCAATATTCTTAAAAGTCTTATCAGCGCTACAGATAAAAGCATCAATAGTCTTTTTATCCATCAATATTCAACTTTAATCATAGAGACTTTATCTGAAAGATATGCCATTTCTACAAAAAAAAAAAAAAAAAAAAACAATTTTCCAGAACTTTTCTTTGAAAATCTGTCTGAATGTCAATACATGACATGTTTCTCAATTGCTAGATTTCTTTATTGATAATGTTTAAAAAATAGCAATAATTTCAACATCATAATAAATTTTAACAGCAACTATTGACTTCTAATATCATAATCTCTGACTTCCTCCCGCTCTTCTTTTCATTCCATTCTTTAACTTTCATAATAAGTATCTTTATTTTTTTTTTCTTTTAATAAAAGTACAGTGTTATTATCATACATAAGATTATTGCTATTTCTTAATATTACATGTTCAGCAATATGTGCTAAAGATAGAATGAAAATATTACAGCCCTGTCTAACTTTTTTGTCAAAGAAAGGCAATATGTTTCACAATATTCTATTTAACTATAGCTTTATGTTCTATATAATTCCTCATAAGAATAATAAAACAATCTGATACATCCATATTCCTACGAATGTTTCATTATTTAGCACAGTCAATTGAATCAAGCTTAAATGTAATCAATAAAGCACATATTCTTTTTGTCATTCACTGGCATATTCAATTAGTGAGAATACATCACCAATAAAGTTTATTTTTCTCAAACTTCCATGACTTGCGCATAACTATTTGTAATATCTTTTATACCATGTGAAATGAAAGGCATTGTTTATAATGAATTGTATGTGTTTACAAATAGTTATATTATAGGTCTATGGCTTTCCTAAATGCTCTTTTCCCTTTCTTACTTCTTTTTTTACAATTAACACTTTATTTTCTGTCATTCATTTTATTCTTGATTGTTTCATCTCATCCGCTTCTTGCAATCCAATTTGATTTATTCCAATTTCTAGGGCATTTGGTTTTTCAGATTAAATGGTTTAATGTGGCCAGAACTGTTATTGATATTTTTTTCCATTTCTTTGTAAAAGTTATGATACAATTTCATAAATTCATATTTTCTATGATATTAAAACTAAACCACCTTTACTTTTCATTATTGAAAACTTCTTTATAAAGTTGACTGCATCAAAATTATCTCAGTTGATGACTTGTAGGATAACTTTTCTGCACATTCATTCCATCTCTGTTTGTTATTTATTAGTTTAGTTATAAGAAAATTGAAAATTTCCAGTAAACTCACTCATGATTGAAATTTTCTTTCAATTAAATGAATCCATTGGATTTTTTTTTCACTTGTTCTCATTTCCAATGTCTTCACAAATACTATTTTATAAAATAGTTTTTCAATTTTTCTGGATATTCTTTGGGCTTTTTTATTTTTCCTAATTCCAGATTCACTTCCATCTATAATCCAAGTTACTTAATTAATTAATATGATTTACATTAAATCAAGTTTGCATGGATAATTGTTAAGTACATCTCAGATTTGCCAATTTTATGCACACTGAAGATGAGCCCATAAAAAAAGTTATTTATTAGAAATGTGAATAAACTATAAATAAAGTTTTTTTATAATGCTATTATTATTATCATGCTAAAATGTATTATTTTACTCTAAACCACTTTCATTTACTAAGACTTTTTTTTATTAATAAAAATAACTTAAATGATATTTATATTTCTTTTTTTTATTTTTAATTCCTCCTAACTTTCCAAATTAGAAAATATAACTTTTGTTTTAAAGGGAGACATTTTTTATTTTTAAATAATTAAGATTTTAAAATGAAGATTATTTTTTAAAAATAATCACATTATAAAATTTATCTCTTTTTTCGTTTTAATAACATAATTACTCATTAATTTTACTATTATATCTATTTGTCATACTAAACAAACTCATCTGGCTTGTAGTAACTTGGCAGAAATCCAATATGAATATTCAAAACAATCTACTCAACCATTAATAATTCTAAACTTTTTTGACAATTCTAACAAAAAATTAGCTAATTTATCTATTTTACTTTTTTTTTTTTTACAAAAAAAGGAAAAAATATTATTTCTTTCTGTACAAAAAAATTAATTATAAAAATAAAATATAGGTGAGTGTTATTTAGTGGGACTTTTTAACAAGTTAATTTTTTTGAGGACTGAACAAAAAAACAAAAACAAATTAACGTTAAGTGAAAAGAAGAGGTGCAGACTACATTTTCTCATAAAAATACTTAACCAACTTAAAGTGCCAGAAGTCTTGACATTTTGTTTTCCTTGGTTTGAGGTTTCAAAAAAAAAAAACTATCAAAAGGCAGTAAATAATTTTGTCTGATTATACAGAACTTTTTATTAAAAAAAAAAAAAACATACATATATAATGGTATTTAATGAAAGAATTAATGTAGGCTATTGTATTCAAAATAAATTGCTTTTTTTTTAATTCAAGAAAATTAAACCTGTTAATTTATTTCTTGCTTCAGCAAACATGCTATTTCAGACAGCTTGTAAAAAAAATATTGATTTAATCATTTTATAAGGTATATGAGCACAGACTTTCACATGAACCACCACTCTCCACTCTATCCAATAACACTGATACACTCAAGCACATATATGCTGAAAAGATAAACAATCACTAATAACCGTATTTCATGCTAAATCAGCAATCATCAATTGGTCCAGATTATCATCTCCCACACATATATACTATAAGTGCTCAGATATATATTAAGATAGACAATCTTTATACTTTAATGGACTGGCTCCAATCTACTACACATTCCAACTCTTCAACCGTCCATCCAATTGAAAATCTGATGATGGAATGATCAAAGGACACCCTAAGGCCGAGATTCTTGTCACGCCCATGTTGACCCAAGGTCAATCTGAACCCCACATGTACAGGACATAATCCATTAAATACATATGCAAGGATGGGCAGACATCTCTATAATGTAATAACTGAAACACAGGCTTAATATATACCATGTGTCTATATATATAATATAGGGCATATGAGCGCAGACTTTCACATGACCCACCACTCTCCACTCTATCTAATAACACTGATACACTCAAGCACATATATGCTGAAAAGATAAACAATCACCAGTATACGTATTTCAGCATATATGTGCTTGAGTGTATCAGTGTTATTAGATAGAGTGGAGAGTGGTGGGTCATGTGAAAGTCTGTGCTCATATACCCTATATTACATATATAGACACATGGTATATATTAAGCCTGTGTTTCAGTTATTAATCATTTTATTTAACCATTTGCAGACAAAAAAAATCGATAATGTAATTAATAAGCAGTTACTCTATTATTTCTCTGATTATGAAAACATCCCTATTTGTAAATATCATAATCATAAATTTATTCTAAATATTAAAACATACCAATTATTTTTTAATGGAATTAATAATTTTTATTAGCCATTCGTTAGTCTAGAGATTATCCAATAATGAATAATATTTCTGTACTGTAATTTTCACTACACCATTCTCACGCAAGATTGGAACTAGTTTCTATACTCTATTAACATCTTGTAGAGGGATGTAATCATAAACATAAGACCAAAAACATGTGAAAAAGATGTATGATCCCCAAGATGTATATTTTGTGCTAACCAGCACTCATCAATTGGCTCAGACCAATCAATTCCTACCTCACATAAGAGTGGTATAGTGAAAATTACACTACAGATATATTATTTTTTAATGGTAATCTTATAAAATAATTTTCATTAAAAAAATTATATAGAATAATCTTCCAATGATATTTCACAGAAATTAATTTTTAACCATTTATGTAAAGTAACCAAATTTCCTATTTTAGAACATGACCTATAATCTGACCTTTAATCTTCATTCCTCTCATTTTTACCAGTCTGAATCTTGACATTGTTTCATATGAAACAAAGTGGTAATTGATATAAAACCCAATGATGAAAAACTGCATAAGACAATAATATGTAAATCATCTTTCAATAGAATGAATGCACTTTTACTCAAAGACAATGTGCAAGCCAGTATTTTAAAGATAAATTTAACAATTTTAGTTAATTCAACCTGCTTTCATGCAAAGATCAGTCTTATCATTGACTAAACTTCTCAAAATATAATAAATATTAAAAATTAAAGATATATATAAAAAAAATAGAAATCAATAGCAAATAACATAATAAGCTAATTATAAAACAATACATTTTTGAACCATGATCCAGATTAAGCATAAATATTTCATCTGTGAACTAAAAATTAAAATTAGAATTTAGCATATTATTATTAGGTATTATTAAATAGTATAAAACAATATAAATTCTAGTGAGGAAATGAATGATATTCTGCCTTTTTATACAATTTCAACCAAATAAATGAAAGTAGTCTACAAGGTACTTTTGTTGAAGTGATGTTTTGCTATTGACGTAACTATACTCCTAAGTGAATGTAAATATAATGATAAGACATTACAAATAAATAAACAAACAAATAAATAAAAGCAAGCATGTGTAAAAAAACTAATATAAATAATAAAAAAATTAACTGATTTTCCATATGAAAGATCATTAAATAAGAGATGGTAAAACTCAGTTGTTATTTCATTTGAAAAACTAAGCTGTGTAAATAATCAATTAGCAACTTACTGGACTTATATTCCAGCATGTTTAACAAACTATACTCACTAATTGTTAGCTCATAAGAATAACTAAAATAACACATAGATATGCAACTTTAAATGATATCTATTTTGACTGATTATTAAAAAGAGGGTGAATAAATAATAAAAGCTAGCAATTTTTACTTTCCAATACTTCTTTCTTTCCTATTATGGATATAAAAATAGTATCTAACAATTCTACACTCATTTCAATTATTTTCTACAAAATAAAAAGGCCAACATGAATAGAAATGTAAACTTAAAACTGAAAATACTGAAACAATATAAAGTTTTTTTAATTATCTTTTTACAATACTGGTTGTAAATATATTAATAGATTAATTACATTTTTTGTATTCCTTGCAAGTTTTTTTTTTTAATCCCCATCTTCTACACACATATAAAGTGAAAACAACATATTTTGGGAGCTTAATTTGGGTTAAATCATGTATTATTTTGTATTAATTCCCAACATGAAAACACTAAATATAATATTATAAAGTGATTGATATAAAGTATCATCATTAATATATAGAAAGTAACTGCTATAATATATTATTAATTTTATCTCTGAAAAAGATTACTAACTAGATGAAACTTAAAAAAAAAGATAAAAGCAAAATAAAAAACACTATAGAAAGTGCAAAAAAAAAAGATTTATTATATAATTAATGACCAATACTGGATGTCTGGCTAAATTAACTATGGACTTGCTATTGACAATATTCTGACTTTATTTGAAAATTATTCAGTTACTTGAAAATTTTACACTTTCAATCTATTTCATACATATAATAAATAGATTAACGAACTAAATGTCACATCATAAGCAAATTGTTTTAACTAAATATTATATTTGAAATTACAGTAGTCCTCCATTATCTGAAATCTTTTGCTCCTAAACTTGTCATGAATACTAAAATTCGCAGGTGGAGGTGATTGCATAAAATATGAGTATTTATTTATTAAATCAAATTATACACAAAGCATCACAGTGAAAAGTGACTGGTTCTCTTTTCAAGTTACCAGCAGAACTATCTATGTGCTATATAGTGATATTATTTAGTTATTGACTACAAAAAATTTAAGGTGTAGCTAGCATGTCTCGATCACAAGTTTAAAAAAAATGATAATATATTTCATGACATCATCGCTTATCCTCAGTGCTTTTCCTGTCATTATAAAATCTTGCAAACCATTTGAAAATATTTTGGTAACTCATGGATTCACAACCATACAAATTTGAAACATTTCAAATATTTCAGTAGCAGTTTTGCCCAATTTAAAACAAAATATAATATTAGCACATTGTTCCATCATGATTAATGTATTAAACATACTATCATACCTCATGCCATAATTCATAAACCACACATGCAGTGTCTAAACATTTTTTCAAGAATAGCTAAACTATGTTATTATGTATCACATGCATTAGTATTGTAGAAGAGAACTAAATATTTTTTCATTAGGCCACACTCTGTATATACATAATTACTCAAACAAAGTTTAAGATTGCACCCAGTCACCAATATTAAGCCTGTTATCATATTAAAATATATGAGAATAAGCTCTCCAGCTATAAACTAATGTAATGCTTGAATCTCATTTAATGTGATGTGCAAAGTTCAGTCACTCTAAATATTTAATTCAAGACTAGAAAAATTCAAAGTGTGAATTAATTATAAACTCTGTATAATGTCATTAAACTCTCAAACTTTATGGCAAATTATTTTAAAACAAAAAATAAATGATAAATTATAATAACCTACAAATTAATTATTTAAAAATAAATAATTCACTATATTTAAATACAACTATAGTAAACTTTATGGCAAATTATTTTAAAACAGAAATTAAATTATAACAACCTACAAATTAATTATTTAAAAATAAATAATTCACTATATTTAAATACGAGTATAGTATATATATACTTAAGTTAGATGTAATTAGAGAGATTTGAACGCAGACTTTCAAGTTCCCTTCAATCATCCACTCCATTTTATACAACCAATACACATGACAATATACATGTGACAAAAATAAATGATCTTCAATATACATATTTTATGCTGAACCGGCACTCATCAATTGGTCCGAATCATCATCTCCCACACACATATATAATCAGTGCTCGGATTATATTAAGATAGCAAATCTTCAAACTTTAATGGATAGGCTTCAATCTTCTCAAGATGTCTAAAGAGTTGGAGAGTGGAGAAGACTGAAGCCTGTCCTTTAAAGTTTGAAGATTTGCTATCTTAATATTAACTGAGCACTGATTATATATGTGTGTGGGAGATGATGATTCAACCAACAGATGAGTCCTGCTTCATCACGAAATACATATATTGGAGATCATTTATCCTTTTCACATTAATCGTCATGTGTATCAGTTGCATAAGATAGAGTGGATAACTGAAGAGAACTTAAAAGTCTGGGTTAAATCCCCTCTAATTTTTTATATAATAAACCAAATATGCTCAAAACTAAACTGGAAATAATGTATAAATTAATTATCCATACAAAATTTACTTGGTATGTTTACTTGTAATGATTTTAATTAATTGTAATTTTAAACTTAATTTGTATATTATTTCCGGTTCAGATTTCAGTATCTTTGGTTTGTAGTATAATGGGAGTAGTTATTATATTACAAATTGTAATTGATATCAATTCTGTATTAAAATAATTGCCATAAAGTTTGAAACAGTAATAATGTCAGATTGAGTTCGTGATTATTTTGCACTTTAAAATTTGTCCTGTCTTCGATTGGATATTTAAAATAATTGAGGTTCATACATTAACATTGGGATTCAAAAAATTCAAAGTCAGCTGAAGATTTGTGTTATAAATCCTAAAATGGTTATAATGTAGAGATTATACATGGTTAATTTACTATAACATTATAGCTAGATAAGTTTTGTATGGCAATTTGAATTGTTAAACTTTGTTTGAATAATTAATTTATGTATTATTTCTAATTTAGTTTTAAACACTTTTGGCTTATATATTGAAATGAATAATGTCTTAAATTCAGTGACAGCCATGTGATCTTCCACATGGTTGTGAGAGATGCTATTAAATATAGCAATCATATAACATAAAATAAATTGTTTAAAATGAAGTAGGTGATAATCAAACTGTTAGAATAAATTATTAAATGTCATATTAAAATAATATTAAATAATGTAATAGAGGTTTGTTAAAAATTGTAAATTTAAGAGAACCTTATAAATTATGTTAAAATTGTTGCTGTTATCAAACATTTGAAATATATAGAATGTATGTATTGCAAAACAACTCCGTTAAGAAATACATTTTAAATAATTAAATTTAAAATAAGTTAATAAAAAAAGAGAGAGAGATTAAGCCTGTTTTGAAATATGAGGTTCTAAAACAAGGAGAAAATCTAAGCAATTTAATAATTACAGTATTTTGCAAGTTCAATCAATTAAATAATTAGTGTTTTAAAAATTGTGAATTAAAATAAAATCACATCATAAAAGGGTCAAAAATAAAATATTCTTAAAGATATGAAAACAAGATGTCAAAATCTACATATGGTCAGTTTTTCTTGAAATCAGTCAACCTGGATTCTCACTTTATTCAAGCTATATCGTCCTTCATTATGATTAGGAGAAAAGAGGTTAAAACTGCTGACTGCTGAATTCTAACCTGGATCTCTGAAAACTGACTATGCTGTTTGTGAAGGAATCTATAATCCAAATAAAGAAACAAGGCCTAAACTTCAAATTTCAAAAACAGAAACTTGTTAAAGGGCATTATTGCAACTTATAAATGGAATCAATGTCAGCATAAAAAAAATATTAGATCAAAACGAAAACTCCTCAACAAAAAGTAAAGAGGTCCAGCTTCAAAACTTTTGCTTCATAAATTAAAAAAATTTTAGACTGATATCCTAATGCAGGGGTCGCCAACCCTATGCCCGCAGGCACCATGGCGCCCGCAGACCATTTTACATGTGCCTGCCACTATCCGAACACGATAAAAAATTATTTATCTGATATAAATAAATTTAATTTTTAAAATTTCTTATAAATTATTGTATTATATTGTAATCAAATTGTAGGGCATACTATACCTTTACAGCGTAAAAATATAAATGTTAATTATATATTAAAATTTTATTTTTGAAATAAATATTTTTTTGTACATTATGTGTATTATTAACAATATCCAACTATAAATTTACATAGAAAAAATAAATGGTGCCCCCACCTAGCCGATATTATAGAATGTGCTCTTAAGTGCAAAAAGGTTGAGGACCCCTGTCCTAATGTATTAACCATTTTGAAGTTTTATTTTAGTATATATTTAATTCCAATAAACTATATTTTATATTTTTGATTGATTAAAACAAGGAAGTGAAAGTTTTTTTAAAAAATAAAAAGTTAGTTGTGTTTTAAAGCAGCTGAAGTTAAAAAAAAAAAAAAGATTTCTATTAAAAATGTTTTTTTTTTTTTTTTTGCTCTATCTTATCTTTATTATATATATATAATATGATTTGGTAACAATTTTTTTTTTAAAAAAGTTTTGTTTAATGTGAAATTATCAGATAAATAATCAAAGATGTAATATTCATTTTAAACACAAATGTGCACAGTTATAAAATATTTAGTATCCAAATATTAAAAATTATGAAGGCAATATAATTAATTATTGTTCTTTTAAGCTAAAGCTTTATTTTGAAATTCAATTTGAGTCCATTTGTATGTATATGTACCCTCATATTGATTGCCATGAATTAGGTTATATATATATTAGAATTTATTATGTATATGCAATTGTTAAGATCATTGTTGAGTGGTTATTATTCATTATATCTATATGGAGGATTTATTCAAGGTTTTCTCTAGTAAATTGGAGTCAAACTCAAAAGAATCATCTCACACAATTAGTTGTGTTATTGTTAAATCAGGATTAATATTAATATCATCTATGTTCTTTATTACTTTTTACAATGCATTTTTATAACCCATGACAGTTTTGATTGCTCAGGCAATCTTCTTCAGAAATTTCTACTTGCTGGAACAATCAAAACTGTCATGAGTTGTAAAAAAGCATTGTAAAAAGTAATAAAGAACATAGATGACATTAATATTACATGGATTTGGCAATGCAATAAGAAAGACAAGGTTAAATCAGGATTCAGATATAAAGCGGCCACTCCTTAGAATTATCATTGTAAAAAAAATGTATTAATTATAATTATCCTATATTAGATATATATGTGTGTGTGACTATGCTATGAAGCTTCTGATATAAATAAATGTATTATATTTGTGAGAATTGATAATATGTACGATTATATCCAGGATGTATTAACAGCCAGGAATTTACTCTATGGCAAGAGTACTCTATCACATAATAATGATAATAATAATAATAAGTTGTACTATAAGATGTAATTAAAGATTAATATTTAAAATTAATCAAAATAAACCTAAAAAAAAAAGACTAGAGAAATAACTTCTTTAAAAAAAAAGAACATTATATTTTATCTGACAGTCATAATATTTTGTAATAAACCATTATTTTGTTATTGGTTTAACTAGTGTGTTACCTTCTTTATATCTAATAATGTCTGGTCTGCATACATATATTCCATGACCATTTAAAAAAAAGACTAGAGAAATAACTTCTTTAAAAAAAAAGAACATTATATTTTATCTGACAGTCATAATATTTTGTAATAAACCATTATTTTGTTATTGGTTTAACTAGTGTGTCACCTTCTTTATATCTAATAATGTCTGGTCTGCATACGTATATTCCATGACCATTTCACTGGGAGTAACTAGTGATCTAGCCAGGTATATAGTAGTCATCATCATCATATTAAAGAAAATATTTTCAAATCTCATTTAAATATATAGCAGTCTATTTCCTGATGTTTAATATCAGGTGATGCCCTAATCAATTAATATAAATTTCAATTATTTAAACATGTATAGTCTAACCATTACAATATATTGTATGTTCACATTTAAAAAGAAAAAAATTGATTCAGTAAATAACTGTAAATTAATAAGCCTAATAACTGCATGTTTTATTTTTCTATCTTGGACTAATAATTATATTTAATTTATGATCACCTTTGTAATAAATCACTGAAGAAAAATTCCTTTATTTACAAACAAAAGGAATTTAATTTTAGATTTTTTAGTAGAATTAAACTAATTAAAATCAATTTCTGATAGCTTACTATTTTTATTTGGATAAAAATTACTCTGGAACAAAAAACTATTGCAATATCAATTAAAAGATTACAATACCACTTATCATAGAATGAACTTGGACTACTTGACTTAGAAATATTTAAAATCAAAAAATATTATATATAATAACAGCCTATACACTAACTTATTCAGATTTAGTGCCTCTATTTAAAATTACTCTCACAAACACTCATAGAATCACTTTTAAACACTGAAAACATTAGCTTCTGTCCACCCAAACAAAAATTTACATACTGGTAAATTTTTAATTTACTTCATACTTCCCCTCAGACAGAAAACGAAACCATCCTATATTTAAACAATAAACAACTAAATAATTGAAAGTGTGAATTCTGATCCTTGGAACCAAAATATTCAATCTTTCTTCTAAAAATTGACATGGAGGCTCTGCCCACTTTCTTTTTTCTTGCACTCTATGTCATTTTGTACCAGAAAGACAATAACATCTTTTTCTTAAATGTATCAAACTAGCAATATTTTATAACCTGATATTAGAACTATTAATAAAAATATATAATAACATCTAACAATTATTCGATACCTTTCATTCAGGAATCTATACATACATCAGGTAAGCACTTTTTTATTATATGCACTATGGTACACAAGATGCAAGTTCATCTTCAACATCAGCATACTCAAAAACAAACTAAAAATAATCCAACAAAAAGATCATAAAATAGTAGAATAAAACACCTATTCAAACATCTAGTCCTTAATATGTTTACACTCCAACTTGTAATATGATACCGTTGCCTCACTGAACTAAACAAACAACAGTTAATCTAATATTTAAACATTCGTATAATAATGAAAAATCACTTTGCAAAACTGAAAAACAAAGATACTACGAATGGCAACAATAACTCTACCAATAGACGTGATGCCTGCTTTGACATTTCCAAATGTTGGGCTATCTAAATCATTTGCATATCGCCTTTATTTCTCTGTTCTGCATTTCACATTATCGCTATGAATATGAGGCAAACGGCCTCGAAAGCGCTTAGCGTTTAATATTTTTTGCACTCTCTACAGCTTCTCTTTCAAGCACTTCACACACTTTTAATTTTATATATTATAAATTATAATAAATAATAAAAATATCATATATAACAACTATATAAATATATGTAAACATTAAATTGTGAATTTGGGATAATTTTAATAAATATATATACATAATAATAATTAAACATAAAAAGCTTTTTTTTTTTGGCATATGGTTTTGTGCCTTTCAAATACTTGTTAAGCATCTATTTCAACATTAACCAATTATTACTAATAAAATACTATCTAGTACTCTATGACAAAAGTAAAATAACAACAATAACAAAATAAAACAATAAAATTATGATACAGAGACTCAATAAAATTGCAAAGAATTAACTACATAACATAACAATATACAGAATAAATAAAACATACTCTATATAACTTTATATATACTACCATATATAATTTGCCAATAATTTTTAAATCATTGAATATTTTTATTATTTATAATAATTTATATTAAAAAAAAAAACATAATGGTCTTTCCATTTTTGATGATATGTTTGTTTTTGTTTTTTTTTTGTTATATCCTGATGCTGTTCTTGTAAATAACTCTGGTGCTATTTGCAACAAATAAATATGTAACTTTAACTAAGTAAATAAAAAGTATCTTTAAAACATTATTTTCATTTATTGTTTTAATTACAGCTTTTCAAATATTTTGTACCAGTATAAAAATAATAATTATCAATAATGTAAATTTTTATAGTACACAAAAAATAATTATTTATATATATGCAAAGATTATAGGTAATAAAATTAATATTTATTTAAATTTTCAGCAAAGTCTGTTGCTTCAAAAATAGTTTTACAACAATAGGATGGGGCAACTAAAAAATTAAAATTTAGACAATTTTTTTTTTTTAAATTTAAATGCCCCTCACTCCCCTCCTTCCAAATGTGAACTAGTTTACAAAAAAATAGTGTAATTAAATATTAATAGATTACCCAATGATATAAAATGCATATCTACTCAACAAATCATAAATATTAATGTTAATATATTTCATATACTATTATATAATAAAAATATTTTGATATTTCCTTTTTTTCTTTTTACTCCATAAACAAAATACTTTTTTTTTCTCTTAAATTAGTTAAATATTTAGGTTAAAAATGAATTCATTCACTAATAAAAATGATAATTTTGAATACATATTTAAATTGCAAAATGCCTGATCATAAAAAGATTTTTTTCCCAAAAAAATTATTTTGCAAATATAATAACATTTCACTGATAAATCCTCTAAAGAGCAGTAGTAATTTTTTTTTAAAAAGGCAAAACTTAAATTTAAATGTGTTGTTCAATTTTATTTTCAGTATGTGACAAATATTCATACAAAATGTCATTTATTCTATAGTTTATTTTTAATTAATTTTCACTTTTAAAAAAAATACATGGTATATGTGACTTACAGCAAAAATAGATTAATATTATTAAGCATAATTATTTGAAAAGTAAATGCAAGTACTAATTAACTTGTTTTAAAGTATGCCTTTTTTTTGGTTTTGTCAAAGCAGGATATTTTTTTTAAATGAACAGCAATAATAATGTTATAAGAAGTTCAAGAGAACAATGACTTAATCTCAATTTCATTTGCTATGTATATTAAACTTTTATAAAACACCTGAAAGTAAGCAACAATTTTTTTTTTTTTGCTGAATTCTATAAATTCTAAATTCATCAAAATATAAAAACATTGTCATGAAAAAATTTTCTTTCAACAATCTAATTAAATAGATATGTATTTTTCTGAATATTGCTTTTTTATTTTCCATGACATCTCTTATGACTAGTTACCATAATTACTTTTCTATTTAAAATAATTTTTATCTCAAAAAAATATTTATTCTTAGCCCTCAAATTCTCTTATATCTTTCTAAATGGTTAGCTCACCTTAAAAGTTTTAAGCATTATTACAAATGTGATCTTTAAAATTAATTAATATCCTAATAATAAACAACAAACATATTTTTCTTCAGTAATATATATAAAAAAAGAATTGTAAAACATATCAATTTATTTCAAACTTTATAACATGACATGTACATATAAAAAATTTAATTATTAAGAATTTTTCTATATTTTTTTCTATATTTCTTATGAAATTTGGGGTAAATATTACTGAAAGCTTATTAAATACCAGTCATGTATTATTTTATAAATGCAGTCTTCCATTTCACCAAGTATGATTAACTTATATAGGAACTATTTTAAATCAGATAGCATATTCAGTAACTGAATACTCAAAAAGATTTATAAACAAGCAGTTTCATCAATATAAACTCAATCAATAGTTTATTCACTTTCAATGCTATTTCCATCTACATTTCAAGTTCTTATATGAATAGTTAATCAAAACAATTACAAGTACAAGAGCAATTTTCAAATCAGCAGAAATATAATTACAATTTCATGTGAATCAGCTTAAATTAAAAATATATAATAATCAAAATAATAAATCTCTAAATGTTGGCTATATTAATACAAACATTGAGTCAAGTTAACAAATATTTAGTGATTTACTTATAAGATAATAAAATCAGTATAATTAATTGTTATGTAAATTCAAATTTAAGACAATTTAAATGAAGTTCAACAATATCTTAACTGATTGGAAGTTTCCCCTAATAGTTATCATTGTTCTAATCAACTATCTGTATAAGAACTTTAATTATCAATGGAAATGAATTTATTTTCATCTGCTAATATTATTGAACTTTGATATTAGGGGGAATCAGATTAATGCAACCAGTGAATAGAAGTTTACTGTTCTGATTGTTACATATTTTTCAATGCTATAAAATTTGATTTCATACTACTCTAATAATGTCAAGTGAGATCTAATCGAAACACCAGTCCTGTAAAAATTTCAACAAATAACCATATAAAAGAAGAATCCATACATATATATATGAGTACATATATAATTTTAAGTATGTGTGTAAATGTACATCAAAACATCTATACTGGTTTTCATAACAAACAATGTTAAAACAAAAAAGTTTTTTTTTGGCCAATTTATAAAAATAACAAATAAAATTTAAGATGTGTTTTCTAACAAAAATTTTTAAACAAATCATAAAATATTTTTCTAATTAAAAAAAAAAAGGGGGGGGGGGGCATTAATGATTGAGTTTTAATTCCTTTGTGTTAAAACTAAGAGGTATTTTGTAAATGATTGTTGCTGAATTCACCTACTGAATAATAGTTTCAAAGTAGCTATCAGTGATGCTAGAGATACTAGTAACAAAAATTACTCGATTACTAATGTCTGGTTCATTCATACTATTCTAATAATGTCAAATGAAATCTAATTAAACATCAGTCCCGTAAAATTATAACAAATAACCACATTAAAAAAAGAATCCACAAACACATGTAAATATATAAGTACATATATAATTTTAAGTATGTATGTAAAATGTACATCAAAACTTCTATACTAGTTTTCATATCAAACAGTTTTAAAGCAAAAAAGTTTTTCTTGGCCAGTTTATAAAAAATTTTTAAACAAATCATAAAATATTATTCTAATTAAAAAAACAAAAAAAAAAAGATCAGTATTGGATGAGTTTTAATCCGTTTATGTTTTAAAAACTATCATTCCTGTTTTTTGCTATCATATTTATAACAATTTGAAATACATTATCAAATACATTTAAGTTCAATTTTAATTTGAATACTGCTATTTTAAAAACAAAATTATTTATCAGTCTGTGAGATCAATAATTTAAATTTATTAAATTATTATTTAGAATCTTCAATTTTTTTCAGTAATGCAATGATAAATAAAACAGAGTTGGTTTTATTTGGAACTATGAACCATCAAATGATAAGATGACAATTTATATGTAATATTTTTTATTTTACTCTAAAATAAATTTTTTATATATTGGCCAAAAGATTCATTTTATTTTATTTTTAAAAAAATACATCGCTCTTGATGATTGATCACATGATAATCAAAACCCAATTATTCTTTGTTTTAATTTAGAGGTTATGAAAACATCTTGCCATAAGCAAACTATATTTAATAAATTTTAGTTCTGATATAGAATGTTATTAAAAAAAAAAAAAAATTTCTTTATGTTCTTACCTTAGGTTTAATACTGGTAGTTGGTGCTTTAAGTTTTCCAGATGCGATTAACATAGCATTGATTTTCGCAGCAGCTTCAGCTGCAGCATCTAAACTACTTTGGGATTGTGAATAGTTGTTATTAATTTTGGGAGAATCCCATTTACTTTGTCTTGTTCTGAAATCACACACACACAAAAAAAAAAAATACTAATTAAACAACAGATATGAATTTATATTTATTAATAAAATGAAGTTAGTATTATCATGCAAATATTACTGTATTTTATGATTTCCATTTTTATCTTAATAAATTTGATATATTTAAAACAACATATAATTTTTAAAAAATAAATAAATAAAATATAAAAAAAAAAGAATTCAAGTGTTCATTCTTGATAAAAAATACATATAGAATTGACATTTTTTATATCATTTTAATTGTAAACAAAACAATCAATAACTTAGAAAAAAGTATTAGCTCAAATAACAAATGGTTTTCCACAAGTAAAATATTAAAACAAACAATTAGTTATTGTATTTATTAATCATATACTTAATTGTTCATAAAGTCAGTGACATCCTGGAAGCAAGACAAAATGAATACTATAGTTTCATTCAAATGATCAAACTACAATTTACTTATTTATTTTGTCATTTTACTTTTCTCAGCTGGAAATCAATCAAAAAAACTCAAATTTTGTATATGCCACTCTCAACAATGAGTTAAACCATTCAGAAAGCTGCTAAAGTAAATAATTTGAATACATATAAATGATGTTATAACTATGCATAATAAATCATCAAATTTAATTCTGACTCAAAATTTTCTCACTATGAAAAAAAATTACCATTAGATATTCTTAATGGTAATCTTAATGGTAATAAGAGCACTTTATTGATATATCTCTATTTGCCAAATTATCTGATGAAGAATTGTTAGATATTATTTCAAAAGATGAAAATCCTCCTAATTTTATTAAACTAGAAAAACACTTGAAAATACTTTTTTTTTAAAGCTCTCAAAAATATGATCATGTCAGACGCCTCTCCTACAAACACTGATCCTTTCATAGATTATTACAATTATTATTATGTAACAGTATGTCATGTAGGGTGTAAGATCATTACTTCGAATGCACATTAAAAAAGTTATAGCCAGTTGAATTCTATATATCCTCACATTGTACAGTAGCGATATGTGAAGTGTGCTCTATTTGTATAGTGTCACGAAGCACATTAGTGGGCCATGTGTAATGCAATCTAAGCCTGCAATGACTAATATGAACACAACTGTTCTATTAGGCTGTAAGTTTGGCCATATAAACGGCATATTTCTGTGCTTTTGCATGGACACAGAGCCATCAAGCGGGATGGATTGTCATATGTATGAGTACCCAATATATATATATATATCTTTGACTGCCTCTTGAAGTATGACATTCTTGCAGACTCAAAATTTAATTTGAGTGTTCTTCTGATTGTCTTGTTTTATATATTGGTGATAGTTATTCAGTATGACAATGCTGGTCTTAACATTGTTGGTTTATCAAAAGTCTAAAATCAAAACAATTTTGAGTGAAGAACACAAAACTTAGGAGCTCAAATCTGTAACATTTCTTGTTTTTCAGGCTATCACATTTTCGTAGTTTTCAGCAGGATTTGCATAATGCATACATGTATACACACACACCAGTTTTATTTTGGACATACAAGTGTAAACTACTGTGATAATCTCATTTGGAATTTCAAATTATAAACCTTAATTCTTTATTGTATTTATAATGATAATGTCAATTTGGAATTTTATTATATATAGGCATTTTTTTCACAATGCTGTGCTGATTGAATTTTATCTATTTTGTTGATATACAGGCAGTCCCCTAGTTACGAACTTAATTGGTTCCTGATGTGTGTTTAGAAGTTGAAATTGTTTGAAAGTAGAGGTATGTAAAAAAAAACATCAAAAAGGGTTTTCAAAATATAGTATTTATTTTTTATTGATTAGTATATAGAGTTTTGTTTACAAATTTATCAAGAGTTAGTTGAATTGTATTCTTTTTCTTCTCTTGATAAAGAATTCTATAACATTGTGTCTTTTTCTATTACCCTTCATACACAAGATATACTCTCTCCATTGGGATCACATTCTTCCATGGTGGTCAAAAATTTGTCAAGATGCATGAAGGCTTCATGGTTGTCAAACTCTTAACAATAAGTTCATAATCAGGTTCTTCTTCATTTTGTATTTCATTCATTTCTTGTAGTTTAATCAAGTCTTCATTTGACAGAGGTTCTGAGTGAGATTGCATTAACTCATCAATATCTTCATCAGTGATATCTAAATTTAATTCATTCATTATATTGACTATTTCAGTTGTGATATCTTCAGTAGTTTCTTCAATGTCCATAGAAGCATTTCATCATTTGTGGATATATTTTTTACCAATAATCTTTCATTGTTGACTCTCTTATTTCAGCCCACACATTCCCAATAATATTTATTGCATTCCATATTTTATAACTTTTCCAAAAATCTCTTAGTCGGTCAACCTTCCTTGTCAATTCCCTTAGATTGCTTGAGTCATTAATCTTCCCATATAATACCGCTTAAAAGTAGCTATCACAGTTTGGTCCAAAGGTTGTATTTCACTTGTGGTATTCGGAGGGATAAACACAATATTAACTTCTGGATATAAATTTTGCAGGGATTTTGGATGTTCAAGAGAATTGTCTAAGAGCAATAATGTTTTAAATGGTAAATTATTCTCACTATAACATTGCCTAACAGAAGGCACAAAATGATGTGAGAACCAATCTTGAAAAGGCTGTGCAGTACCCCAAGCTTTAGTATTTGATTTCCAAATGACTGGAAGCATTCTTTTATCTTTTCCTTTCAATACTCTAGGATTTTCTGTCTGATAAATTAGCATTGGCTTCAATGTAAAATCACCAGTTAAGTTATCTCTGAAAAGCAATGTTAATCTGTTTTTAGAAGGTTTATGCCCAGATGCAACTGATTCTTCCTTTGCTAAATATGTATGTGCAGGCATATTTTCCCAAAATAATCATGTATCATCTACACTGAAGACTAGGCATGGAAAAATAAGCTCCATCTTTAATGATATTAGAGAAAGTGGAAATAAATTCACTGGCAACTTTCTTATCTGCTCTGACACCTTCCCCAGTACATTTAATATTATGTAAAGAATATCTCATTTTAAAAATTTGTGAAACCAGCCAACAGCAGAGTCTTCTGTTAATTCTTTCTTCCAATCTTCATGCAAACTAAGAATCTTGGGCTTGAATAATTGATAAACTCACTCGGATGACTTTTTGATGTTGATCTTCAATCCATAAAAAATGAGATTTCTCCATTTCCATTAATCTGCTATGTCTTTTTGAAACAAACTTTGAAGAAATATTTCCACAATTTTTAACATATTCCTTAATTTTGTTCTTGTTTTTTACAATATATTGTTGATCGGTTTAAATTATATGAATGTGCGATTGAAGCAAAAGATTCACCATTTTCAAAACGTTTAATTACTATATCCATTTTTGTCTCGACCATTTGGGTTTTATGAGACCTTGATTTCTTTTTGGTTGTATCAACACTGCTGTTTTTTTGTTTCTCACTCATGCTTTTAATTAATAAAAATGAAAAAAAAATGGCCAAAACAGAATAATGTAATTGCACACAAACTACTTTTAAAAACAAGTGCTAATCAAGATGTAACAACACTGTTATTTTTTTGTTTCTCATTCATGTTTTTAATTAATAAGAATGAAAAAAATTCATCAAAACAAAAATACGTACAGTGTATATGTAATGTAATCGCACACAAACTACTTTTAAAAACAAGTGCTAAACAAGACATATCAACACTGCTATTTTTTTGTTTCTCATTCATGTTTTTAATTAATAAGAATGAAAAAAATTCACCAAAACAGAAATATATACAGTGTATATGTAATGTAATCGCGCACAAACTACTTTTAAAAACAAGCGCCAAACAAGATGATTCTGTTAAAAACAGTCTGTAACGACGCTAAAAATAAAAATAATTAATGTCAGAGAGATGGGAAGATTTACTATATTTTATGTAAGTTCTTATTGTTCTCTAAAATAGACTTTTAATTATTTTCTAAATTTCAAAGTTTATCTTTCTTTAGAAAAAATTCAATTACGAATGTATGTAAATAGTTTTTTTTATCAGATACTGTAAATTTGTAGCGTTAATTACTAAAAGGAATTTTTTAATTATTAAAGTACTAAAATACTATACAATTTTGAATACCCATTTCTTTCTACAGTATATAACACTAATTATACATGAAAGTATGTGCATAGATAAAGACCTAAAGTCCAAAAGCGATTACATAATAGTGAAATGTTTATAACTCGAATGTTCATAACTAGGGGACTGCCTGTACTACAATTTGTTAAAGTCAATTTTATCATTTTGATTTTAAATAATTATTGTTTGATTTTTTTTTATTTTTTTTTAGGACAAAAACTTTATAAATATCTTGAGATAATTTCTATTTTAAGATTACAAGTAAAAATGAAGTATTCTCATCATTTTGTGTTTTTTACATATTGAAGTAATGAATTATCTTAGATAAGTATTATTTGTTTTGAATCAGAATTTTATAAGGAATATAATGAAATTATCAAAAATATAATTTAACAATTTAGTTATAAATTTAAAAATATGAAAAAACACTAAAGTAACAATCTTTCAGAATAGTAAAATACTTAAGCGGATTACTTCCATCATCTATCAGTAAATGTTGAATGTATAATTAAAGTTAAACTTTATTAAAACATTCAATACTTACTGATAAATGATGGAAATAGTCCAACATATTATCACATCTAATATACTATCATCACAAACCTTCAAGTAAAATATACTTTCTTAGTTTTATGTTTACCCTTGTTATTTCTATTTTCTAGCAACAGATAACATTTTGCTTTAATACTGATAAAACTGAAGTTATAAAAATTGTGTCACAAAACGCTTCTTTAACAATATGGCATTTTTTCACCTAAACATAATAATAATTTAATAAACGTAAATTTAAATTCATTATTTATATTTATTTGACAACAAAAAAAAATTACACTTCTAAGAGAAAAATTTGATATACCAATAAAGATCACAAAAGTGATCAGTTACCACTTACTTACAATTAATTTAGTTATGAAAAAAAGTTTTATTTCTAAGTGAAAGAAATTTGATATGGTAATAATCATTATATCTCAAAAAAAGTAATATGATCAAATACTTAAAAATTATCCATGAAACATATTTGCTGTTTAATTTATTGTGTTAGTGAATATTGCTTTAAAAAAATAATTTAATGGAAAAGGCAAAATATTCATAAGAAAAGTTTAGTATTCTTTAATATGTTGTTTCAAAATTGTGCTCTAATGTAAAAGTGATGGCATTATATAATAGCATTTTTTTTCTGTTGACATTTTGAAAATAAATATTTAACTTTTTTTTTCTAAATATCTTATACAGTTGTAAATTTTACAATTAAAAGATAAGTTTAACTTCTATGTAAAATGTATTTTGGATATTAAACTCTGACCATAAACTTATCTTTTTATTTTAGCAGTTGTTACTGATTAAAAAGCTGACACCATATTTTTTTTTTTAAAAGTGTCATGGCATCGGCCGGACGCGAACCCGCAACCCGGGCAACTGCCTGCAAGTGCAAGACAGTCGCGCTGACCTCTTGACCACCAATGCAAGATGACACCATATTTTTATTATTTTAATTTATGTTGAAAGTAAACTTTTGGGTGGAATCACTTTTTTTTTTTATATCATATGTAATAGTAAAATTCACATATCTTTTAAAGTTTAACTTCATTACAAAATGTAATATAGTTATTAAGTTCTGATTACATGCTTTTTCTTTTAGCCCAATTAATTGAGTTTTAATATAAAATAAAGATTTTACCCAGAAATTAAAAAAAAGTTGAGCATTGACAAAAATTTCCACTTGATGTAACAATAGAAAATATCAGACTTTGAAAGAGTTAAATGAGTTTTTAAAAATTCAACTTTGAGAATTGTAACCTTTTGTTTATTTTCTGTGATACCACACTAGTTGATATAAAAGTATTTGGAAAATGGACAGGTTTGAATCCAAGCTGTTTAAAATAATAGTAATCTATTTATAACACGTCTTCTTTTTTTTTTAATAAACTATGATTAATACGCTAAATATATATTTACCTCAAAATCAATTTAGGTCTAGAAAATGCAGTTAAAAAAATAATAATAATAATTTAAATGGTATTTTTTTAGGTTTAATATAGAAAAAAAAAGAAATTAAGATCTAAAAAAATTGTTTAATACATAAATTACATTATAGTTATACTTTGAAATGTAAAAAAAAAAGGGAATAAATTGTTGCAGATAATAAGAGTAATGTGCACATATGACTCTATATATAAATGTTAATAAAAAATGACTTTCTTCCATATATATATATAGCATGTATGGATGATCTTAATTGTTATTTGCTAATTACTAGAAGAAAAAACAGAGAGAGAGGAGTAATGATAGAATAACACTTAAAATTTTATTTGATGAAATTACAAAATTAACAATAATAAAAGATAAAGTAAGACATGAAATGAAATATTTAAATAAATACTATAACAGGAAATGATGGAATCTGCTTTTTAAATTATTAAAAAAAAAAAAAAAAGATTTAAAAAATTAATGGTAGGATAATTATGACTATTGCAGTTTAAATTAAAGACAAAATGTTTGATAGATTGGACCATTAGAATATTATTTGGAAATAATAAAAAATGTATGCACACTAATAACATAATTTTAAAAAATTAAAAAATTATAGCAATGAAGTTTTGAGAAAAGATAATATAGAAGATCTTATTTAATTAAAAAAATTAATATGATTGATGATGCATCCAAGGTTACTATAAAATGTAAGAAATATATGCAGTAATTATTAAATAATCTTGAGATATAACTGTGATTGTACAAAATAAATTTAATATTATAAAAAGTCAGCTTATATATGTTTTAATTTATTTTGATTGCTTTGGATGCCAATCAGGATATATATGGTACATATTTTTTATTTATATACATTAATAAAATTCAAAATACTTTCTTTAATATGTAATGATAATGACCTCTACACAACCACTATTTGCAATACTTGGCTAGATTATATAGAACATAAACTAATCCTGATGAAATGGACATAGAATAAATATGCAGACCAGACAACATTACATATAAAGAAGTTATCATACTATTTAAACAAATAAAATATTTTATTTACAAAATATCATAATTGTCAGATAAAATACAATGCCTTTTCTCTAAACACTCTTGCATAATCAGATATGACAATTTGATTATAATTTAATAATAATAATTGCTTTAATAAAACATTTCTCACCTATTTTTTATTCACAAGCACAGTGGAAAACAATAGTAATTATTTGTAAAGTGTCTTAAGATTTATTCTGATTAATTTTAAAACATTAACTTTTCAATTACGTACCATAATATTGACATAGTTATATGACCAAGCACACTTGCTGCAGAATAAATCCCTGATCTTTAATACATTGGATATAATCCAATGCATGGCTGACCCTCACAAATACAATGCATTTATTCATATCATTAGGTTCATAGCATAGTCACACAAAAATATCTAATATGGCATTATTTCAAACAATAAACATTCCTTATAAACATAATTCTTTGGATTGATCACTTTAGATCCGAATCCCGATTTAATAATAAATTATGTGCAGAGATGGTTTTTTGGAATCCAATCTCAAATTTAATAATAAATCAATCTATAGACCAAACTAGGAATAAATTCACCACATAGATGCAGTATATTTTAACTATTCAACACTATTTATTAGTTATGTAACAATTGTATTTATATTATAAATTCTATAAACATAAAATCTAATTCAATGCAATAACAATGATTAATTTATATACAAATGAACTCAATTAAGTTTCAAAATACACTTTTAATTTAGAATTCTAATAATTATATCATCACTCATTATTTTAAATATTTTACATGTATGCTCTTTTCATGTTAAAAATGAATATTACAATATGTTTGTTTTATCTAACTTTACATATTTGCTAACAATTTCTACATGAAAGAAAATCCTGGAGTTTTTTTGAAAGATTAAATTTTGAACTGATCGTATATGTAATAAAAGAAAAACTGAAGCAAATTTTGTATTTTCTCTGCTTTTAAATGCAGATCAAGTATTTATAGCTGCTTAACAGCAAATCCTGGCCTTTTTTTTAATAAAACATCCACTTCTCCTTTACATAAAATAAAATATAGTTTGTTAAAATTAAATATACACTATGAGCTCATAAAATAAAATTTAAAATAGTTAATATGTTAGGATAAGTTTAATCGATAAACAGTGTTTTTTCAATCTCTATTGTTCGTTATGAGGATTTTTTTTTTTTTGCAGATCAATAATCATGTTCCCTACTTTATAAATTGTTATAATGTCTTTTATCAATCTCCTTTCTTTGAAATTTGAGGCTTAAACATATTTTTTTATTCATTATGAATCGATTTTTAAATAGCTTGGTCCGATTCACAAGAAATTCAGGTTTGATTTTAGGCAGTCAGCAGTTTTTCCTTTTTTTCTACTCAATCATCTTAATGATGATTCAATGCAGCTGGAGTAAAGCAATAGTCCAAACTGATTAATTTTTTTAAAAAATTGACTATATATACTTATGATCTCTTGTTTTTTAACACGTTTAACTCTTATTTTTAACACCTTTATCACTTGATTTTATTTTAATTACAAGAATTTTCAAAACACTGAAATAATTAAATTGCTTGATTTTTTCTTTGTTTTCAAATCTCATACCTCAAAACAGGCTTAATCTTTTTATTAATTTATGTTTAATCTAATTATTTTTCAAAAAAATTTTAACACTAATATATTTAATTGTTTTCCAATACATTCCATACTTTCTTTTAATCTTTGATATGAAACAGTTTTAACATAGTTCATATAATTTATTAGTTTCTCCTATATTTAAATACTTTTAACAGAGCTTTTATATTATTTATCCTTATTTTAAAATAAGATATTTAATAATTTATTCCAGAATTTGAAATCATCTATTATTATACCTTTAATATTTTATTTTAAGCTATTTATTCTATTTTAAAGTTTACTGTTGTATGGAAGACTGTGTAGCTGACAGTGAAATGAATAAGACATTATTCATTTCAATATATAGTTAGAAATTGGAAAATATCTTGGGTTTTATTTTAGAGAGCAAATCTGGATTTCTGAGCAAGGTGTGTGTGTGTATATATATACTGACATATACATACTTAATATAAATACAGTGCATTCAAAAAAAGAAACGCATCAAAATTTTAAAAGAAATTTGTTTGAAGCTTTTTTTTTTTTTTTAACCAAAGAGCAAAGCAGTATTACAATATTTTAATGTCATCATAGCTAATAAAGAAGAGATTTATGTACACATTATAAAAATAGCTAATCCAAATAACTTTTTTTAAACTTGGCTCCTGCTTGTTTACTAAAAAATAATATATACATTTAAAGGGCTTATTAATAGTCATCATTATTTTAAAAAGGTGTCCAAATATTTTGAAAAAATGTTCATTAAATTTTCATGCACAGAATATGAATATGCTAGCCAAATTTTATTTTATATATGATTTTATATAGTGAAATATTAAAATAAATTTTGTTTTAAAGAAACAGCAAGCAATGGCAAACCTCAATGATAATCATCATATTATCCCTTAGTTACAGTACTCTATCACTTGTGCCTTCAAGCAGAGAACTTAACTACATAACATATGCTTAGATGCAATTCAAATATGCATCAACCATTTTTTTTAATCTCTCCCTCACCCTTATTTTCACTTAGTTATTTAATAAGCTTCTTCCTAATATTCTCTTCCTTGTAATTAACACAGAACCTTCTGTTTTTAAACAAACAAAAAAATATGACAAATCCAAATCTTTTTCATAATTTTCTTGACATTCAGTTAGTTTCAAATAATTTCATTCACATTTTAAAAGCCTTGCTTAAATTTTCAAAGTTTAAACAGACATTCTCGATTCTGAACTCATTATTTAAAAATAGTAAATAAATCCTTCATCCTGTAGAAAGTTCTTTAGATAAAACAGTAATCTTTAATTACCACATTCCCTTCTCTTACCATTTTCATCGTTTTAGTTTTTTGTACATTAATTTTCATACCATACACTTTACATAGTAGTTAGTTCACTACTTTAATAAGTTAAAACTAAATGTTTCTTTCAACTGTGGCTATTTCATCTGCAAATGCTTTATTTCCTAACACTACCTGCCTATTTAAATGATATTCAAAGAAAAACTAATCTATTTAAAGAAAATGATAGCAGTTTGTTCTGTTTAATTTACTTTCTTTTTCTTTTTTCTTTTTTTTTTGTAAATATTTTTAAAAACAAATAAATGTCCTGTCTCTTCAAAAATAATATACAAAAAAAAAAAGATATATCTTGAAAATGGCTAAAAATAAAAGCAGTGGCAAAAAATACATATAAAATCTTCTGGTTTCATTTCTCTTTATCTACTGGATCAGCCTGTTTTGTTATTTTTATTTTTTGTGTCATGATACAATACCAAAAAAAAAAATTAATCAGCTTATTATCACAACAAAACAAAACTAGATTTGTAGATGCATTTGCTGGAAAAAAAAATAGTTTCCAAAATTACTTGCAATATCATCAGAGAGAAATTTGATTTTGTCAATGTATATATGTCATCATCATCATTATCAACCATTATCAATCCACTGCAGGATGAAGGTCTCTCCAAGTTTAATCCATCTTCTCCGATCTTTAGCTTCTCTTATCCACATCACCCCTGCACACTTTCTAATTTCATCCATCCATCTCACATGTGGTCTCTTTCTGGGTCTTTTACAATCTCTTGGAATCCAGCTTAAAATTTCAATTGTCCATCTATTATCATCTCTTCTACCAATATGTCCAGCCCAACTCCACTTCAATCTTTTAATTTTTTCAATGAGGTCAGTAACACCTGTTTGTTCTCTTACCCATACATTGCGTTTTCGATCTCTTCTTGTTACTCCCAACATACATCTCTCCATACTTCTTTGAGTGGTCTGAAGTCTCTGTATTGCTCTTCTATTGAGTGTCCAAGTCTCAGATCCATAAGTAAAAACTGGTAAAACACATTTGTTAAAAACCTTCCTTTTCAAACACATAGGCATATTTCCTTTTAGTATCAAGTTATTTCTACCAAAAGCACTCCAACCAAGTTTAATTCTATGATTAATTTCCTCCATTATGTTTCCATCTGTATTAATAATCTGATGAAAGGTATTTGTAACTGTTAACTTCTTCTAATTCATCATAATCAATCTTTATTTTCATATTTTGAGCAAATCGATTAAACATTACTTTAGTCTTTTTAACATTTATCTTTAGTCCTACTTTCCTACTTTCATCTGATAACTCCTACAACATTTCTTGCAGCTCTGAAGCATTATTTGCAAAAACAACTACATCATCTGCGAAATCTAAATGACTTAAATAATCTCCATTTACTTTCACTCCTTTAGCTTCCCATTTTAATCCACAAAATACTTCTTGCAGCACTGCTGTAAAACGTTTTGGAGATATGGAGTCACCGTCTTACACCCTTCTCAATGTTGACTTTCCTAGTATCATTATGTATGTAATCTAATTGTTGCTGTTGCATTTTTATAAATATTCTTTAAAATATGACAATATCCTGGATCTATACCTTGATGATCCAATGCTTTAATCACTGAAGAAATGTTTATAGAATCAAATGCCTTTTCATAATCTACAAATCCAAAACATAATGACAACTCATATTCATTTGTCCTTTCTATAACTTCTCTCAGTACCTGAATATGATCTACTGTACTAAAACCACTTTTAAATCCAGCTTGTTCTCTTGGTTGGTGGAAATCCAATGTTCTCTGTAGAAGAGTTGTAATTATCTATATAAAACTGATAAAAGGCTGATAGGTCTGTAATTTCTAATATCTTCTTTATCACCTTTTTTAAATATTAATATTATTACTGCATTCTTCCAATCATCCGGTACATCTTTATCATTTAGACATTTGGTATATAACTTTGCTAAAAAAAATTCTGTTTCTTCACCTGTTTCTTTTAATATATCAATTATAATTCCATCATTACCTGGAGCCTTCCCTTTCTTCATACATTTAATTGCATTTCTCACTTCTTCATTTAAAATTCTGGGCAATTCAGAAGATGTAATAGATATAGGAGGTACTTGTTCTTTATTACTATATAATTCTTGATAAAAATTTTCTACCAATTTCATGATAATCATCTCTCTTTTTAGTAATAATTCCATCTTTTTTCCTTATTGCAGATATAAATTTCCTACCAATACCAAAATGTTGTTTTACATTCTTAAGACTTTTATTTTCTTCTACAGCTTTTCTTGCTAGTTCACAGTTATACTTTCTTATGTCATTTTCAATTCTTTTCCGTACCATTTTACAAAATTCGAGATATTCAATTCTTTTTAATGCATCATTTTTGTATATCTTCATATTTCTTCTTTTCTTCATAAATTCTCTAGTCTCAGTAGAAATTTTATTGGTCAATTGCTGCTTTTTTCTACCAGCTATCTTTGTTGCAGTTTTTAAAAGTGTATCAGTTATTTTCATATTAATTTCATTCAAATCTGAATCATGTTCAAAATCTACTAATACTTGAAACCGATTTGTAAGTTCTAATTTAAATTCATTAGAATGTTTCTGAAGATTAGGAATATCAACTGTAAATATTGTTTTTCTTAACAATTTTTGTCTTTCTAGTTTTACATTAACACGTATCTTGCACCTTACTAATCAATGATCACTTCCTGTGTTAAATCTATTAAGAACATTACAATCTTGAAATATGTATTTCCTGTTAGTCAAAATATAATCCAATTCTGCTGTACCTTCATTTGGATGCTTCCATGTCCATTTTCTTTTAACATTTTTCTCAAAAAAAGAATTCATAATATAAAGTTTTTCTTTTTCTGCAAACTCCACAAGTCTATGTCCTCTCTCATTTCTATTACCATAACCAAAATTACCTACAGCACTTTCATCTTTCATTTGTTTACCAATTCTAGCATTAAAGTCTCCCATAACAATTTTAAAATGTTGTTTACTCTGATCAAAAACCTTTTGTACATCCATATAAAAATCTTCTACTACTTCATCACTATGAGAACTTGTTGGGGCATAAACCTGAATTATCTGCATTTGGTATCTGCTATTAAGTTGTATAACTAATCTTGCCACTCTGTCTGATACACCATCAATCTCCACAATATTGCTCTTCCACTTTTTATTTATAATGAATCCTACTCCACTTGTATTTCCAATATTTGTGCCTTTATAATAGAATATATGTCCACTTTTTAAATCAATTGTCTCTTCACCTTTTCTTTTAACTTCACTAAGTCCAATAATATCCCATTTAATATAAGAGAGTTCTTCTTCTAATTCTTGCAATCTTCCTTCACTTGTAAGTGATCTGCAGTTGTAAGTACCTAAATAAAAAGTTGTCATCAAATGGCAGCCTGGGTCCGCAATCAGGGGATTCTTAGCACCCTCCGCCTTCGGCCACCAACCGCTGCCTTGGTTGGTGACTTTACAGCCTCCTGGGAATAAGGGCCATGCTTTATTTTTGTCTGTCATAGTTGTATATATGTATTGGAAAAATATTTATCATTTACACAAACATTCATTCTGCCTTATCAGGCACTGAGAAGAAAAACCATGGTGTTTCTTGATCTTAAACTCAGAGGTAAAAAGCCAATAAACTCATCACGCTGGCTAATGTGTGTTGGTGAGCAGCCCATCCATGTTCGTATACTATATGAATAAACACATAGTAATAACAGCTGCAATGACAAGAACGTATAGAGTGGACATTAGGAATTTGCCCTGCTCGGTTCCTTTAAGGTCTCCAAGAGGAATCAAAGGGTCTTCTTTCAGTTAATAGCAAACTCCTTTCTGCAGCCATGTATATATGTATTGGACATGAAGTTCTGGATTTACATTGAATTACAGATAAACAGGTTTTATGTGCCAAGGCTAGTTTCAAGATACTGGAAGATGCATTTTTTAAACAAACTAACTCAATTTTATATTTGTATGCACATATAAATGAAAATTCCTGAAATTGTTAAATGAATGAGGTAAACTTATCATAGAGTGGTTTATTTATGTACAATAATGTCTGATAGTTGTTAAATCATGGAAAACTCCTTAAAAGATGTGTTGAGTATTTAGAAACAATTGATACTTTTTTTTACATCATGAAAATATCATTGAACAACACAGTCAATTAGCCTTCAAAATTAATGCTGATTTGTTCCTTCCATTTACATTAATTAAATATTAAATTACAAGGTGTTAATAAAACATTATTTCAAATAATAAATATTTTCCAAATATAAAAAAAAAAAAAATCTTGGTAGATATAGAGTCTTATAAAAAAATCAAAACAAGATAAATTGCACAAGAATTTTCTATCGTAATTCAGTTGATAATCAGCTAATTTTCTTCCAAATTTACTCCATTCAGGCAATTTTAAAAAACCTCAAAGTTTATTTTATATCCAGATACAACTTCGGCAGATAAATTCAAATTTTAAAAAACCTCAAAGTTTATTTTATATCCAGATACAACTTCAGCAGATAAATTCAATTTGAAAATTCTTGAGTGATTGAATTTGATAATATAAAATTGCAATTAAATTAATATTCAATCCAATTCTATATAGAAACAAAAGTTTGTTGACCTGAGAAATGGTTCAAAAATAATTGAAAATGATTGATTATTGAGAATAATAGAAAAAAATGTTGAAAACAAAATATTAAAATCCTGAAATGCCATTTCTGGAACCTTCCATTGTTTAAAAACACATATTATCAATTTTTTTCCTACTTATTTATGTGAATTATTTTTAAAAAATAATTTTATAAAAACAAACTCAAAAATAGAATGATACATGAATTTAATTTGATGAGTACTATTAAAAGTTGCAAAATATGTTCCTAATATAAAGCAATTTAGCATCTAATGTGCAGCAGTAAAAATCTCGTTCAAAAATTATCTCAACAAATTCTGTAATAATTAATTTTCTATTATTTTCTCCTCCATAATAAAAATACTTAACATACAATTTGATACATATTATTTGTAAATTTTTGGCATGCCCATTTACAAAAATTTGCCACTACAGTACTAGAATAATAATTCTGCTTTTTAAAAGCTATTTTATAAAATAATGACTTTTAATACACAAATTTGCAAAGAATCAATCAATGTATTAGCATATTCAAATAGCATCAAATATGTCATCTCTTTTTTTTTTTTAAATATTAAGCCATAAATCTAAACACAAATATTTTACATTATTTTTTAAAATTCAAGGAAAATAATATTTCTAAAAAAAAAAAAAAAAATCTATAAATAACTACTTACAAATATTATCTTTATCAAGATGTTTTCAAAAACATAACTTTGTGAGTAACCAAACAAAACCTTATATAACTTTGTTTATTTCATGCATTTGTGTTAGTAGTAGTAATCTAATGAACTATAAACTAAAGATCCATGAATCACACTTCAATTATCACTTCTGCTATTTAAATAACAAACTATTTAATTATTTTTTTACTCTATTTCTCCAATTCCAGATTATTTACTATAAGTTTAAGTAAACAATAGACATTAGAAGGTATGCCTCAAAAAAATGCTTATCGATAAAAGTCAAAAGCCAGAAAGTAGTCTGGAGATTTAGATGTCAACTAGTGTTCATTAATGACTCAAGCTGACAATAAAAGATTTTGGAATTAGTAATATGAATTACTGTTCATAATCCACTATATGTAGCAGTGAAAATACATTCACCGTTTTCTTTAAGTAAAAAATATTTAATTAGAATATTATATTGAATGGCCTGGTGATATGCATTCTTATATGGTCATTTTAAAAAATTCAAAAGTTATTATCTACAATTTTGAGAACATAATCTAATTACTAAATGATGTAAAAGTCATAACTTTATTACATTGATATGACAAAATCATAGACTATCAGCATATTCCTCGTTAGAATATCTAAGGAAATAATACAATGGAGAACTATAACTAGGAAAAAAATTAAATCTGAAAAATATTTGGTGAAAAAAAAAATTAAAAAATAAAATCGTATAATATTAATCCAAAAACTACTTAAGAATCTGCATATGATATATGTGGACATATTTATTATTCCTGTAGTGTCATAGTAAAAATCACCTTTCTAATTTATTTATTTCTTCTTCTTTTTCAGGTGTTAAAATGGCCATATTAATTTATGAATAATTACTAATAATGATGATTGTGAAATACTGATTCTATTATTATCAATACAAACATTTTTTATAAACAATCCAAGCTATTGCATTATTATAACAAAATAGTCTTCAATTTACAAATCCATTAATATTTGATATTAAAAACAATAATTCATTAACAATTTTCTGAGAACTACATTTACATACATATTAATCATTTGACAGATTTCTAACTTTGACAACTAATTTTTTAATCTAAATGATTTGATTTATCAAAAATATCTTTGACTTGAAGTATTAATCAGAATACTGAAGATCTATCCTATTCAACATATTAAATAAATCTATTGGCAAATTAAAACACTTAGTATTAAGTAAATACACATTTGGCAAAACTGTCAGGTTTTTTTTTTAAATCTAAATGTAACTAGAAGTTGTATATAATTTGTTAAAATAGTTTTTGCAAAATTAAATTGTATGACAAATCAAATATTCAAGCTTATGTCTGAAAATACATTAAAAATTTGGGTATATTAAAACAAGATATTTGTGAAATAAAATGATAAGTGAATGGTCTTATATTGCTTGGAGTTTGGGCACTGGAAGTGGCAGAACTAGACTATGATCTGGATCCTGAGTTCTAGATCCTAGCTCTATCACTGTGTCAAACTATGTGCAACTATTCATGAAACTGATATTTGTTTTATCAAAAAAAAAAAAAATGATTTAATATTTATACACATTGTATCATTTCATTGCAAATTATATTTTATAATAGTTCACAATGAAACAATGTATTATTTGTAAAAATATGCAAGATATATACAGTATACTCTCACCCTCCAATTAATAAACTTATCAATTATTTTCATTAAAATACATATTATATAATTAGACAGGGCTTGGACTCAGACTTTCGATCTTTCTACAGCTATCCATTCCATCTTATAAAACTGATACACATGACCACATAATCCCATATATTTGAAAAAGATAAATGATCTCCAATTTCCATATTTCATACTGGACCAGCACTCGTCATATGGTTCAGATCACCATCTCCCACACATATACACAATCAGTGCTCAGTTTATATTAAGATAGCAAATCTTCAAACTTTAATGGACAAGCTTCAATCTTCTCCACCCTCCAATTCTTCAGCTATCCATATCATTGAGAATCTGAAGATAAAATGCTCAAATCCCTTGATGATGTCAATATTATTGTCATACTCATGTTGACTTTAAGTCTCACTGACCTCTCACATATAGTATCTTAATATGTCCATTTAAATACACAGAAGAGGGATTGGTAGAATACAGACTGAGAATATTTAAATACAAGTATATTGTCTATATTAAACTTAATGTAATTAGACAGGGCTTGAACTTGGACTTTAAATCTCCCTATAGTTATCCATTCTATCTTATACAACTGATATAGATGACCACATATATGTGAAAAAAATAAATGATCTCCAATGTTCATTTTCATGCTAAACCAGCACTCATCAGTTGGTCCAGGTCACTATCTCCCACACATGAGTACTGGTTGTGTATATATCTACATGAGATAGTGACCTGGATCAATTTATGAGTACTGGTTCAGCATGAAATACGTATGCTGGAGATATGCCATCTGTATCAATTATATAAGATAGAGTTGATAGCTGGAAGGAGATTGAAAGTTCTGTCTAATTACATTAAATTTAGTATAGACAATATACATGTGCCGTATTTAAATATTACGTATTTCAGCCTGTATTCCGCCAATCCCTCTTCTCTGTATTAAAATGTACATAGTAAGATCCTATATGTAAGGGGTCAGAGTGACTTAAAGTCAACATGACTATGATAATAACAATAGCATCATCAAGGTCTTTGAGCATTCCATCTTCAGATTTTCAATGATATAAATGGCTGAAGAGTTGGAGGGTGGAGACTAAAGCTTGTCCATTAAAGTTTGAAGATTCGCTATCTTAATTATAAACAGAGCACTGATTGTATATGTGTGTGGGGAATGGTGACCTAGACCAAATGATGAGTGCCGTTTCAGCATGAAATATGTATATTGGGAGATCATTTATCTTTTTCACATGTATGTGGTCATCTGTATCAGTTGTATAAGATAGAATGGATAGCTGTAGGCAGATTGAAAGTCTGATTCAAGTCCTGTCTAATTACATTAAATTTAGTATATACAATATATATGTATATACATACATATCATTATATGCATACATACCTCATTCCTAGTTTTTTAAAGCAAACATCTATATACAGCAAATGAAAAATACTGATAATTAGTAAAATCAGTTGCATGTGTATACAATCAATATTTATAGGTTTATAAAAATATATAACCTTTTATACGAGTTCATATACATGTCATGTATATATGTATGTAAACATAAAAATATTGGTCATCAAAAAAATCTCTTTTATATAAATATCTAGCAAATATTTTATCTTTGTATCTTTTTTTTCCTAAGGCACTCTTAACATAAAAAAAAAAATCCAAGATCAGTAGTTATTTTTTCTTGTTAACATATGACCATTTTATGTTATTTCATATTCTTTAAAATCTTACATCAGAATCCTAAATCTGCTAGTCATTTCTCTCTTTCTCTTCAGCATTACTTATCTAAGTGATTTCAAAAATTATAAAATTACTTGGCATATGCAATATATATATATAGTCTATTTTTTATTATTTTACTATTTCTAGAGACCTTAATAACCTGCTTACTATCATTCATTTATAATACTATTAAAAATATTTTACAATAAATGCTATCTTTTTTAATTCTTGCAACATTATAAACATTTTAACAGCAAATAATAAATGTGTATGTTATTTGTATAAAAATGTGTGCAATAATTACTACATAAACATATAGTAGATATTTTTAAATAGTAAATTTAAATAATTACAATGTAAATGTAAATATTTAGGAATAAAAATTGTATATGCATTTGTGTGAATTATAAATTATTTTTATTAATTAAATAATATATACACAAGGAGAAAGTACTGGAGTACTGTACTTATTTAAAATTATAATTTTGTTTGAGTGAAGCAGCCCAATTTACTCAATGTCTTAAAACCAAGAGAGCTGAAATTCAATTGGAAAATTTAAGAGTACTCAAGATATATAAAAATAACAATTTCCTTTTTTTGTTGATGGTAAAAACATGGATTGTTAGAAAGAAAACAATGACCAATACATAACTATGGATAAGAGACATAAAGTGCCAGGTCAGGGGATTAATAAAAAGTAACCTTCAGCTTAAACAATTTACTCCAGGATGAATAACTTTCACACAAATTGAATGTGAACTGTAACACTTACAAAACTAAACTTATTTTCAATGACTTGTCACAAAGAATAAATAACAAAATAATATACATACTTTAATGAACTGGACTTAAAATGCCTCCTAGTTTTACATAGACTGGTAAATATATCTTATAAGCAGCGCCAGCCACAGCAGTGGGTAGAAAGCGCCTTTGTGCAAGGTAAATTTTAGCAATCCTCATCCCCCATTCTATGAAATAAGATTTGTAAATGAAAAAGACTTTTTTTTTCTAGCATTTTCCGAAGAAAAATTTTCAAATATGGTTCTAATCTTTCATGTTTGGTTCTCAAAGATTAAAACACATAATAAATAAAACATTCATATATAAAAAATAATTTTTGAAACAATAACTAAATATCTCTTTATCAATATTTAGATCAACTTTAACTGGCATATCATTAATGAGTAATAAATAATTTATTTATATAAAAACCCATTCAAAATCTCTCATGCATAAACTTATTCATGTTTTCTATTTAAAAAGATATTCCTTCAATAATAAAATATTTAATACTATTACTTAATCTTTATGAAACAGGCAAAACTCTCTATACTTATTGCCACTCAATGCAAGCCAGAGTAATTAATGAATGCCAGAAGGCTTGTACATAAAATCCCCATCTAGTGCCTATTCGTCCAATATTCCAGACTAGTTTCTGGCTTGTGGCCTTGTCACTGAGTGGCAATACATATAGAGTTTTGCCTGTTTTAATCACAGTTATAAGCAAGCATAAGAAATGGTGATATTGTGATGTTAATCTTTATGAACATGTTATTTCACTATTAATATCTATAATTTATTATATATGCATAATCTGATATTTTAAATGTCATTACATTGTTTTATTGATGTAACTTTTATATGTCATTAGGATCATCAAACTAGGTCAATTTTAAATAACACATATTGATACAAATCTTTCATTCCATTAGCAATAACTTGTTAAAAATATGTAATTGTTTTAAAAATCCATTAGTTAATTTTAATTCAGAACTTCTTAGACATAAGTTGTTTACATTTTCAATTTACAAAGATAGAAAAATATTTACACTACTTTACTATTTAATTTTTTAAGGTTTATTAATAACTAACTTGTATTATATATATTATATTTTATTATATAATTTGACAATTAGGGATTCGGCCAGGATTTATTTAAGGGAAGCAATTAGTTTACTAGATAAATTTTCAAACTTGGATTGTTTATTTGATAAATGTTTAGAAGCCATTAAAAGGCCTTGTACTTTAGTTTGTTTCTTCACAGGTTAAGTTGGATAACTATAAAAAAAAATCAAATACTTTTCTTGCACTGGATATATTTTTTAGACTTTAATATAATATAATTATGTAGGGATTTTATTACAATAAAGAGAATTGCATTAAATAATATCTGTTATCATGAAATTTGTTAAGAATTAAATATTTTGGCTTGCAATAATCTTTTTAAAAAGTGTTTTTTTACTCATTCTGTTTTCCTTAGTGAGGATTATAAATCAATTATAAAGTTTTAGTTAGAGAACAAACTCATGTCCACATTCCATTCAAGAAAAAGCTGTTTAGTAAACATATATAAAAGATAATATGGCATATAAAAAATGTCTACTAAAAATAGGAATGGCTATTTAGTAAAAAATGTAAAAAGATAATATAGCATAATAAAAAATAAAGATAATATTGTTATTAAATATATATTTCTCAAAACAGCTGCAGGAATTGATCATTGGATTCCACATTCCAAAGTCTGTCACTTTATCACTACTCTAAACTGAACAATACATGTGAGTTTTGCCATTGATAAAGATAATTTCATCACAAGCAGAATTACTGTAATTATGAGGCAATATTTTTAAAACAAGTTTCATTTTTAAATAAATTATTAATAATAATGTTACTTTTTACATAAATTAGAATATTTAAATAAAAGTGATTGGAAAATACAAACATTTTCATTTATATTTATAAATTTGTCTTAATTAAAGTGATAAAATAGTGTCAGTCTGTATGATTTAACACAAAGATAAGAGTATATATGTACTATAAGCTCTGACAATTGACACAACAAATCTAAGAAAAGAAGTATTCTCATCTTTAAATAAAAAATATTTACATTCAGAATGTATTTCTAACAATGAAGTGATTTGAAAATGTAAACATTTTCATTGACATATAAATGTTATTAATTATCTTGGTGTCTCCATGATAAAGTGCCTTTGTGCCTCACACAACTTGCATACCCACCTGCACATGGCAGCCCTGCTTGTAAGTGTAAAAAATTTCTAATATGTATATTGATCTACTTACCAATGTAATATTGAAACAAACATATATATAATTTATTTTACAAATTGGTAAATACTGGCCCTGTAAGCGTTGGTGGCCTAGCGGTCAGCATAGCTGCCTTCCAAGCAGCTGGCCCGCTTCCGGTCAACGCATTTGACACATGAAAAAAATATAGATATATTTCTTTTTTCTGAGTACAATATTGATATTTTTATTTTCCTCTGTTTACAATTTCTCAGTATTAAACTTAAAGACACAAAATAAATTTTCTGGAATATTTATTTATCATTACTACATCTCATTACCTAAACTAAAATTATTTGAAAATCAGTGCAGAATAATCCATAGTAAAAGTAATGTGTGCATGAATAGAACAATTTAGTTTAATTGTGATACAGTGAGATCAAAGTTAAAGGTTCCTGGATCAATTCTAAAAATATATTTGGTAATATTGTGCATGCCACATATAATTTATTATCAATATAAGAAGAAATCCAGGTTTAATATTTAAATTAATTGTCTGCAGTAAATTTTTATTTAAAAAAACATATATGTATGTACACACACATATGCATCAGTTTTTAAAAATGAATATTTGATAATAATAATAATAATAATAATAATAATAAAAACACAAGCAACCACTGTATAATAAATATAAGTGCAAAGTTAGACAGGTTCTTAAAAAACATTGGTAATAGGGAAAAAAAATCGCTAAGCAAACGACAATTAATTTTTAGTCTTAACTACCCACTTGATATAAATTTAATGACAATTTTATTTTAAGTTTTCATCATGATGATTATCTAGTAATATAGCAACGTGTAGTTGTTAAAATTAACTTTCATCATATGGCTCAACTCTAAACCTGTTGTTATTTGAAGGTCTGTATTTATGACATGACAAAAGAAAAAAAATACTTCACTCGTTTAAAACCTCATCTTTTATTGCAAAAACAAATGATTTATACAATATAATTTAATAGACATTAAAAATAAAAAAGATAAAATAGTTTAAAATGTATGTCTATAAATGTTACAACATACTATATAGACTAATTAAAACAAATTTAATCCACTCAACAAGATTACAAATACAGTAATTTTATTTTTATTTTCTTTCTCCATGTGTCAAAGCATCGGCCGGAAGCGAACCCGGGACAACTTCTTGTAAGGCGGCTGCTGACCACTCGACCAACAACACTACTTTTATTTTAGTATACTGTATATCTTTCCAATTTTCTATGTACAATATTATATTACCTGGATTTCATTGCCAGTATTACTCGTTTAGCAATACTGCTCAATGAGTAACTAGCAATTCTAGGTTGAAAAATAAATGATCCAAATAATCTAGATTGATGATGAATGTCAAGATCACTAGTTTTGAAAGAAAAAAAAATGTAGTAAATTAGATTATTTTTCATCATATATTATAATGAGTTATTTTATACTTTTTTTTTTTTTCTCATATGTCATAGCATCGGCGGGGACGCGAACCCACAACCGTCTGCAACCAACTGCTTGCTTGCAAGGCGGATGCGATGACCTCTCGGCTAACAACGCTTGATACTTTTTTTTTTTTTTGTCTAATTGCTGTGATTGGCAAAAGTGATAATTTGTTGTTGTTTTTTTTTCCCCTGATTGATATATAGAGACTCTTACTATAAACCAATTTCTTTAACTACATACAGATTCTTATTTCAACCCAATTTCTTTAACTATTCAACTTATTTATTTATAATTAGAACATTCATTATGTGTGCTTGTGTGTGTGTTAAAATACATTTTATTAAGAAACTATTTATTTTCATATAATGTTTAAATAAAATGGTCACATGAAAAAATAAAGATAATTTTAGATTTACAGAAAACTGTAAAATATGATACACAGGGTCGTTTACTAGAGATATGAAGAATGGATAACTGGATTGACAAAATCACATTTCTAATAAAAATGTTGCATAAATTCAATAAAACTATTTTCTTGTATTAATACTCATCATTACATCTAAACAACTTCATATTCAAAATAGTAACTATAGTACTGTTCCCTGAAGACAGTCATCTTGACACTTGGAAACCAAATCAGCTTAATTAATCACCAGATCTCAAGTAATATCCAGAAACTCTATACTTTTCATTCAATTACATTAATCAAAGTGGGCTGCTATTTTGTATCTAGATATGACCACATTAAAAGATAAACCTATATAGTTACTGTATCTGCCATATTCAATCATATAAAACATTATGGACTTCCAGATAGACTGTCATTTCAACTAATTCTGCATTAATGAGATACAGATATACCACTTCCATACCTATCATAATTAACTTAGTTTTACAGTATCTAGATTATCAGAACTCTTCCAGCATAATTATCTAAAAACTTAATCAAAATCTTTCTACATCAACAATTTTTATTTATCTATTAAAATAGAAATGATAACACTTATTAAAAGGCCAATAATCTTCTATCTATTATTACTCTAATTGACCATTTACAAGAATTCATATAAGCATATAATTTCTACATTTACTGATTATATTATTTCATTATCACTAGAAGTAATCCTGACTTGCCTTAACTAATAAAACTTACTTTTTCTCTCATTCTCTTTAATTATTTTAAGAACGATAATATTAATAATTATATACATTAATAATATCAACCAATATAATTATTAAATAATTCACATGATAAGAAATTGCCTGAAGGATTGTGATGATAGTATTTTAGATGTTATAATATGTTGGATTATTTCTATCATTTATCATTAAAGTTAAATGACTAGAAAATTTTACATTTTATTTAAACTTTTCAAATACAAACAACTATTTGAAATAAACCACAAATAGACTACACAGGTTAGTAGATTACACAACCTTTCCAATTGTATTATTCTCTGCTCTTCTTCAAGTATTGCTGACTTGATTAGTGACAATACTAGTATAGGAATCAAGCTTATACCTTTAAATTATTGAATATCAAATTTTAAAGCAGTGCTTTACCCAACAGTTATTTTGTCAAAGGCAACAGTCAGTAGAAATTTCATATACTTAACTATGAGAGTTGTTTCAAATCCTGATTCCTCCAATTTTTTTAAATACTTATTTCTAAAAGTAAAGTTAATTAGAGATTTTCAAACATTATGTATTGCCATATTGGGTTGATTTATAGGATTATTTGCCATTGTCATATGAGCAGCTTCTTTAAATTTTTTTCTTTGAATCTTTTCCTTTCTATCCAATATTTTTGCATTTTCCCAATCAAACTTATGTTCATTAGTACATACATGGTCTGCTACTGAAGACACAATTTTTCCTTACTAACCTTTAGTATGTATTCTTTTATAATCAAAGTTCAACAGGGTGACTGTTGAACAGCAATTTAAAAAATGCAAACTAATAGTTACAAAAGAAAAAATAGATGTATCTACAGTAGCAGACAATATATGTACTAATGAACATAAGTTTGATTGGGAAAATCCAAAAATATTGAATAGAAAGGAAAAACTGTAAAAAAGAAAATTCAAAAAAGATATTCATATGACAATGGCAAATAGTCCTATAAAACAATCAATGTGATAATACATAATGTCTGAAGTCTCTAATTAACCTTGCTCCTAGAAATAAGTATTAAAAAAAATTGGAAGAATCAGTAAGATTTGAACCAACCTTCATAGTTAAGTATATAAAATTTCTACTGACTGATGTCTTTGCGAGAATAACTCAGTTGGATAGTGTTGTTTAAGATTCAAAATTCAAGAATCTAAAGGTGTAAGTTTGCCTCCTATGCTAATATTGTCACTGGTCAGGCCAGAAACACCTGAAAAAGAGTGGAGAATAATACACTCAAAATGCTGTGCACTCTATTGACCTGTGTTGTCTATTTGTGTGTTATTACTAATAGTTGCTTGTATTGAAAAGTTTAAATAAAGTTTAAAATGTTTTGCACATTCAATATTTAATGATAGATGATGGAAATAATCCAACATATTATAACAACATATGATAAGAGTGTGTAAAATGAAAAAAAAAGACCAACTTTTTAAAAAAAAATTATTTGTGATTATTATTGTCAGAAATTTATTACATACTCATTAATTAACTATGATTTAATTATACCAAACACCATAATATTTATTATCTTACTTAAAAACTTAAATTACATACCCCAATTTTTTTTTTTTTTAATGTACACATTATTAATGTAAATATTTCCATACAAATAAATTCATGTAGATCTCAGCTTATTCAAATTATAGTAGATTATATCTTTTTGTTAATTAATTTCATAAAATAATCAGATATTTCAGGTTAGTTGCATACACATGAAATAATTAACTATTTTGAACATAAACAATCAAGTTTCAGTTTATTTTTGATATATAACATATTTCCTGCATTTCATGATTCTAAGTTAAATTTGAAATGCAATTGTTTGTTTTTGTCTTTTCCAGCAATAATGAAAAACAATATCTAATAAATAAATCAACTTTTTGGATACCGTGTTTCCCCGAAAATAAGGCACTGTCTTATATTAATTTTTGCTTCAAAAGACACTGTAGGCCTTATTTTCAGGGGACATCTTATTTTTTCATGTACAAACCCTATATTTATTCAAATATAACTTCTCTTTACAGAAAGCTATAAGATTCTTATCCCAGAAGTCCCTCCACAATTCCTTTCTTACATTTCAGAATAGCCCTTTCTTTTTGCATTCAGATTATCTGGTAATCAGAATATTATCCAGTTTAAATTTACCATTAAATCAAATGTTAATTGAAGACTTGCGAGGCAGGAGTGATAATAATAAATAATTATTGTAAAGAATAGTTTGTCCAAACAAACGCAATAAAAAAGTGCAAGCATCAAATTTCAGAAATGTCACATGTTCACATTAAATCGTCCATTCCAACATACTGCATACTGAATTACGATGATTCATATATGACACAACCACTACCATCTGTTATCAAGTATGCAAATTATAAATACTTTACAAATTATTTGTAAAAACTCTGCTTGGGTAAAACTTTTCTTTAGAAGAAAGATTGACGATTTAACTTAAGCTAAACTTTCATTATTAAAATCACTTCCATTATTTTAATAAAGTTGTTCAGGAGAAGAAAAAAATGTTTAAGAAATCAAACTAATTTTTTTTTTATCTCGAATACTTAAAAGTTGATATGCTAAAATTTAAAACTAAATCAAGAATTCTAAACCTAACTATTAAATATAATTAAAATATTTACCTAAATATATATAAATGAAATTATAAATTGTCCGATATACTGAACTTGTGGTAGATAAAATGTTTATATAGGTAAAATTATGTTTGTCGAAACTAATCGACGGGAAAAGAACAATACAATTTATATTATCATTTATTTAAAGCATTAATGTCAATAATATTGCTTATTTATACAATCATTACTTTATAATTCAATATGTCCATCATATATTTTAACGAGCAAACAAGTCGTTTACTGGGTTGCCAATCTTAACTAGGGCTTATATTTGGAGAAGAGTTTACCCCCTCAAAAATCATGCTAGGGCTTATTTTTTGATAAGGTCTTATTTTCAGGTAAACACGGTATTTACTTAGAAAGTCAATATCTTCAACTATATAAAAAAGACACAATTGATTGGTATAATAAATTTATACGGTTACATCTTAACCATATTGAGAATCTATGCCTTTAACAGGTTCAAAAAATTTCAGCTTCCAACATAACTGGCTTGTCAATTCAACAAAATCTTTTAATTTTAATATTTATTAGATTTTATATTGTGTTTAGAAACAATCTTACGCACTAGTCCCAATTTAAATCTTAATAGAAAAAAAACATAATGTAACTGGTAATGATTATCAAAACAATAGTTATAAATAGAACAACTATAATAAACAAAAAATCTATCAATAATATGTAGTTTGTAAATGCAACAAACTGATAAATCAATAAAATTTTACCAAAGGCAGATGAGTTTACAATTCAAAAATATCTGCAAAATTAAATGCACATTAGAGAAAATTGTTCAACTCTTCAGTAAATCCACATGCAACAGTAATATAAATGGAAGTGATATCAAATTCAATTTCATTCATATAGAAAGAATAGATAAATCACATATTTCCACAAAAGCTTTTTTACCAATAAAATATTATTTAAAAATACACTATGAAATTGCTTATTCACTTATAAAAGTATTAAATAATATTTTTTCTAAATTTACCACATTAACAAGTAATTCAAAAATATGAATTCTTTGTTTTATGGATGTATTATATGCATATTATCTTCTTTCAAAAAAGATTTTTTTTTTAAAACTCATGTAGTTCAAATTACCCTATTATCATGCAAATGAGCTGTTCATAATATGCCTTACTTTATGCATTTCTGGGAACTCAAGATATGATGTTCATACAATAAATTGATTAAGCATTTATCATAAAGAGTAACTACTAATAATGTAACAGTTTTATTATAGTTAAAAAGGGAAATGAACTACTTGTATTATAATTATATAAATCACTTTATTGTTAAAGATAGAAAGAAATATGCAAAAACAGTCAGCATTTTAATAAGCTAAATCATCCATATGACTCTTTAAACCAGATATAAGCAATTTCTTTCAAGCAGTTGTTATTTGTCATATATCACGCCATAAAATTTTTTAAAACATATAAAATCTTTTTTTTCCTTCAGCAACATTCATTTCTTTTATACACTATAATGTATATAATTTTATATTTCATTTTAAACTGTATTCCCAGAGTTTGTCTGAAAATTTGTGATATTAGCATCTTACTTAGTTGTGCTACTTCCATCATCTAGATAAATTGTTTGATATCTTTAGAAAAATTCAAATTTTACTTACACTTTTCCAAATATATTTAATTGATAATAACACCTAGATCAGTTCCATATTATTTTGTATATTATTACTAACACTTAAAGATATTGTAAACAAAGTTTGAATTTTATAAAAAAAAAAAATATTTAACAATTCAACTACAAGTAGAAATAGTATAACATTTAATTACAAATATGTTTTCAGCACTTTATTTTTAATACAAAAATTTTAAAAAAAAAACATTGAATATAGACCAAAGATCATATTTATCTATACACATATACACAGATATACAAACATCCAAATATAAATCATATTTTTTTTATAAGTAAATTAATAGAAATAAATTAGTATTAATTTTTAACAAAATATTTCATATTATTTTTAATATTATTTGCATTATTGAAAGTCATAAAGAGATACAGATTACCCACACTTGCTTCAAACATCAGGAAATTGGATAGAATTATTCATCATGTACTGGAAGAAAATAAACTGGACAAAAATTATAAAAATAATAATAAATAATGTGATGAGTGTAACTATAAACTCCCCTATTGCATTATAACATTTCAATTCTTCACCAACATGAAATTTGAGTCACATAGGTTTTTAAATTATAATATATAATTATGTTGTTGTTTTTTAAAAATTCTATTCCAAAATATTGTGACTTGAAATTAAGTAACAACTTTCTTGATCTTCCAGTATAAAAATAATGCTTTAATTAGAAATTTACATAAAAAATTGTTAAATCACAATTAATTCATAATATAAGATCATAATTTTAAGATCCCTGAAATGTAAATTATGATATAATATATTACAACATCTAATATCAAATATTCCTAAACATTATGTGTTTTATACTCAATTCAAGCTAGAAAAAAAGAATTTATTATAAGTAGAGTCACTAGGACAAATTGATTATAATCAAATATCATTTTGTATCATAATACTTTCCTACCAGAACAAACACATTTCCTGGAAAAGAACTTACATATAAATTTGCTCATTCCATATGCATTAATTATAGATAAGAACTAATAATTCCTTCATTTCAAATTTATGGGGGAGGGGGGTAACTTCCATTTCATTTTCCTACATTTACTTTTCTTGAATCAAATATTAAATTCTTGGGCAGCAGTTACAAAGTCCCTGATTTGGTGCCATTATTTTGGCATTTACTTTGCTATTTGATGAATAATGGTAGTTTACTTTGAAATATTTTTTTGTGTAGAAATCGTAACTAAAATTATTAACATCAGAAGGCGTCAGTATCATGCAAACCTCATACAAATGTCACATAAATCTGAATCTCCAAGCAAGTTAATAATACCTTGAAAGGTTATATCATAATACAAAGAAACTGACAGCATCACTGGTTGATAATTAAATAATTATCAACCAGTGATGCTATCAGTTTTTGAGAGAATTTCAGAGTGTAATTAATTGTTTAAGTATTTCTGAAAAAAAATTGTAACTTTCCGTAATTTATTTACATAATTAAATTTATTTAAACAACATATTTGTAAAATGTAATCAAAAAATTATGTGAATACAATTAGATTTTATATGAAAACATTTGTTTTTAAGAAGACAAGTCATAAAAACACAGTTACAATAAAACGAAAACTGTTTTTACTGGCTAACAAAAATTGCTTTAACATAGGTGAAACAATTTTTTGTGTAATAATAATTTTAAATTTAAATTGTAACACATATTTCCATTCTTTTATGGTGTTCCACTTTTAAAATATTTTTTTATGACTAAACAATACTATGATTTAATTAAAAAAAGAGCAAATATTTATCAAAATTGTGCTAACGACTTTCAAATAAGAGTGGGAAAAGCTAGACTATAAACAAGTTAAACAGAGTTTTGTGACTAAAAAGTTTCAGGTTTTATCAGATGAAATAGTAACAATTGAATCAAGATGTAAATAATTGGACTTCTAAAAAAAATTATAATATAAAATTAAAAATCCAAAGGATCTTGTCAACAAAGGAAAAAAAAGTCCCATTCCAAAAAGCTGATATCCAATTACCTTTTCACTGAGTCTTTCATTTATAATAAAATAAAAATATTCACTTTTTTCTATGGCAAATGAGAAAATGCCACTATTGTTCATTAATAGTTTTAAATAATCAACTAAACTACTCCAATATTATAGATGACTAATAGTGGCTTCAAGACCTGTGCAACTTGGAAGATTGCTATTTCCATATTGCAGTAAAGGCTTTTATCTCAAATTTATAAACTGATATTTTTTCACCTCCCCATCTCTATTTCATTTTAAATTAAACAATTAAATTTTTATCCACTACTCTATCAAAAGTAAACTATAGATTAAAGTGGTTTAAAATAAAAACTGCTTAACTTGGAATTATCTTACATGTCAATTATACAAAAAAAAATATCTGTTAAGTACAAGACAGATTGAGTTGATGGTGTTATTATAGACATTAATAAACTAAATAAACAAATCCTCATCTAAATAACAGTAATCTACTTGTTAAAAAAAGTGTTATTAATTAGAGAGTAAAAAAAAAGGTTCATATAAAATAAACTCTGAAAATATTAATAATAATATATACATTTTTTTGGGAATATATTGCTGAATCATACAAACATAAATATAGATAACATTTCTCAATATTTTAATAATATTATAAAAGAATTTATCATAATTTTTAATTAAAAAATAAATAAATAAAAATTTAGAACTATTATAAATTAATATAAGAATCTTTAAAACTAAATAAAATAAATATTAACATGTCATATCTTATTTCATATACAATTGACTATCATGGCTCCTAAACTCATGAATTTAAAAACTCAATATTTTTCAAACATATTTAGATCAGCCATAACAATGTCACAATTATATATATATATATAAGTTGATTTATTAAAAAAATCATGTCAAAATGTGTTTATCTGAATGCCACATGAATATATATAATACCATGTATATTGATTCTTTACTGTGCACTATATACAAAACCAAAAAATTTTCAATTCTGCAAAAACAAATGACAACAACTAACCAAATTAGGGTAAGAGCTTCTAATATTCAGTTACTTTTACATTACATGTATGGCAAAGCCTATAGTTTGTCAAACATCATAAAAAAGAGTACAATTTTCATTATTGAATGTCACATACAAAGTATATATGTAATAAAAAATTTATTCACAATTAAGTTCATTCCTATCTTCTCATATGAGAGGATTCTTTAGGCAATGACTTATCAATTTGTAGCCACTTCTTTACTAAACAATTATTTGTTAGTGTGATCTTTAAAAAATGTCAGCAATTTTTTTTTCCTTAACTTCTACCATTTTTTAATGATAGTCATTCTGTAATAGTACTGACCTAAAAGAATGCTTGTATCATGAAAGTAAAATATCTCTCTCATAAAATAAAATGTTATGATTTATGCCAACGTCAAAAAGATACAAATTCATTTATTATATAATTTTAAAAAAAGTTTGGGATTATATATATATTGTAATAAAGAATATTAAGAATGAAATGAAAAGTATGTACTTTATGATTTATTTACCTAATTTTTATTTAATATTCACACAAGTCATCCAAGGCAAAATACTTTTTATTATAAATGTAAATAACATCAATAAATTTTAAAAATACAAAATTTTATTTATTTATGTTATTAAAAAACAATTATCACATACAATAGTCAGCTATGCCAAAAATAAGCTTAAAACTGTAAATTTAACTTTTATTTAAATGGATTGTATTTTTGGAATTAATAAAATGACACCATATTAAACAAATTATAATATCTCAAAAGTAAAAAATTAAGTTTTAATTATTGGCTAATTACTAAAAAAAAAAAATTATAACATAAAAGTTAAAATTTAGCTAACATAAATTAGAAAATATTAACTTTTTTTTTTATGGGTGTTTAATAAATGGTGATCCAACAGAATGTCAAATTTGAAAGCATGATTCAATATGGATACAGCTATTGGTAAATATGTAAAATTATTGCTAAAAAAAAAAAAAAAACTAAAGCACATCAACTTTTGGGAGTTTATTAATAAACTGTTTATACATTATATTCACACACAAGTGTTTTTTATTAGAAATACACTTATTACAAGTGTTTTTTATTAGAAATACACTTATTAATATGTTTACTCATTAATTAACACTTTTTCTCAATTTTAATTTTTTGGGGTACTATTGCAGATGGCGATTTAATAAAGAAAAGGTAATTGGATGCAGATGTGTGGAAAGCAAGGGAGGCAATTTAAGAAGAAATCGGATGGTCAAGTTTTTACATGAGAGATGCAAAAAGTAAAATGAAAATGTTTGGTAGGTTGCAGTTTATGGATAATAAAAGAATAGCTAAAATAGTATTTAATTGAGTTACGAGTAAAGGGCAGGTAACAAGATGGGTGAAAAAGGTAATGCGGTATGCAAAAGATTTGGATAAAGAAATTATATCAGTATACTTGTACAAAAGGTGGGATGATTGTGTTAGAAGGATTGTTGAGTGTTATAGTGGTAAGGAATGGGATAAAAGAATAGATGCATTAATAAAGGTAACGGAGTTAGAGAGATGGAGAACTAGTATGGAGAATAAAAAGAGTTTAAATATATATAGAAGTAAACGGAATATTGGGTGTGAGTTAATTTATGATAATAGCAAAGAAAGTAGTTTATTGTTTAAGGCTCGAACGGGATTTTTAGCACCAAGAGAATATATACATAAATGGAAAAATATGGGTGATTTAGTCTGCAAATTGTATAAGGAAGGCATAGAAAATATTAGGCATTTGTTAATTGAATGTAAATGCTTAAAAGCAGAAAGGGTACAAATAATAAAGTTATGGAAAAATAAATATGAACAAAGTGATTATACAGAAAGTGGGTTATTGGTTTTTATGCTGGGTTTGGGAAAAGATAAGGGGGATTTAGATATAAAGGACATAGAGTTGACAAAGATTATGTTGTGAAAATGGGATGCAGCAGATTATGGAAAAACTTAGGGTGGGAAATGGAAAGGGAAAGTAAAGTGGCTAAAAGGTTTCTCTGGGCATAGTTATTGAGATATTCCTGACTCCATTTAAGGAGAAGTCACAGTGTATCACATCACATTAAGAAATAAATCCATAAAAAGATAAATGCAGGTATTTATTTGCCCCAAAAATTGCAAAATAATATTTAAAAAATAATCCATACCAATTTGAATAATAATAATAAGTATGGAAAATGTAATTTATTATAACAAAATTTAAAAATATTTTCACATCATTAATTTCAAGCAAAAAACTTGAAGGAATATCGAAATTTTTCAAATTATCATTAGAAAAACAACTGAAAAGTATCTCATTTCTTAAATGGTAATATAATATCAATCTTCACTGATATTATTTTTAATAATGAAAAAAGAATATTTTTTAAAATATAAGGAGCCATAAGTTTCATGTTTCAAACACTTGTAATTTGTTATGGATATTTATTTATTTTTAATCTTGTTTTTTTTTTTTTTTTTTGGGGAGGGGGGGGATACATATATACAATTAATTTATCATAGATTGTTTTATTTAATACACATTGTTGCTAATTAATTTATTGTGGATTACTTTTTGTATTGCTTTACTTGCTTTCAAAAATTAAATATTAAAATGTAAAACTTATGCTTGCTTTTATTTTGAAAAATATAGATTTTCTTTTATTAATTTAATTTTTTTCCCTAAAAAAAATCATTTCAATGAATATCTTGATCTTTTACGTTATTTGAAAAATGAAGTGTCCCCCAATTTTTATGCCAATAGTATATAAAAAACACTTTATCTTTCTTATTTCATTGCCAAATCCATATGATATTAATATTATATACAAAAATTTCTTCACTCCTTAGTAAAAAAAAAAAGTCAATTCATTATAATATTAGTAATAAGAAAATATTGGACAATTTTATTCTTATAGTATAAAAATTACATCTGTGACACTTATAACCATTATTCAAATTGGTATATTACTTATTTATTTTGTAAATTTTGGAGAGATAAAAAATAAATACATTCAATTTCTTATGGATTAATTTCTTTATTGTTTTTTTTTTCTCTAAAATATCACTAATGAGCAGATCATGAATCATAAAATAGATTATATACTACCTTTTATTGGATAGACTAAGTTTATAACATATTTTGAATCTGTAATAATAAATTACACTTTCTGACAAGGCAAACTGCTTATTTTTTTTATAAGAAATTCTTGCTATTATGAGTTTTAGATAAGAACTAATTAGCTTTACTATTGAGAATAACAGCATAAATTTAAGTAATAAATTTGTTTATCTTTATTTTTTCTTTAATTAATATTATTCAAGCAATATTCATTAATTTATTTTTCAAATAATATTGCATAAATTTCATATTTTTTAATGCATAATTTTTTAAAAAACAACAAATATAAAAAAATTATATAAAAGTACAAACCAAATATTTTTCTGGAATAAAATTAATATTCTCAATGGTAAAAAAAAAACCATTCATTACGTAATTAAAAAAAGAAAACTTGATCACATAATAATATAGCTGTATCAAAAAATAAATTGAACGATATAATTATATTAACTTAAGTATGATTTACTTGCCCAATTTACATTTAATATCCTAATAATAAAAAATGGATTGTCATCTGATCCTTCGTGTCAGCTGCGGGATGGCGCTATTTCTAGCTAAATTTCTAGAAATATGCCGTTTCCACGGTTGCACCCAAACCTTTAAGCATTCTTTCTAAAATAAATCCTAGAAAGATTGTTAACTCGGAGTTAAGTCTTCATTCTACGCTAAAAGGTAGAGTGTTAACTCGGAGTTAAGTCTTCTTTCTACGATAAAATCTAGAAAGAGTGTTAACTCGCCTTAGCGGCTAACAGAGTCGCTTTTTCCCATGCTAAAAGCAGAGGAAAATGCCATAGTTGTTTATGTCACACACTATATCGTAATGCTGTGTTATGTATTTTATGTAACAATATCGTACGAGGGTGTGTTAATTTGATCGTGTCAAAATTATTTAAATTTTCATTGGGGCCTTTTTTTTTTTAAGACGAATTGATCTACTGTTACCTTTTAACAATTTTAACAGTGTCGTGATTGTTCCTCGTAAAGCTGTAAGCCTCCTAAATTCTCGATTAGGGTGGTTAGCGTAAAATTTTTACCGATCACGCTTTGAGTCACATTTTAGCGAGAAATTTTCCGAAACCAAGAAGATGGCTAATTCCAATGCTAAAAACTTAAAAAAATGGGAATTGCTAGACACGGAAGCCGCGCTGGAATATTTCTACAGCAGAAAAAAAAATTATCCTGCTGCTGAAAGAAAAGATTGGATTGTGTGGCAAATATATGTGGATTTGAGGTCCCAAAACATCTTTTGACTTTCATTTGTAAGTCTCGTTGTTGCCGATGGAAATGTTCACTTTGTAAAGGCAAGCTTGTTTGAGGGATTCCAAATGGCCTTCATCAAATGTAAAATAAAAGAAGTAACTTCCATTTTTATTTAAACATACATCCGTTCTTCTCCCAATAATTGTTGTCATCGGCAATCAAATGTAAAATAAAAGAAGTAACTAAAATTTTTATTTAAACATAGCCCAAAAAATCCCTCTTCTCCCAATAATTGTTGTCGTCGGCAATCAAACGGTCAAATAAAAGGAACGTCAATTATTCTTTAATCATATAGAAAAAAAAAAAAACCTCCCACTAATTGTTGTCGGAAATCAAATGTAAACCAATCAAAGTAAGACCATAAATTATTAGTTAAACATAACCCAAATTACTATTTGAACATACACCAAAAAAGACCCACTCTTGTCAATAAAAATTAAACAAACAACAACTATTATTGTCCCATTGTCAAACCGAATATTATTTGGGAAAACCCAAATAATTTATAAACGAAAAACATAAAGTCAAATTGGTTGTCAATCAAATGGTAACCGATAAAAGTAACTTAAATTTTGATTTAAACATACACACAAACAAAAATAAAATGCAAAACCCTTTCTCCCAATAATTGTTGTCGGCAATCAAATGTAAAAAAAAAAAAAGTAACGTACAATTATTCTTTAATCGTATACAAAAACACCCCTCCCACTAATTGTTGTCAGCAATTAAATGTAAAGCACTAAAAGTAAGGTAAAGCAATTATTTTTTAAACATAATGCAAATTACTATTTGAACATACACCAAAAAAGACCTACTCTTATCAATAAAAATGAAAGAAACAACAACTATTATTGTCCCATTGGCAAAAATATTAGGTTTTTGGGAAACCAAACCATAATTTATAAACGAAAAAAAAGAAGAAAGTCAAATCGGTTGTCAATCAAATGTAACCGATAAAAGTAACTTCGATTTTTATTTAAACATACACAAAAAAAACAATCCCTTTCTCCCAATAATTGTTGTTGGCAATCAAATGTAAAATAAAAAAAGGTAAATTAATATTTAATCATCACCCCAAAACACCCACCCCTCTCACTAATTATTGTCAGCAATCAAATGTACACCACCACTAAAAGTAACGTAAACTATTCTTTAAACGGTTATACCCCTTCTCCCAATAATTGTCTGCAATCATACACAAAAAAACACCCCTCCCAATAATTAGTGTTGGCAATCAAATGTAAACCAATCAAAGTAAGACCATAACTTATTATTGAAACGTAACCCATATTACTATTTGAACCTACACCAAAAAACACCCTCTTGTCAATAAAAATTAAACAAACAACAACTATTATTGTCCCATTGTCAAAAATATTTATTTGTAGAACCAAAACCATAATTTATAAATGAAAGGAAGTCAAATCGGTTGTCAATCAAATGTAAACCGATAAAAGTAACTTTAATTTTTAGGTGCTTGTATTATAGATAAAGTCGCCGTAGGATGGCACCGTTTTCACGCTAAAACTATAAAATATGAACTTTCATGGGCCGTTGATTTTAATAATTTTTCTGTGCTTTTGTGTAATGCGAAAATAAAAACAAAACAAAATCGTCTTTTTTAAATATTATTTTTTATTAACGTATACAATTTAAATGATAATAATAAATGTAAAATAAAATCAACAAATTACAATTTGATTCGTGTTTTTTATATCATATACTTTTTAAATTGTGTTACGGCTTCTTTTTTATCAATTTTCTATCGGATTTTTTTTTTTTTTGTGTTACGGCTTTTTTTTTATCAATTTTCTATCGGATATTTTTTTACTTGTGTTACGACTTTTTTTGTTGTTGTTTAACTAAAAAATAATAATCGTAATAAAAGTAAAAGTTGTTACGGTTAGATTGAGGGTTAGTTTTAGGGTTAGTTTAGGGTTAGTTTTAGGGTTAGTTTAGGATTAGGTTTAGGGTTAGTTTTAGAGTTAGTGTTCTGTTTGTTTGTAATGCTAAAATAAAAAAATTCAAAATTGTATCCGTACTCGGACAGAAGAAAGAAACTCAAACTTTTTTAAACAACAACAAACACATACAAATGTCTTCTTTACTTATTAAACATGTTTATAATATTTGCTTTTTATTAAATTTACAAAAAAACCTGTATATTTGAACTTTTCTTACTGGATATTTTTTTCGTACCGCTCTTTTTTACTTCAAAAATATACAGACGGTGGAATCTTCTTTGTGTCATGGAATGTTAATAACAGTACGTTAGTTGACATGTTACCTAATTGCAACTCAATAAAAAAAAAGATATTTAACATTTTCCCAAATAAAAGTTCAATATAGTATATTGTAAAAAGTCTTATAATTATTGTTTTAAAAAATCTGAACTTTTCAATAGTTTAAAATAAAAAAAATCCAATGCAAACAACATTTCAATACAATTCAAATACAAACTCTCTCATCAAGCCGTAATTACTTTATAAATTGTGCGAATTTGGAAAATGTAATTGCTGCTTAGCAACATACATGCTGTACTGCGACGCGACACAGCAGCCTGCATTCTGTAGCGCAACAAAAAAGTTGTACTATTGAAAACGCGGGTTTGAACGTGTCGGCTGCGGAAACTGCATTTTAATGTGTTTTGGCACGAAAAGCGCGACATAGAGCGGTGCCTTTAGCTAAAAGATGAGTACCAATTTTTATTTAAACATACATACACACACAGACACAAAAAAAAAGAAAAAAAACCACTTCTCCCAATAATTGTTGTCAGCAATCAAATGTAAACCTATAAAAGTAACGTAAATTATTATTTAATTGTACACAAAAACACCCCTCCCACTAATTGTTGTTGGCAATCAAATAGAAACCTATCAAAGTAACGCCAATTATTATTTAAAGATCCATCAAAAAAACCCGTTCTCTCTTGAATTTTGGCAATTCAATTTTACAAAAACAGTAATAGTATTTTTAAAAAAAACACAAATTACTATTTGAACACACACCAAAAAAGACCCTCTTGTCAATAAAAATTTAAAAAAACAATTATTATTATCCCATCATCAAAAATATTATTTGGGAAAAATAATTCAGAAACGAAAGAAAGTAAACTTTGTAAACAAAAAAAAAAAGTCAATATTAATAGAGAATCGCTAGCCCGGGAACGTTATATTAATGTGTTTTTGGTTAGAAATCGCGCCATCCCGCAGCTGACACGAAGGATCAGATGAAAACCAAAAAATGTGCAAAATATTTTATCTTTACATTATAAAGATGAATATTCTTCTGGAAAATAAGTTTTTATCATTGCATAGATAATAATAATAATAAAAACTTTAGTCATATATAATATAATGCACCAAAATTAAATTAGAAAATTTGTATCTATTTATTTATATTTAATTAAACAAGATTATTATAATAATAGGAAATAAGTTTATATTTTTTTGATGAAATTTCTGTTCTATAATAAATAAAAAAAATCAAAAAGTAGTTAATTATAGATATATAATAATAAAAAAATTTTAGATACAATACATAAAATGTGAAATTCAAGTTTTGTTTTGTTTTTTATCTTTAGTTGCTTTATTTGAATAAAATGGATTTGAATCAGTATTGTTGCTATTATCATCAATATACCTATCATAATTGATAAAATGATTATTAATAAACAATTTATACAGTTTTTACACAAGCTAATTTATTTATTTTAATATTTAAAGTTTATAACACATTTTGAATCTGTAACAAGATTTAAAAATATTACCATTATAAATGCATTTTTTTATACAAGGTTTGTGACTTATGGTGAGTTTTAGAGAACACTTCTTTAAGCATTTTCCCTTCTTTTATAATTATTTAAATGATTATTCAAACTCAGAAAATTTCTACATTAAATAGGACCAATAAGCAAGAATTTCAGAATAATGGTATACGATCTGCATTATATATTGATTTGAGATCCTTCTTTTACAAAGATACTTTCTCTTTTTATTAATAATAAAATAAAAAAAAAGATAATTGGGGAAATCATGGATATTAAAATTATTAAATAAATGCAGATCATTTCAAAATAATGCAAAATAAATTTAATGCTAATACTGCTTTCCTTTCACTAAATAAAAATTCTAATAATACATAAATTTGCAAAGTTATTACTGAGACTTACATATGTATATGTAATCTAGAAATTTCTATATCACAACATTATATGCAATACTAGTGCTTATGGAATATTTATTAATAAAATTCTGATTGTTTTTCTTTTCTCAAATAAAATTATATGATTAGTTGCTCAGAAAGTTATTGGCAACATGACAAAAACCATTTAATTGAGTGATTTTTTTTTTCTTAGCACAGGCTCAATCCATAAATTTTTAGTTCTTTGAGTCTAAACACACAGGAAAATTTGATAAAATCACAATTAGAAAATATTTATAATATTTAGATAAAGTCATAGAATTTTCTTTTTTATTGAATTAATATTTATTGTTTATTCTCCATTGAAATGTTCAACAAAAAAAATAGTATCAAAAATGTCATCATACCTTTCTATAAAATTGTTTTGGTAATAAAAATATGTTTTAAAAAAGTATGAAAATAATTTATTTTTTTACAAAATATCTCAAATTAACAATAATGATAGCCTATCATCAAAATTTACATCCAATAATATAATGCAAAGTGCTAATTAGTTATAATGGTGGAATTTATGACAAAAATTATTTTACCTCAAAAACAATGTGCAACTAGGCAATAGTGATACTTTAATTAAATGATAACCTTTTAATCATTATCAATGTTTTGTCATTTCTTCAGTTAGTGCAGAGATAATCAATATTATGAAAAGCTTGTGATGATCTGTCCTTATAGAAACTCAAATAATTGGAGACAGTACAATAAAAAAAAAAAAAATAACAGGAAAAATAATGATTTAGTTATATATTCAATTCTAAAAATCTTTTAACCTATGTTTAAATTTCAATCAGTTTTTGATTAATATTCACAAAATACTTCTTCAAAATTCTATATTTATTAATATACATATTTATAAATATACATATTCTTTTAGTACATTGTTGTGATATTTTAATAGTTTTCTAGTTATTTTTAAGAATGTATTATTCTTTTATATATATTATAGTAATGTACTCTTTTATATATCTAAAATTGAAAAAAAAATCTCATATTATCAACATTATAAATTTTATATGCATTTAGTATTGTATACTTTTGTGAATTTATTCTTTAAAATTAGTTTAATTCATTAAAAAAGTAATATTGTAAATTATATTTGATATTAAATTTTATTTATTTTTGATCTTTTTTTTACATAGTATATTTAAGCAAACAATGTTTTATACAGTAATCCATTACTATCCATAACATCTCAGCATAGATGCCAAAATTTATATAATAATGAATCATTATGTGTAAGTTTACAAATTATATATATTTATGCACTGTATTATAAACTAAAAAATTTAAATGTACAAAAATATTTTTTATTATTAATTTCTTTTTTTTTTTTATTTATTTAAAACTGTTTTTGAATCATGGATAATTGAAACGGTAAATGTCAAGATTATGGACACAGAAATTGAAGACAGTTATTATTCTTAACTATCTATTTATTTTTCATTATTTTTTTTAATATTAAAAAAAAAAACAGTTTTAATTTTTTTTACCTTTAATCTGCTATCAGATTTATATAACTATATAAGTGAATTAGCCTGATTCAAAAATTTTTGTTTTATTTCACATTATTAGCTTGAATAATATAAAGAAGTAAAAGATGTCTGCTAAATATATAAGTGCATTAGATACAGCTTTGAATCATAATGACTAATGCTAAAGACAAAAATCAGGAACCACTCCAGGGTGGAAATGTTATATTATTCTACCTTTTGGGTCAACCAATTATTCAGGCTTAAGAGAAACTGGCTCTACAATAAAATAATTAATTGTTCTTTGTAATTTCATTATGATATACATAGAATGATTTCACAAATAATTACAGAATAAGTAATTATAACAATATTTCATTCAGTATAAAATTTAATTTAATATTAAAATATGTAACTTTAATTAATAAATTAAAACAGATAATGCAGGGTTTTACCCAAACTATACCAAAAAATACAAGCAGGTTATCAATCACATTTGAGTATGCAGGGACAAAATCTTTCCAATGCATAAAAAGTTGGCAATTTAATCTCACTATCTATAAAATATTTTAATATAATAATATTTTCTTTGATTATTTTATAATGAACCAGAAATCCATTGTTATTATATAATATGGGACATGAGAATCTTGTGAAAAATAATTTAACAATCTATTATATGCATTAATGTATTGATAAAATTAGTAACTTCAATGAATCAATTATAAAATCAGCAAAGTAGTTAAGCTTATATGGCAACAAGGTACTATGATCAAATAATAACTATTGATCATCATTGCTATACTTGCCATCTTTTAACAATTATATCTAGCATCATAATTCCAGACCTATGTCAACAATTATGAAAAAAGCAAATTATTACTACCATAAACTATAAAGGTACTAAATATAAAAAAAAAAATATTTAGCATTTTTTTTTCCAAGCAAAACTAAATCTCTCGGGCAAAAAATAGCAGAATAATGCTTAGTTTGTTAGAACTGCAAATAATATTATTAAACTGTATAAGTGTATTACTAGTAAACAATTTTTTTTTCATAATTTATAATACATTTTATTCTTTGATAATGGTATGCATTATCTATAAATAGAATAACTAAAAATAAAAGATATTGCTCACTTGAAATTAAATAAAAAATGATTTTTTTTTTTTTTTTTAAAGAAGTTTTATATGAATTTTGAACTTACAGCTTCATTTACATATACATATTGTAAGGTGTCATTTTATTATTCACTAGATATTTTTAAAAAAAAATACATATGTAATTTTTTTTTTTTATATAGGAAAGTAACCACTTTACTAGTGCCCTTTATGTATAACACCAATCAAGAACCACATAATTAAACAAACCAAATATGCATTATTATATATTAATAAACATGTAAATCAGTCAATTAAAACCATATTTGTAACAATATCGACTTATTAAAAAAAAAATTGAAAAAATATATTGTAACGAGCACAGACGTTCGTTACATTGTTTTTTTTTATATATTTATTAAACATGAAAGTAAATTAAAAAGTTCGCATTTAAAAATTTTCTTTAAGAATTAAAAATTGAAATTAAATATCATCTTAAACTCGTATATATTAAATCGCACAGATAATGAAAAATTATTAAAATAAAACTTTATTAAAGAAAAAGTATTTTAAAACTAAATTTTAAAGAGATTTGGAGATAAAATTATATCTTTAAATATATCTTTGATTTGGAAAACAGGTTAATTAATCAGAAATGGAAATGATTGTTAATTAGTTAAATGGAAACCAGCCTTGGGCATTTAAATGTAAAAACATCGGTCAGATAGGAAAACAATAGAAACAAATAGCCAATGAAAGAAATCCATCGGGAAATCGGACCTCAGCGAAAGGATCATCACATCGATGACATAATGCCAAGTCAATCCTTCGAATACGTATAAAAGGAAAATTTGGAAATTATTAATTAGTGAGTGAATGATTAATTACGATGTGAGAGATATGTGGTAGTGCGGAAGTGAAGGAGGGATTGAAACAGACGCACGATTCAATCCCTTCAGTTTTGCTAGGAAAGAAAGAGAAATGAACTATCGTTTTTCTACACTGAGGACCAGTTACAGCAAAAACCTCCGGATGGATAAATAAATCGGCCAACAGAATACCAATCTTAGGACGGCATGGGAATTCACGTTCATGGCAAGCAACGGATAAAGATGAACTGTTGTAAACCGTAAGAACTTTATAAATAATGAACATTAAATTAAAACTTTCCAGATTTAAATGATTGCAATATTATCCTATCTGACCAACTTAATTTATTAATAATGTTATTTGATGTATTTCTTTTATATATATATATTTAAAATCGTTTCCATTTATTTATTTATTTTTTGTTCTTTAAGTTTTATCATGATTTTGTTTTCGTTAAATTAATTATATAAATGTTAAACTTAAGTCGGGTGTGAATGGCTTGTATAGATTTGTAAAGTTATATTAGGGGAGGGTAATCTTAGGTTATTTGTGTTATTGTTAGATTGGGTCAATGGATTGGATATATTGATGTAGTTAGTAGATGTAGTCGGAGATTCGCTACTGGCAGAATCGCTTCATACGCCGCACTCTCCCGTTTTGCCTATGGAAGGAATTATAAGACGCAGAGCGCAGTTCCTTTCTATGGAGTTTTTTTTATTGTTCTTCTCGTTAGATAGAAGTAATATTCCTATCTAATGAGAGTCAATATCTTCTCTTAATCTTTTTGGTGCTGCCGTATTCCGTATTACATTGAATACATCGATGTATCAGATGAATTGATGCCAGTTTGACTGCGAATTTTAGCCTAAGGTTAAATAGGGTTAGAATATTTTATTTTCAAATGCAAATCTATGTAGTCTATTCATACTTGACCCTAAATAAAAATGCATTAAATTTAAGTTGTTTATAGACGCTTGCATGGATTGGTTATCGGTTAGTATGTTTTGGGTTTTCATATTTGATCAAAATATATAGACATTCGGTAAATAATGATACCTTACGGTGAGTATCTAAAATGTATTTATTCGGATGTCTTTTAAGTTATTGGTGACAATGCAAGTATCTTATGGTGAATACTATTGGGTTACGTATAAATTTCCCTCCGCAATTGTCAGTAATCAATAATTTTGTATTTTGATCGTTTATGTTTATTTTGAAATGTTTTTGACCGTGAAATCTATGTAACCGATCTATATTCAACATTATAAACAAGCTTTCATAAATTTAAATGTGCGAACTTAATTAAAAAAGGTAAAATTAGAATATAATAGTAAGTAAATGTGAATTAAAGTCAAAAATCAAAGTTAAAAATGTAGGTTAAATTTGGAAATGTAAACTAATACTAAAATAATTTTAAATCTTATATATATGTGCGTAAATAAATTTTTGTATGTTAATTACTGGCAGTGGCTCATTTTATTCTTTTTATATATATATACTCTTAGATTATATTATTAAATCTCTGCTATTCCACTGAGCTAGTGACATGGGCTAACGACCGGAATCAAAATAGGAAAAAAAAAATATTTTTTTTTTTGACGTACGTATCTGCCTACTTTATAAATTTTTCTAGGTTCAAATGCCTAGATGGCGCCTTGTAGTGCAGATTACGTTAAGTACCATATTCCGGATCGTTACAATATATACACCAAACCCGTAAATGCAAGCAATCAAAACCTCAAAAAACAAAAAAAATAACAATTAATATTAAATTTGTATGTTTGTTTGTTTATTAATCAAGCATAAAATTTTACAAATATCAAAATGACATCAACAATGCAAATAAAAGCACTAACTTAAAACCCAAACATCAAAAGTCAAACATGAGACAATATAGCTGTTTTTTTTAAAGAAAAATCAGAGACAAATAAATTATATCTTCAAAAAAATCTACTTTATAAATTCCTAAAATTAATTTATTCATCATCTTAACAATCCTCAATAATAAAGCTCATAAGCCACTATAATCGCAATTTGAGAAAGTTGCTAAAGAAACCCACCACTAATCCCATAAAATTTATATTTTAAATCCAAGTTATAAGCTAGGAAAGAACAAATCATGCATGGCTTTGAGGAATTGAGAAAACATTGTGGTGATAGAACTGCCCATCATACAACCATGAGTTCCCAATATGATTATCATTTAAAATTAACATCATGACAACCACGTTAACAAAAAAATCACACTACAATCAATTAAAGAAATATATCTCAGAACAGGAAAGAAAATTTATAAAAGAGTCCGAGTCACCACCATAAAAGTCCAAATGGCAACCGAATACTATCAGATGAACTATCATTTAATTAATGCAAAAGAACTTTCCTAAAGGCAAAGATATCCGGATGTTTTCTAAAATGAACTATAAAATTTTGAACTGTGGCTAGACTACACTGGATTAATATCTCATGTTATGTTTCTAATTTTTTTTTTTGCTATTATTTTAGTTGTTAAATTGATTTCTTTTTTTTTGAAAACAGAGAGTCAATCCATCCAATCATCAATTTGTTTATACAGAAGGGAAGTCATCAATTCTAATATTAACTTTTCATTTAATAATAAATTATAGGTGCAGATTCCTGAGCTTTTTTGCCAATAGACCCAATAATCTACTGACTTGAAAGATGAGACATTGTTCTTATGCAATATTAAGCGTTCATACTCTGACAATTACAATATTTGATGTTCAATGTTTGTGTTCTATTAATTTAATTATTTATTATTCAGAATGCATGACTAAATTTACTCTTGAATAATTGGTCTGTTCTATCATAAATTTATACACCAGAATAGGGAGAGAGCTCAGAATCTAAAAGCAATCTTCAATACATCATAAAATATAGACAAACGGATTAAAAATTAATGACCAAATGATGACAGTAAGTTTAGTTAATAAAGAGTTCATTGTTAAAATATAGTCTTAAATTGTCTTCTACGCTAATTTGAAATTAAATTAGAATGGTGAATGACCATCCTTCATAGGGATCAAAGTTTGGGTTAGTCAATAGCTGATAAATACAAAGGAGGGATGATCATGCCTATACAATCATAAAATGATAAGCAATCACATCATTTTTGTTATAAAACAAATCAAGAATAGAAATTGCCATCAAAATAAATTTGTTAAACATTAAATATTAAATCAAATTGATTGTTTGCCATTTTATTTGTCTATTTTCCAATTCTTCACATGATACACATATCCAATGCACATATCAGACACGAACTAATCATACCTTGAAATAGAATGTGTACATTCTTTCTGAGTTTGAACTCAGTGGTATAATGAGGATCAAGAAGAGGTGAAGTAAGGGAAGTGTGAATTCCACTCTATTCAGATCAGTAATCATCATGGAACCATTTCATAAAACTAAATAAATTATCAATTAACTGACTTGCCTTATCGTGTTTAACGCCCTACCTTAAAAACCCAATGGGCAATAATAGTTAAATACATCTCTCATGGAGAAAAGACCCTCCAGTTACATCTGCCGCAGCCAATCGTTGGGCTTGAAACACATCTAAATAGTACGATTCTAAACCGTCCCGTTGCAATATATTAAATTTCTTTTTTGTGAAATTTAAATTAAACAAATTTTCTGTAATATAATACCTCCGCTACAAACACTTTATATTACAAAATATTTATTATTATTGTATATGTGACAATAATACTGATTCAAATTTATATATAGAATCAATATAAGACCCCCAATTTGAGAATTTCGTTAAGATACTAATTATTTATAAAATGAATCTCTAAAAGAAAGTAGTCAATAATACTAATATATAGAAATAGAAATATACAATAATTATTTTTGGACTTCCAGCTGTATTTCTTACAAGTAGATCTTAGATATTTGTTGACATAATGTTTTAAAATATATATTAAAAAAAAAAAAAAGATTATTTATAGTTCTCAAGTGCAAGCAAGTACAAATGAAAATATCAAATATTTACCCCTCCCCTCTCCTTCGATTAAAAAAAAGTAGAGAGATGAGACATTCTCAATCTTTCAGAATTAATTTGTTGAAATTGAATTTTACATCATACAGCTTATACAGTTAATAAAAAAAAAAAATTTAAAGGCAAAGTATTAAAAAAAAAAAAAATTCTCAAAAGCTTTGTTTTAATCAAACCACATTAATAAATAATATATCTGTAGGGTAATTTTCATTATATTCTCACGCATGGTGGGGAATGTTTTCTTTCCACTTTTAACATCTTGTGGAGGGATGAAATCATAAACATGTGTTCAAAGACGTGAAAAATATATATGATCCCCCAAGATGCACATTTTATGCTGAACCAGCATTCATCAGTTGGCCGAGAGCGCAATCTACTACTGTTTAATTGATGTGTTAAGAGATTATTCAATAATGAACAATATTTCTGTAGTGTAATTTTCATTACACCAATCTTATGCCAAGTAGGGATAAAGCTAATTTTAATATCTTGTGAAGGTATGTAATCATAAACATATAATCAAAGACATGTGAAAAAGATCTACGATCCCCAAGATGCACATTTCATGCTAAACCAGCACTCATCAATTGGGCCAAACCACAATCTCACACATAACTATGTAGATTGTGGTCTGGGCCAACTGATGAGTCTGTTTCAGCACAAAATGTGCATCTTGGGAACATAATCTTTTTCATATGGCTTTGATCATATGTTTATGATTACATCTCTGTAAGGTGTTTGAAGAGGATAGAAACATTCCTTACCTTGCATGAGAGTGATGTAATGAAAATTACACTACAGAAATATTCATTATTGGATAATCTCTAGTCTAATGAGTGACTAATAAAATTTATTAATATACTTTCACATTAATAACTCTGTTAAAAATACCATTCATATTTTTTTAACTCATTAGAAATGTGTTGCTGGTAAAAGATCATAATCAGAAATAGATATCATTAAGAAGTTTATAAAAATAACAGATAATAGGCCATTCTGAAGAAAAATATGTATTTTGAATAAAATGAAGAAATCAAGCGAAAAAAATTTTGCTCCTCAATCTAAGGTAAGAATTTAAAGCCAGTTTTTAAGTTGTTAATCAATTTAACATTTTTGAAAGATCATTATTAAATTACTTCATATTAAAAACCAAATAAAACAATTTGATAATTTGTACTCCAAGTGAATGTTCTGTCCTTGGCATTTCTAAAATCTTTTGTGAGCACACACTTTAAAAGCACATACTTTTTTCTTTTTTCAATACCCAACTTTCACATATATAAAGACACATAAAAAATATAAATTAACCAATTCTATTCTTTGGGTTGTTTTAAAAGATTATGTCTGCATATGTAAAGATCTTTTCTAAACCTCTATACCTTATTATCTTCATATTATTTATATTCAAATGTAATTCCATATTATCATTCTGCTCTTTAATTTCATTAGTAACTTTTCAGGCTTTCTACATTTTCAGTTATAAAAATAATATCATTAGCATAACTAAGAGTATAAATGTTTCACATTTATCTTCTTCCAATCTGGCTTCTATCATTTTTCTGTATATAAGTAGAGTGATAAAATGCAGCTCTGTTTAAATTATGTAATATAAGTCTGCTTTATCATCATTTTTTAATCATAGCTTCTAGGCCCAAGAAGATTCTACACTTAAACATAGAACGTTAAGTAAAGACTCTGCAGAAATCAATAATGCACATTAAGCTATTTTCTGATATTCATTATTTTCAATTATCAAGAATACATCAGCATTTGTGGTTCGTTCTTCAACCTTTCCTGAAATCAGTCTTTCAATATGAAGCTTTTATTAGTGTGGAATAATTTTCCATTAACTTTTTGTTGCATGTTGCATAAAATACTGTTTCTAAAGTTACACAATTTATCAAGATTCTTATACTAAAAATATAGATTGATTTTCTCTATTACATATGTAAATTTTTAATGAGGTTATAAATTAATTAATCAGACAGTTTGTTTCTTTGGCTTTTTATAAAATTTCTGAAATTAAACAATTAATTGCTGTGTCTTTATATTTGACAATAATCTCATAAATGAACTTCTAGCATTGAACTCCTTGATGAAATTGTTACCATCAAAGTGTTTTAGTTTAAGTCAGTGGTTCAGATTTTCAGAATTATGTGTTAAACTCAAGTTACTAATTATGTCCATAGTTGTCTCATTAACTATAAATGCAATGCACAATAAAAGCTATCCTTTGTTGTCTTATACGATATGTTTCTGATAATTAGCAATTTTATTTATTTCCTTTTTTGGACCATCTCTCTCTCCCCCCCTCTTCCCCTCTTCTCTCCCTCCTCCTCTCTCATTCTTTTTTACATTATCTTAAAGTAGTATCAATGTCTATAGTTTCATGACTTTCTTTTTGCACAAATAGTTATAATAAAATCTTTTTTAATTGCAAGCAGATCATATTTAGACTATAATCTTCTATTTTCCAAATATGCAAAAATGTCAGCAGAAAATGATAATGAGGAGTGCTAGAACAGACTGGGAATCTCTACATTTGATCTTGCAATTGACTGTACAATCAAGAATAAGTCATAAAAAATTGGATTTGGGAGAAAATTTTCATTTAATAAATAATTATATAATTTTATTTAGAGATTCTCTGCTTTCAAAAAATATTGAAGAACCCCCAAAAAATAATCCCAAAATCATATGCTTCTCATTTATCAAACTCATCATTTCTAACAGCTCATTTAAATAGTAGGTAGAAATAAAGTTAATATCAATACTGATAATAGCAATAAAATAGCAGGTCGTAATATTTTTTTCTATCTAAATATAAGTCAATCAATCAATAATATTATTTCCACGGACAGATCCAGAGAGCAGTCACATCACCAATTCATCCATTTCTCCATTCTATTCTCTTCATTGCCCAGCTGTTCAATTCCAAATAACTCTTCCAATCTCTTATACAAAAAACAAATTAAATTTGCTGGGCCTCTTTAAAACCAGAAGATGACAGCATTTTTAATTAAAAAGTTATCAATGTTTAAAATTGATCTAACAGCACTTATTTAGTTTAATACTTTTTTTTTTTTTCAAAAAAAAAATTAATGTAATGTTTTTTTTGTTTTTCTTTTTAAAAGTGCATTAAGTGAAAGAGAAAGCATTGTGTTGGCATTGCTGCAATATCGAAATATCTTCTCTTCTTAGAATTTCTGTACAATATATGATTAGCAATAATTATCTATGCTATTTACTTTTTTGAGTATGTTAATAAGTTGAAAGTAAGCTGGAAATCACGATACTTGTTTTGGATAAATGTGTATATTTCACTGAAAAACTAGTAATATTAGAAAATGTCCTGCTCATTTTATCGATGCTTATGTTCCAAGGTTGATTGATGAATTTTTGCACAACACATGGAATGACTATCATGAGTACTTTATTTAAACAGAAAAACTTCATACAAATGGGTTTGGATACAACTTTAATAAAAGAGCATTTATGATTTACATTACTAAAGTATCACTTTTGATTTTCAAACTGGTTGAACAGAATATATGAAATTTTCTTAAAGATCTTATTTTAGATTTATTTAATTTATTTATTTTTTTCATTTTCTGACAATTTTACATAGGAGCAAAACTCTCCACACAATAGTGACACCCAATGCAATCAATGGATGCAAGAAGGTTTGTGCATAAAATCCGTATTAGTGCCTGCTCATCCAATAATTCCAGAATAGTTTTTAGCATAAGACTTCATCTGTGAGAAGCCTTGGATCTGAGAGCACTTGCACTAGATCTTAGGATCAAATGCAACCCTCCAGCATCTACTTTTTTTAGTTAAATATAAAGCTATGAGCCCAAAATGAAAACAACAATGTTTTCAATTCAAGCTCATTCGCTTATATAGTTATATAGATCTGAACCCAGTTCAGCATCTATACATTTTGATGTCTTTGGTTGTTTAATAGCAACAACAGTCACCATTGTCATATTTGGCAGGATTAGTATTAGACCATTAAATATCACATGATCACCATTGCCTATACTTATACAAGCTGTTATAACAGGCAAAAAAAACTAATAGCTTATAATATTTTTAGTTATCTGATTACTGTACAACACTCTGGTGGGTGATATTTCTAAAAAAAATTAAATGTAGGAAAGCCAAAAAATTTACTTGGCAAATGTTCTCCAGTAGAAAAATTCAACTAATCACATGGTAATCATAGCAAAAATAAAAATTTGCAAAACTAAAAGCAAAAAATTTAATTTATGCTGATGTGAGATCCTTTTCAGAAATCCATATATCAGGTAAAATATGAAAAGTATGAAAATCTTATTTGAAGACTAGATGTCTTGTTATCATTTGCCACAGACATTATGTTCAACATGAGGAAGCATTTTATAAACTGAATAATCTGGAAAAAAAACTGAAACATGATCTCATCCTAAATTTGTAAAGATTGACCTTATGGAGTAATTTATTTTGTGAATTTATTAAAAGTTTAAATCTAAAAAACTCTCATAGGGGGATGGCACTATTTAGAAATTAAAATATAAATATTCTAAGACATTTCTTTAGCCTTTGCTTATTTTATTACCAGATATTGTTTTCCTATTTTGAAAAGGCATTCTCATTCACCTTCTGGATATACAATTAATATTATTAACCCCACTTCATTGCATTGGCCAATCATCCTTTAGCTTATTTTTCTGTCAAAAATCAGAAAATGAATGTTTCAATAAAAATGTATAAAAAAAATTATTAAATAGATCATAGTTATCTCTCTATTTCACGCTACTGTTTCACTGCTTAATATTACAATTCGAATCAAGATCTTCCTCAATTTTCTTTCAAGAATTTTGGACCAAGCATCAAGTAAATATCTTTTCAGATTCAATAATAAAACCAGCTGGGTTTATTTCTCTAAATGTTAATGGCATTTCATCAATAGAATCAGAATTATACATAGATACCATTTATCTGCTTCAGAAGTGAAGTTTATCAGTCACAATGAAATCGTGCCCAAATTATATATTTAATGTCCATCCAATTCACGCATACAATAAAGAAATTAAAGCACTAATATTGGAAAATACATAGAGATAATGAAAAGTGATTTATTTATATTTTTGATTTAGAAAAAATATTTGATAAAGTGAATTTGGGTTACTTTATTAGATATATTGAAAAAGTTACACCTATATATATTAGGGGAAAAATCCACTATTGGCTTACTCTAGCTTGCACTCAGTGACACTACTGTATGGAGAGTTTTGTCTCTGTTATAACAGCTTGTGTAAACATAGAGAATGGTGATCACAGGGTATAATAGCAATCCTGCCAAATGGTTATTAAAGAACCAGAGACACCAAAATGTATAGATGCTGAACTGGCTTCAGATCACTGACTATATAAACAAATGAGCTTGGATAGAAAACATTATTGTTTTCATTTTGGATTCAGCTTTATAGTTAACTAACAACATAGCTGCTAGAGGATTGCATTAGATCCTAAGATCTAGATGCATAAGGCTCCTCACTGATGAAGCCACAAGATAGAAACTGGTCAAGGAATATTGGATGAGTAGGTACTAGATAGGGATTTTATACACAACCCTTGTTTCCATTGATTACTCTGGTTTGCACTATATGGCACTACTATATGAAGACTTTTGCCTCTTATAACAGCTTGTGTAAACGAAGGAAATGGTAATCATATGATGTTTAGTTCTTTAATGATTATATATATTATTTGTGAATCCATTAAAAAAAAGTAAGTGGCATTCTCTGTTGCCTTGGCAATATAACAAAATAAATGTGGAACAACATAAGCAATATAATGTATGAATTTAAAAGAATAAGCTTAACAAGTGACAAGAATACTCAAAAATAATTGAATTGAAACTGCAAACATAGACATATGTTGATCATGGTCATTTTAGATCTTACTTTTGCTGTTGTTGCTATTGAGTAAAAGAATGGCATTTTTCTATATAGGGTAATGATGCATGAATAGGTGGAAAGAATATCTGAACTTTTTTTTTTAATTCAGACAAATGAATTTAATATATTTCTATCTCAGTTAGCAATGAACCTTTATATGAGGATTAACCATAATGATTATCAATAATTTGTATCTTTTGCATAAAAATCATCTTTTTTTTCCCAAAATGGTAGCCATTTTATAATGTTGATAATATCATAGAATACTGAAAATAATATGATGATAATGATACTAAAAATGTAGTTACAGTACAGAATTTGTTCATTATACAAAACAATATTGTTTTAATTACAGAATTAAAATCCAATTAATGTACTTTATCTGATTTTTATCCAGTGTCTTTGCCAGACAATTAGTGCTTTCATTTGTGACATATTCAAAGTAAAGAAGATTTTCATCCTTAATAACTACAAAAGAAAAGAAATGTCAGTTTCATTCAGTTCTGTGATCATGTGCAGCAAAGTATATTAATATTATATTTTAAAATCTATAAATATATTAACTCAAATAATCAAATTCTTACGACCATTATTCTGCTTGAGGCAAAAAAATTTAATTATAATTGTAAAATACAGTCATCGTAATTATAAATTATTTTTAGGAAGGAAAATGAGAAAAAATGATTTTGTGCATTATGCTATTAATAATCAACTTTATATGATCAAAGATTACTAAAAAAAATTTTACTCAATTTTAAATCATATAATTTGTTTTCAATATTCAAGATAATGGTAGCTTTTATCAAAAATATTTAAAAAATACAAAAAAAAAAAGATTTAATTCTTTACATCATTAAAAAATTTCAGCAGTCAATTCAACAATACATTTCTTTATTACATTTTTATTCAATTTTTACAGCATTTATCCAGAACAAATTTGTATTATTTAAAAAATTAAAAAAATTAATATTGGTGCAATAAAAATACAAAGTTTTACTGATTAGATATTGCAAAAATAAATAACTTTGATAAAAGAATATAAAGTGTATCACAAATAAATTTCAAAATATACAATGTGTTATTTTTTTTAATTTTTAAAATGTATATTATAATACACAATATCCACAGAAAAGATACTTTTTAAATATTTAGCCTTATTACTGCCTAGCATGCTTTCGATATAACATGTATATCATATTTATGGTTTATATGTATAAGATCTTACTATAATCCATGAATGTGATATAAATGTTATATCAAAAGCATGTTTGCATTAATAAAGTTGAATATTTAAAAACTACCTTTTCAGTGGATGTTTTCATTAATAGTCATGTATTACATTCGCTCAGAAAAGAAGGAAAATATTTATAGTTGAATTATAAAATGTATATTATGCCTAGTTAATTTTTTTTTTTCTGCATGCTTTATTTTAATAAATTGTGATTCAGGCAATATTATTCTCTCCTTAAGTAAAAAGAAAAATAGCAAATGGTCAATGAAAATATTATACATATATTTTTTTTTAAAATATAGCTACCATAATGTTTTTATATAGTATATTTAATCACAAGTTAGTAAAAAAAAATTAATAATATTCTTAATAAAATGTTTAAACATTATTTAACACTTTTTTCAATTTAAGCTTTATTATTTTAATTTAATTTTTAAACTAATTTGAATGTAAAAAAAATTTTTTTTTGCCATATAAACTCATTATATCATATTTACTGGCATATAAGATGCACTTCCTTTTTTATACACATTTTAAAAATAATAATAATTTTCTATATTTTTTCATGAACTTCCATAATGATTTACTGCATTAATTTTAAATTTGTTTATCTCTACAAAAAATATAACTAGGGAATGCTGTAGTTATGTACCTTTTAATTTTCATCCTCAAAATAAAAAAAATTCATCTCCAGGGCTAAATGAAGAATCACTTGAAGCCTCTTCTTCAGAAACTGAGTCTTTGCAAAACAAATAATCATCTGTTCCATCAAAGGAGCTATTAATTCCACTTTTCTTAAATGACTTTATAACTGTCTCATGTTTCACAGCATCCTATGAAGTTTTGACCCATTGACAAATATGCAAAATGCTAGGCTTCTTCCTTCCTGATGGTGTCACTTCAAAATCTGTAAACAGCATCCAACCATTCCATTTCTCTTTCGTGAATCCTTTAAATCGTTTATTAATGCAGAAATCTAAAGATTAAAGCTGGCTCAGTAGAATTACAGTAATTGAGTTTTCAGCTGATCAATTTTATTTTTCAGTTTCTGTTCTGGTGACCCGAAACTGATTCCATACTACCAAGGCAGGTTTCTTTATACCACACATTGTCTACCCGCAACTTCATCCCTCCTTAATCCATCCAGCCCTTAAAATAAACATGCACAAACACACTTTTAGCCAGTTTTTCCTTCAGCAACTTTACAGAATAGAAAAAAAATGGAACCATTTATTCAAAACCATTGTTTTGCAAAGAACAAAATGCAATAAAGTACTTATACATGTATATCAATATATACCAGAAGCTTTAAACTGGTTGAAATTTCAACTCATAATTTTGATTAAAAGCACATAAGATGAAGACATATTTTAGGCATATTTTGAGAGGAGACAAGTGTGTCCTATATGCCTGCAAATATGGTAATTGCTTATTTTTTTATGCAAGATCTTTGAATAAATGCATTTTAGAGAACCAATTAATCTTGCTAACTGGAATAAAAATGTAATATATCCATCTTATCAACTAATTTGGTTCATAATGATTTTAGAGACTCAAACACTATAGATATATATTTTACTGACAGGTGAATGCAAAAAAAACAATAATGATGAAAGAGTAATTTATATGCTGCTTTTAATAATTAGCTCAAATTTTTGATTCTGTTAATTAAAAGATTTATAATATTTATTTGAAAATGTTTGTCCACAGCAGTTTGTTCATATTATGCAGCTGCATGATGATATAAGATGCAGCATCATAACTGATGTTTTTTATTTTTATGACAGTAATCATAAAAACATGTAGTTTTATGCAGAAAGCATCAAGATACAATATATATAGCCTTAGTGGTATTTCTAATTTGAAATGATTAAATTGAACACCTTGATTTCTAGACCTGCAATATACTAATTACAGAAGTAAATGGACCTGCAATATACTAATTACTGTGCTTTCTTGCCAATTAAAAAGATGGTCTTCAAAATGTTTTTAATGCTTTGAATACAAACTTAATAAAAATTTTAAGTAGTTTTTAGCATAGATAATAATATAAATTAATTTATACATTTTAAATAGCTTTTTAGATAGAATGAAAATAATTATTATGTGGTGAACATAATAATAATTTTTTGTGGGAAAAATATTTAAACTATAAGGATTATAATATATAGGGTATATGAGCATAGACTTTCACATGACCCGCCATTCTCAACACTATCTCATAACACTGACATACTCGAACACATATGTTGAAAAGATAAATAATCACCAATATGGACCTGCAATATACTAATTACTGTGCTTTCTTGCCAATTAAAAAGATGGTCTTCAAAATGTTTTTAATGCTTTGAATACAAACTTAATAAAAATTTTAAGTAGTTTTTAGCATAGATAATAATATAAATTAATTTATACATTTTAAATAGCTTTTTAGATAGAATGAAAATAATTATTATGTGGTGAACATAATAATAATTTTTTGTGGGAAAAATATTTAAACTATAAGGATTATAATATATAGGGTATATGAGCATAGACTTTCACATGACCCGCCATTCTCAACACTATCTCATAACACTGACATACTCGAACACATATGTTGAAAAGATAAATAATCACCAATATACGTATTTCATGCTAAACGAGCAATCATCAGTTGGTCCAGATTACCATCTCTACACATATATGCTATAAATGCTCAGATATATATTGATAGCCAAACCTCCTACTTTAATGGACAGGCTTCAATCTACTCCACATTCCAACTCTTCAACTGTCCATCCAATTGAAAATCTGATGATGAAATGCTCAAAGGCCACCCTGAGGCCGAGATTCTTGTCACACCCATGTTGACCTAAGATCAATCTGACTCCTCATGTACAGGACATAATCCATTTAATACACATAGAAGGGATGGGCAGACATCTCTACTTATGTAATAGCTGAAACACACAGGCTTATATATACCTGTGTCTATATATATAATATATAGGGTATATGAGCACAGACTTTCACATGACCCGCCACTCTCAACACTATCTCATAACACTGATACACTCGAACACATGTTGAAAAGATAAATAATCACCAATATACGTATTTCATGCTAAACCAGCAATCATCAGTTGGTCCAGTACATGAGGGGTCAGATTGATCTTAGGTCAACATGGGTGTGACAAGAATCTCAGCCTCAGGGTGGTCTTTGAGCATTTCATCATCAGATTTTCAATTGGATGGACAGTTGAAGAGTTGGAATGTGGAGTAGATTGAAGCCTGTCCATTAAAGTAGGAGGTTTGACTATCTTAATATATATCTGAGCACTTAATAGCATATATGTGTAGAGATGGTAATCTGGACCAACTGATGATTGCTGGTTTAGCATGAAATACATATATTGGTGATTATTTATTTTTTCAACATATGTGTTTGAGTATATCAGTGTTATGAGATAGTGTTGAGAGTGGCGGGCCATGTGAAAGTCTGTGCTCATATACCCTATATATTACATATATAGACACAGGTATATATAAGCCTGTGTGTTTCAGCTATTACATAAGTAGAGATGTCTGCCCATCCCTTCTATGTGTATTTAATGGATTATGTCCTGTACATGAGGGGTTAGATTGATCTTAGGTCAACATGGGTGTGACAAGAATCTCGGCCTCAGGTTGGCCTTTGAGCATTTCATCATCAGATTTTCAATTGGATGGACAGTTGAAGAGTTGGAGTGTGGAGTAGATTGAAGCCTGTCCATTAAAGTAGGAGGTTTGGCTATCTTAATATATATCTGAGCACTTATAGCATATATGTGTAGAGATGATAATCTGGACCAATTGATAATTGCTGGTTTAGAATGAAATACGTATATTGGTGATTATTTATCTTTTCAACATATGTGTTCGAGTGTATCAGTGTTATGAGATAGTGTTGAGAATGGCGGGTCATGTGAAAGTCTGTGCTCATATACCCTATATATTACATATATAGACATAGGTATATATAAGCCTGTGTGTTTCAGCTATTATATAAGGATTATAATAAAAATTCTCTAAAAAGGAACAACATGGAATAGTATGGATAAGATTAGAATACAAAATTTGCTGGAAAAGGAGCTAAAATGCAACACAATGTCAAAAAAACAGAACTATTATATGGGTGTCTATGTTTTATAAATTGTTTTATATAAGTGTTACAAAACTTAATTTTTATTTTTTTATTTTTTTTTTTGTGAAATTTAGTATAGTCTCATTATTGTCTGGTGACTTCTATATATTCTTTCCAATCCTGTTTGTTATTTCAGATGGCATATTTCTAACTCAAGGCTGAAATTTCTTTTTGATCCATTGAGACTAGTGTTGCTTTTCTGTGATTAAATCAATTTTCATGTGTGTGCAAATAATATAATGTTGTTAATCTTGCTGCTCAATGGAATCTCAGTTTAATAATTTTCTGATTTCTCTATTTTTCTTTGCAATTATTATTATATATTCTACCATTTGTTTTTTCTAGTTTTTTTGCCTTGGTTAAAAAATTTTTTTAAATTCATTCCTTTATCTTTTCATAGAGATTTTATCAGATTCATTATCAATTATATTCAAAGTGTCAAATCAATAATAAATTAATAGCATTAAATCTATGATAGTGAATAAGATTGTCTTTTTCAGTTTCACTTAAAAACATAACATATAAATAGTTTATGATTCATTCTACAATCCATTTTGGAATATGACTTTTATATTAAAACTAAAATCTTCCGTTATCAATTGTCCAAAATATAAACAAATGATATTTGAGTTAATTAAAAAATGTATAATAAAAATATTATTCACAAAAATTTGCTAGATATTCTTTTAATTTGTATCTGCTTCCAAGTTCACATTCTTCTATGGCATTTATTTCCTTTCCACCTTGAGCAATGATATCATTAATCATTTTAAATATGTCTCAGATTTTGATACTTTCTATTTGAACTCAACAATCATAGAATTTTTCCAATTTGGGATATTTAGTTGTACTAAAGAATTAATGAATAGTGTTCCACAAAATTGAAATGACATAATCATTAATAGAATTATATTCAATGATAGACTTGTCAATATCTTTTCTGACAATAAAAATCAGATCATTTCTTTTTGTTATCCATGATTTAAATAGCAGATAATTTGTTTTGAGGTAAAATCTCCTAGTCTATCTTACTACACAACACTTCCTAAGAAATCAATATTTAAGCATGATTTAGCGCAATGGTAGAGCAGAGAGTCTGGAGTTCAAGATCAACAGATCTTGGCTCCAGTTCAGTCACTTCTGATACTGCAATTTCTTATGAACTCTTAAGCAATAAATCATTTGACTATTGTTATTACTAATGCTTAAGAGATTTATTTCCATCTTTATCACATCAACCATTACCATTATTATTTAAATAAAATTTAATTAACATCGTGATTTTTGGAAAAAAAATTTTAAGAGCATAAAAACTTAACAGACTATATTTAATCAAAACAATTTCTATATGCATACAATATTCTATTATACTTCAATTTTAAAAATTACAATATAGCTCTCACTATGTATATTCAGCCATCATAATCTATTAACAGATGGTGTTGTGATGTCAGTATTTAATGTCAACACATAAAATGGAAAAAAAAAATTGAAATATTATTTGATGAAGTACAAACTTGCTTGAACTACCTCATTTCATATTCATTTTAAAAGTTGTTATACTAGAATTCATAAATTTTTTTTAAATAATTAAAGATCAAAAAAAAAAAAAATGTCTAACAACTGTAATGGGTATCACATGGTATTAAATTCAGAAGAAAAAAAAGTAAATATGTCAAAGTGAAATTATTGTTTCTATAAAAATCTGTTTACTGAAAGAAAAACAAACAAAAATGTGGCAGTATTTTTTTTTTAAATTAAAAAAAAAAATTATAATACTTTCTTTTTATTCAATTTTTGAAAATAACAAATATATGAAAAAAATTCAAAGATAAAATTTAATTTCAATCTTTAAAGTAAAAATTAAATAAACCAAATGTATATAATAGAATGTAACAAAAATAGTCTTGGATTGATGATCGTGAGGTCCTTGCACTTGCAGGCAGTTGCCCGGGTTGCGGGTTCGCGTCCTGGCCGATGCTATGACACTTATAAAAATATATTTACATCACTTTATTTTACTTTAATTAATAACAATATATATATAATTCAGTTTTAAATATATATTAAAATCTGCATTGGATTTGTATAAAAAAAAAAATAATAAATAATATAATACAAACACAGGTATAAAATAACATTAATCCTCTTGGTAACACATAAACAAAAATAATTAACAAAAAAACTGAAAATATAATATAGTTATGAAAAAGACAAAATAAAACTAAAAAATATTTACATATATACAAAGTCTAACAATTAAGTTTGCGAATTCATCCTAGAAAAAGTGCTACCTGCTTCACAGTTGAATATCACTATGGTCAGTTTCTAAGTACTCCCCTTGGGAAACTATGCATCAATACCAACACCTACAACAATCTTCAAAACTATTGTGGAACTTTTTTGGAATGGACACCAGAACTGTTGTCAAATTACTATCTTTCTTTCAATATTTCCTTTATTTTTTAATAAAGAAAAAAGTCATTGGGAGCTACATCAGGTGTCTAGGGAGGATGTTCCGATACAGTTATTTGTTTACTGACTAAAAACTTCCTCCCATACAGTGCCATGTGAGCTGATGCATTTTTTGTGCATATCTTTCTCATGACAAAATTTTCCAATTCAAAATTTTTCCTGTTTCTGTATCAATGTTTATTGGGTCTTCTTTGCTTCTCATAGTTAGCTGACAATTTTGACATATAATGAATTTTTGCAAGGTATTTATCAGTTCTGCTCAATATTGCCATTCTGACCTCTCTTCATCAATGATGTTTTCTCTTTCCTTGGGAAAAACATTATCCCCATAAACATGGACTAACATCTAATTGCACTTCCACTCTTGTTAAGTTTAACAAAATATTTAATGCTTGTTGCTGTAACTCAAATCTGATATTCTCATAAGAGCACACAAAAACATGCAACAAAAATAACGAACATCACTCAGCAAGACACTACATGATACAAACACAATTGTGAGATATTGCTATATCAAGATTTAAAAATCTTTCCAAGTTGTTGATACAGTGCTGCTATCATGCACTTACATAAAAAAAAAAAAAAAAACTTTTATGAAAAAAAAAAAAAAAAAATAATAAAATTACTTTTTAATTAATTATTTATCTTTATACACAAAAATTATTTTTTTTTTATTAGTAATATTGCCAACTTAATTGTAAGATCTTGAATATATTGAACATAAATCTAAGTGAGAGAAATATGGAAATGTATTTTGCTGTTTTTTTAATATTCTTCTGAATATATGCAACCATTCCTTGCTTGCAGAAAATGGCTTGGTGTTACTTTTTTTAATGAATGATCTTTATTAAAATCTAAATTTGTTATTGTTAATTGAAATCCATTTTCTGTACATATTTTTTAGTCATAAATATTTAAAGCTTTTTCAAATTTAAATAAATACTTATTATACAATTACATGTAACTTTAACAGTTTCAGAATTACAAATATCACTAGCATGAATTTCTATTTTTATTATTATTTCTTGAATTTATGACTTATTGAATATCCAGTAAAAAACTGCACATGACTTTTTTCTAAAATTAAAACAATTGTTTTTATTTCATCACATAAACTAAGCATTTCATGAATTCTCTTGAGAGTAATAGAAATGCTATTACCACTAATTTTATACTTTAGAATCATTTTGAACTAAATTTTAAATGTTCTAATCCAGAAAAGAAAACAATTAATGCAAATGCTTTTACTGAAATCACATGCAGACTGGGTAAGTATAAATATATACAATGAAAATGGTCGCAACTATACTACATAGGTGAATATCTGAAATTTACAAATTTCTAATTTTTTTTATTCAATTTTTTTTTCCAAACCATGAATTAAATTCTTGGATATTGAGAGCATATATATTATGGACTTTGTTGTATAATCAAAATATTAATAATAAATAAAAATTTAATAAGTAATTTCCCCATCTTTTTTTTTCCTTCACTGAAATTTATTTTTAAGGTACTCATCTTATAGCTAAAGGCACTGCTCTATGGCGCGGTTTTCGCGCCAAAACACATAAAAATGCTGTTTCCGCGGCCGACACGTTCGAACCCGTGTTTTCTATAATACAACTTTTTTGTTGTGCTACAGAATGCAGGCCGCTATGTCGCGTCATAGTACAGCATGTATGTTGCATAGCTGCAAATACATTTTCCGAATTCGCACAATTTATAAAATAATTACGGCTTGATGAGCGAGTATGTATTTGAATTGTATTGAAATGTTGTTTTCATTGGATTTTTTTTGTATTTTAAACTATTGAAATGTTCAGATTTTTTAAAACAATAATTATAAGACTTTTTACAACGTACTGTATTGAACTTTTATTTGGGAAAATGTTAAAAATCTATGTTTTTATTGAATTGCAATTAGGTAACGTGACAAAGAAGATTCTACCGTCTGTATATTTTTGAAGTAAAAAAGAGCGGTAGGAAAAAAATATCCAGTAAGAAAAGTCCAAATATACAGGTTTTTTTGTAAATTTAATAAAAAGCAAATATTATAAACATGTTTAATAAGTAAAGAAGACATTTGTATGTGTTTGTTGTTATTTAAAAAAGTTTGAGTTTCTTTCTTCTGTCCAAGTACGGTTCGATTTTGAATTTTTTTATTTTAGCATTACAAACAAACAGAACACTAACCCTAAACCTAACCCTAAACTAACCCTAAAACTAATCCTAAAACTAATCCTAAACTAACCCTAAAACTAACACTAACCCTAAACTAACCCTAAAACTAACTCTAAATCTAACCGTAACAACTTTTACTTTTATTACGATTATTATTTTTTAGTTAAACGACAACAAAAGAAGTCGTAACACAAGTAAAAAAATATCCGATAGAAAATTGATAAAAAAAAAAAAAAAAAGCCGTAACACAAGTAAAAAATATCCGATAGAAAATTGATAAAAAAAAGCCGTAACACAATTTAAAAAGTATACGATATAAAAAACACGAATCAAATTGTAATTTGTTGATTTTATTTTACATTTATTATTATTATTTAAATTGTATACGTTAATAAAAAATAATATTTAAAAAAGACGTTTTTGTTTTGTTTTTATTTTCGCATTACAAAAAAGCACAGAAAAATTATTAAAATCAAAGGCCCGTGAATGTTCATATTTTATAGTTTTAGCGTGAAAACGGCGCCATCTAACGGCATCTTTATCTATAATACAAGCACCATTTTTAAAAATTGGTGCAAACTTCATATCAGTTAATTTAAAGACGTATTTAATGATACAATTGAAAACCAATGAAATGTTCTAAATAAATCTGAACATGGAAATAGAAGTGATAAAAAGACATGAAATTTGAAGAAGAACCCCAATACATTATATTTATATATTTTTGAAAAAAATCCCTAGACGAAATTGACATGGTAGCATTCAAATAAAGGCAAAGCAAAGTTGAATTAATTTTTTTTACTAACAGAAAATATGTCCTTCAAGACTGTGGAATACTTTCATCACAGGAAATAATTAATGATGTTATTAAGAAAGATAGCATCAGCAATTGATAATCCTAACTTTCAGAAATATTCCAGTGAATTTGAGTGAGAATTTACAAATCATTTTAAAATATTAATATACTTTACAGAAAGCACAGACTTAAATAAAATCAATAAAAAGATGATAGATAGATACTGAGAAAAATTATACAGATAGCATTATTAATAAAAAAAAAAAAAAGCATAATTATCCAAACAATTTCGACTGAGACAAAGCAAAGTATAAAAGGTAAAAAAAAAAATTGTGAAATAGTTAAAAAAAAATCTATAAGGTTTTAAAAATACAAAACAACATGTTAAAAGGAAAATTATTTCAATAATAAGAAAACATGGCATATGATATCATGAAGTATATGGAAGAATTCAAAACTACATAAGTACTAAGGAACAAAAAAAAAAAAAATAGCCAAAAATTATCTATTTTGGAATGCCAAGTATTTTAAGAAATGAAACTTACAATTAAATCTATGAAGAATGGGAAAGCTTAAAAAAAATGATAGAAACAATAAAAATATTTAAAAATAAACAGATGAAAATATAGAACATATATTTAACATAGTTATATACTAAATATGTAAATAAGGATATACTGTTGGATTAAAATAATATATTTATTATGATTTGTAAAAAAAGATTTTTTTTTAAATATGTAGTGGTGGTGGGGAGGGGGAATAGTATAAATTATAAACTACCAATTCTATATACAATCTGCAGACAACATTAGATTTGCGGAGTCATGACAACAGTAGATTACATTTAAGTATTAAGAGAAAGACTAATGAGTATGAGTTGCCTCTTCACACTACATTTATAGATTATGAAATAACACTTTAGCTGTAAATAAAGCTTTGTAATACCACGACAAAGACTCTGGATATTACCAAATTCTGAAGATATTTAACTGAAGAGAACATAAATGGTTAGACTATGTTGTAAACACAAATAATATTTACATTGGTATGGGTGAAAGATAGGGTGATTTCATATTTCCAAATATTTTATAATAATTTTACAGAAAGTATTTTATAGAAAACAATGGCTATATAAATAATTAGAAATTATTTAATTCACCCTAAGTTTCGTCCATGGTATAGTTTTTTTAAAAAAAAAAGCTTCTGAACTACAAAAATCTTACAATTTTATCTGATAAAAGCTATAAAGGAAGATTAAATATAAAAACAAAAATGTTCAAAGTTTAATGATTTTTTTTTTAAAAAAAACTTATAATTAAAAATTCTGTACTCATATACCATATATATTATATAAATATCTTTGTAAAATTATTAATGCAGATAGAAGCACAGTGGATGAAATTAATCACAAATTTGGATGGAATGCTTTAATAGTTAATAAAAGACTAATATATGGACTATAGATAACTCAATGAATGTAAGCTCAACAAAAATTAAATATATAAATGAGAAAACAAATAGGGTTCACTGGCATCAGTAAAAAAAATTTAAGAGACTCAAATGAAGCTAGGATGAATTTATTGCTTGAAGAGATAACAATAGTCAGACAATTGATGTCTTAAAACGGATCTGAAGAAATAGTTACGATCTTAAAAAAAAAAAAGATTTCACACAAAAAGAATGGATCAGATTTATTGGAGTAATAGAGAGAAAAAAAGTATGGATCAGAGAAGCTGTGTTAAATTCATAGATTCTCATCATGCAATGAATTGATGATGGTTGAAATTCAATCAAGATCAGTCCCATTCACAAATACTTTCCCTCTTTGGCATACTTTTTTTAATTAAAAATAAGTGATTAAATATATATATAACATGGTTCTCATATCAAAAGATTTATTAATTTATGAATATTCATTTAAATGTTTTCTTTATTTTAAAATATGATTGTATATATTAATTTATTTACTGTATTATGTTTATTTTTAATGCGTTTTATATTCAAGGTTAAAATAATATTTACATACATATATTTTTAAAAAAGCATTTAAGTGAATATTTATAAATTAATACTTTTTGATAAATTCTCAAAATATCATATCTGGGTTTTTATTTAAGACAGAAATTTTCAAATTCAAATGCATTTCTTATTTTAAAAAAACACACACATATATACATACATTTTATTATGCATCAATTTCATTTTAAAGATTTTGGTATATTTCCCACATATTTTCATTGTAACAAAAAAAATTACAAAAGCACAATTTATTATCATTCCAAAAATTAACATACATTAAAAAATGTGGGAATCTCTGATTTAATATTAGAAAATATCAATGTACATAAAAGTGCTTAAAAAGTAAGACATTACATATTTAGTAAATGGTGTTAGTTCATCAGCAATGAGATCAGAATCCTCAGCTTAGTATGTTAACATATAACTACTGAGATAATAGCTTAGGTTCAACTATCCAAAGGTTAGATATAACAAAAAATCTAAATCATTATAAAAAGACTATAAGCAAGTTATCAACTCAACTAGCTAAAATAAAAATCTTTGTGGATCAACATTCACATTGCAGATAATCTATAATTAATATATTGTTACTTAAAAAACTGTTCTGTTTTTAATAAAAAGATATGTATTTTATTGCATTAATGTTATTCCCTAAAGTTCTTTTTTTTTTTTTTTGTCATTATTATTTTTCTTCCCATTGACATTCTTTCATTATTTATAGAATCTTTTAATATCTAATATTTTTCTGTTCATTTCTAACAATATTTTGCATCTATTTTGTTTGATCCATGGTCCTAACATTTGAGGTGACTAATAATTTATAATTTAAGAGATTTGAATTTATATAAATGAATAACTTCAATCCTGAGACATAAAAAGTATACATATAATGTTTGTGTATTTTGTTTGAATTTGAATGATTCAATTAATTTAAATACATTGTCATGGTTTACATAAATAGTCATAACATATGCTATATTTATCTCCATTCACAAACGAGTGACATTTTTAAAAAAATTTAGTTATTTGTATAAAACAACACTTCCAATTTATCAATGTCTTGATAAATTAATGTTTTTGTGCATCCATTTGTTACTATTTACAACAGCTGCTTACAAAAAAAGAGAGAAAATTAAATATTTATTTATTCTTAAAGTGAGGACTCAACATTCAACTGATGAAAATAAAATTATAATAATTCAACAAATTGATTTTAAAAATCGGTTTACTTTTGGTAATTAGAAAAGATAAAGAAGGCTGCCATTAGTCAGGTTTCAATTGTTTAAAATAAAAAATTAATAGAAAAAATTAAATAATTATAATCTGTTTATGCCATATAATAACAGAGCCAGTAGCTGGATACATATCAATTATCTATCAAATTTCAAAGATCATTTTTCAGTTCCTCATTCTAATCAAAATATTTGTTGAACAACTGATTATCTTTTTGTTACACCCCCATATCTCCTTCTGCTCTTCCTCCTTAAAAATTATTCACTTTGATGAATGAGATATCACCAATCCATCAAAAATAATAAAATTGTAGACTTCTAATTAAGCACAGAATCTTCTTGGTATATTTATCATGCTTAATGCATTATCAATATTGTTCCATTTAAAACTATTTAAGTTATTTTAATCTTATAGCAAACATTAATAATGCATTTGTTCAATTATTTCTACATCCTTATTCCATTTACATCATTTCATTACCAATAGTGATGATTTGAAGATGGTTACTGATGTAAAAAATTAAGAATAGTAATTGAGATATTGTAATATTTCGCTATCCAGATAATATCTAAGCAAACTATTCATTTATAAGTTTGAAAATATTGTTTAAGAAGATAAATTGCACTAATAAACAATCCTTTAAAAAAAATAATGGAATAATTTTATTGATCAAGAGTTCATAAGAAGTTTGAACACCTCCAAGGATCTTATGTTCTAGAATCTGATACTATTACTGCTCTAATCCATGCAGGGCTAACAATCCATTTAATTTGGGTTATAAATACCTTTAATATGAACAAACTATAAATTAATTACATAATGATTTTAAGAAAGAAAAAGATGAAATATAATATATTCAAACATTAACATTTAAAAGTGATTTGCACACTTGTTGATTTGCATGTATGCAAGTAAGCAAAATAAATAAATAAATGTAAAATTTTCTGTTTTAATTTAAAGGTATATATATATCTCCAATACTTAAACTGTAATATGAATGTGACGAGGTTTAAATGATTGCACAGAAGTTAGCAAAATCTCAAAAAAATTTTATGAGATTTTACTGATAAGTAAAATACAGAAATGAAAAAAGAAGAAATATAAAAAAACAAAACTTTAATTTCTTTGGCTTATGCATATGTGCAAAGCTAGATTTTTCTAATCAGCTAACTACATTATTAAAAATACAAACAAAAATAAAATTGTTTATGAAAATAACAGTTTTATAATTAAAAATATACTCAGCATTTTAATCTTAAAGCTTAGTGATCATTCTTACTTAGAAACCCTGGACTATAGAATCAGTAGTTCATAATGTTAATACAGCTCTAAACATATGCCCAATATACTTTAAAAATAATTAAAGACATAAGCCACATCATTAAACAATGGTATATACAGTCAATTTATTATAATGTGAGTATATAATATTTATAACTATAATTTTTTTAATTGTTTCTTTTTCAAGAACAGTTGTCTTCATCCTACTCTGAAGTATTATAGTGTAAACTTGAGTAAATAATGAACACCAGATCCTCCTTCCCAAACCCTTTTCTAGATTTTATCTTTGTCTATAAGGATCAAGAATCAAGATTGAAACTAATGAATTTACATATTTAGCAACCCCTTTTAACTAATTAACAATATTCAAGCTATTAGCCTGAAATTCAATAAAGTGCTAATTATCTGAAGGCAAAAGCATAAAGATAATATAGCACTATACCATCTGGTATTCACTAATTACTCAAACTGTGATAGCCCTAGAATAGAATATATTTTCTTGGAAACATATAACTAAGGATAAGAAAATCATGTAATATTACTGTTCATATTAGCATCAAATTAGCATCAGTAGTCTAGATTCTAGAAGATTAAAAAGAGATCTACAGCTACTAAAAAAAACTAAGGTTAAAATATACAAAACTGATCTGATATCAAATCTACATAAGTAGGCAAGTGAGTTAACTTGAGTTCAAAACTTTAAAGTTTTGTTGAAGTTAACATTATTATTAAATAATGAAATGGAGTAAAAGGTGACTTCTAGAAGTATAAATACAGTAGTTTTAGTTTTGAATTCTAGTCCTCATTGATAAAGGGAAAAACTATCTGAAGATGGAAATATTACAGAACTATACTTTCTGACATTTATTGACTTCGCAAGTTTACAGTAGATGATTTAAAATAAGATAAAGAAATCTGCTTTTAAAAACATGTGAGTAATCTATGAGAAATGCATGTGATATTATTATTTGTATTAATACAATATGTGTAAATTATTGTAATAATTAAATAGACTTTCAATCATGTGTTTTAATAAATTTTTTTTTTAAAAAAACCAATTAAAGTTAGCTATTGTAATTAGTATCATTAATTTAATTCTTTTAAGTATTAAATGATCTTTTATTATTATTATAACTGTTATGATTACATTTTTTTTAAATAAATAAAAAAACGAATGTAACTTATGGTCACTTATAGTTATCTACTTAAGTGTATGATAAGATTATTTTTAATCAGTTCTTAGCCTAATTTTGAACAGATATACATAAATAAATAATCCAATACTAATTTTATTCTCAATTTTTAATACACATATAGATATAATAATTAATAAAAGGTTTTTATTACAAATTACACATGTATCACTTTCTGTCATCTTTGATAAAATCATTACAATTCATCTACAGACTCCAATCAATGAAAAGAACAAGCTGGATTTAAAAATGGTTACAATGCAGCAGAAAATATACAAGTATTATGAGAAATTACCGAAAAAGATGGATAGAGTTGCTATAATGTTTTGGATTAACATGTATAAATACTATGAGAAATTATTGGAAAAGATTGATAATAATGGGTGCCATAATGTTTTGGATTTATAGATTATGCAATTGATTCAATAAGCATTTTTAGGGATTCTGAAATACTCTGAATTTATCAAAACACAATAGTGATGATTAAATAAAATGACAGCTAACATCAATAAGAGTATATAGTATGGAAATTCCATTTTTCTAAAGTTTTTTTGTAGCAGTATAATTAGGGTATTTAAATGAATTGATAAAAAAAGCTAAAAAAAATAAATGGAGATTATTTAAGTCATCTAAATTTTGATAAATATGTCATATTATTTACAAATAATGCTTTAGACTTTTAGGTAATGTTACAAATATTTACAAATGAAAGCATGAGTAAAGATAAATGCTAAACAGACTAAAGCAATAGTCAATGGCTTTTTTAAAAATGAGAAAATAAAGACTGATACTAATGACTTTAGAAGAAAATAGAAATTATAAATACACTGGATAGATTATTAATACAAATGGAAACATATATAAAATCAATCATAGAACTATGTGAGATGCTTTTGGTAGAAATAACTTAATATCTATACATTGAGACAGTTTTTAATAAATAAGACTAGGACACAAACTAAAAGAGCAATGCACAGAGAAGTATAGAGATGCATGTTGGAAGTAAGTATCACAAGCAAATTTCATGAGATAAAAACAAATAAAAAATTAAGAGGCTAAAATGGAATGGAACTGAAATATCACCAAGTGAAAACAATAAATATACAGCTGAAGTCTTATATTTAAAAGATGATCACATGTAAGTAAAATGAATGAGATAAAGGTTTTCTGATAAGTTATAGAAAGAAATTAAATATGAGAAATTGAATTAAACTGAAAAGATGAATCTGCAATGAACTGATAATATTTGGAAATGATCTAAACTCGCTGGTTATATAGTTATAACTGTTAAAAAATATTTTAACTTTGGTTAGAAAATTTAAACAACACATCTGAATACATTATATTCCCTATTAAATTATTAATTTTGTTCTTGATTTGCATTTTCATCTTTGAAGATTAATGATTAGTTGTTTTTTAATTGAACATATTCAAAAATAAATTATAAATTACTAGCATAATTTCATAAGTTATAATCTTCAATAAATCTAAATCTCAAATTGTATTTACATTTTCTTTCTCTTGCCTTAAAGTGGATTATATAATTTTTTTTGTTGTTCTGTTTCCATTTTTTTACTAATGCTACAATGAATTCTTAATCCATAATATATACATTCACTGGTTTTTACATCTATTATCTGTTTTTTTCTCTTCAGTCCCAAATTCAACATCATAAAAATACATCATATTTATCAGAGTATAGAAGGCAGCAGTATATAAGATGCACTTCCTTTTATGTACACATTTTTAAGAAAAAAATAATAATTTTCTATATTTTTCTATGAATTACCATAATGATTTACTATTAATTTTATAGTTATATATCTACAAAAAATGCAACTAGAGAATACTGTAGTTCAGGTACCTTTTAATCTTCATCCTCAAAAATCAGAAATTCATCTCCAGAGCTAAATGAAATATCACTTCAAGCCTCTTCTTCAGAAAATGAGTATTCTTATAACAAATTATCCTCTGTGCCATCAAGTGAGTTATTAATTACACATTTCTTAAATGACTTCACAACTATCTTATGTTCCACAGCATCCCAATGAAGTTTTGACTCATTCAAAAATCTATGAAATGCTATGCTTCTTCCTGATGGTGTCACTTCAAATTCTGAGACTGCATCCAACTGTTCCATTTTTCCTTCATGAATTCTTTAAATGATTTATTAATGCAGACATCTAAGGTTGAAGTTGGCTCATTAGGCCATCTCGAATTACAGCTGAGTTTTCAGCTGGTTAATTTTATTTTTCACAACTTCTGTTCTGTGACTCCGAAACTGACCCCATATTAGCAAGCCAGGTTTCTTTAACAGACTAACATAGAACACCAATAACGTTCTGGACAAATCTACTAAGTTTAAAGTTTAAATGTTACAGTGCATTGTTGAAGTATGATCATGCATGTGCACATTTGATGAATTGTAACCTTGATATATCAGTGGATCTGAACTCGAATTTACTGGAATACTCCCTCTTTCAGAAATGAGAAAAAAAAATTATGGAAACAATTTATTCGAAATCACTGATTTACAAAAGGACAAAATGCAATAAAATACTTATATAAGTATATTACTATAAACCATAAGTTTTAGACTGACTGAAATTTCAATTCATAATTTTGATTACTGGCATATAAGACACCCTTCATATTTTAGATATATTTTGAAGAAAGGGGTCCTTCTTATATACCAGCAAATATAGTATATTTTCACAGATCCATCTTTTTTAATTTTTTTTTTTTGACAACTATCATTGACAAATTAATCCCCATACAATATTTTTTCAAATGGTTAACTTTTTAAATAAAACATTATTTTATTAATTTTTATAATAAATATATATTTATTTTATTATTTTTTAACTCTCAAAGGTGCTAGAAATTTTCATATAGCTTCATTTTATAAAATTTTATAAATTGAACAGAAGTCCATCTCAGTACCTTTATAGGCAAATCTACATGTTGCAAAAAAAAAAAAACAATTCAAATTTTATTTGTGCAGTATTTTATGCCACTTTATTGGGGTTAGTTTCCCCATTTTTTTGCAATCTATAATTACATTTTTTTTTACTTTTTCATACAATTATTATAATATTTTTTTAAGAATAATGCTTATAATAAATAAAATAAAATTTATTTCATAATAAAAACTGATAATAATTTTATAAAAGAAAGCAATCAACTCATCCCAGTTAACACCATATAAACAAAAGTAATTTTATTTCTCCATTTTTTTAGCAATCTAGGATTTTTTTTTAATTTTATTATACAAATATTATAATACTTATTGTAAATATAATGTTTTTAATAAAAAAACATCAAATTTGGAACTTTAATTATGTCATAAAATAATATCTTTCTCAGAACAATAACATATATCACTGTAGCCATTATGTTAAACAAATAATACTGTAGTCATTGTAGATTAAATTACAAGCTATTAAACTCTGCATCCAATCTTTTCTCATTTTATTATCCAAAAAAGGGTGTTTGTATCCTTTGTTTGTCTGAAAGTTTTGTGATTCTCATTGAAACATATATTCAAAGTTGTTTTTTTTTTTTAATTTATAATATTTAAATAGTTAATAAATTACTTTTTATAATAAATTAATGACTAGATAAAAAAAAAATTTAAAAAAAGTAATCTTATTTAATCAATATAATTATATTAATCCTGATTTTTTAAAAATAAATAATTGTGAAATTGAAATTATGTATATACAATATTTTATGTATATTAACATACAATCAATTTGCAAAATATGTGTATTTCTATTTTAAATTTTAATATCTAAATTGCTCTTAAAATTAAAGATTAAGTTGTGTTTTACATATACAATATTTCAGAAAATAACCTTTAAATTGTTTCTTATCCAAAATTTTTAATAGGCTTCCTATTCATTTTTATGTATCTACTATTTATTTTTTCTGGCTCCTTAAAAAATAACAAATCAAGAATTCATTGTATATATATATAACTATCTCTGATATGCTGGATTTTTTTAAATTAGTACAAATATGTCAATAAATAAACAAAAAAATATTTGATGATGCCTCTTCATAGTCTTTCATATATATATATAATAAAACACATATAAAGAAGCAGTATAGACTGTTTATAATGAATAATTAGATTTTAGAAAAAGATTAATTTTATGTGGCTTGTATACGCTACAATTTTAAAATCCTGTGTAAATATAAAATCTGTTACAATAATTCCTTGTAAACCATACTGAAAGAAAAAATAAAGGATATTAAAATTAATTGGTAAAATAAAAATAAAAGAAAACCCTAAAGTAATGAAAATATGAATTTCTGTCTGCTGTGACCAAAGATTAATTTAAACTCTCCCAGAATACAAAACACTCCACACATTTGAAATAAATAAAAACAGCCAAAAAATTTCAACACTGATCATGATTAGAGCAAATTCTTCATCTTCATTAAATTCAATGTTCATGCACTTCCTATAACTTATTTTTAAAGAACATAGAATATACCAGTATAAGTATAGTAGAATATACCAGTATAAATATAGCATGCACCTTAAACCACACAAAAGAAAACACTCAATCCCTTTTTCTTCTTCCAAATGTGTTAGTCTTAGAAGCTATCATCAAAGACTGCTAACATATAGGTAGTAGACATTATTATTCAGAGCCTATACTCAAACTTACCAGAGGTCATCTCCCCCCTTCCAACATAAGACTTTTCATGTTTATATTATATATTTTATAATGTACAAAGTGAAATTTTGTCTGCAATCATAACTGTTATTCAGGTACTGTTTATGATACTCAAGCCAAAACAAATGACATTCACAGATAAAGATTGGACATTCTTGAATCATAAATCCAATCTATAGAATAAACATTAACAAGAAAACACAAGAATTCCATGATCGATCAAAAGTCAGGCTGAAAAATAAAATTAGGAAAGATAATCCTTTTTAAATAATGTAATCACATTAATCAACTAGTTTTGTATAATGTAATATAACCTGTAATGTAACCTCTGTCATAGGTTGTGTATATTTTTTTGAAAATGAATGCAAAGAGGTTACTTTGAAAAAAGTTTATTTATTTTTAAAGAAAATCATAATGTATTACCAAGAAAGTTTATTTCTTAATTTATTTTAAGATGGTAATTCAAAAATAAAATTAATTATTTTCAAAATATTAATTGTCAATTTTAAAAAAATCTAATAAAATAAATGTGAGTTAATTCAGACAATTCAATGATTGTTATGGAATTTTTGATGGTTGTTAAACAAACAAAGAAAAAAAGTTTTGTTTATAGATCAGTTTCTTTGTACTGCTTATAAATTAGCAGTTCTAAAAATGATTTATATCCTTGTATATTCATATTTACTTGTAATAATGGAGTAAAAATTTAGTTGGAGTGATAACTTCATCTTTCTGAAAAGATTATTTTCTTCATGGAACTGTGATACTTCATTAATACTGAATAACACCTAAGTATATCTACCTATATTGGATCTTATTTATGACACTGTAACAAAACTTGATAATTAGATAAAGAAATTTATAAGTCACCTATAGATTACAAGAAGAAATGACCAAGGAAGAGTAGTATGTACACATATTAGATATATCTGGTATCTGGTTTCCTTTATTATAAAGCATAACTATTTAAAAAAAGCTTATTATTTCAAGTCAAGTTGAATTATTTATAAATTTAGACATGATGGTCGAGAGGTCAGCAGCAGCTGCTTTTCAAGCAGTTGTCCCGGGTTAGCGGGTTCACTCGATGCTATGACACATGAGAAAAAAAAAACTATGAAGATACTTTATTCGTTATGGCCAGAGATCTCATTGTTAAATTGACATTAATGTTTAAAACAGGGTAAGCTCAACAAAAAAACAAAATAAAAGATTTGTTGAGGTCTTTTAAATGACATTTATTGAATAATTAATAATTTGAATTACATCAAAAGAAATTTTATTTTGGAAAATACTCATTTTCTTTTTAAATGAAAATTAATATACTGATTTTTTTTTCTTAGTTATATATCTATATTTAAATATAATATAAAAGAATGAAAACATTAATTTTCAAATATCTCAAAATAAATTTATTATTATAGTTAGCCATAATTCTTCATAAATTTGACATCTGACATACAAGCACATTATTAATATTTACATTAGACATAAATGTGGAGTGGATAGTGATCAGTAAATATGATTGGATCTGCAAAAAGGCTTCTACTTGATGAGAGCTTCAGTCTATTCATTTTTCATGGTTTTTAACAAATAGGTTAAAATTTAGATTATAGTTACTCTACCATGTACACATCACCACTGATCATTGATGAAAAAATAATCATTTCCCATAGACTATAATTCTTCATAATAATAACTAATGATTTACTGACTCTCCCTAAATGATTGTTATATTATGTAAAGAGTTATGAAAGTGTAACCAATAATGTAATTTTTTCCACTAATCTGCCACCATAAATGAATTGGAAAAATATAACAAATAAAGCTTTTGAAATGTGTGAGAGTGAGTGTGAGTGAGAGTGAGAGTGAGTGAGAGTGAGTGTGAGTGAGAGTGAGAGTGAGTGAGAGTGAGAGTGAGAGTGAGAGAGAGAGAGAGATAAGCAAAATTATATTAAAAATTAGATGTGTTAACATTTGGTTATCATTGTTAATAAATATTCAAATATTTCAATAAGTTTAAAAATTTTAATAATAATATCTATGATATATAATAGAATTTTATTTAACATTTATTAGTAACTAAAATTTCTGGCAATTCAGTAAAATACTCCATTACTTAAAAAGTCACTTAAATGTTATTTTTCATTTAAAAGGATATACATGTTAAAAATATGAACCATGATTTAAGTTTTCAGAGTTGATAATCAATATATGTAAGTAACAATTAGCATAGTAAAAAAAAATACATTTAAGCAATAGTAATAAAGAAATTAACAATGTAAGTAAAAAGCACTGAATTTCATCAAGTTTTTAATTATATTGCATATTGTGATCACTAGTTAATTTAACTTGGGTATGATGGGAATTAAATAGTGACAGAAACAAGATGTACTGCTTGATTAAAATATTACTAAAAAATTAATTTTATTTTATGATAGGACAAAAATATGTCATTTATTTTATTGTAAATATTTTCCAATGTGGCAACTGTTCAGCTAATATAAAAAATGCATTACTATATTTATAATTTTTAAGGGAAAAAAACTTAATTTTTTGTTATGCTTAAATTTATTTCTGAGTTGCATGATACCAAAAATTCTTTAATGACCCTATGATTTATGGACTTGGCACCACTACTACAAATGAAAAAGTGATAATTATTAATTACAAGTTAAAAATAATGTATTTTTAAGTTGGCCATTTATTTAAAAACATAAAAAGAGAAAAACCAATCCCCTTTTATAATTAAAAAAAAAAATAGAATAAGATTTACTTTTTATTGAGGAAGTGTGAACAAGTGACCATATTCATGCATACAATAGTACAGTTAAGTATTTCTCAATTGCAGATTCATGGATCAGTGCGAGTCCACAGAAAAATTTGATAACTACAAATTTCAGAACTAATTTTCAATATTTCTTGTGCTCCTTATTCTGTGATTTTTTTTTTGTAATTTTATTGCATGAATAATAAATAACGACTACATATTTGTTTGTATTAACTAGAACATTATGTCAATGACAAGAGAGAGAAAAAAAAAAGCATGCATTTCAAGAATTGAACTAGTAATATATATCAATATATATATACAGTCACAGATTTAAAAAAACTAATTAAGATAACTTACTTGGTACTCGTTGTTCAGACACACACGCCGCTTGATGGTGTTGTTTATGTGCTAAAACATATAAAAATGCCATTTATGTGGCCCAAAGTTTACAGCCTATACAACAATGATGTTCATATTAGCCGTTGCAGGTCTATATTGCGTTGCACACAAATATTACGGCCCGCTGATATGCTTCACGACACTATGCAAATGTGCACATTTTACAGATTGCTACCATATCAGGTAAAAGTGTATGGAATTCAACTGACTATAACTCTTGTAATGTGTGTTCGAAATAATGATCTTACACCCTACCTGACGTAGTATTACATACTCATAATTGTAAGTCCATTGCCATGCTTCCCTACACAGCTTGGAAAGTGAAAAAATTGCTAAAGTGGAGGGACAAGCATAATTTCACAGAATTCATGCGAAAAGGCATGTTTGCACGAGAACAGCTATGAGACAAATTAAATGGCTGAGGTTGCACGTTGTTTTGGAAATCAGAAGCTTGTTTTGATCACAGTACTGCATTTTTTGATCGTCAAAAACATTGGTCCCCGGCCCTGCATATTCCAGTGCTATGCGCTAACATTTATAATGTAATTTAAAAATGTAATTATTTGATTTCAGAAAAATTTAATACTTACGTGTTAAAAAATAATTTGTTTTGTAAATTGTTTACAAATACTTTGCAGAATGTCGGCCCATAATGTTTATAATATTGTCTTTTTTTGCAGATAAAGAGCAGCTACAAGACAAATAAAATTGCACGTTATGCATTGACATTTATAATGTAATTTAAAACTGTAAGTATTCCATTTTAGAAAATAATGTTGGTTCATAAATTGTTTAAAAGTAATTTGAAAAATGTCAATACACGATGAAATGTATAATGTAATTTAAAAATGTAATTATTCCATTTTAGAAAATAATGTTTCACAACGAAAAGTTGGGCCACATTTTTATGTGTTTTAGCACCTAAACAATGACATCAAGCATCATGCGTGTCTAATCAACTAGTACCACTTACTTTAATTATGTTACCAATCTGTGGAAATTTTTTCTGGACTCTAAGCTGTCTGCAGAGAGAAAAAGATTAAAAAACACTACACTAGTACATGTAAATATATTTGCTCTCTGCATTATTCTATTTATTATTACTATTGTTTATAACATTAAATTATTTATCTATTCTTTGAACTCAGACTTTCACACGACCCTCAACTATCCATGTTATCTCATACTGCTGACACACTTGATCACAGACATGTCGAAAAGATAAATAATCATCAATATATTTTGTGCTAAACCAGCACTCATCAGTTGGTCCAGATTATCATCACACATATATACAATTAATGCTCAGTTTATGTTAAGACAGCCAATCTTCATACTTTAATGGACAGGCTTCAAACCACTCCACCCCCACAACTCTTTAACCATCCATTTCATTGAAAATCTGATGATGGAACACTCAAAGCCCCCATTGATGTCAAACTTCTCAACTTACCCATATTGACCATAAGTCACTCTGACCCCTCATGTACAGGACATAATCCATTTACATACATGTATGAGTGATGGCAGATCTTACAGCCAGCCCTATATTTTAATATTTTCTACAGTACAGGTTTTTTCATACCTGCACTCCAATATCTAATATATAGGGGTTTTAAAGACTTTCACACGACCCTCAACTATCCACACTATCTCATACTGCTGACACATTTGATCACACACAATGTCAAAAAGATAAATAATCACCAATAGATGTATTTTGTGCTAAACCAGCACTCATCAATTGGTCCAGATTATGTGTTGAAAAGATAAATAATCACCAATAAATGTATTTCGTGCTAAACCAGCACTCATCAATTGGTCCAGATCATAATCTGGACCAACTGAGTGCTGATTTAGCACAAAATACATATATTGGTGATTATTTATCTTTTCGACATGTGTGTGATCAAGTGTGACAACAGTATGAGATAGTGTGGATAATTCTGGACCAACTGATAAGTGCTGCTTTAGCATGAAATATGTATATTGGTGATTATCTTTTCGACATGTGTTTGATCAAGTGTGTCAGCAGTATGAGATAGCGTGGATAGTTGGGGGTCGTGTAAAAGTCCCAAGTTCAAACACCCTATGTATTACATATTGGAGCGCAGATATAAAAATGCCTGTACTGCAAAAAAAATTCATATATTATCTATTCTTTGTACTTTTTGAATGAAGTTTTATAAGTATCTGTATATAAATATTAAAAAGTGTCTACATACTGGATAATACAGTAAACAGTAACCTAAACAAATCAAGAGTTATTATATGCTAATTTATAACATCCCATGTTGAAAACCTTGGAACCAAATAGAAGAAATTGGGCAGCAACTATGATGTAATTTGTTTTAAAATTTACTATATAACAAAGACTAAAATTTCAGCTACTTTGCATTTTCAAATTATTTCCCTTTCCCCTGTATACTTGAAATGAGAAAGTAGTTAGTTCTCAGATGTTCTCCTTCATATAAATAATACAACTGAAATATATTCTGTTAACTGAATTAAAACAAGAGACATTTGAAGCAGCAGGGAAAAAATTAAGTTGAAAAAATATATGCAGTTCAGCAATAAAAAAAAAAATTAACTGGATAAAAATATAAGAAAGAAATTTAAATTATCTTGTTTTATTTAATCACTTTGAAGATAATTTTAAGAGTTTTTTTTTTTTTTAAAAAATGATGGATAGCTTTTTAAATGATAATACCTATCAAGGCTCTTTAAAAAATAAAGTCAAAATGTGCCAGTTATACAATTGTTATCATAAATAAAATTAATTATTTCATCAAAAATCTTCCACTTGTTATATATAAAAAATAAAAAAAAATGATAGAGATGCATTCTAAATAATCATAATGACTTATTTATAACACTTTCTAAGAAGACAAATCTTGCTAATAATAAATGCAGAAAAACATTGTCATTTTAAAAAAGGGTAACTTGCTTATAAAAGCCGAACCTATTTAAATCACTTTAAAAAATAAAAACACTTAAATCTGATCATTAAACTTGTAGGCACAAAATAATTTTCATAAAAATAAATTATATATCAATTCTGCAGCTGAAAAAAAAAGAATGCAAAAAAAAAAAAAAAGATGGGGGGGGGGGGGTAAAAATAATCTACGCTAAATCAGTTAGAACAAAACATGATTTACTACTTATATAATATAGATGAAAATGGTAGACAATTTTAATTGCAGAACAAAAAATATGCTGATTATTCAGAAAATCTTTCAGAAATAGATATCTAAATCATATATGAAATATCACTTCATATAAAATTTAGTAAATCTATGACAGTATTTTGTTTTGGTTACATCTAATTTAAATACTTAAAATAATCAAAAATTTAAAATTACTACAAAATAAAATGAATACTTTGAATAGTTTGATTAGATTTTTTTCATAAATTGTTTTGATCAAATTAAGTGCAAACTCTTCATTTCATCAGTTTAAATTTGACTATTTTTTCTTTAACCAATTAAACTTCATTTATTCAAATTATTTGATTAGACAAGGTTAATTGTATTAAACACTTTTGTCAGTCTTTAATCAGATTTTGTTTTTGATAATTTCATTGTTCTCTACAATATCCCATCAAATCTTAAAAAAAATTTAAACATCTTTAGAGGAAAATCTACAAAAAGCTTTAAAAAATTAAAAATGTAGAATATTCTCTAAAGTTGTACTGGAAATAAATGAAAAAATTATATCCATAGTAATCCATCCATATTCAGTCATTTGATTCCAAGCTTTCACACAGATTCTTAAAACAAGGGATAATGCTGAACCATATCCATATATATATATTACAATTTAATCTAAAAATTATATACATTAAGATAATTAACATAAAAATAACATAGTCTTGAAAAGATTATACAGAAATAAACCAAAAGAAAGTACATTTGCATATGTACATACTTAAATTAAAGTGAATGAGTAATAATTGTTTCTTAGCTGATTCTAAGCTATCTCAGTGGCACTGTTGGTCATATTTTTACCAATCACAAAATTACTTGGATTACATTTGAATGTTCTATATAATTGTCTGGATCATAATTTTACTTTTAACAATAATAATGAAACTATATTTTAGTTTTTTTATCCTTGGAAGTTATCAAAAGATTAGAAAACACAGTAATGTAAAGACCAACCTGCAGACACAAAATTGCACAAATTATAAAGCAAAAATTCTACAAAAAAATGTTTATGAGTAGGATATACAAACACAGCATGATTATTAATTACAAAGAATTTTTATGTTTCTAAATTATTTTTTTCATTTTAAAGATGTTTTAACTCTTTCCTGGCAAATTCTATTTTATCTTGGTATACACCACCGCTTACAAATAATCAATAAAGTATATTTTTAATTATAGTTTTTATTAATAGATGGAAGGCGTTGGATTGTTTTTCACTCATTTGAAAATGTTAATGGGGGAAAAAAATTACATTATTCTCACTAACATAAAAAGTATAGTCCATGATAATGAAAGCCAACTTCTGATGAAAAATTACCCTCCAGATTTTTATTCAAACTCTTCCATAACACCTGATTCTAACAGGTAGAAAGTATAAAAAATAAAAATGATGTCATATGCAAGTTTAATCTCAATTAAACATGTGAATAAAACTATTTATATACACAAGAATGAGATTAAAATAATTAATTAAATAATAAACAACATACTTATTAAAATAAATAATGAAATTGATATAAACATATTAGTCATATATATACACATATTGAACTAATATATGTATCAGATACATTTATGACATTATTAAATGTTTATTTAATCTCAAACTAATTTGATGATTATCTATTCAATAGACATGGAATTATTACTTGCACTAACATCTCCTGGTTCTTTTAATCATGATAAACATAAGCACTTTGTAATTTGTAAATAAATATTTTGATAATTCTAGGAGAGAAAAAATGTTTCTATGAATTCAGCCTTATTGAAAAATCGTAATTATTGTATATAATGAATATTTAAATATTATAAATTTGTGAATATATCAAACTAACAAAGAAATTTTTTATATTTGTTTACTTTTAAGAGAATTTCTATTTTCATTAAGATGTATACAGATTTTGTCATGTTCTATTAGTAAAGTCATCATCATCATCACCATCAACCATTATCAATCCACTGCAGAACGAAGGTCTCTCCAAGTTTAATCCATATTCTATCTTTAGCTTCTCTTCTCCACATCACCCCTGCACACTTTCTTATTTCATCCATCCATCTCACATGTAGTCTCTTTCTGGGTCTCTTACAATCTCTTGGAATCGCATTTAAGATTTCAATTGTCCATCTATTATCATCTCTTCTAGCAATATGTCCAGCCCAACTCCACTTCAATCTTTTAATTTTTTCAATGAGGTCAGTAACATCTGTTTGTTCTCTTACCCTTACCCATACATTGCATTTTCGATCTCTTCTTGTTTCTTCCAACATATCCGTAGTCATTCAGAAATTCATATTTTTCATGAAATCTATTTTTCATTTCTTTCCTTGTGGCTCTTTTATATTGGTGGGGGGGGTATTTAAACAAAATGTTTCATTTTAAAAAGTTTGATGAACACTCGTCTAGATCATATCTGACACCATGGAACAAATTTTCCCATAGCATAGCTTTTAAACAATAATACATAATTTTTAAAAAATGTTTAATTTCTACCTGTTTTACAATTTCAATGCAGAGAGAAAAATTTAGACAGCAATAAAAAAAACAGACTATTTCTCATTCTTAAACAAACTTCAACACTTTTACAAATATTAACCAATTATATGAAATTCTCAGATTGAAATATATAAGTTTCTTATTAGAATTTAAAGAAGTTGTTTCAAAGCTTTTTATAGCTGGTCTGCTTCTTTCTTTGAATTTGAATGTTCATTAATAATTTCCTGTGTAGTTGTTTTTTAAATAATGTGGATTAAGTTGCAGCTTGATTTGTAGAATCTTTTAATAGACGCAGTTCTTAATTCTTCAAACAAACAGTAAAGCTATCTTTGGGTCTAGTCGACATATTCTTTGACATGGCAGGTAATAAACCAAGTTTCAAACTCTATACAAGATTTAGGCAGGTCATTTTTCTTTCTTAAGCATTATATATCTCATAGACAATGGTTATGTTAGCTGCCTTCAATCAAACATATTAAGGAAGTACAAGCATAACTCTAGTTTCTCATCACTGTACTCAAAATATACTAACAAGTACTTTCCTCTCTGTTAACAGGAGTTATTATGAGGAGCAGTTGACAAATGTTGAATTCTTTTATTCATCCAACTTCACTATAAAAATTGGAGTCAATAGTCTAATGGTCAACTCTGCTTACAAAAACTAATTTGTTATGATTTGAACTCAATTCATTATCCAATTTAACTTTATATGTTTTATTTATATTCTTAAAATTCTCCAACTCCTGTTTACCAAAAAATATTTTCTGAAACTTAGAAGCCAATGTCATCACTTTCAGGAGATTATTCAAAAAATATCTTGATATTTAAAGTTGTTTTTCAAACTGTAATTATTGTATTGTTTTCTAATTAATATTTTTTCTAAATAATATTTTGCAGTAGGTTTTATTTGTGTTAAATCTTAACATTTATTATAAATATGTAAGTATTTTTATATATTTTTAATTTTGTTATTTTCATTAAATGAATTTTTATAACAAATTGTGTCTTTTATTATATTCTCTATTAGTCCTATGCCTTTAAGGATATATTTTTAACATTTGTATTTTTTGAATGACTAAATTCCCCTTTACAATCTAAACTTATGTGGGTGTTCATGTCAATTAACCCTTCTGACAACAATAAACCTTCACAAATATGTTTACATAAAACTTATAAAGCTTATACTATATGTGTAATTGATAAATATAAAAAAACATTTCATTTTCCAGTCTTAAATAAGCCAGCCAATCAATTTCCTAGATTATCAAATTTTACAACCAGTTATATATTAAAAAACAGTTATTCAGCTGATAATGAATGTTTAATCTCAGAATGTCCTGTGAGAATGATTTTTTTTACCATGATTGGCTAGCTTATTTAAAATTATTAGAAGTAATTTATTATAGTTTAATATTATGCTTTTGAATTGTTTCAATTCTATACTAGGAGTATTGGCCATAATAAAATAAGATTTAATATTTAATCATTGTATCATGATTATTAAACTAATCAGTTCTTATAAGATAATGTAATTTATTACATTTTGTATAAAGGGCTGGTATTTGATTCATAGAAGACAATAACAAGTGTTAATTCTCAAAAAGTATGTTCTGTAAAGATCTGATTCAATAATTCTTTAAGATTAGATGATAATTTGTAAGGTATAACTAGTACTAGAAATTGACTGGCTGACTTATTTAAAGTTACGAGATTTTTTTTAATATATATGCAAACATACAAAAGAAGAACATCAATATTTGCATTTTCATTATTCTAATCCTCATAGATATAAAGCCAAATAAATTACGAACATCATAAAAAATTCAATGCAAAATAATTGAATTACATTTTCATAGAACCTTACAAACAAAAAAAATCCAATTCACAGAGCATGGTATAATTTTTAAAAAAACCATTTTCTTTTTATTCTCAGTTAATAACCTTTACAGTAAGACCATTGCTATAAAAAAGTGCTGCTACATTTTAAAGTTTCAATATTTGGTTTTAACAGAAAATTAAAAACAAACTTTTTTAAAATCTTTATTAAAATAAAAGATCAACTTATGTTCAATTAACTTGTTGAAAATATCAACATCTTTCATTTCTAAATAAAATGAAAAAAAAAAAAAAAAATCTACCTACTAATTACTTTAATATTTCAATGTCATATGATCATCTAAGCAATTGCTGCACTTAAATAAATTAGAATCTTTATCAGTCACAATTAAGATACAATTTTTCTTAATCAAATCTTTATAATGCTTGCTCTTGTTAGTAGAGATAAACGTCCGATTCTGGAAAAAGTTATTTCCCAACGGTTTCCACTATTACTCTGCTTCAAGCTATTTTTGATCAACAATGCCTTTCATACTTTTTAGCACATGGTGCCATCTTGTGTCTATCTTTTGATCTCTATATACTCATTATTAAAATTGATTTTCTTATACAGTATATGTATTGTCACTTTCTCATGATATATCACAACTACATCAATTTTATATATTTTGTCTTGAAAGATTTGATGTTTCTAATTTTATATTTTCAATTTACATTAAACATGCTTCTTTCTATTGGTCTTTATTGTTTTCTCTGTTTCTATGAGAGCATAGTGATTGGTATGTTGATAGTGAGTTTATGCATCTAATAAAACTTTTTTTTTTTTTTTGAACAGTAATTCTTTCACATATTGTTGTAGAATTTCAGCCCTTTTTCTATCTGCTTTCTGATTATTAATAGGATCTATCATAGGTATGTGATCTTATGTTTTGTATTCAAATAATGTTATTGAATATGTTCCTTTGTGAAAGATTTGGCATAATTTTCATCTTTTACAGCCAGGTTTTTTTCATTTTGTCCTACATTTTATAAGATTATAACATCAGAAAATATCAATAAGACTTTTTTTTTTTTAACTCCCATCAGCCTTCTGGATGTTTACTGTATGTTGTAAATAATTTTGATGAGACTTGATTCCCTTGCTTGATCCCTTTTCCAATTTTAAACTTATTTTCTTAACATTTCTAGTTTAAGTTTATTTTTTTGTGTGTGTATATTTTAATTATTATTGCTGACATATATAGGATTCAAAAAAAGTGTTCTATGATAGACTTAAAATGATCCATCTAAACTAAATGGAATTTTTGTAATAATCTAACAAAATAATAAACTATCATATATTTTAATTTATTTTTATAACAATATATTATATTAGGGGGCTCCATCCCTATGCCTTCAGCACTGACTAAATTCCATCTTTTTTTTTCCCATAAGACAAAAAAAAAGAAAGCATTAATTATGTTTTTTTTATTTATTTATTTAATATATATTAAATATACACCCACTACATTTTATTCTTTTATTAAATGGTTCAGAGCAAATAATTAATAATTATTTACTTTAGATATCTTGTTTAAATATTAAAAAGTTTTATTTTACTCACACTTAATTCTGAAATCATATTTATTAGAATCTTATAAAAGAAGTGCCAAAAATGTTGATAATAAAGTATTCTTTGCCTATGAGAACAAATTTGAGTTATACTTTTGCCCCACATTAAATAAGTCTGTAACTATTTCATAAAATGTGACTTTTTTCTTTAACATGTCAAATAAATAATTACATTTTTCAGAATACTGAATTTTTTTTTTTTTTTACAAATGCTTTTTTCTGCCAGATTTTTAACAACAATTTTTTTTATATATATAAGAATGGCCATTTTAGTCATTTATTAACAATGTACATTGAGGATTTTTAGCGAAATACATCATTTAGTACTATATCTGTTTCACCTTATCATTTTATATATATAGAATAGATATTAATAAAAATATATTTAAAAGTAGATATTTTTTTTGTGTTGATGTCCCATTAACTAACCCTACTGGAATTTGATCTCATATTCAAAATTCAATCTTTAACTGAAAATACTTTAGCACAAACAATCTCCTACAAAAATAAAATTTTCATTATTTTCTTCAGAAGTGAAAATGCTTCATAAATTTTCTGCAAATAAACTCAGCATATCAAAAATATTTATATATAAAGACCATCAATAAGCAAAAAAAAAAAAACGTTCTTTTTAATATTTTAATTATTAATTTTATAAATATTTTACATCACAAACACCAAAAGAAAATATGGTGTCATGTTTCCTCATTGTTAATAGTTATTCAATTAATAAAGTATTGACGTAGTAAAAGATAGTTATTGAACTAGAGTACAATTTATAAAACTGTTCAAGCAAATTGGTTTAGATCCAAAACTTTAGAATGTTTTGAATTTAGGATTTTAGCTTAAATAGTAAAATAAAGAGTAATGGTGGTTTCTAGATGCACAGCTACAGTATTTCTAGTTTTAATTCCTAACCTCAATAATAAAGTCTGGAAATAGGAATCTATAGCCAGTTATAAAATAGTTTAGGATACTAAAAAAATAAAGCCAATAAATATCACAACAAAAGTTTTTGAGAACATATATTACCATAATAATTTATATTTTTTAAATAGGAACATTATTCCATGTTATTAAACTACTTAGAAATTTTACTATGGATGGCTGAAGACTTGGAGAATGGAAAAGATTGAAACCTGTCCATTAAAGTTTGAAGATTTGCTATCTTAATATAAACCGAGCATTGATTATAAATATGTGCGGGAGATGATGATCTAAACCTGATGAATGCTGGTTCAGCATGAAATATATATACTGGAGATCATTTATCTTTTTTGCATGTATGTGGTAGTGTGTATCAGTTGTATAAAATGGGGTAGATGACAAAAAAGAGCTTGAAAAATCTGGGTTCAAATCTCTATAATTATATTAAAAATTAAACATGAAAAAAAAAACTAAATCAACAGACATCTCAAAGTCATATTTGGATAATATCTAAGTTTTCTATGAATTTTATTTCCATTTTTGTGCTTTAAAACCAATAGTCCATGATATTCAAGACAAATTCAGCAAATAAATTCAGAATTTTTTTCCCAATTGATTGGCCCAAAGCTCACAAATACCAATGCATATTCTGCTAATTGTCCAATACTAGTTGGTAAAAAAATATTCACCATTCTAAACTAAATATTATACAATGCAGATATTGTCACAGTGTGTGTTCTACCTGAATTTGAACAATCTACAAGCTAGATGATGCCATATAGAAGAATTCATAAAAATAATAATAATCCATAAACAAAATGCAAAATAGTAAGTAAAATGAATGAATTTTTTTTTAAAAAAAAAAAAAAAAAGGCAAAACAATTTTAATGACATTATAATGATAAAATTTTTAAAAATTTTATTTGATTTATTACTAATTTCCAAATGATGAACTGATTTTTTTTATGTTTTTAAGATAGCAATGAAATGTTTATCTTTAATGTTTTTAAGATAGCAAAGATTTTTTTCCATTTACCATTCAAATAAGAACTGAAAGATATTTCACTTATTAATGCTAATAAAATATCAAAATGCTTATTGCATTTGTATCAGGATTTTAAAAAATGAAAAAAGAACATTTTATAAAATGTACACAACTGAAAACATACATGCATTTCATAAAATGTCCAAAGCCATAGAGTTTCATGTAATTTATTTAATAAACTTTCTTCAGTAAGTAAAACTATACACAAATGATTCCATAAGTTATTGAAAATTGTGTTAAATCCATAAAAATAAATGCATATATTTATTATAGAATGTTGATCTTGATTTGAAAATAATTTTATTGTTATAATAATATAATAAATTACTTAAAATTTATAGCTCAGTTTTTATTCCTGTGATAAAAGAAAAAATTCTTCACAACTTTAAAAACATTAAAGGTAAACAACATATTCTTATTTTAAAAATATTTAAAAAGCCAATTCTTCATTTTGAAATAATAATCAAATATATATATTAATTTTATTGTTACAGTATAATAAAGATTATATTTTCCAATCCTATTACTGTCATTAAAATTGTTGTTTTTTGAGGAAGGGGGAACAAAGAAATATGTGTATTTTATTTACTAGATTTGTTTTTCCTGAATTCTTCTATATGGCACTATTTGGCAGATAGATTGTCCAAATGCAGACAGAGCACACACTATAACAATACCTATAATGTCATATAGTTTTAGTGCAAGCTTTAAAAAACAACAGTGCAATATGATGAAAATGAAATTAGTTATCTTTATTTTTATTCACAATCTGTGCTTTTGAAAACAAAAAATTTAATTTATTTCCTGTAAAAAAAAATATAATACTGTATAAACTATAAACTTTTTGAAAATTATTATATATAAGTAGTTATATAAAAAAAAAAACATTGAATATTTTACGAATACTAAAAAAAAAAAAAGGCTGCAGAAAGGAGTTTGCTATTAACTGAAAGGAGACCCTTTGATTCCTCTTGGAGGCCTTAAAGGAACCGAGCAGGGCAAATTCCTAATGTCCACTCCATACGTTCTTGTCGTTGCAGCTGTTATTACTATATGTTTATTCATATAGTATACGAACATGGATGGGCTGCTCACCAACACGCATTAGCCAGCGTGGTGAGTTTATTGGCTTTTTACCTCTGAGTTTAAGATCAAGAAACACCATGGTCTTTCTTCTCAGTGCCTGATAAGGCAGAATGAATGTTTGTGTAAATGATAAAGATTTTTCCCAATTATACAATTATGACAGACAAAAATAAAGCATGGCCCTTAATCCCAGGAGGCTGTAAAGTCACCAACCAAGGCAGCGGTTGGTGGCCGAAGGCGGAGGGTGCTAAGAATATCCTGGAGGCGGACCCAGGCTGCCATTTGATGACGACTTTTTATTTAGGTACTTACAACTGCAGATCACTTTCAAGTGAAGGAAGATTGCAAGAATTAGAAGAAGAACTCTCTTATATTAAATGGGATATTATTGGACTTTGTGAAGTTAGAAGAAAAGGTGAAGAGACAATTGATTTAAAAAGTGGACATATGCTCTATTATAAAGGCACAAATATTGGAAATACAAGTGGAGTGGGATTCATTATAAATAAAAAGTGGAAGAACAATATTGTGGAGATTGATGGTGTATCAGACAGAGTGGCAAGATTAGTTATACAACTTAATAGCAGATATCAAATGCAGATAATTCAGGTTTATGCCCCAACAAGTTCTCACAGTGATGAAGTAGTAGAAGATTTTTATATGGATGTACAAAAGGCTTTTGATCAGAGTAAACAACATTTTAAAATTGTTATGGGAGATTTTAATGCTAGAATTGGTAAACAAATGAAAGATGAAAGTGTTGTAGGTAATTTTGGTTATGGTAATAGAAATGAGAGAGGACATAGACTTGTGGAGTTTGCAGAGAAGGAAAAACTTTATATTATGAATTCTTTTTTTGAGAAAAATGTTAGAAGGAAATGGACATGGAAGCATCCAAATGAAGGTACAGCAGAATTGGATTATATTTTGACTAACAGGAAATACATATTTCAAGATTGTAATGTTCTTAATAAATTTAACACAGGAAGTGATCATCGATTAGTAAGGGGTAAGATACATGTTAATGTAAAACTAGAGAGACAAAAATTATTAAGAAAAACTATATTTACAGTTGATATTCCTAATCTTCAGAAACATTCTAATGAATTTAAATTAGAACTTACAAATCGGTTTCAAGTATTAGTAGATTTTGAACATGATTCAGATTTGAATGAAATTAATATGAAAATAACTGATACACTTTTAAAAACTGCAACAAAGATAGCTGATAGAAAAAAGCAGCAATTGACTAATAAAATTTCTACTGAGACTAGAGAACTTATGAAGAAAAGAAGGAATATGAAGATATGCAAGAATGATGCATTAAAAAGAATTGAATATCTCGAATTTTGTAAAATGGTGCGGAAAAGAGTTGAAAATGATATAAGAAAGTATAACTGTGAACTAGCAAGAAAAGCTGTAGAAGAAAATAAAAGTCTTAAGAATGTAAAACAACATTTTGGTATTGGTAGGAAATTTATATCTGCAATAAGGAAAAAAGATGGAATTATTACTAAAAAGAGGGATGACATTATGAAATTGGTAGAAGATTTTTATCAAGAATTATATAGTAATAAAGAACAAGTACCTCCTATATCTATTACATCTTTCGAATTGCCCAGAATTTTAAATGAAGAAGTGAGAAATGCAATTAAATGTATGAAAAAAGGAAAGGCTCCAGGTAATGATGGAATTATAATTGATATATTAAAAGAAGCAGGTGAAGAAACAGAAAAATATTAGCAAAGTTATATACCAAATGTCTAAATGATAAAGATGTACCGGATGATTGGAAGAATGCAGTAATAATATTAATATTTAAAAAAGGTGATAAAGAAGATATTAGAAATTACAGACCTATCAGCCTTTTATCAGTTTTATATAAAATTTTTACCAAGATAATTACAACTCGTCTACAGAGAACATTGGATTTCCACCAACCAAGAGAACAAGCTGGATTTAAAAGTGGTTTTAGTATAGTAGATCATATTCAAGTATTGAGAGAAGTTATAGAAAGGACAAATGAATATGAGTTGTCATTATGTTTTGGATTTGTAGATTATGAAAAGGCATTTGATTCTATAAACATTTCTTCAGTGATTAAAGCATTGGATCATCAAGGTATAGATCCAGGATATTGTCATATTTTAAAGAATATTTATAAAAATGCAACAGCAACAATTAGATTACATAATGATACTGGGAAAGTCAACATTGAGAAAGGTGTAAGACAAGGTGACTCCATATCTCCAAAACTTTTTACAGCAGTGCTGCAAGAAGTATTTTGTGGATTAAAATGGGAAACTAAAGGAGTGAAAGTAAATGGAGATTATTTAAGTCATTTAGATTTCGCAGATGATGTAGTTGTTTTTGCAAATAATGCTTCCGAGCTGCAGGAAATGTTGCAGGAGTTATCAGATGAAAGTAGGAAAGTAGGACTAAAGATAAATGTTAAAAAGACTAAAGTAATGTTTAATCGATTTGCTCAAAATATGAAAATAAAGATTGATTATGATGAATTAGAAGAAGTTAAGAGTTACAAATACCTTGGTCAGATTATTAATACAGATGGAAACATAATAGAGGAAATTAATCATAGAATTAAACTTGGTTGGAGTGCTTTTGGTAGAAATAACTTGATATTAAAAGGAAATATGCCTATGTGTTTGAAAAGAAAGGTTTTTAACAAATGTGTTTTACCAGTTCTTACTTATGGATCTGAGACTTGGACACTTAATAGAAGATCAATACAGAGACTTCAGACCACTCAAAGAAGTATGGAGAGATGTATGTTGGGAGTAACAAGAAGAGATCGAAAACGCAATGTATGGGTAAGAGAACAAACAGGTGTTACTGACCTCATTGAAAAAATTAAAAGATTGAAGTGGAGTTGGGCTGGACATATTGCTAGAAGAGATGATAATAGATGGACAATTGAAATTTTAAACTGGATTCCAAGAGATTGTAAAAGACCCAGAAGGAAACCACATGTAAGATGGATGGATGAAATAAGAAAATGTGTAGGGGTGATGTGGAGAAGAGAAGCTAAAGATCGGAGAAGATGGATTAAACTTGGAGAGACCTTCATCCTGCAGTGGATTGATAATGGTTGATAATGATGATAAAAAAAAAAAAATACTAATCAGGATATTTAAAATGAAAATAAATTAGTATCTTTACAACCATATATGTTTACAACAAGTAGTGCTGTCCTGACTGGTGACAATATTAGTATAAGAGTTGAACTTCAAACTTAATCTTTAGATTCCTGAATATCAAATTTTAAGGCAGTTCTAACCAACTGACTTGGAATCATTTCAGATAAAATTTGACAGCTCAGAAATAAAAAATAAGCACAAAATTATTTACAGATACAATTTTGTCATTAGATGTCAGTATTTTGAATATTTTATTTTTATATAAACTAAAAATCTAGTAAAATGTTGAGATCTAAAGAACTAATTGTCCGTATTTAACTTAATGTCCTTTAAAAATAAGAATATGTTTATAAAAGTAAAAACTATCACACACACCCATATATATAAAATCTGTTCCAAAATGATCTATATACCTTTCACATTAATTACATATTTTCATATCTTTAACTTTACATTTTAAACTTAAATATAAAATCAATTAAAATTTCATTTATCTCTCCAAGCAAAAATATTTTTAAATTGCTTTGCTTTAAAAATATTCAACCAGTTTGCTTTAAAAATATTCAATCAGAATTATTTTTCTTCAATAATATTTTTTTCTTACATTAAGTGTTCCTTTGTTTTCTTAATATCTAATTATTTTTTGTCTAAAGTTTTATCTCGTGACTCATAACTAGAGTGACCAACTCTTGATTAGCCAATTTTGGGATAGCAACCTTAAAAGGTTGAGACAAAACCAGAAAAATCGAGCAGACTCCATTGACACATTAGTTTACAAAATATTTTTTGAACTATTAATGTATATGCATATTACTTCTTGATAATCATATATAGAGTGATATATCTTGAACTAGCAAGGAAAGCAGTAGAAGAAAATAAGTCTCAAGAGTATAAAACAACATTTTGATATTGGTAGGAAATTTATATCTGCAATAAGAAAAAAAAATGAAATTATTACTAAAAAGCAAGATAACATCATGAAATGGGTAAAAGACTTCTACCAAGAATTATATAGTAATAAAGAACAAGTACCTCCTATATCTATTATATCTTCAGAATTGCCCAGTATTTTAAATGAAATGAGACATGCAATTAAATTTAGGAAGAAAGAAAAGGCTCCAGGTAATGATGGAATTATAATTGATATATTAAAAGAAGCAGGTGCAGAAATAGAAAAAAATTTAGCAAAGTTACATACCAAATGTCTAAATAATAAAGATGTTCCAGATGATTGGAAGAATGCAGTATTAATATTAATATTTTAAAAAGGTAATAAAAAAGATATTAGAAATTACAGACCTACCTTATACAAAAAATTTATCAAGATACTTACAACTCATCTACAGAGAACATTGGATTTCCACCAACCGAGAGAACAAGCTGGATTTAAAAGTGGTTTTAGTACAGTAGATCATATCCAGGTACTGAGAGAAATTATAGAAATGGCAAATGAATATGAGTTGCCATTATGCTTTGAATTTGTAGATTATGAAAAGGTATTTGATTCTATAAACATTTCTTCAGTGATTAAAGCATTGGATCATCAAGATATAGATCCAGGATAGGTCATATTTTAAAGAATATTTATAAAAATGCACAGCAATAATTAGATTACATAATGAAAACTATGAAAATCAACATTGAGAAGGGTGTAAGACAGGGTGATTCCATATCTCCAACACTTTTTACAGCAGTGCTGCAAGAAGTATTTTGTGGATTAAAATGGGAAGCTAAACTAGTGAAAGTAAATGAAGATTATTTAAGTCATTTAGATTTTTGCAGATGATGTAGTTGTTTTTGAAAATAATGCTTTAGAGCTGCAGAAAATGTTGCAGGATTTATCAGATGAAAGTAAGACTAAAGATAAATGTTAAAAAGACTAAAGTAATGTTCAATGGATTTTCTCAAAATATAAAAATAAAGATTGATTATGATGAGTTAGAAGAAGTTAACAGCTATAAATACCTTGGTCAGATTATTAATACAGAAGAAAACATAATAGGTGAAATTAATCATAGAATTAAACTTGGTTGGAGCGCTTTTGGTAGAAATAACTTGATACTAAAATAAAATATGCCTATGTGCTTGAAAAGGAAGGTTTTTAATAAATGTGTTTTATGAGTTCTTACTTATGGATATGAGACTTGAACACTTAATAGAAGAGCAATACAGAGACTTCAGACCACTCAAAAAAGTATGGAGAGATGCATGTTAGGAATAACAAGAGATCAAAAATGCAATATATGGGTAAGAGAACAAAGAGGTATTACTGACCTCATTGAAAAAATTAAAAGAATGAAGTGAGGTTGAACTGGACATATTTGCTGGAAGAGATGGTAATAAATGGGCAATTGAAGTCTTAAACTGAATTCCAAGAGATTGTAAAAGACCCAGAAAGAGACCACATGTGAGATGGATGGATGAAATAAGAAAGTGTGCAGGGGTGATGTGGAGAAGCTAAAGATCAGAGATGGATTGAACTTGGAGAGACCTTCATCCTGCAATGGATTAATAATGGTTGATGATGATGATTTTAAAATAAATAATATTAATCAATTAAATACATAGCAATTATACACAGAAAATAAAAAGCAATGAAAAATCATTATAAAATATAATTTTCTGCTTACCACACAAATATAATAAAAGTCTAACAATAAAATTCTATAAGTAATTAAACAAATACCAAATTAAATATGGCTATACAAAAGCAAACAATTTCATTAATAAACAAAAGCTATGATTTTTTGTCATTAAATTGAAACTAAAATAATCACTTCTTTAATCAAATAGTGGCTATGAAAATAAAAATGAGAAATATTTCAAATTTTTAAATTACATTTTCTGTCTGTATGTGCTTCACACATTTAAGCATAAACTGACTAATTGTTTTTATTTCAATTCAATCCTTGCAATCAACTTCCAATGCTAAACATGTTTTGTTATTTCCAAGAACATGTTTCATATAAATTATGATGTAGCAGCACACTCACATATACTAATTAATTAAAAACTCATATTTTGTTTATGTTCAAAAATTTAAGAGAAATAAACTTTGAAGATATAAATAGAGATTTTATTTAAACTTTGCATGCATATTCATCTTATATTTCTTACTAATTTATTTAGATTTATTACTATATTTAATATTATTTTTTATTTTATACTAATAAATCAAAATAAACAGTAGAGCTGAAAATCCAGAATATCCTGCAAAATTCAGGACATTTATTGCCCTAGCTATAATATACTTTTTTTTTAATAAAGTACATTTCAAAATTAACAAGCAAATTTTCAGCACTTCAGGGTTATATTTAATACTAACCAAATGTATAGCAATAAAAGCTTATTTGGGAAATTTTAATCTTTCCATTGCAACTTTATCACTCATCAATTTTCTAAATATTTAAATGGATTAATTAGTATTATACAATTTCCAAATATTTCTCATCTCAAAAACATTTTATCTTTTCATGTTAATCACCATTTTCTAAAATTTAATATCACTATCTTCAAGCATTAGCATATTTTTTTTTTTTAGTCTTTAACAGTTCTTAGATATATATAAACTAGCAACAAATTCCATTAATTATGTAAATAATTAAATGCAATTTTGATATCACATGAAATTTAATTTCAATTTCAAAATTAACAAGCAAATTTTCAGCACTTCAGGGTTATATTTAATACTAACCAAGTGTATAGCAGTAAAAGCATATTTGGGCAATTTTGAAATTGAAATTAAATCTACTTCTATGTCAAAGTTATATTTGATTATTTACAAATATTAAATATAAAATTCACATTTTTGCCATTTCCTTATCTTATTGAATAATTTTTGTTTCGTATACCTATCCAATAAATAATTCTTTCCCCTTTCCCAACTTTTTTTTTTTTTTTACTTCAACTATTCAAGCTTTTTTTCTTTCCAAAGTAAGCTACCTATTTCAAAATTAATACTAGTACCTTTTATAAATCCAAATACTGAATAATAATCAGGTAGTGCTACTCTTAGTATCCTAGAATCCTCCAACATGGCAAGAAATGTAATGCAATTAACTCAAAGTCTAAAAAGTTGTCTATGATTTATATACTTATGATACAATTCTTTTGGAACTATTGTAGATTTATCATTATTAATAAATACTGTTTCAAGAAGGCATCAAAATTTAAAAAAGTGAAGAGCAAGAATGAAACATTTGTGTACTATTCATATAATCCTGGTATGAAAAATATTTTTTCAAACAATAATATCCTAGGATTTTTATATACTATCAGTTTATGAAATTACAATTTTTTCTGAGTTGAATACCATACTATAGAGTGATATATAAAAGATTTTCCATTTTTAATCAATAATTTTTGAAAATAATTTGATTACTAATTTTCATATTATATTTTATATATACATAAATCAGCAAACTTCACAGTTACTATGTAAAATGTCAACGTTTAGGGTTAAAATGCATAAAAACAGAATTCTCAATGCTAGAATTGTGGAATAATTATTTTTCTTAAAAGTTCTACAAATTTTCAAGTAAAATTTTAAAATATTTATTTTTAGTATTTAAATGTAAAAATGTTTATCTTAGACTAATGTTATAATATCATATGAAAGTATTTATTAATCTGTCTTAGAAAATTCTGTATTTTTTTTTTCTTGAATTAGTTCATTCTTTAAAATAGAAATAAATATTTTTTACTCTTTACTTTGAAATATATTGAACATATCATAATATCATAAGCCAAACTAGTTTACCTGCTTTAACCTATATAGTTTAGTACAATAATAAAATGGCAGATTCAAGAGCTACATGTCAAAGTAAAATAATAAAATATTTTCAGTTTAGTTAACCTACCATAAGGGTATTTATTTTAAAAATGTAAACTTACAGTTTTTATTAGTTGTAACAGAAGATGATCTATTTCTGTATTAACAAAATATCCCATAGTCTTTAGCTTTAATTGCAAACTATGATTTTAAATAATTACAAATGGTGTTCAGGAAGTAATATACATAATGATAATTGAAATTACTAAATAATAACAAATAAAAACAAAAGATACTTATGTTTTCAAAAAGAAAATTTAATTAATATCATAAGAACTTAATGATTATAAACAAGGATGAGAGAAATAATTACTGTAGTATTTCCTCCAGCTGTGAAGAACTATTAGCAAAAACAATTGCATCAACTTCAAAATCTAAATAACTAATTTACATTTACTATTTTGCTTCGAAAATTAATTCACAAACAATTATGAAAAATTATTATAAAAAGTTTTGGCAAATGGAATAATCCTATTATACATTCTTATCATATAGGCTAAACATTGCATTGTATTTCAATAAATATTTTTCAAAATTTTACTATTCTGATTCTATGTCATGATGCTTCAAAACTTTGATTAAAGCAGACATGCTTGTAGAATCAATTGTTGTTTTTTTTATAATCTGCAAATGGAAAATTGGCAACTCATACATAACTTCTGTAATGCTATAACCATTTTTAACTATTTTTTCTTTGGGTTTATTTGAGTCTCAAGTTCTCTGGAGATAGTTTGTAATGATCTTTGATATGTACATCATATATAATAATAGGTCTGTAATTTTTTTTTTTTCAATTAGAATATATTTTTATCATTTAAGTCTTTTAGTATGATTTTGCCACAATTTACTTTCTCTTTCTTCTGTTAACTAATTACAGTGATTTCAAATTTCATGAAGATTTTCTATTCTTTACAGAATTAATTGCATGACTCATCATATAAGGAATCATTGAAGTTTATGCTGTAATCCTTAAATTGTAATGTTAGATATAAATTATATTGTGAGAATAGTAGTCAGTGAAAAACTTTCAACCATAGTGAGCAATTGTTCCACATGGTCATATAACTGTTATTTCATCTACCTCTGGGAGAAAATTTAACACACATTTGTATCTTTTAATTTAGAGTTCATGACATTTCAACTGATGCTATTGTTATAAGGACTGCTTTCTGTTTTTTAATTACTATATAGATCTTTGAATTGTTTTTAGTAACAATACCATTTTTCTATTGCTGAAATATTTCTAATACTATGATGGTACTTTATATATTTGAAATTTTTATTTTTTTCTATAACTCATCTTGCTAATTTTATGTTTTTTTAAAGTCATCATTAATAATTTCCCTTTTTATTTTATAAAATCCCACAAACATAATAATGAAAGAAAAGTATTCACTTTAAAGGTATTTATTTATTATACTACTTTATGGAAAACTTTTGATAGAAATGATATTTTAATATAAAAAAATATGTGTATGTGAATGAAAAAGATGCCTTCTATTAATTATTACTTATGGATCTGAAACAGAATGTTTCCATTTAACAAAACATAAAGTGATTATGTTAGAATTAACAAGGAGGTATCAAAAATATGTAAACGAAAATAGTAGGTAATAACTGATATCACTAGATAAACTAAGAGGTTGAAATAAAAATGGTCTGGATATAAAACAATTGGACAACTGAAGTCCTAAATGACCTAGACAAATCACATTGGGAGGGAGTACTGGGTAAGCTTCATTCTCCAGTGATCAATAATAATTAAAAATAATAAAATTGATATAATGTATAGTTGATATGTTAGAAAATTTTTCAATTAAGTATAAGACTAATCTCCAAGTAAACCTTTCCCTCAAAAAACATTGTTTTCAGAATACATATGGAACTAATAATAAGTATTAATGTGTTCCATCCATGAAACATATAAAAAAGAGTATTTGAAAAATAATGAACAATATAAGAAACTGATTGGTTGTCTCGCCGTCCCCCTCCTCCGCAAGTAAAAAAATTATTATAATTAGAAAGGAATATTTAATCTCGAGGTATGTTTCTCAGAAATGGAAAAAATTATTATAAGAACACACAATGAGCATTTTGGTAAATATATTTATATATAAAAAAATTGTGGATGTACAAAAAATTGATAACAATGTCAAATGTATGCCATTATTGACAAAAAAAAAGGAAGCTTTCTAGCATGGTAGTTAGTATATTTGCTTATTATGGCATGACCAGATGAATCGTAAATTTTTCTAAAGTTGTAAGTAAATTTAGAATTTTTCTTGCAGATAGCTAATAGATAAATGGCTAGTAAATGAATATATTTTATAATTATTATTATCTGAGGAGTAAAGGTACTATGTTAATTTAGAGTGATCAGGTAAAACATTGATGCCCTAACTATAAAAACAAAAATATAACTTTAATATAAGAGATAACTATGATTGCTGACAGGACAGATGTCATACTTCTACAAGCTGTAATTTATATTTACTTTTATTTTTATTTGACCAAAAGTACTACACTAAATTCGATAATCTACAAAAATGGATAAAAACTACTTTAAATTAAAATATCATTTGAAAAGAAACTTTTATAAGTGAAGAAAAAAATAATAGAAATACATTTGACAAAGTTATTATTTATTTTAAGAAATATATATATATATATATTACTTACTATACACTAAAAAGTCAAAAATTATTGTTTTCTTCACCTGCAGTTGGGGTTTTTATATTTAACTTGAAATATGTGTGGAGTGTCAGAAATTAATTAATTCAATCATTAATTATAAAAATTGATGTTTGAATTAATTAATTTTTGAACACCTCAAGTTTTTATTTCAAATCAAATATAAAAACCCCAACCCTAGTTAATGAAACAATTAGTTTTGATTTAATCGATAAAAGCAAGATGTACCACTCTCATGCAAGATAGGGATTTGTGGAGAGAAGTAATCGTAAACATATGACCAAAGATAAGTAAGATCCCCAAAATTCACATTTCGTGCTGAACCAGCACTCATCAGTTGGCCCATATCATATTCTCTTATACATATCTTTATCATGTTCAGTATATATAGATAATTACTACAAAAGTGATGAGTCAAACTTACTGCCATCACAACTTTGACACAAATCATTTGATGGAAATATATTAATAAATTTTTATTAGTCTTTCATTAGACTAGAGACTATTCATTTAATCGATAATATTTCTGTAGTGTAATTTTCACTATATACCATTCTCATGCAAGATAGGGACTGGTTTCTATCCGCTTTTACCACTTTGTGGAGGGATGTAATCATAAACACATAGTCAAAGACATGTAGAACAGATGTATGATTCCCAAGATGCACATTTTGTGCTGAACCAGCACTCATCCATTGGCCCAGATCACATTCTCTTACACATATCTTTATCATTGCTCAGAATATATAGATAGAGAATTACTAATTTAATTGATGTGTTTGGCAAACACTTGATGGAAGTATATTAATTATTTTTATTAGTTAATTCATTAGACTAGAAGTTATCCATTTAATCGATAGTATTTCTGCAGTGTAATTTTCACTACACCACTCCCTCACACAGAAGGGATTATAATAATTCTTATCTATATATACTGAATAATAACAAAGATATGTGTAAGAGAATGTGATCTGGGCCAACTGATGAGTATTGGTAGAGCATCTTAAGCTATATACACTTTTTCACATGTCTTTGGTCATTTTGATGATAAGGTGTTAAAAGTGGATAGAAACCAGTCCTTACCTTTATGAAAAAGATGTAGTGAAAATTACAGAAATATTATTGATTAAATGGATAATCTCTAATATAATGAATGACTAATAAAAATTATTAATATTCTTCCATTAACTGGTTTGTGTTAAAGTTGTGAAAGCATTAAGTTTGACACATCAATTAAACTGTAGCAATTATCTATATATACTGAACAATGATAATGATATGTGTAAGCGAATATGATCTGCCCAACTGATAAGTTCTGATTCAACATGAAATGTGGATCTTGGGAATTATGCATCTTTTTCACACGTCTTTGGTCATATGTTTATGATTATACCCTCCAAAAGATGTTAAAAGCAGATAGAAACCAGTCCCTATTATCAATGAGAATGATGTAGCAAAAATTGCATTAAAGTCATTAAAAAAAATTATTAATTAGTTTTGATTTTGTTTATTGCACTGTAAATAAATGCATTTATTATAAAATATTTCATGTATATATTATTTTTAACTTTTTAATATTCATTCAGTAAAAAAGAAGCATTTATTATAAAATATTTTTTAAACATAGAATTTTTAACTTTTTAGTATTGGAATATTTTTCATGATTATTGCAATTTTAATTAAAATAAAGAATAAAAACAATGTCAAAGTCTGTGTAAATATTTGAAAGGAAATACATTAAAAATCTATTCCAATATTATTTTGTTTATGAAAGTATTTTTTAAAAAAAAAGACTTTTACAATCATAAAAGATTAAAATTTCATACACTTTTTTAAAAAGCAACTTTTACAATTAAGGGAAATTAATTTAAGATTTGTTTTTATTTCTATTTAAATTTACCATAAATACTTTTTAATGTAAACTTTTTTAAAACATATATAGATATACTATCCTCTTATGTGCATCACTGACAACTAACTGAAATATTAACATATTTGAAATTCAGTCTGCCAGTACTCTCACATTAAATAAATGAGCAGACAACCTGAAATATTTCATTGTTTTGCTGTATTGATACTGATTTCTAATATACATTCAAAATTTGAAGGAAATCCATTTGATAAAAAACAATCGAAAATTGGTGTAAAAAAAATATATAGTCTTTAAATAATAAAAGTAAAATTAAATATAAGAATTATAATGATTCTATACAGTAAGCATAATTTGAATAAATGCTTTAATTTAATAAATAGTAATTTTAACAAAATGATTATAAAAAAAAATTTAAAAAATACTTAGAAATCATAAAGTTGCTAAATATATTTTCTTTTTTCTAATTCTGTTTAAAAATAGTAATTTATTTTCCATTAATTTTAATCCTATTTAAACAGAAGCATTTTATTATACAAGTGACATTTATATAATATCATAAAAATTAATGATTACAACATATTTTATTCATCTCAAAACTCATTTACAAAAGTGGCAAAAAGTACTTGTGAAGGAATTGATAACATGAAAACTAGATAAAATAATAATAATAATGTAATTAAAACTTTTTAAAAGTAACTTTTACAATTAAAGAAGAATTAAAAATAAAATGCAATTAACTAATGATAAGAATACATTAAATAAAATCTTTAATCTAACTTTTAGTTAAACCACTAAACATCACATGATCATTAGATGAGTAGGCACTAGATAGGGATTTTATGCACAAGCCTAGCATCCACTGATTACTCTGGTTGGAGAGTTTTGCCTGTTTTACTAACTTTTAGTTTATAAATTTCAGAATAGTTTGAAAGAAAAAACTAAAAACAATGTATATAAGGAATTCATTATTTCAAAATCTGCTGATTCAGTACCTTAGTTAAAAATAAATAAAAATTTCAAAATTGGTAAAAAAGGAAATTTTAATTTTTCAATGCAAAATGCAAAAGGTAGCATTATGATTAAAAAACATTATTAAAAAAATAGATGCTAATCTCTATATAGATAAGCATGCTTGTAATTTAAAAATTTAACATTATGTAGACATAATATCTTTTGCATTTCAGCATGAGCATCAATTCTTATTGCAAGAATGAAGGAGCATACGTTTTATATTCTGAGACAACATAGTTTTTAAATTAAATTCTACTATAAATATATTAAAAATACATGTACTATATTTAAGGGTGTATTTAACCACATTTGTTTAGTAAATGTTTGCTGATGAAATGTAAAAAATACTATCTATATATTTTGGTATCAGTTCAGATCAGAACTAAGTGATGCAAATATGAAGGATCTTGTTTTATTACCAAATATTTATGGTCATTTTATTTGTAGAATAAACATTGACCCCTTAATTATCTTAATATACTTCAATAGAATTTATTTGTTAACAGCAATAAACAAATAATTATTTATAGAATTGGCATATTACATGTATATATGCATTCATGTATATATATATCATTCCATTTCTTATAGTCATTTTTTATAATTTATTTATAATTGATTAAGACACATTTATATACATATAATTACACATATATATTCACCCAGAAATGCATATATAGTAAGGATTCATAAGTAATAAAACTGAGATCAATAGTAATACTAAAAGACATCTTATAGAGAAGACTAATATTTATAATACGTACCTTAGAATATAATATTATTATTATATCCCACATGGATTTAAACAAAGTTTACAATAATTTATGAAATTATTTTTTAGATGTTTATTATAGTAAATGTCTACTTTTGCTTTTATAAAGCTTGTTAAATAATTCAACTGGCCTCCAAAAAGATTTGGCACAATTTCAAAGGAATACATTAGATATTCTTGTAATTTTTTTTTTTTTTCTCATACCATTTTATAGTTGTTATGCAATTAGATATGTCAATGTTACATTGTAATTATTGTATAAAAGTAATAGATCTTTAAAATTCTAGTTAATGATTCATCAACAATTAATATAACAAGAATATGAATCTATTAGTGATTATGAAAAATATATATAAAAAATTGAATAATTAGTAGAAGTGGCAGATAAATATATGTATTTTAATATATGGAGCAAAAAAATATATATATTAAGATATCTCTTTAAGAAGAATAAGATGTATAATTGATTATAAAAGAAGTCAGTGATTATTGTAGAATTATTAACAAATGATGACAGATGATACCAGTGTTGATTTTATCAAATTTTGTTCGTCCTTCCTTGTTTGATTAAAATTTTCCTAAAGATTTTAATTTCATTTGCACAAAGATGACAATTAAAAAAATAAACATATGAAAATATTAAACATCAATGGAAACCAGCCCCAAATAAGAAGATGAAATAGTATCAATTTTAATATTATAGAATAGTATTTACTATCCAAAAAAAAAAAAATGTCCCACACTGTCAAAGCAGAAGGATCCAAATAAATCATTGCCAGCCTTTACCTCTAATCAATATAATCCTGCATAACAAAACTGAATAGAATAAAAGATTAAACAACTCTCACAAAACAAAGAACCATCAAACAGTCCTTTATATAAAGATGATAAAAAAGATAAGTTTGTCAATTTCTGGTTGATGAAAACTTGAATGGTTTTTCTATTCTTGTTTACTTTTTTTCTAAAAATAGCTACATCAATATCAATTGGCTAGTTAAATTAAATATGACTGGTTATCTGAAAACAAAAATCCCTAACCTAATCAAACTTTATCTGAGCTGGATTCAAACCAAAGTCATTAAAATTGTAGGCAGATAAATTATATTTATAGTATGAGGTCCTACAGAATAGATAATAAGTATTACTTTAATAAAACCATGCTGTGTAAGACTAATCCTTAAATATTTTTGATAATGCTGGTAATATAGAGATAAAATGAGAGCTAATTTGAAAATTTTCTTATTAACTAACTGGGAAAATGCCAGTAAAATTTTTTACTCTTAATGGCACATTAGAAGTATCAAAAATTATGGTGATAGAAATTCTACTTAATCTTTAATATCAAAATTAAATGTTCAATATAATTTGTTTGTTTGGTTTTTTTTCCTATTTTTTAAACATTTTTAATTTTATATTCTTAATAAATTATTAGCTTATAAAATATTTTATTTTTTATTTCCTTACTTATCTACGGAAGATCTATTAGCAAAGTAATTTTTAAAATATCTGATATGCTTGTCAAAATATAGATAGATTCAAATATTTTACAAATCAGTCCTTGTAATTCATATAAGCTTTCTTTGAAAGTTTCTAGAAAAACTTGAGGTTAATCTGAATCTATAGTTTCATATTATTTTAAGATCAAATTTTGTAATCTGCTTTATATCATATATCCCAGACCGCAGTTTTAACAGCTATTGGCTGTCTGAAAGTAATAGTAAGGCGCATGTGGAAGAATAGCAACCTTCCAGTCATTACTAATTTAATAACAACATGCGATTTAAACAAAATATTATTTATCATATATCTTTAAGCACACTATTTAAATACGAATTACTTATACTATTCTTAAAACATCTAATATATATTAAAGCCAATGTGGCAATTTTATGATTATTTACATAACAATAGTAATATCTTCAAAATAAGACTAGTCAATGTTTTTGTAATTTCCATTGTAAAATTATAATTCCACAAATTGTGCAGATTAAATTTCCAGATTGATTACAAAATATTAAATTAAGTAATTTGCTTCTTTATACCTCTATTTTCATCATAATGATGTAATCTAATACAGAAATTCATTCATTGCCCTGTGTATATTAGAATAGGACAGAATGACCAATTTATGAGCTAGGTTCCCCAGATCAATTCTCTTTTAAGTAAAAAAAAAATTGATTCTATCAACTGCATAAAAGTGTATACTATATGATATGATCTCCCAAACAATTACCATATCATTTTATCCAAATTTTGTTCCAGTATTAGTATAGTATTTGAAATCATACTCCCTAAAACCAGAATATTGAAAACAGTCAACATTAAAATATTATCTACTTTAAAAATTGTCAACCACAAAGATCAATTGTTGAAATACAATTCTTTTGTTAAATTAAATGCTAAATAAGTATATCAAAATAATATTATCAAGATTTATAATTGTATTTCAAACTAAACAGACTCAATTATATAGTTTGCAACAATCATTTAATTACACAACAGTGACTTTTTTAACTGCAATTCTAATTTCTTCCATCTTTTTCTCTAGTAAAATCATTTTATCTTGCCTGAAAATATTAAAATATTCCATACAATAGAGGGCTATTCAATCTTTAATAATCCAATGGTGACATTTAAAAATAAAAAAAAAGATTTATCTAAAGGCCACATTCAAAATAATTGCAGAGTACTACCATTAGTCAGGTTTAGCAGCATTTCAAAAATATAAAAAAGAAAAGTTATGGTGTTTATAGAAATTTTTATTGAAACAATAGCTAAAGTATAATAATTGTTTATAATCAATATCAAGAAATAAGCATTTGATTCAAATTGCTATTTTAATTTTTCATTTGAAAAAATCTAAACCTCTACATGGGCCACACATACCCTTATTATGAAATACATATGCACAAGTCACATTTCCATGTCACACAAAAAAAAACACACACACACACTGATATAAATGTTTATTTTAAATCCAATAATTGTATGTATATTGAATTTCATAAAAACATATTAGACTTTCATTTTTACAATATATATATTATCATCATTTCAAAAAGACATTAATTTATGTATGGCAGATAATGACATATAAATCCTCAATTATTTTTTATCATTCTGTTAATTTCAAGATAGAAGAAGATAGAAGAAAAACATCCCTAAAATAAGTATTTTACCATTCAAATCAATTTCAATTTAATATAAAACTGTAAATTAGATAACCTGATCTTAAAATATAAACCATTAAAAATTTATTATTACTATTATCCTCCATAATTCTTATTATTACTTTCAAATTATAGCTTTTTACTTATATTTTTTTACCACTTCATTAACATAGTTTCTTTTAAAGTACAAATTATTCTTTTTTTATTTTATTTTGTTAATTAGATTGGACAAAACTGCAATTTTTCAAAGGCAATTTTTTCATTTACTATTTTAATAATTAAATTGAAACAGATTGTAATTCATTTCCTTTGAAAATTAACATTTGTTATAATAATAATATATATATATATATCACAACCATTGTCAATCATTAATAAATAGATTGTAAATAAGCAATGCCAACAAAAAAATGAGACAAAAAAAAAATTAAAAATGAATTTAGTAGTAGCTATTCAATCCAAATCTGTAAATCATAAAAATATCATATATTTGATCCTTTATTTATTTGATATCATGTGATATTATCTTTTACCTCTTTATATAAAGTTCAATAATTTGTTTTTTGTTTTTTTTTTTGTTATTGTTATTATCCACACAAAATTGTGCATATTCTTATTTCATATGAACTAATTCAATTAAATATGTTCATCACGGTTGACATATTTAACATGTCCTGCATGATTTAATGGAAGAATGACTGACTCAAAAGCTAAATGTCCCTAAATTAAAGTCCAACTATCACTTCCAATGCCCAAATGAAACATATCCAATTATTTATATTTTATAGATTTAGAATAATGTGAATTCTTTTATGAGTGGTAAATCACTTTATTTACTATACTTCAATGCTCTCTATTATAAGCTTAAATAATCAACAAAATGAAAATATTAGTGCTACTATCTAGTGTCCATAAATATTCAAGCTTATAATGCATAATGTCTTTGAGCAGAGTGAATAGCATGAATTTGCTGCTCTTAAAAGCACATCTTAAATGTAAGCAAAGAAAATCATATGATGCTTTATTTATTAATAGCTTTTACATATAACTCGGAATAATTTTTAAAGAGAGTAATTAAATACATCAAAATAACTAATTTCTAGAATTATGCACATCTGTCTAACATAACTGTAAATTTGTAAAATGTTTTTTTAAAAAAAACTACGTAAAAAAAATAAATATAATCACAAGGAATATGAATTCCAAAATAATGAGATGAACAGAGTAGTTAATGAAATATATGAGCTATATGTCTTGTCAAAGTCAATAGTTATAAAATTAAAAAAAAAAAGTTACATACTTCAAATCACCACATGGAAGTAATGAAATTGTCATTCTAATAGTGCAAATTCCAAACAATATTTAAATGAACACTATTTGACTTTTATATTCATCACAAGTTACCATTATGAATAAACCCAGCTTATTTAAATTTACATTTCCTATCATTGCATTCACTGCAAACTATTTTTATTTTGCTAGGATTGAAAATATGATCAAATAAATGTTCATGATCCAAAAACCCTGATGACTTGAATCCAACTTAATTTTATTGTAACAATATACATGCTATCTAAGTCTTACATTGCTCTAAATTTACAATTTTAACAAGTATAAGAAATTAAAACATTAGTAAAATTCAATATTAGAGATGGGAAAAAAGATATTGCAGGCTTCCATGAAACACAGTGAATGTACTCAAAAAAACATAACAAAAAAAAAATTATTTTTTTTAATTCTCAAAGTCAATCTTAGCATCAAAAGCAAAACAAAGTACTAGGTGCTCCTTTGACCTGTAATTTATCAGGAGCTGCATAGTACATACCAAGAGTCAACAAAAAAAAAAAACGATTTACTGTAAAAAGTATATTAAATAAAAGCATGAAAATAATACATATTTAGCGACCAAACCAATACAGAATGAATGTCTCTTTTCATATTTCATGCTGAAACTAATTTAAGATGAGAAGTTAATTGAAAGCAATAAAATAGTGATTTAGCAAGCACATAATATAAAAAGTAATCTGTAAGAACGTAATTGATAGTAATAAATATATCGAATGAAAGCAATCTATAACAAATGAAATGCAGATATACGGCAAATCCAAATCAATAAAAAAATGCCAAAAAGCATTTCCTTTATGGCAAGAACTGTATTAAATAAAAACATGAAATAATTTGTTTTAGCAAGCAAAAACTAATCCATGATAATAAATGTGTTAGACAAAGCAATTCATAAAAAATGAAACTTCAAAAAACAATCAATATTGAGAAAAAATGACAAAAAAATGCATCAAAAAATCTACACAACAAAAACATACATTTTCTTAAAATGTAGGCAGCCATTTCACATTCTATTATTTTCACATTGTTAAAACTGGATGTCATTATAATAAGAGAACTTGTGATAGTATTCAATCATGTTCATTTCATCAATTGATAAAACTGCCACTTTTTCTTCACCAATTATTAATTTGCACTTTATATTAAAATATTGAGTTTTATTGCCAAAATAACATGCAATGAAGAAAAACTGTTGGTACTTTTGCACCAATACAACCTCTTGAATAACTGTGCTACTGTTGAGCTTTGCAACCAATGCAGTTCTGGCATGCAGGAAAAAAAAACTTGATGGGAGAATTTACTAGTTTTATAGTATCCATGAAAGTAATGACATTCAATTCTAATTAGGATTGGTAAAGGTTTTTCCATTATGCTGACATGAATTGGAAAGTACACTATAACTTAACCTTCTGTGACATTTTAGCATGTGTATTTTTCATCTTGGACATGCCACCAATAACAATTACAAGATTTTTGGAAAAATCATCAAATAGTTTTACCAAATGGTATAACATGTCAGCCATAACTTTAGTCAAAGAAAGAAATCAGATGGTGGTGACAAAGGAACTTCCTGTTGAAACAAATGAAGCTAAGTTTACTAGCATCAGGATTCTGACAAGTGATTTGCCCCCTTCCTCAAAAAATTATAACTCACAAATTACCAGGGTGGTGCTAGACTAGATAGCCTCTGGTCTTCAGTTTGAACAATGATTAGACTGCCATCAATTTCTAAGTACCATAATGAGTTAAAACCAATCTGCTTCCTATCATTAAAAGGAAATTCATGCTAAATTCAGTGATGCATTCTGACAAATAACCAGTTTATGTAAATTGGTACTTTAATATTAAAGCTGTAGCATGGAGCATGTATTAGACCTACTGCACCTGTTCACATTTGTATCAATCTGCTGATAACTTTGTTGTGATCTGACCAAAATAACGTGTACATGGATCTTGTACACGACTTTTTTTGGCAAAAAAAAAAGAACATGTACACAGATCTTGTACATGGTATTTTGGCAAGAATTACAAAGTTATCGGGAGATTGATATGAATATAAACAGGTGCAGAAGGTCTAATACCTGCTCCATGTTGCAGGACTAAAAATAAGTAAAAGTAAAAAAAATAGTAAAACAGAATATAGATCATTTTCAATAACAAATGCATTCAAATATCTATGGTATTTAACATTAACAAGTTTCCAAAAACAAAAAAAAAAATGTGACTTTTACAAATATGTACGACATTCAACATTAACAAGTTTCAAAAAAAAAAAATGTGACTTTCATAAATATGTACGACTTTCAACATTAAAAAATTTCAAAAAAAAATGTGACTTGCAATACTAACAACTTTTAAGAATGACATTTAAAATAAAAAATAAAATGTGATTTGCGATATTACAATAATGATGCCATTAATCAAAAAAAAATTAGTTTAAATATACACCAAACAAACAAACAGTAAATGATTTTGATTTTTAAGTAATTTGGATAAAATACATTAACTATATTCCTACGACACTTACCATGTAATATATAACAGAAATTTACATGTTAAAACCAAAGTTTTCACATTTACTATTACCACAGAAAATGGAGATCTACAATCGACTTTCACAAATATGTACGACTTTCAACATTAACAAGTTTCAAAAAAAAAAAATGCAATTTTCAACACTAACAACTTTTAAGAATGACATTTAAAATAAAATGTGACTTGCGATATTACAATAATGATACCATTAATCAAAAAAATAGTTTAAATATACACCAAACAAACAATAAATGATTTTGATTTTTAAGTAATTTGGATAAAAATACATTAACTATATTCCTACAACACCTACCATGTAATATATAACAAAAATTTACATATTAAACCAAAGCACAGAAAATGGAGATCTATAGTAAAAATTTTCTCTCTGAAAATATGATTGCAAAGTATGCTGGGATTTTCAGAGAAGTGCTAATAAACGTCTTTTTTTTTTATAAAGAAATTAAACCAAAAGTACAAAAAAAAAAAAATGCATATTAATTATTAGACTTTTATTACGTTTTTATTTATCCTGGCTCTTGTCAGAAAGAAATGTAAACAATATCCGAAAATGTCGAAGTATTACAAAAAAAAAGATCACATTGATAAAAAAAACATGTTTTCATGTATACTCATAAGGATTATTTTTTTTCAATTTGATGTCATCACGATATTAACATTTATTGTGGGTGTAAAAAGGCCTCCTATCTCCCCTACGTTGCAGCTTTAATACTAAAGGACCAAAAATTGTTTACATTCAATTTCAGTAAATTATTTTTTGGTTGCTAAACTTGCATAATTTTTATGTTTTTATTTAATATAATTCTTGCTTTATAGAAACTGCTTTTCTGGAATTTCATTTCTTAATGATTTGCATTTGGTTTCATACTTACATTTTGATTTTTTATGGATTGCTTTCATTTAAAACAATTATTGCTGCAGATTAATTTTTTGGCTGCTAAAACAGAAATTGTTTTCATGCTTTTATTTAAAACAATTTTTGCCATAATCAAACTTTTTTTTTTTTGGGGGGGGGGGGATTTTATTTCTTATGGGGATGTATTTACTTTCATATCTGCATTTCATTTGATATGAATAACATTCACTTAAAATCCTTATTCCTGACAATACTTTTTATAATACTGTGCTTACTAAAACTAATTACTTTCATGCTTTTATTTAAGTTCTCAACATAAATTAATTTCAATATAAAATAAGGCCTGTTCATTCTATATTGTTTTGATTTGATGGAAAATCTATTATTTCCTGAACTATATCATTTGCTGAATTACATATATTTTTATTTGGCTATAATGATAATTACCTACCTATCTAAATAAATTTTCATATAATTTAATTGATTTTTTAAGTTCAATAATAAATACACTTTTTACTAAATAAATAATTTCCTTTGCTAAATATATTTCATGTTTATTTAATAGACTTCTTGCTATATTATGTTTACCAATAGTTGTTTGCTTGTTGTTGTTTTTTTGGCATTAGTATGTACAATGTGCTTCATCTCGTTGACAGATCACATACTACAGAAACAGGGGAGTATTATTTTTATTCAAGAGATAACTTGCTAGAAACTGAAAATCCAGTAGTTAATCAGGTATATTTGTTATGCTGGTATAGATGATAACAAAGAAATAGAAATCATGAATGAGAAAATTTAAGAATAATTAGAAGTAAAAAAAAAAGTTGCTAAATCTTAAAGACTATGAGAAAATACAAAGATTATAGAAGATAATGGATTAGGATTATGAAATAATAAGCATGGTTATAATAAATACATGGTTTAAAAATCACAACAACAAAAAAATGCTCAACATAAAAAAAATGTAGATGACAGAAATGGAATTCTAATGGACTAATGCTATGTCCAGATGCAACTAATTTCTTTTGGACCAGACTTGTAAGTTCATCTGCTTTAGCAATTATCAAAAATAGAACTATACACAAGTATAACTAATTCTATTTATTACTACCAAATCTATTTTACATATTATTAAATCATACACAGATTTCTCCCTAAGATTTACATAAATTATAATGAAGATCTGTGTGACCTGCTAAATGTGAATAGACCTACTTTTGACATTTGGAAGTAGACTGCTCCATTATAGTTTACTTTGCACCAACATATGATTATGTCCAGCTTCATTATGTTGCAAAACTAATCCAGCTATTAAGTTTCTTTGTCCAGGCAGAATATTGATGACTATATTGATCTTGTCCCTAGTCTCCGATTGGTCCATTGTTTCCAAACTTCTGCTGATCCTGTTTCTATTCTTAAATCAGTTGTTTTATTAACATTTATTTTTGTTATCTCATTCAGATTAAGTTAGATTCCTCTTCATTTAATTACTCATTCATTAAAGTTTCTAATTCTTGTCTAAATGTTTCTATGTAAATAATATATAACTTTTCCTTAATAAAAATGTTAAACCTAATACATTTTTTATCAAATATAAATAAAACAAAAAATATTACTAATTCCCATTATTCTTTCCTTTTATATAAATGCATGTGATTTCAACACATTCATAGCAATTACATATTGTAATAATTAGGCTTAGAATCAGTATTGTGATTATTTGTGCAGATTCTGAATTTGTTATAAATTTAGTACATAAATTTTAATTTTTAAGAGAAAAATAAATAAATAATTGAAATAGAAGTGGCAATGCAACTTCTATTTAAATAATTAAAATCAAAAATATAAAATATAAATCATCTCCTTCCCCACCTCCATCACCACTACCATCAATTCTGAAATCAATAACACACAAATTAGAAAATAAAAACATATTAATTGATAACAAGCCAAAGTAAGAGCTAATAACAAAACGATTTTCTCAATTAACTGTTATAGACTTGCTCATAAATTATAAGACATTATAGTAATCAATCAACAATTCAATAAAAAAAACTTTCAAGTATAGAAAGATAGTTAATTAACTAACCTTTTAAAGTTGTATACCTCAATAAAGCATCTTAAATGAAGAATGATAAAAACAACAAAAATGTTAAGGCATTAAAAATTTACTTGTGGGGAATTATATATAACATTTTGTATCAAGCTTTATATATTGCAAATATAACAATATATATATATATATGAATATATAAATCACCACCATTGTTTTGATACTAAAGCAATTCACAAATTACTTGTTGAAAGTCCCTTTTTAATTTTAATTATGCAAATGACTGCAGCATGCAATTCATTGGTTAACATTAGTATTGAAGATATATCTGTTTTTGGATATTTTTGCTAGTTATCACTTTGGAGGAGGAATCCTCATATTAAGTAATTTATGATATATTAGATTGAAAATACAATAATAAACACTTCTTAAAATTTCCTTCTTTCAAAGATTTATAATATTAAAGTAAATTAAACTGAAAATTGTAAAAACTTTTTAAACTACATATATTGTTTGTTAAGAACAAAATAAAGTTAATTAAATACAAAGTTAAGCAGATTAAATTAAAATCATTAATAAAAGAATTTTTTAAAAAAAAATTATTATGACAAAATAGATTAAGAGTTTGAATGGAAAAAAAAAAGGTGAGTTATAAGAATGAAGTAATAATTGAACAATTAATTTTTAAAAAATAATATTAATAAAATAATTAATTGCTCTGAAATTTGTAAGAAGTTAGAGAAGAAAAGTAACAAAGTGGACTGCAATCCATGAACTTTGAAATTCCAGAGTCAGCCACTCACTCTATCACTGCATTATACTCTGCAATTAAATGATAAATATGCAGATCACAGACATCTAGCTATTCTTACATGATGGACAACAGCCAAGAATAATGAGTCAGAAGCATGTCAATACAATAGCAGTAACCCAAAAACAATTGTAATAAGATGCAATCTTTATCATTGATAAGAAATATATCATATTCCTGTGAATATGCTTTAGAATCATAAAGAAGCTAGATTAATTATGAAAATGGGTTCAAACATATAATATACAGTATATATGGAAAAAAGATATATTGGGAAAATTAAAAAGACAAAAAGCAGTTTAAGAGTAAATATATATTTAGATGAATTGTTAGAGTTTGATAAAAGAAATATAAAGAATGAAAAAAAGATAATTGTAATATTAATAATGAAAATGTTTCTAGCAATTGCCTACATATATATGATAAAAGTGATACAGCTAAAATACTATGATTTTAAAAATAGTGAATTAAAAAAATGAATAAGAAAAAATATGGATTGTGTTTATAGTTTAAAAAATAATAATAAAGAATTCTATTTTTTTTAAAAATGAAAAACTAAAGTGGAAAAAAATATTTAAAAAACTGAAATATTGATTTTGAGGCAAGTATCTGCAATAAAAAAATAAGACAAATGATACCCAATTCTTGGCAGATTATTAATTTTAGATATATACTGTTTTGCTTATTAATTTTTTTAAAAAATGAATCTCTCGGCAATGAATACTGAACTCAATTATTAAAAAAAAGAAAGTTATAAATTAAGTTTTGTTTTTAACTATCTAAAACATTTTCACATTCAACATGGCTACAAAAAATACTTGGAACATTTGTCAAAATTTATCATATTTAAATTTTACTTTTCCAAATTTATTTTTTTTAATTAGAGCTTACTGTCAGACTTGTTTTTCTTGTAGGAATGTCATTTAACTTCTATATGTAGTAATAAATAACAAAACAAAATGTTTACTTTCTTTACTTCTTGAATTAAACTTTTCCAATACACCATTAAATAGGTTTCATTTTTGGTTTGAATTATTTCAGTAATTAATCTAAATACTGATGATGTTTATATAATTAATGTATTTTTTTACAAACCAGGTATTTGTCTAAACATTAAGCAATAATGCAAAACCTATGCCAAATACTTGATACAATAGATAGAAATAGACTCTCCTGCTTAATGTGACTAAGTTGAATAAATTTATGCTATATTTGAATTTCATTCTGCATAAGTCTAAATGCAGACAATTTAATCACATTTCCTTCATTTGTATTGCTGTTTTCCTTCTCAACATCAACTTTTAAAAAAAAATTCCTGTAAAACTATAAAAATGAAATATAATTTTTTTACAAATGTAGTCACTCATGAATAAATTCCTTAGTTATCATGATCAGTTAGTTTAGTCATATGAGTCATTAGATAATACATTACAAGGTCTCTTCTAAACAGAATATATATATATATGTCTAACTAATTGAATAAAAATGTGCTCTGCTTGTGACCTAACACAATATCCTCAGCACATGATTATTTGATAAATAAATACTGCTGGAAAAAAAATGTATACACAGATTTTATTACATGAAACTTAATTTTTTTCAAGAAATAAGAAAGCTTAAAGTTAACAAAGAATTCAAATCACTAATATATTTTATTAACTACTTTCCTAAGCATAGCAATTGAGCTCTCAATCCAAGAAACATCATTTTCAATATATGACTTACACTTTAATATTTTTTTCTATATGCAAAAGGATGTCTATAAGACATTTCTTCTAGGCACTATTTAACATTTTGAAAACTATTTGATAGTTGTTGCTTTATTACTATTTGTAAAATTTTTATATAAGGTATATATTTAGCTATTTTTAGTTAAAGGATAAAATAAGAAAAAAAATCTTAAATTTCAAAATCTGACAGAAAAACGTAATGAATAATGCTTCTTCTTTCATTATTTTTTTTTTTTTATGTGGAGATTGTGTTAAGACCCTTGTTCTGTAAAAAAATTATTTAAAGACTGTGAAGGGCTTAGTCAAACACTTCCACACTGAAATTCTTTCTCATTTAGTTTTATAAAATTTTTCAAAATGTAATGTTTTTCAATTTATCTTTTCCTGACACATAACGTTCAATAAATATTTTTTTACTGCTTTTTTAAATACCAATGTTTGTAAATTTCATGTACTGTCATGATATACATAGTGTTATTCTAATTTTTTTATCCATATACGTGCAAAAAATTTTATATATATGGGGATATTTCGTAATTTATAATAATCAATAAAGCAAGTCATATATAACATGACATTGCTTGTATAAGTTTGTATTTACAAAAATGTGATACAGAGAGCGTACCAATTGCTCAAACAAGCTTTTAATTGATATACACCATTTTGGAAATTTTGAAAGAAAAAAAGCTTAAAAGAAAATAAATAAAATTTAAAAACAATAGTTTTTAGTCTTGACTCAAAATATAATTATTTGCAGATTTATTTACATAATAAAAATTTAAATGACACTCTAAAATTCAAGTTTTTTTTAAATATTTTATTTTGCCCCCATTACATCCTTGCTTTATAACAATATAAAAGATAATAAAATAATTTATAAATAATCCAATGCAGAAAAAAGGCTTCTTCAAAAAAAAAAAATAGTAAGAAAAAATAGAAAACCCTCTTGCTAAGTATGACTAAATATTCATTTACTGATCACTAATTTAACGCCTAAATTATTGGCTATAGTTTGGTTATCAGAAACAAAATTCCTAAGCTTTCATGAAACTTCCTAAGTATTAACTGCATAGATTTGAACCTGAGTGTCTGCATGGCTGGTGAATAATTTAGCCAAAACTCATGAGAGGATCTTTATAAATATAGCATCATAAACATATAATACCAATGTGTGACTCAATAAAAATATTTTTTACAATGGCAACAGATACCAATTACATCTCTTCAAGTTAGTACTTTCTACCACTTTACTAACCATTTCAATTTAAATGCTCGTTAGAAAAATTACAATTTAAGCTAACTTCAAATATAGAATTAATCTATATTTCAACAATGTGCTAGTAAGCCAAGCCACATGACATAAAAATCATATAGCATTTAAGGAGATCAGACAGAAAATTCATGTTCTCTTATTAAAGAGAATGCATTTATTATTACAGTCTATGAATATTTATTATCTGATGTTTTTAATTTAATACAATTAAATTTTTAGCATAATTTAACAAATACAAATTTTGAAATTATATTTGCAATTTCAAATTTTGAATAAATGATATTAATAATAAAATTATTAAATAACATAAAATACATACTATATACATATATATAATTCCCAAAGACTATTGCAAAAATAATATCTATAAGGAAAAATTAATAAACTTACTACTTTATTAAATAAAAATCTATTTAAATCTTTCTTAATTTTATAGCATAACTTTTAAATATGCAATATTACTTCATTAATTATATAAAAATTGGCAATACAACGACAAATTTTTAATGTGCTCTAATTTTTTATTATTATTAATATGCTCATGTATGTTGTATATTTTAGGAAAAACATTGGTTATAAGCAATCAATAATACATAAATTAATTTTATCATCAATACACTACAGTCTATTAAGTTTTAGCACTTAACACTAAACAAATTGAAAAAAATACACAATTTTAGAATTGATATATGATATTAATGATATGACTTTTAATCAATCCTTCTCTTTACAGCTGATGAAAGAAATGATTGATTCTATAATGAGATCATTTTAGATTTAGTTTCATTTACTCTTTTAAGTAATAAATGTGACTATTATAGTATGATTTCAATTATACTTTTCTTCAATATCGATAATAAAAATATTTTATTAAACAAGGGATTGATATAATTTCTATACTTAACTAATGAATTATATTCATCAATAAGTATTTTAATTCTTCTTAAACTTGCATCTTAGTAATGTAGAGAATTTTATTACATTATAATGATGACCTAAATTTGAGATATAGAATTATAGTAAAGTGTTGGCAAGAAATGCAAATTATTATTGATAATGATCATATATTACCATTAGATTGTATAAATATATATACAACACACCACACACAAACTTCTTTATAAATCTTGATTTATTTTATGAACTATTATGTTGTTAAAAATATACTCCATTTTGACTATATTCTTTTATAATCTTTATCAAGGAACAACTAAAAAATACATAAAAAATAATAAACATAAATATTCCATAATACATATAACAAATACAAATACCTCTTACCTTAAAACACTTCTAACAAACAATCTTAACTTCTTATGTTCATTTGTATTTGTTATAGATATTATAGAATATTTGTATTTATTGTTTTTTATATATTTTTTATTAACTGTTCCTTGATAAACATTATAAAAGAATATAATCAAAATGTTGCAGTATATTTTTGTACATTATAATAGTTCATATAATAAATCAATATTTATAAAGAAGTTTGTGTGTGATTTGTTGTACATATATATTGAAATTAATGGGCTATTTTTAAAATAGAAAATTGTTTATTTTTAATTTATTTAGATTGTTTAACTCTATTACCTAATATTCTCAAAATATCTTTATCATACATACATAGATGCATTCTTTTTAATCTATTGAGAATCTGTATTATGATTGAAAGTGCTTACCCATAAATTCCTGACACAAAGTTTAAATTGAGTCATTTGGAATTGGAATAATGGAATCACAGTTTGAAATAGAATTACTAATTTACTGAGAATGGAGTTGGTAAATTTTGATTGACTTCAACTAAATACAAATTGCAATTTATTAACTTTCCCTAAGAGGAAACTATTATCAGTGAAGGCATCTAGAAAGAATGACATTTTTAAAATTTTGAGTTAATAAGTTGCTTAGGTCCATATGCTTTTTGCTCCCATTTCAAAACCCTGCAATTGATGTAATAAATTAATATATGAAATATACAATTAATCTAATTTTTTAATAAATCATAATCAGTAATACCACAAAGTAAACTCCCCAGCTTTAGTTTAAATCTTTCTTACATTCTTTAATTTTTCCTTATACTATTCAAAAATTAACACACTTCTTAAGTACTTTTGAACCCAAAAAATTAATGACAACCATATTGTGATCATATCAGATGAGATACATTACAAATCAAAATGTAATGGCTATCACACAAATGTGTAGTCATATATATTTACCAATAAGAATAAGCTATACATATGCACAACAGATACAATAGTAGCAACTTTCTCCATACAATAATGCCATCTAGAACAAGCTTTAGTAATCAGTAGATGATAGAAGTTAGTGCATTATAATCCCTATCCAGTGCCTTCCTATCCAATACCCTTAGACTAGTTTCTAACTTATGACTTTCATCAGTGAAAAGCTTTGAGTCTGAGACTAATGCACTTAGAACCACTCTAGTACCTACCTTTTACCCTTTTGATTAACTATAAAGCTATCAGCTCAAACTGAAAACACCAATAATGTTTTCTATCCAAGCTAATTTAGTTGCATAGTCATACTGATCTAAATCCAGTTCAGTATCTTTATACTTCAGTGTCATTAGTTTTTTAAATAACCATAATCACCATTATTCTTTACCTAGGATTGATATTAAACCAAAAAAATGATAGTGAGATAACAAGATGTCATACAAAAACAGATAATAAAAAAAATCATAATTATGTCAAAAGTAATACCAAATGTAGTTATCACAATCAAAGCATAATTTGACAAAGCAGTAATCAATTTCTAAACAAACTATTTATTGAAAAAGCATAAAATCATGAAATTAGTATTTTAATTTTAAATCTTCATTTAAAGTAAAAATTGATTTAACATGTATTAAAATACATTTTAAAAATAATAAATGCTATTTATTTAGAAATTCCCATTTTTACATCTTTTCTATGTTTAAATATATTAGAAATAAAATTACACATAACATTTTATATTATCTCGATATAAAATAATTACACTATACTAACAGTCATCAAAATAAAAGTATTCATGCATATTTTTAACTAATCAATTTCTGAAATCAGTTAATTAACACAGATTTATCAATAACAATCCTGACAAATTAAAATATCAAATTTCAATTTTGAAGTGAGTTAAGATTTATTAAAGTAACTTTTTTTTTTTATTTTAAACTTGAATTATGTACATATTTTTTGTTTTCAGATAAAATTTCTCAATTGTTCTATTCATTGCAATTTTCATTTTTTGTTAGAAAATAATAATTAAAAAAAGTGAACACAAATTTTAATCACTAACTTTTTTAAAATACATTTCCAATCATGATGTAAGAGGGGGAAAAAAAGATAAACTTTAATCACATAAATATTACTGAAAAGGGCAGAGTAAAATAAAAACTTTAATTGATGATTATAAAGATAAAATATACAAATAAATTTTTACTATAACATATAAAACATAATGTAAATATATATCCATTAGACATTTATATAAAATGTGACAGGGTGAACATGATCTACAAGACCTTGAGTTTCAGAGTATCTACAAAACTTTAAATAATAAAATTAAGTGATGTAAATATGGTAACCATTTCTCTCCCTGTATTCATCACTTCACCAACTATGGTTTCAATATTAAAAAAAAAAAAATTAGAAATTCAGAAATATTGCATGCACATCTGTCTGAATGAATACCATTACAAATTATAATTTCAATCAGACATTTCATTGCTTTGTCTTATGATTCTTCTTTTTTTCATTCTACATTTATTACTATGCTCTCTTATTCATAAGTGCATTATTTTAATCTTTTATTAATTTTGTTTATATCTAAATGTATTTTTTTATAATTAAATCACATTATAAATGTGTGTATATATGTATAAGTGAAACATATTATACAGCATTCATTATTGTTCATGATAAGCTCTAAATTTAATATTTACATTTAAACAAATAAATTACTGATATTATTCAACAACTTACATTCTTTTGAAGATGCAGAAAATGTAAAATGAGAGGTAAAAAGTGCACTGCTGAATTGTTTCTACATGATTTTTTTCAATCCAGCAAAGCTCTAAAACCAGTTTTAGATTATTTTGAATCTTGTCAATTTTGTAAAACTCTTAATACTATATAGCTGTTTTAATCCAGCAAACTTCTGAAACTACAATTCTATGTTCAACCTACATCCGTTTTCTAATTTCAGTAAGAAGTTAACTTTATGTTTTTTGTTCATTTTGTTCAACTCTAATTTTTTTTTTTAAAGACCAAAGGAAAAAAAAATCATGATTTGAAAAAAAAAAAAATGTACAAATCACCAATCAAAAATGTATATGTATATAAATATAAACATAAGAGATAAAAGTTTCAACTGTTTTAAGTTTGTTTACATTTTTATATATATGCACCATAATATTTATTCGGAGAAAATATTTATTTTAATTTTAATTATCGCCAAATAAACGTGCAATGATATTAAATTATTAACTTCTCTATTCTTTTTTTTTTATATAGAATAAAAATTATAATTACATAAGTGATAAGAATTAAAATTTATTTTTTTATATATATAAATTAAGCTTTCAATTTAGTATGCATATACTACGATACATTTGTAGTCAAGTAAAACGCAGGCCGAAGGGAGATAAAACAAATTTCGGTCACAAAAATTCTCTTACGTTTTCTGTTTCTATTGTTATCTTTAAATTTGTAATAAATACAACCATTTTGGTTTATAATAAAACAGAAATTTTAAAGATGGCATACTTAAATAAAGTGAATGGATTTATAAAACTATCTTTTCGCAAATCGATACCAAATTCAAATCAGTAATTAAAATATATAATTATAGCCAAAAGTATATTACAAAAAAAAGCAAAGAAAACACAAGTTTTATTTTCCGCTAATATAGTATAAATATATGAAAAACAATATGACTTATAATAACAAACAATATCCGAACAACGATAAAGTAGAATTCATCGGCGACCCACGCCATAAACACAGTAAAGAGCATTAATTTTACATCGTATGGATCTAATTTTAGCACATAATTATCATAAAAGGAGAAAAAAAAAATACAAAATAGATTCTTTTTCAGGAAATCATATTTACTTAAAATATACAATATTTTAACGTTTGCAAATTTTAAAACATTTAATTGAAGTAAATAAATGCAATGAGAAATTTTTTAAACTTACCTTTCAAACGTCGCCATTTTGTTGCTTTGGTAATTACAGGAAAACTTTCTGCCATCTAGCGGCTTTTCGCTGTCAATAATGTTACATTTATTTTTAATTATGTGACAAAGATTTTATCAAACTAATGATTCACCCAGTTTTTTAAATATATATGTTTTTTTTTTTATTTAATTAAATATAAAGATTACAACACATAAGTAACTTTTGAAATAAAATGCCGACTATTTTTTTTTTTTTTTTTTTTAGAATGAAAACGTAGCCGATCTAAAAGAAAAAGTACATTTAAATTTTTTTTTTTGAAGATAACAAAAAGGAAATCTATTTAGGCCAAAATAATTTAGTGTTGGGATTGTTTTCTTTAGTTATTTTTACTTTTTCTTTTAAAAAAAAAAAAGATTGTTGTTTCTGTTTTTAAAGAAGATTATTTTTCCTTCTATATATATATGCAGCAGTATATACTTTTTTTAAAAAAAAAAAACTAGAAACTAGTTTTTTTTTTATCTCAAAGAATCTTGAAGAAATGAATTGATTTCTGAAGCCAGGTATTAACATATATATGATAAGTCCTATTATTAATAATATGTCATTGATTTTTATTTAATCTTTGACATAAATTTAATAAAGTGATGAATAGTGAACTGATAAAGAAAAGTGTTTTACTCAAATTCCAAATAGGGGGAAAGATCATGAAATGCTGCGATGCGATATCAGCAAGAATTATTATGTCAATACTATTTTAACTCAATTAGTAGTTGTTGTTTTTTCTTTTCCAAAATTAAAATGAATTTCAAATTCTTAATTTGTCACAACAGTATGGGGAAATATTCTTAAAATCACGGTAGAGAAATTATGGACGTTTTTTTTTTTTTTTACTTTGAGACCTAAATCTATAAAAAAAGAAATGAGCCAAAAACAACTTATTATACAGAAAGTAATAAAGAAATAGAAAATTTTAAATAATAAAAATTGTTAAAATTATTTTAATAATTCATATGAAATTACTAGCATCATTCATTAGCCAATTCTACAAAAGTAGTCTCACATGAGAGAAACATGTCTAACAATGAAACAAAAGCACAGATCACAGGCGGTGGAAATTTAATGACCATATTCATAAAATGTAATATCCACTGAATTTATTCTGTATGTCCATGATATGTTTTAAATCAACATTGTTGACAGAACAAAAAGGGAGAAAAACATTGCATAAATGCAGATAAGTAAAGAAATCAAAACAAAACTGAATTGGAAAAAATTATTTTCCAAGTCTGTAATAGAATATATTTATAAAGAATAATTTTAATCTTTATACAATGTGAACATTTTGTAGATAAATAAAAATATTTGAATTAACAAAATTAAACTGACATTAATACATTTAGCCTTCAGAATTAATAATTAACATTCTAGAATTAATTAAGAAAATGTCTCCAAAATTAAAAGATTATTTCAGAGAAAAACAGATTAGTCAGAAAATAAATAATTGAGTATCTAACTTGAAACTCATATTCCAATCTTTATCAAGTGCAGATGCTAAGGAGTTGAAGAATTAACATACTATTGTATTAATATTGGTAAAAAAAAAAAAAAATGATATATAGAAGTTATCTGTTTTTTAAAATGAGAAAGCAGATATACAAATGTCCTAAAGGGAGAAAGCTCATGTAAAGAAATCTTAAAAAATTGTCCTGATCTATATTGTTATCTTTGTAAGTCCATGAATAAACTTGGATAGTTAAAAATCATAAGTTATCAAACATATAGTATTTGTTCTTAAATTAAATACTGCTTATCATTATACTAATAATGATAAATAAAATAAAAATTATATAACATTACAATATTTTCCAAAAAAAAAAAGTTTTTTTTTTTTTCAGTGTCTATGGTATAGTTTCATTTCTTAACAAATACATATTTTTTTCTCATGGGTCATAGCATCAGCTGGGAAATGAACCCACTAACCCAGGACAACTACATGTAAGGCAACTGTGCTGACCTCTCAACCACCAACACTTGACAACAAATAGATATTTTTGGGTGAAATTCAACAAGATACAAATATCATATATATGCAAAACAAAATAACCCATCCCATCATTTACTTTAAAAACTAACTTCCTTTAACATCAAAGGATGTCTTCATGAGATTGATGGCTTCATATTCAAAAAAATTTATCATCAGAGTTTCTTTTACTCTACTTTTTAATTCATTTCTTTCATAAAAGATAACTTCTGCATTGTCAAAGCTAAGTTAAAATATCTATTTTTAACTCTATTCTTATGAACTTTAACTCTTTCATTGAGATTTAATTTACTTTCACCTATGTAAATTTTATGACAACTGCAAGAAATTTTATAACACATACCAGAAATCTTTATAGTTTTTTTTTTTTTTGCATTTTTGTTGATGCTTAAGCTGTCTTAGAAAATCTCAGATACTAAATAAAAAAAATAAAAGCTTGTTTAGAGTTATAGCATGCTCTTAAGTTTACATATTGGTAAATGCAAGCTATATATAAGTCATGTGACATTTGACTTTTTATTATTACTATTATTATTTTGCTGTTGGGGCTTTGGCTAAATTAAATGGCTAAGCCTATTAATATATGGAGTATCTGAATTAAGTTCAGGCCCATATAATTTTTTCAGTTGGAGAAATGACTTTAAAGACATGCAGATGTCTAAAGGTTTCAATCTTCTTCTTAAGATATATATTTTAGATAAATGCTTAACTTGAGTTGGTTTTTTGAATCTAGTGTCCCAACTCCTCACTGAAGAGATCCATAGGTTGAAACCAGTCTGGGGTTGGGGACAATCTAAGATAAAAATGATTTGAATGCCTTCTCTTGTAGTGGCATTTATCATAATAAAAAAATAAAAGCTTGTTTAGAGTTATAGCATACTCTTAAGTTTACATATTGGTAAATGCAAGCTATATATAAGTCATGTGACATCTGACTTTTTATTATTACTATTATTATTTTGCTGTTGGGGCTTTGGCTAAATTAAATGGCTAAGCCTATTAATATATGGAGTATCTGAATTAAGTTCAGGCCCATATAATTTTTCAGTTGGAGAGCTGACTTTAAAGACATGCAGATGTCTAAAGCTTTAGATCTTCTTGGGAAATATATTTTAGATAAATGCTTAACTTGAGTTGGTTTTTTGAATCTAGTGTCCCAACTCCTCACTGAAGAGATCCATAGGTTGAAACCAGTCTGGGGATGGGGACAATCTAAGATAAAAATGATTTGAATGCCTTCTCCTGTAGTGGCATTTATCATAATAAAAAAATAAAAGCTTGTTTGGAGTTATAGCAAGCTCTTAAGTTTAGATACTAAATAAATAAATAAATAATCCACTATGTACGTCATGTAATTGATCCAAATTATTAGATTTGTTAATTTTAAAATGTATTGGGGGAGGGGTATTTTTTCACAAATAACAAGTTGACTACAGCACTCCTATTCAATAACAAAACAAACTTTTTTACTCAACTGCTACTTGAATCAGAAATATTTAACTTTTTAAGACTGCAACTTAACTGTACAAGGGAGATTAATCAATTAATGTATATTTAGCTATTCTACTATGGATACAGTTTATTTGCCATCTAAAAATAACTAAATATCTTTTAAATGGTTAATATTGAAAGCTAACTGAATTAAGAATGGACACATATCAGAAAAATTTTCATACCATATGCATGCAAGCTAATACTCTAATTATGAAATCAAATTTGTAGGAGGAAAAAGTTCAAGCACTACAAATTTTTAATTAATTAAAAATAACAATAAATCATGGAATCCGGTACCAAAGGAATATGATATTTTCCCTACCAGTTGTGAAAAGATCATATTACAATGTTACTTTTATTTCAGAATTAGTCTATCAACATGGTTAGAAACTCTTTTACTTATTAAAATACTAGATATAGCTGGATTTGTTTTCTGAAAAACAAATGTATCTGAAAAAAAATCCCAAATTTACTTGGCTTAAGTTTAAATCTCAAGTCATGGGCAAGATAAATATATGTGCTAACCACAATATCATAAGGTCTTACAACTAATAATTACCTAAATTCCTTCTGACTTTAATAATTCTGATTATGCAATTTTTAATGCATGAATTATATAGTACCACATATTTTAAATATATTGATTTATGTTATATAAACACATCACATAATTAAATCTGATATTTTTCACCATGAATATCCACTTTGTATGTCTGTACTATAATTAACTAATGCTGAAAATACTGCATATTTTACTCAGAAATAAAAAATAAACAGTATTTACATTCATTATATTATATAAAAAGAAAATACAATTTTAAAAAAAAATTTCATAAGTAAATAATAATTTAATTTAAATTACAAAAAAATAATAAATTTCGAAATTGCTGCAAATATTTTTCTAGGCAAGAATAGAAAATAAACTAAATTAAATGTATTAATTATTTCAAGAACAGTTTAGTTTTTAAGCTAAAATCAATAGAAGTAAATTTTAAAAAAAATTTATGATGTTTATTAAGTTGTTTTTTTTTTTGCCTATGGCAATAAAGTTATATAATTGAATGATAATACTTGATAATCATCTTAATAGTTTGCCCTTGTTTGCTTTAATGAGCAATTATTTCATTAGAATAAACATGCCCAGACACATTATATATATATATTGAAATTATGAGGATCAGATAGAAGATTTAAAAAAAGGAATATTTAAAACAAAAGCTCCATTAATATTATTTAAGAGACTTGTATAAAATATAGTTAATAAAAGGTTAATTTGCATTAACTACAAATAAATAACCTAAAATTAAAATTTTACTTATGTTAAGAAATAAATTTCTACAATATTATAAAATAATATTATTTCAAACCAATTTAAATGCTTTTATATTAACTTGCCCTCTGACTATATACATATTTCTGAATTTTTAACAATGAAAAAAAAATTAGTTCTCATTTAAAACTTGAGCTCACATCCTTACACTTATCAAGAAAACTCCTTAACAACTGAGCCAACAGAAATGTTGCATTTGTAGAATAAAATTTTGTTAATATTGATTTAACTAGTACTTAATTAATTAATTAAAAAATCAATATATAAATATTTTAATATAGTAGACAATCACATGATATTTAAAATTTGTATATTAGAGACCTATTTTTTATTTTCATGTCTCATTATTAAAATTATAATTTATGTCAGATTTTTTTTTTTTTGTAGTTTTAACTATTTTTAAAAAATAATATATAAATATAAATAAAAAATAAAAAAATAATAGATGAAAAATTTGCTTTTCAAATAAAAGTAACAAAGTAATCTACTTCTCGATAATTTGCTCATATGATTATAAATACATAAATAACACATGATCACCATCATCTATTGATTGCTCTTGTTAGCACAAGATGGCACTACTATATGGAGAGTTTTGCTTTGTTTTGAATTGTTTAAATACATAAATAATTAAATTAAAATTATACACAACAATATTTAAATAGTTTATCATATAAAAATTAATATTGTTATTAGTTAATTGTTTAGAATAAATAATATAAAGGAATAATATAATTGTTCTTGGCTATTAATAATTATTATTACTATTTATAAAATATTATTCTTTACATTTCTATTAATGCAAATGAGTTTATTTAATAAAATTTTAGATAGAAAGCAGGAAAAATCTGCAGAAGTTTCTTGAAATTATTGCATGATTTGTAAAAACAGCATGATTTTTTACTTTAAAAAACTAGAAAAATGAACATTGAACTGAGCAATGGAACTAGAAAAACTATCTTCAAATTTCAGGATTTAAAAACTTAATTGTAAGTTAATTATATATTTTAATAGTTCATAAATCAATAAAGATGAATTGCTAAGATAATAAATTTGGGGGAAAGATACACCTTTCATTTGTTATTATATTTTTCCAAGAAACCAGGTGGAAAGCTTACTGAGTTGAATAAATGAATGGTATTAATGGATATCTCTCTTTATATTTTTATAATATTTATCAAAAATCAACTAGAAAGCAAAAAAAAAAAAATACATAAAAAAAATTATTGTTCATAAACAAATAGGATATTCAAAGCCAATGGCTCATATATTAGTTTCATTCAATTATGACATTGCCAGCTTTGACCTATGAATTCAAGGAAACATATAAGGATAGTAATTTGGATAATTGATCGTTATTATTCAATATTTCTCTATTCATGTGAAATAAATAAAAAGAAAATGGTAATATTATTTTATTTTTATTTTATTAAAAAAATTAATAATTGATATATGCATATGTGAACCTATTATAAAGTTATAAGGGACATAAATTGTTTTAATTAAATCTTTATTTTTATTTATATGCCTAGACATATAAAATCTTTAATAAATGACTAGGATTATAAATATTAACTTTTATTGTGCATTAAATATGTTTAATTCAAAGCAGAGCAATAATGTATATATTTTTGTTTTTAGAACATGTCAGACGTTTAAGTATTGTTAATACTTGTTGAGACATATTTCTATTATATTTCATGATTTTAATATCTAAATTAAAAATATTTTATGTAATTATTGTAATTGTTGTGTAATAATAAACTATAATAAATAATATGTAAAAAAAAAAATTTAAATAATGCTTTTATATAAGTAGCTTGCTAAAAAGTAGAAAAATAAAATACTTTGCTCTTCAATTAATTTGCCATTCTTGGAAAATATTAGAGGTCTTAAGAATCTAGACTTGTTGTAAAACAATTGAAAATTGCAGGAATAAATGCTTTTTATAAAATGACAATATTTCTACAATTTCCAATTGTTTTAGTACAATTCTAGATTCTTAAGATCTCTGATATTTTCCAAGAATGGCAAATTATCGAGAAGTAGATTACTGTGTTACCTTTATTTGAAAAACAAATTTTTCATCTATTATTTTTTACTTTTTAGTTATATTTACATATTATTTTTTAAAAATAGTTAAAACTACAAAAAAAAACTGACATAAATTATAATTTAATAATGAGACATGAAAATAAAAAATAGCCCTCTAATATACAAATTTTAAATTTAAATATTATGTGATTGTCTACTATATTAAAATATTTATATATTGATTTTTTAATTAATTTAATTAATTAAGTACGAGTTAAATCAATATTAACAAAATTTTATTCTACAAATGCAATATTTCTGTTGGCTCAGTTGTTAAGGAGTTTTCTTGATAAGTGTAAGGATGTCCAAGAAAACTCCTTAACAACTGAGCCAACAGAAATATTGCATTTGTAGAATAAAATTTTGTTAATATTGATTTAACTCATACTTAATTAATTAACTTCATTTAAAAATATCTCCCGGTGATTGGCTTGGTAAATGTTCTGAGTAATAGGCCCTGTTTTTAGATGGTAGAAATGACTATTTATATCTGGCCATGTCTCATTATTAAATTATAATTTATGTCAGATTTTTTTGTAGTTTTAACTATTTTTAAAAAATAATATGTAAATATAACTAAAAAGTAAAAAAATAATAGATGAGAACTAATTTTTTTTCATTGTTAAAAATTCAGAAATATGTTTATAATCAGAAACATACGCAGACAGGGCAAATTAATATAAAAGCATTTAAATTGGTTTGAAATAATATTATTTTATAATATTATAAAAATTTATTTCTTAACATAAATAAAATTTTAATTTTAGGTTTTAAAAGTTATTATTGAAAATAAAGAAATAGAGTATAAGTATTCATTTATTATCTTTATTATTATATCTTTGTTATTTTAATTATCATATTCATATTGAATATTATGTATAATAAAGTTAGTATTGTTTTCAATTGTCATAGTGTCCTTGTTCTCCAAATTTTATTTATGTCTCTATTTTACTTTGAAGTTAATGCAAAATCTGTCAATGTTTGATCTTGCATTGGGTTGTCGCATCTATTCATTATCTTCTCTTATGTTAAGATTATACTGTAAAACTTTAACATTCATGTCATGTACATACACATTTACTGCAGACCATAAGATCTTTGTAACCAGTCAGAGAAGTGTCATTTATAAATTATAAATAAAGCGTTTAGCTTACATGGTGCTCATCATTATTAGCTTACAAATTTTTGCAGGTTAGAATGCCCTTTCAGTGCCATTATTTTTATCATTACAATATATATATATATAGTGATGTGGGGTGGATTGCTATATTTCAAACAAAGAGGTCACACATTGAGATGTTTAATCTTAATACATCATCATACCAAATGATGCTTCTTTTTTACATATACTATAATGGAACAAAAGGGTGTTTTTCCATAAGGTCTGGAACATGCGATGAAATTAGAGATTAGATCTATCTGGTTAGTTTGTACTAACAAAATATAAAGCAAGAAATTTTAAAAAAATCATAAACCTAAGAAACAATATTAATGAAATAAAATAATTTTATTAATAATATGATCACAGGTACAAACAACAACAAAAAAGACAATACATGATGTGACCATTGAAGTACGTTCCTCACAAATCTTTCTGTCTTTCAGCATGGAATTTAAAATAAATATAGAATTAACATTTTTTTATAGGAAAGATATGGTTATTTTGGCTCTTTTAGAAGAAAAATGAAAATAGTCCCAATAAATTGTGATTAGAGATCTGTTTACCATTATTAACCTAATATTTTATTTGGCATTTAAAATAGTAATATATCTTTTTTAATTTATAATATAACTTATAATTTCTAGACTTTCTACATGAGGAAAAGTATGCAATTATTAATATAAATATTAAATCTATGCTCTTAGATAATATAAAAAATAGCAAATCAATGAAGCTAAATATATTTATTACTAATTTAAAATCTATTCAGTTTCATAAGAATATTTATTCTATTTTTACAATAATATTGATATTATAATATTCCTTTATGATATATACATGCCCATTTTTAATATTTACTAAAATATAAAATATAATCATTAATATTTTCTAGGTACATCCACTATGTTTATGTTCTTAATTATATTTTCTCAAAAACATAAATAAATAACATTTTCTCAGCAACTATGTGTTTATAAATTTATGTTTGTATTAAAAGTTTATTATATTTCAATATAAATGTGTAAGTTGGTGTTTGATTAATTAAAGCAAATTTTAAATGTTAATTTAAAAATTATTATTACATGAATTAAATCTTTGTTTTTATGGACAAAAATAAATGTGAATAATATTTTGTTAACTTACAAAAGTTATCAACAACATAAAAATAAAAAATTAGTAATTTACATATTTGGAAAAAGAATTTATGCAATCAAAATTATAAAAATACAAAAAATAAAATTATATTAATCCTGAACTGCTAGTTTCCAGTATTCTATACCAACACATACATTTTTTAGCTGTTAATTTAAAACATAGGTATCATGAGATTGCACACATTGGTCTATCTTGTGTAGTGAATCACTTATACACAATATTTTGCATAGTTTAGGTTTCAGTATATTTATTGTATATGGTGTCTAAAACTTGCATGTAATATTTGTGTAATAAATGTGGCTGTTTTCTACATTGTAACTGGAAATAAATAAAATCATGTCTTTTATTTTATAAATATAATAAAGATAAATTTGCAGTGTTTTAATATTTGGCTCATTTCAGGATATTCTAGTAATAAATATATCTTTTTGATACATACAATCTGAGTTGCAATTTTTTTGACTACATCTTTTATATTTTTATAATTCTTTGTTTAATAATATCTATATTGTAATCAGAAATAAATATTAAATATATATATTATTATATAACAAAGATGAATTTTCAATGTTTTTAATTTTTTTCACATTTCAATTCATATTAGAAATAAATGTATCTGTTGAATACAAGCAATCTCAACTGCAAATTTATTTACTGAACATTGCGACTTTAAATTTGTACTGAATTTTAATCATAAGATTTTTTTTTTGTAAATATTTGCATGTTTAATACATTTGACAAGAGATCTTTGTAAATATGAAACAATTTGTCTCAAGCATAATAAGAATTTGGGTCATTAATAGTTTTAATTTTTAAACATAATAAATTTAGGGAGTTTTTTGAAATTTCTTTTTATTAAATAATGAATGTGCTAGTTCATTTTTATTAATAATCTTATATATAATCTTAAAGATGGCTACTTTATTGAATGCTACCTAATTAATTATTTTGGTGAAATACCATTATGAAGTAGTTATGTAATTTTTATAGGTCATAATAGTTGAGGGTTCACATTTATTGTTCACTTTTTTTTTTACAAAATGCAATACTTATCTTAAAACTTATGCTTTGGAGGATCCAAGGCTGTGCTTCACTTAACATTTTGTTTATTGTTAAGATTACTTCCTTTATATCAATATAAAGTTCTAGATTCTTTCATTCTTTTAGGGCAGAGAAACAAAATTTAGTTGGTGTCAAAACATAACTCATTCTCTTTCAGAAATCTATCTGATTGGGGGAAAAGTCCCCCTTTTTAGAGTGTCCATATACTGTAAAAGTATCAGTAAAGGACTATGATTGTCTTCTATCAGTAGGTTATAAAAATAAAAGAAATATACTTAAATGGCAATTGAAAAATTATTTTAGTGCTTTGAGAACAGATTATTATTATAAAACAAAACAAATTTTGTAGGTTAATAATTGTTTTTAATTGTTAATAAAAATTAATATGACTGTCATAAATACTTATTACCTTGTTATTTACTGAGATTTATATATAAATTATTATTAGTTTTATTATTTATTAGCAGAAAAACTGATATTTGGTTGATATATGTTTGCATTTATTCTACATCACCATATGCATTTCTTTAATCATATATATATATATTTCTTCTAATACTTCTTTCATATACACTTCAATGCAAACAAATTTTCTTAAAAAACTTCTTTATTTTCCTTACAGTTTCGACTGACCAGCAGTCTTCACCAGAGCTTTATCAAACTTCCTCTGCTTTAAAATATAGGAATATATGAAGATATGCAAAAAAAAGTAAGACAGAAGAATAAGAGAATACATTTCTTTAATCCTTTTACAATTTTACAATTTTGTCTAATAATCAGATTAAAGATTGTTGATTGACAAGTTAAAAAAGTTTTACTTAGACACATATATATATAAACAGTATGTGTTGGAATTGATAATTTTAAATATAATTAATCTGATATTATCTATTGCTGATTTTAATGACTTTCTTCCATTTTTTTTTATTCAATAAAATAACCATCTCAAGCTCATTGTCTCAATACATATATAAAAATGCTGTAACATTTACTTTTACACTGAACAACTATTGCTGAAAAGAAACTACAGTATCTAAAATTAATCAAAAAATTGTCATTATTTCAATGAGCAATAAATTTGACCATTAGTAAGAAATCTTAATAATATATATATATTATCCGAATTAATAGATTGATTTCTAATTATTGAATAAAACATGTTATGAGGAAGACAGAATTTATGAATAGAAAGTAATTTATCTTTCAAGAAGCTTAACATTTTACTAAACTTTAATATCACCATGGATATGATAAGTCTATACAAAAACCATATTGGCTTAAATATTGTTCTCACTGAATTATTAATTTTCTTATTTAATATTAAGTACTCAATGTCTTTTTGTGTTCAGCTTTAAAATATAGTAATCTACTTCTTGTATATAAAGAAGTAATTAAAACTAAATAATTATTTTAAACTTAATGCTTTCATACAATTTGATCTTTTTATTTTGGATTTATTATTCTTAATGCAAAACCCCAAGATTCACATCAAAATGACTTTTATCCAGTTTCTTCACTAGCCTAAAAGATAAAGATTTTAAAATAAATTTTTATTTGAGTAAATAATTAAAAAATCTATATTTTATCAATTAAATAAAATTGTGCTTAATCTATCACTTTAGTGCTTTGAATGTCACATGACCTCCTTATCAACTCACAAAGTTGCATTTGTTAATGAACATCATTTATTTAGCAGAAAAAATGTTGTACCTTTGTAGTCTGATAAATTTTAAACAGGTACAGAATTTTATTGATTTATCTTTAGATTTTTATTCACTTATTTATTTATAAATATTGTTAATTATTACAAATTTGCATTTACAATGGACAGATAACCACTGAGAGGGTACACTTCAGTGTAGCTAAAATACAATAAAAACACAATTTAAAGTAAAGTCAAAACATTATATAAAATACAAAGCTAACATAAAACAAAAACATTGTGATAAATACAGTTTTAAAAAAAATATACAATTAATGAAGTTGCTCAAATGCTATGAGATTAACTATGATTTAAGAATTTACGAACATACATACAAGTATTATATTTTTATTAATGCCAACTGTTTTATGATTTGCTTGTATTCTACTAAATTGATGATATGGTAATTTACACCTTTTAAAAAATTTTAAATAGTTTTTGTTTTCTATTTAGTTATTTATAACATAAACAATTTCTCCATGGATCATGTGACTCTGTACATTAAAGTAGAAGACATAACCAACTCTTTCCATTCATTTAGCATTTGAGATTTTAACCCCCCCCCCTTCTCATTTTAATCTTTTCAATTAAAAATTGGTTCAGAAATTTTTAGCTGAACAGTCAAACATTACGCCAAGTTACCTATTTAAGGCAATTTTTTTGTTATTAATCAGCGTAAATATTTTAATGTATATGCAGCTTAATAATTGAAGAATTCATTAAAGTTTATGCTATATTTCTATATACTAAGATACCATATTAGAAAAATTGTGGTAGATGGATAACAACCAATGGCAAACTATGAGTTACAATAATCAGTTGTCATTTGGTCATAGTACTTTACTGCTGAGTCAACTCGTCTGAGAATTTAATGTGTAAGATTATATTTTTAAAAGCAAAAATAGAAGTATTATTTCAATTATTTATTATTGGATGGCGTTTTACCAATCAAAGCAATGAAAAAATTAATACACAAAAAATTAAACATATGTACTAACCAGTCTTTTAGCAAGCAAAGCAGTATAAGAGATATCAATGTGATCTACCTTACGTTTCATAATCATCAGCTAGGTAGCACTTTAATAATCAATGAAGAAATTAATGAATAATAAATTAAATGTTTATGTTAAGGTTCTTGTAATAAATCTGGTAAATAATAATTCCTAATTATTATTAATAATTATCGAATCTTTTGGTCAAAGTGATAAATAATACATATAAATCACATTGACTAGGTAATTATTAATAATTACTAGTGAAGATTGGTAAATGTAATAAAAATATATTGTATATTATTTTTTATTTATCATTTTAATATTTAGTAACTTTTTAATTTATTGTTGGATTATTTATTATTTTACTGTTTTCATTAGAACAATCATATAATATTTATCAGATAAATAAATTCTTAGCAAAACTTTTATTTAAAAAACAAACAAAAAAAACTTATAACAAAATTGCATAAAATTATGACATACAAATTAAAAAAACTATACAAATAAGGAGTTCAAAACAAATAGAAAAACTTTCATTAGATAAAAGTGTAAGTGTTTATAAAATTTCAAACTATTTTTAAATAAAAATTATATTGCAAAACTTTATTTTTGCAGGAAGAGCTTTTATGGCATTTAGAATTGCTAAGAATTTTTGATTTTTTATAATTGCAGTTTGATTTGAATTACAATCGCCTGTGCAATATTGTAATACTTGATCATTTACATTAGAATTCCTGCAAGCACAATCTCTCAAACTTATTTCCATATCTGGAACTACATTAACTGGAATAAAAGTTTTTTAGCAGACAGTAAATTCATTCCTGGCATAGAATTGGTTTAAAATGCTACATTTCATACTGAGTATTTCATATTGAATTTATTTAAGTTATGATTTTTAATTGACATTATAACAGGTATAATATTTCAGTTGGCTTTAGCCCTATTTATATCTGGGATCCTTATCCAATTGCATTCTCCTATATTTTTAATTGAAAATGTAGTCTTCAAAAGTCATAACATTTTTTCATCTTGCTTATACAGACTCTGCTTAGCAGAGTTTTAAATTTCTTGTACTTTTTTGCAGATTTCATTGAGTGCAAAAGAAGAATTTTCTTTGGTCTTTTTACTCTTTAGAATACTGCTAATATTTTTTTGTACATTATTTTCAATGTCACTTGGCACTATTTTTTAAAAAATGTGTTTGATTTATAATTTGGTTAATACTCCCATTTCTATTTTTGTTTGAAACTTCAACAGTTATTAACTACAAGGCTTCACTCAAACTACTTATTTCCACTTTCATATTAACATTATTCTCTGCTGTAATTTCACAATCTTCTTCTGATGTTATTTTCTGGAGTGATTATCAGATTGATCTTTTACTATCATCTCAATATCTTCTTCACTAATGATTTCTGATAAAGTTAACTGGCAAGTATGATTTCAAACCTATTCTAAATCTACAACTAAATATAGCCTCATAGTGATAATGATCTATTCCAGAGTGTTGGGCTCTAGTTTTCATAAATTAAATAAATTTTAAATCCTCTGACCATTCATTTGTATTGTTTGTTTCAAGCCAGGTGAACAATATATTTTCACTGCCTTGATTTGCTTTTTCAACTAAGTCTTGTAAATGTTTATGTCTTGGTTTTCCATGAATAATTTTAAATTCATTCCACATTCTGCAGACTGTCCACAAATTCTTGGCCATTGTTGCTTTGCAAGATGCATGGTACTCCTAATACTATAAATATGTCTAATAATTGGTAAGCAACTTCCTTGGCATGTTTTGTTTTTAAAGCTCTTAATTGAACAAATTTCATAAAATGGTCTTGTTAAATCATTATAAATTTATAATCGCCATCCTCTTCCAATTGCATGTTTATCAGATCAACTTGACATCTTAATTAGTTTCACAATGAGCTCTGTTTTTGGAATGCTTAGTTTCTTTTGACAGAGTTCACAAAGATTTAAATACACCATAACAATTTCTACTGTAATATTTTTATACTTTGCATTAAGCTCTTTCATCATCTTTGTTTCACCCTGCATGACCAGTTACAATATGGATTTCATGAAGTAATGAAAATTCTTTTTCAAAAAAGTATAATATATAATTGATTTTTTTTTTCATTTTTAACTGATACAATTAATTTTTCAACATTTACAATTTTTATAATATTGTATCTTGATAATCGTTGGTACTCCACAAGTGATTTGCCAGAAATCTTCTCTTTAATTTCTTTAACTTTTAATAAAAATGAATAATATTTTTTTCTTTTGTAACTATTGATAATCTTTTCCCCTTTTCAAATTCAAATTATTTATTTGATTATTAAATTATTTACTCTATTATGCTTACGGTTAACATAAAATTAATAAAAATGTAAAAGCAAAGTGCTAATAACACTATGTTATTAAAACAGGCAAAATGCTCCATACAGTAGTGTCACTTAGTGCCAACCAGAGTAATCATGTGATGATTATGTGATGTTTAGTGGTTCTTCCAATAATGCATTAGCAAAAACACAATAATAATATGACTCCTTTTTTCCTCTGGAATATGGAAAAGCTTTGATCCTAACATGTTGATATTTATCTATATATCATATTTTGTCATTTGAAATATATTTTGAATTAATGTGTGTATTTATTTTAACGGATTTAAATTTACCATTGACAGTCAGAAATTATTAATAACTACTGGTTCATGTGTTATATATTTTTAAAATTAATCACTTTGACCATCATATATTTTACTTCTTTTTAAAGATTTTTTCATGTAAGATATAAGTCATGTATCAAGATCATTATTTATATACTATATATAAATCTTTACATGTATTTTTATTATATATATATATATAAAGCAGATGTACTTGCTCTCAAATTTTTTATGCATTGGTTTTTTTTAGATATATATTGGGGTAAAAAAAAACTCCATTGAAATTAATGTAATATAATATTTTCTGGGTTAAGGTTAATAACCTATTTTATATGTAGGGATAAATATAGTTTTTTTTTTTTTTAAATAAGACTAATAAAATATAGAGACTACATATCTGCAGGTGTTTTAAATTTATACATCATAACAACATTGATTTTATTTTACAAATAACAAAACATAGATGAAAAACTTCAAAATCATCATTCATTATTTTATAAATGTTTAAAAAAAAAATCCGACTTGGTTTAGATTTATTTTGAGCATATTTTTAGCATCAATTCAAAAACTATTATAATAGAAATAAATTCGACATGTGATAATATGTTAGACTATTTCCATCATCTATCATTAAATGTTGAATGTATAGAAAACTTTTCATATAGAAACAGTTTTTTAGTAATAATGTACAAATAGATAACACAGTAATTACCCAACATTTTGAGTAGTATTACTAACCTATGTTGTCTATTTATGCTTTATTACTAACAAGTTGTTTGAATTTGAAATGTTTAAAGTTTAAAATGTTCTATACATTCAACATTTAATAATAGATGGTGGTAATAATCTAACATATTATCACATCTAAAATACCATCACGAATCTTCAGACAAATAATAAATTCTACATATCTTAAAAATAGACAATAATATTCAAAGAAACTATTTATAACATAGCTTTCATAGATATTATTAGCAAATAAAGAGAAAAATGCCTTTTTTTAACTTTAAAATTACAATCATTATTAATTGTTCAGAATTCACTTTCTAATAATGTTTGAAAGTATTTATTTAAAGTGACCCTTTTTTAGAATGTTGCATGAAGCATATTTCTTTCTTTCAAATAATAATAATAACAAAAAAATTAAATTCAAGTTGTAAATGAGCCACATTAATTTATTTAATTCATAAAAAAAAAAAGGTAAGATATAAATTTCATACTTTGGGAATAGATAGTAAAAGTCAATAAAATTTAAAAATAAATGATTTGTATTATTGATATTGGAAATATATTTATGTGCATCAAAAATTTCAACTGTACAATTCTTGCATACTGTGGGATGTTGTAGTTTTTAGTCCCAGGATTATCTCCACTAGTAAAGTCATAAAATTTAAAAAAAAATCTTTCCCAAACTCTGTGCTGTATGTAAAAATGAAAATATTAAAGTTTATCTATTAGTTTCTGAAATATGAGGACATAGATTGGCAATTATCAGTTTTATATATGCATTTTAGCATGCTGATGTTCTAAGTATTTGTATTTAAGGATTTAATTTTATACATGACTTGTGAAATATTTAAAATAATGGAGAGACTAATGATCTCAAAAGCTAAAGAAAACTAAAATACAGAATTTTTTTTATCTTGGATTATACTGTTGTATTTATTGTATAGCTCTGCCACTCAAACATTATTTGACCTTCCATGCAACTGATCATCTTATTATAAATAATTTTTTGTATATTACAGATAATGACTGCTGTCTGTATATAGGAGCAATATTGTCACTAATTAACTGTACATGCACCATTAATTTATTACGGAATAAATTATACAAATCAAAGTGTAAAATTAACATTGACAGTGCATTTTCTCTATATATTTAAAATATTAATAAGTAGTATGTCTTAAGTAATTCAATCAACTTGCTTGCTGGTTGTTTTACAATAAGCACACCTGTAAATGAGATATTTATTTTAAATAGTGTAATGTTTGTAAAATGAAGTTAGAAAATCTTCCATTTTTTCATTGTTGTACTAAACTGTATACTTCACTGCATTATTCTTTGCAAGCATTGTTCTTCACATTACAGCACACCCTATTGCACAATTACTGAACTTCATGGTAATGCACTGCTACTGCCACACATACACATGGCTAATTTTAGTATATATGTTAGCTTCACTTAATTTGCAAGATCTTTCCAAATTAGCATACTTTTGTAAATCCATGTTTTTATTAATCTGCATATTGGTATAACTTAATTTTCTAAAGTATAGTTTATTTAATTTTTGTACGACCATCATATATATACACATACATGAGGATTTTAGTTTTGAATTAACTTTATTAGGTTTATTATTTATTTATAAGTTTTACTGAAACAAAAGAGATTTCAAATAGAAAAGCAATAAGTGAGCAATAATCAATATATATCTAATGCATATTACTTAGTATATTTAATAGCCAAGTCACTGGATTGTTGTTAATAAGATCAGATTCCATGCAGCTGCAAAAATATCAGCTGTGCATAGGTTTGATCTCTGGTCTTAATGTTATTTAATAGTATTGTGAGATATGGGATTAAAGTTTAGATAGCATCTTACAAACCAGAATGTGAAAAGAATGAAAGTAGTAACTTATATTGGGAAAAGTACTACTTTGTATATTTTTTATGAGGTTGTTGATTGTTAGTGAGTTTGAATGAGTTATGTTAGTGATAAAAGTATGACAAGGAAGAAGTGAGGAACAATCCATAAGAAAGCATTCTAATGTTTCTTCATTTCTATGACAGAGGGTGCATAATGGATCTATATTTGTGTGTCACCTGTAGAAGAGAAAATAATTAGTAAAAAGAGCTTTGACATTTCCAAATATTTGAATTCCAGGTGCCAATATCTGAACTCTTTTATAATGTATTTGTTATTACATAACAAGAAAGATTAAATATTATTTGATATACTATTATTATTTTAAATTTCATATGTTTTTCAATAGTTAATTTTATTTAGAAATAGATTATGTGAGAGAGTAATGTGTTTACTAATGAGAATTATTAAGGTTTTGATCAAATTATTGTTAATGGGTGGTGGAATGTCAGTAGAACTAATAGGAATTACACTATTAATACTTGAGAAGAAACTAATTAGTTTAGTCATTTCATTAATGCTCTATGAAGGTAAAATGTAGAAATACCATATAATAAGAGACCATTGAAATGAATATGTTTTTGCATATTTCTTATGCTTAGAGCTACTGCTTTTTTAATTCCAGATTACTTTGGTGATAAAAAAGTATATATTTTTTCCAATGAATAAATAAACTTAACAATGTGTAAAAAATAATTAATTTTGGAATATTGAAAGGGATGCTTTGGGTAGGGTATTGATAGTGCATTCTACTGAAACAATACACTGATTTTAAATAGCAGTTTTCATTGCATTATATGAGACATGCATTGGAAAATTTAAAAAATTTATGAGGAGTAGAGGAAAAATCGGAAGAAATGGTCTTACCTGTAATAATATTCCAAGTAGAAAATTTGTTTTTATTAAAGTGGACTGAAAAATTGTTAGTATAAATTATGAAGTACAATGTCAAGTAAGTGAAGAAGTTTTTTAGATGAGAGAAAAATAGCTAAGTCATCCATGTAGGAAATGTGATTAACAGTTTGGTTAATTATAGGAATATATATTCCTCGAATTTTGCTTTCTATTTCCAAAAGAAGGTGATTGATGTAAGTTGTGAAGAGAACTAAAAAGAGAGCCTTGAGGAATAGAATTATGTGGATGAAATTCAGGGAGTGTTTTTTCATTGACAGTTATGCAAACTTCTCTATTTATAAGTAGATTTGCTAATATGTAGAGGTATGATATTGGTATATTATATTCATGAAGTAGTTGTAATAGTTTATAGAAACTGAGTCAAATGCAGACTTCATATCCAATTGCACACAACAATAGGTTGTTTTTCTACATTGCCCAATATGGTCTATTATTACTTTAAACAGAATAGCTGTTGATGAAGTAGCCAAACCTTTTTTTGCAAACTGAAATTTTAATAATGAAGGAAAGAGTGATTGGATTTTATCTTTAATAAGAGATTCAACTATTTTAATAATGAGTGGAATCATGGATATGGATCTAAGATTGTCTAAGGGGGAATGAATAATTTTTTTAAGGAAGGGACCCTAGAGATATGATAAACATCTGGAATTATGTGGATTTGCTTGGATAAATAATTAATTATGAATTATTGGAATTGTGATATGGTTGAACTTGAGAGCAATATCAGATTTAGTAATTCCATGATGTTCAACAGAATGTCCAAATAAAAAAGGGGTAAATCTGGGATAGGAATAAGTTTGAAATTTGGATTTAAAGTGATAGTATATAATGGGAAGCATGTTTTCTCCAGTTATCACATTTGAATCTTTCAGAATGAGTGATGGTATTGTTGCTTTTGGTTCATAACTAAGAGCCCATTGTATATATCTTTTTGACCAATTATAGGGATCAGCCATATAAATTTTTGACTTTTTAATAGATAGATAATTAGCCAAAATTTGTTGTGTGTGTTTGTATTGTTATTTGAGTGTTATGATTAAAGGACTTGGTGTTGTTAAATGAAAAATATTTTTTAGTTGAAGGTGTATTGCATTCAATTCTTTTACCAATTTAGTTGGGGGTTTATTTTTCCTAGTATTAAAATTTATGATAGGTTTGATGATGTTTGTAAATGTGGATCATGATTCTACAGGATTTAATTCCATAATGTTTATTTTTTTAAAAATAAATAAATATAAATTTATGAAAGAACAGCTTCAGGTGTCATGAATTTTAGAAGTAATCTAATAGGGTTGACTTTGCAAGTTTAACCCAGTTTTAATTGCCAGTGCTAGATGGTCTGAAAATCTTACAAGTATTAATGTTGGATTGATGAAAAAATGAAAGTCAGGAGAATGGAAAAGAAGATTTATTAGTGTGGAGTGTTTTTTTTTTTTTTGGTGTAGAAAGAAACGGAGTTTGTGGGAAAGAATCCTTTTACACCCATGTGTCACAAAAGTTGAATATGGCATGAAGATTTTATTAACTTTACAAATATATGCAAATTTAGTTGGACATGACAATGACACTATTTGATATAATGTTTAATAAAACTTTTATAATTAAATAATGTGATATAAATAAATGATCAAGAGTTTGATCTCTCAAATGAATCATATCAATTCTCTATAATTAATCATCTTACATAAAGAAACTATAAGTATTGATGCTTAATATCTTTTAGCAAGTTAACAGATCATATGTGGTTTTGTATATATCCATCTCGGTTTAAATTCTTTTCTTTCAATAAAAATGATCTTAAGTCATATTCGTGATGTGATGATGTTCAAATATTATTCATTTAGCCATACTATTTCACTTACTCTCCCTGCCTTCAGGCAAAAAAATTAACATACATAACCATTCTAAAAGCTAATATTTAGATTTAAAATCTTGACTATTAAACACTTTTTACTGAATTTGATACTGTTTATATATTTAGAAATATTCCACTTGTTGATTGTTTTTAAAGAAAATGATTCAAAAACTATTTTTGATAATATAAATTAGAATGAGGTGATTTGTATGGTTGTCCGATTTGGGTCAAGTATTAATGCAGATCAGGCAAAAACTATTAATTCAACACATCAAATCAGTTTACTTATAAAAATAAATTTAATGTACATGTTATTTATAAATATTTGTACAGACAGTTACATTATATATATATGCAGCTAAAATTGACAATATTTAAAAGACATATTTCCATTTATTACAGATTTTCTTCTATGTCCGCTCTTGATTTATTCTGTGTAGATCTATTTTCAATATTAATAATCTGTAATGAGAAATTATGTGAAGCAACAATTTATTAATTAGATATGCATATTTAGTTGCATGTTAATTAGATAGCGATGAATATCAAATAATTATTAAGTAACATTTTCTCTGATGTTTACACACATTACACTTTCTCCCCACTCCAAAAAATCGGGAGACAATAAGTCAAGAGGGAAAAAAAATCACTCATTTTTTATTTAAAAATAGTTTTTTAAATACTTTGATTGATTCTTCTTTTTTTTTTTTTTGTAGTCTAGGTGATTTTTTTCTCACATATTTCTAAGTTTATATTATTTTCATCTGTGAGTTAATATCTTCATTGTCTATATTATTATTAGTTTTATTGTCATCTATTAAGGTTGCAATGTTTTTAATGTGTGTATAATTCGCTTTCAGTTTTATAATTTATAGTAATATTTTGCTGCTTATTATTATTGTTTCAACTAAGGCATCAAAATTCATTATTATTGAAGCTTCAGTAATATATATGGTTAATATATCTTAAAAACTATATCTTCCATTGTCTTAATCAATATTATTTGTTTTGAAGATAGATTTATTATTCTCTTTCTCAGTACATTTTTATATAGGTTGTCTCTGCTCCAAATTTTGTCTCCAATTTAATTTTTTGTTGTTGTTGTTATAAGATTAGATTTATATAACTAATCTTTGGAAGTAAAAGGGTTAATTATTTAAGTTTTTAATTTCCTTCTCATTAGTCGTTAAGCAGGTGTCTTGGCGTTTGTTGTTGTAGGAGTAGTATGTAGTCATACAATATTTTGAAAATTGCTTCCTTATTTATAGGAGGGATTTCCTTTTTAAAAGATTGTTTTAACTGGTTCACAGAATTTTCTGTTGATGTGTTAGATTCAGAATGGTGTATTGAAAAAAATACTGCTTAATTCTTCAGGTTTTCAAATTATTAAAATTTTTTTAAAGATAAAACTAGTCTCGTTATCTGCAATAACCATTTCTGGATAGTCATGTACAAAAAATATTTCATTAATTTCTTTTGTACTGATGTTTTTGATGATATGATATTCTAACTAATAGGAGTATGCATCAACAAGAATTTGAAATGCTTAATCCATAACAGCTCCAGCATGGTAGACAAGAGCATGTTGCCATGGTTTTGTACTTAAAAATCATGAACTGAATTCTTTCTTAGATGATTGAGCATTAGCCTGATAGTCTGAACATATCATTATAAATGATTTGATATCATTATTAATTCCTGACCATAGCTTCTGTCAAGTCCTTGTGCAACCAGTTTAGGAGTTTGGTATGGCATTGGGGAGAAATAATAATTCCTTCTCTATTTAGAATAGATTATTTGCAACTAAGTAAGTTTTCTTAGATATTCTAAATGAACAGTGACAAATTCTGTGGTCATTTTATAGCCTAGGCATTACTAATCCAGTTTTTCAGTACTTAATAACTTTGTTCATTATTTATCCATTATGATATTATCTTATTATTTAACATTGCAGAATTCTAACATAATTTGCATAAATGTGTTTGATATTAATTTTCACTTTATCAGGTATTATTGACAACACATCTGCATGTTGTATTAATCTACCTTTTTTATAAGTAGCTCATGCTCATAAGCAATTAAAAGGATATTCCAATAAAATATTATGGTCTAAGATGATCTCATATAGATTTTGTGTTTACTAAAATTTCTAAGAAAGGTTTATGGTCTATGAATATTGTGAATTGATAAATGAATTAATATTGGTGGAAATTTTTATATATCAAAGATCATACCAAGGGCTTCTTTATCAAGTTAGTTGTAATTTATTTCTGTATTTATTAATATCCATGATTCTTATGTGATCCATCTTTCTCTTCTGGGTGCAGGGTGTCTCTGCACAATTTCAAGTTCAAAATCAGAGACATTGGTCATCAAAATTATCTCTAAATTACTATCATAATGCAATAAAAATATATACAATGTCAGAAGAGCTTTGTTATTTGAAAGATTTTCCATTACCCCATTTTTGATTTTTGCTAAGCAGGTCATATAACAGTTGAGCAATATGCATTTTGCCTTTAAAAATATTTTTAAAGTTGTTTAATAAACCCCAAAATACTTGTATTTTTTTTTTATTTATCTGGGAACTCTTTTAACTGCTCTAAAATTTTAATTTTTTGTTACGCCACATCAAATTATCTGCATTTAATGTTATTCTGAATTTTTCAAATTTTTGCTCTATTCCCTTAATATATTTATATAAGTTTTTGAGTACAGTTAGCAGCATATCTATCTATAGTTGGAAAACATTGGTATGACGTTAATTCCAAACAAGAAGCAATTACAATTGTGTTGTTATTGCTAATGTTTCAGATATTTCTTTGCTTATAGAATGCAGTAAGGAAATCTCTATCTTTGTGAAAAATATCAACTTCTATAACATTTGAATGTTAAGCACAGAATAAATGCTTTTATATAATAGTCCTTTGGTAGTCACAAACTTGTGTTTTATCATCGGGCTTGTTTAATACTCTTATTGGTGAAGCCCATTGCAGATTTTCATTGCTTCTTTGTTTTTTGTTTTTTTTATCTTTGCATATTTCCATGTCTTGCAAATGAGTGAAGTGGAACTATCTTTGAGCTCTATATAAATAGGCATTGTTTTAATTATTCACCATTTTGATTTAATTAGAGAGGATTTAAATTCAGACTTTCAAGCTCCCTTCAGTCATCCACTCTGTCTTATATAGCTGATACACATGACCATATACATGTGATAAAAATAAATGATCTCCAATATACCTATTTTATGCTGAACCAGCACTCATCACTTGGTCTGGATCATCTCCATGCATATATGCAATCAGTGCTCAGTATATATTAAAATAGCAAATCTTTAAATTTTAATGGGCAAGCTTCAATTTTTCCTACTATCAAACTCTTTAGCCACCCATGCCATTGAAAATCTGATGATGGCATGCTCAAAGAGTTTGTTTTGTCAACTTTGTTGTCATACCCATGTTGACTGTAAGTCAATCTGACCCAAGAGCATTTAAATACATAGAAGAGGAATATAGGATAAAATTGTAATATTTAAATACAATTACACTTAAGCTATATGTAATTAGAGGGGATTTGAACTCAGACTTTCAAGCTTCCTTTAGTTATCCACTTTTTTTTATATGACTGACACACATAAGCACACAATGTGACAAAAATAAATGTTCTCCAATATATGTATTCCATGCTGAACCAGCACTCATCAGTTGGTCCAGATCATCATCTCCCAAATATATATACATTCAGTACTTGGTACATATTAAGACAGCAAATCTTCAAACTTTAATGAACAGGCTTTAATCTTCCCCACTCTCAAACTCTTTGGCAATCTATACCAGAGGTGTCCAACAAGTCGATTGTGATCCACCGGTCAATCGCAAAGCCACTTTTGGTCGATCGTGAGGCCAATCTGGCAATTAAGTCAAGATTTTCAAGGTTTTTTTTTTTGTTATTTTTGTTTTTGTTTTAATTTTTTTTCCAATTCTAGATAGATGAAGTCCACTAAGCCGTATCATTATTGAAAATAATATTTTTAATCTTGATTTAATGTAGCTATTTTGAATTAATAAATATTGTTAATAACTACTCATGTTGCTTTAATTCCCCTGGACATATGTTTTTTTGGCCCATTAAAATATTGTTATTTTTTACTAGGTAGATATATAAAAATAGTATGTATTTCACATCTCCCTTCATTTAGATTACACCTATGACAACAAGTCATTCGCAACACATTTTTAAAATAAAAAATAGATCTTATAAACGCAAAAGTTGGCCACCTCTGATCTATATCATTGAAAATCTGATAATAGAATGTTCAAAACACTTGTTTTTCCAATTTTGTTATCATATCCATGTTGATCATAAGTCAATCTAACCCCTCACATGTAGGACCATAAGACCATTCAAATACACAGACATAGGATGAACAGCATATAGTTCAATTTGTAATATTTAAATACTAGTATATATACTTAAGCTAGATTTGGAAACATTATGAATTTCCTTCTCAATATTTATTTTCTTTACAATGTGAACACTAATTCCAAGTGGTTTGAACCAGTTTCATCCTATAAGCAGGTTTATTTCCTTGAAGACTATGATAATAGGTAAATTATAAGTTTATATTGCAATTTTATTAATCTTCAATTCATTTCCACTTACATCCTTTGCCTTTATGTTATTTTTTAAATAAGAGAACATTTTCAAACATTTGAGGTTATAAATTTTCTATTCCTTAAAGGAACATGGGAGAGATACCTGATCTTTTGTAAATCTCAAAGTTCAAACATTTGCCTTCATTAAACAATGATAAAGTAAATAATTTTGTTTTGCTGCATCTTAAGTTTTTAATTTTAGTGTTGTTTTTAGTAGTTTTCTCTCACTTAGTCTTCAGCAAATTTCATTTATATATCCCTATATCCCCTATTTTTTTCACTTTTCTTAAGTTCATTTGCAATTGCAAGCTCAAATTCCAGGTTTTCCACAGCAATAACATTTAATTTGACTATTATGTTAATTTATTTTATGCATTGGTTTTGTTGTCTTTTGAAAGGTTAAGTATGAACCATCACTAGGATTAGTGTTGATATATTCTCTGATCTGGTCCGAAACCAGTTCATAGGCAATGCCTTATTTAATAGCTACCTTGAATATTAAGTCAGAGTCTGTTAGAATATTTCCTGAATGTAGCATTTCACATTTCCCACAGATTTGTTCCTATAAACCCTCTTCCACAAATTGTCTATTGATATAATCCTTTGCTAATTTTCAAAGAGCAGCATCATACTCTTTAATATTTTCACCCTTTATCTGGAAACAATTTCTAAATGGAGTCTCACAATGTGTTTTGAGAGATGGGACAAATATGAAAGTAATTCTTCTTTACTTCATTATAAGAGAAATTGTCTGATTCCAACAGTTCATTCAAACAATTTTCTATTTCTATAACTTTCAAGCCAACAAAGGCTAATAACTAGCTACTTTTACATTGTCATCTTGAATTTTATTAATAAGATGATACTTTGCAATGTATTTTATATGTAATGGCCAGATAACAGTATTATCAATATCAAATTCTCCAATAAGCATTTGCAACATCTAAATCTAATAGGAATAAAGAAGTTTACGATTTGACTACGTCAGTTGACTCTTAGAATTATATCTTGGATCTGGGTCAAATATATCTATGCAGATCAGGCAAAGCTATTATTCAATACATCAAATTAGTTTATTTAAAATAAAAATTTAATATATATTGTACCAGTCAAAAAGAAGCCAACACATCAACAAACCCAAACTCAAAGTCGGATTCAAACTCAGGCAGTTCAAACTGAATTCAAACCCAACTCATGAGTTCAGATCAAATCAATGGATGACATATATTGACGGTACATGACCATGCGCCAAGGAACTAGCTCAACGGATGATGATGATTAATGAAACCCCTGATTTAACTCTAATAAAGTATAATAAAATAACTAAGAATCTTTATAAGTCAACTCATATATATATGTTCAGGTTGCCAATACAGACAGTGAGCATTAATATTAAAATAATTTGAATAAAAAAAAAAAAAATTAAAAAAACCAAATGTGTTAATAAAATGTTTAATAATAATTATAATTTTGTTCAACTTTTAGATTGTGATTATATGGATTACCTCTAGTCTTTAAATGGAATTTATATTTACAATAAGAATGGCAGTCCTTACTATATGCCAATACTATTACGCAATATTCTAGGAGAATTATATATATCTATGCCCTGACGAGGAAGTAAAGGTAGATAAAGGTATTTGGTTGTGACAGAAATTATGATTCAAATTCTAAAAGAAAGAATGTGAGATTTATTTTCACATTCGTAAATCAATTCACAAAGAGCAAGATATGTGTTTAGGGCATAACTTTAATATTTAATAGAAAACTTACTTAATTATAAATAAATATGAATTTGTTCGACTTTAATAAAATCAATTCATCATGATTTACGAGCATGAGAGCGGGCTTTACTGGAACTGAGAAATAAATGGTACTGATGACTTATGAGCTATAAGAATAAATATAAAAAATAATGGCTTGTCTGTGATTTGAGAAAATAGCAGGGCAGCCTGTATTTGACAAGTCTTTGATGCCCTATCTGAAGGATCCATAGAACACGGAAAACCAGGTTGGGTCGTAGCCTCGAACCTTTGGTGTTCCAAATATAAAACGAGCAAGTGAGGAAGTACTTTCTTCCTATGTAATTTAACGAACAGTAATATCACCGAGGACAAGCCTGTGAAGCAGGAGATGGCTCGCGTCAGCAACGTTCGTAAATATGATGACTTGGTAATCATCTTTTAAACCATTAAGCATCACATGATCACATTTCCTATACTAGTACATTAATTGTTGGCATCCATTGATTACTCTGTTTAGCACAGGTGGCAATACTGTATGGAGAGTTTTGCTCTGTTTATCAATCATCTTTTAATTAATAAAACCCATTTTATATAAAAAATGCTCTACGTGATGACCTGACCAAGTTGAATTAAAGTCAAACGAGCTTTAACTAAAAAGTACTTAATGCAATTATAGAATCATATTAATCATGCCCTAAACGTCATGCTCTCCCTGAATATTAATACAGAAATACAAATTTAAATTAGAATATGTTCATTTTATTCCCTTTATCAACCTTTAGCAAAACATTTTAATATTATTAATGTGAATAAATGAATATTATAAACTCAGTAAAGTGGCCGGGAGTATAGGTTAGAAATTGAGCTGATAATTTATTATTATTAGCCATTAATAAAAATAGCAAAAATTATATAAATCCTTCAACTCGATAATTAATAGAACTGTATCCAATGAGTTCTAGTGTGTAAGAATTACTATAAAAATAACTATAATATTATTTAACACGGCAAATGCAACGAAGGAAATTATTATCGAGTTGAAGTTATTATTGGCATATAATAATAAATAAATGAAATATATAATAGGGTTAAATATACGAACCGCCATCATAAGCAAGGAAAGTTAACAGATATTAAATTTAAAGACTTAAGATAGATAGAGAATTACTACATAATTTTAAATAGCATTAATAAAAAGACAATTTTACAGTAGATAGCTTCAAGATGTTTTAACTTAAAGTTCAGAACTGGCCAGGTTCAAAAGGAAAGATATTACCATTTCTTCCTTGGCTGGTTCCTGAGTTTCCACAGAGCAGAGTCCAGTTGGATGAAACATATGTGCGCATTTTGAAAATTATGTGAATAGCATTTTGATGGATTTCTCTAAGGTTTCGGCAGCTTACAATTGGTATATGAATTTTTATATTGCAGCCACATTGAAGATTTTCAGGGGACTTAAGGAACCATAGTCAGACTCTTGAGGTTAAGCCCCACCACCATGGTAGAAACACTATTTTACTTCATAATTTAACTGGGTGGCTTCTTCTCTAATGAAATATATATATGGCTTCTCTTAATGAAGAATAATAGCTGCTTGAAAACTTTTTCTGGGTTATTTATCTGTCCTCTGATGCCTTCAGGCAAGCACTTCTTTCATTATCAATTTATTAGTTGTTTTTAGATACATTCCTTCGATAAGGCTTTCAAACTCATTAACTTGAATTCATTTTCTAAAATTCATTTTCTAATTAGAAAATGAATTTTTAAAATCAGAAAAATGATTTTAATTAGCGACCATCCTTACATTTTAAATACTTACCTTTTTTTTTAATTAATAAAAACTTTACCCATTGTTTTTGGAAAGGGACAATCTGAAAGCTTATCAAAAGAATGTAGCTTTTAATCACTAAAAATTTGAACAAACTATCTAAAGTAAACTAAAACATTCCTGATGCAATGAAACTTTAGAACGAATATGTACATTTAAATATTTATAAATATATACGCACAATCCATGCAGTTATAATATATATAAATTCAGGAATAATTCTATTATGAATTTATTAGTAAAAATGATTAATTTAAATCTCAAACGAGTTAATTTTAACACACATTTATAATAGTTTTTCTTTAAGGAAACTAGCGTGGATTGAACGAATAAAGCCCCATTGCATCGGAAATTCAAGGTTGGTGCAAGGGTTTGAAGTTGGCTATATGTGAAAGATCATGAAGCTAGGATCAAACTTAGATCCGACTGCTTCAATATGTTATTTACAAATATTTATACAGACAGTTGCATCATATTATAAACAATTAAGATTATAAGTATTTAAATGAAATACATCCATCTACTCCAGATTTTCTCTTTTCATGTTCACCCTGATTATTCTCTCATTTTGTATAATTTTTTTCTTATCAATAATATATGAGGAGAAATCATGTGAAACAATAATTCATTATTTAGATATTCATTTTTGGGTGCATGTTAATTAGATAGATATTGATATTAATCAATTATTAAGTAACATTTTTATAATATATATATATAATATTTTAGCAGGATACTTTTTCAGCTTCTCTCACTTACTATAAACTTTATTAAGTAATGATAGATGCCAAATGACTGCTTAAAAAAGATGTATCCTGTTTCTGAACTATCCAAAATCCCTAGGCTAGTTTCAAGATTATGGTTTTCATCAGTGAAGAGCTTTGGATGTTGGAACAGTACACCTGGAACTTTAGAACCTAATGCACTTTTTCCAGTTGACATCATTATTTACCTCTACTATTATACTATCAAGTTATCAACCCAAACCAAAAAACATTATTTACTAAAACTTACAATAAGTAGCATAGAAAAAATGAAAAAGTTTACTGGTAAAATAGCAACATGTAAGCTGAAGTCATACAGGTCATGTGATAGTGTTTTGGTTCATACCATTTTCTCTAATATATATATATATTACAGCCTAGGGTTTTTTTTCCCATTCCTGCTACTAAATTTTTTTTTTCTTGCGTTTTATCTTCCTAATAACTCATTTTTAAATATTAAACATATTTTCGTTAAAATAGTATAAAGCTATTTCAATTTTTCAGTACAAAATAAATTCCATAATTTTCATCTGATCATTACAAAACAAAAACTGTAAAATACTTATTTTAATACTAAAATTTATTTTAAGATATTCATATAGAAATTGTAATAAAAAGAAAATTCAGTATACTTAAAATTAAAGAACAAGATTCGTGAAGAGCAGAGATAGTTTTTCTTTGCTAAGCTAATATAATGAAATCTTTAACCTCCTTAAATTTTGACGCCAAGCCACTTTGGATATTGTGGATAAATTGATAGACAAAATAAGGAAATAGCATTTTTTGTCCATCCGATTATTCGTTGTACATTTTTATTAAAAATATTTTGGCACAATACCCATCTAATCATTATTCCTTTACTGATTGATTTGTAAAAGTTTTAAATGATTTAAATAAAACAGACATAATTATTTACATTACTGCATAACAATTTTAAAATTAGAAAAGAAAAATGACAACGTATATATATAAAAAAAACATATAAATATAGAAAGTAGTGATTAATCAAAATTAAAATAAAATAAAAAATGACAGTAATAAAAAGAAAAAAAATCATAAGTCTTTATAAAGAATACAAACACATATAATGTAGTTAGTCAATAAAAAAAGCCATACGTCTATTATATATGTATGTAAAATTCTCTGCTAATAATATGTTGAGATTATTAAGCACTCACTGGTAAAAATTTGCCAATTTTAGTTAATGAGTCCTTATATCATCAAGATGCAAATTAACAAGGGAGAAAGGTAGGGTTAAATAAAATTAAAATAATAAATATAATTATATATATATAGCTAATTCTATAATAAAATAATACATAGAAAAAAATAATCTAAGACCAGAACAAATAGAAAATAAAATAAATTGTACATTACAGATTATCAATACATGATAAAAGAATATATAGATAACAAGTACATCCCTGAAATGTGATAAATGAAATGCAGTAATAATATATAAAATCAAATATAATAATAATGCATGCTTAGCATCAAAAATGTATTAAAATTGTTTTTAATTTTTCTAATGTTTTTTCTGAAAATATGATATTAATACTGCTTTTAATTTATTAGATGATATATGTAAGAAAATATGTTTCTTATTAACATTTACACTTAACATCCATTTTTTACTAATGTCGAATGCCTAAATATTGTACTATTTGGTCACTTTATTGATTCTCATATTGTTGTTTTTTTTTAATTTTCATCTTCTTTTCTTTTACTTCTCGTTTTTGGCCTTTTACATTTTCTGTTTTTTTTTTTGCTAATATATAATCTAATTTTTGTATATGTTAAACTTTACAATATTAAGAATTGTATTAAATCAACTGGCACACATTTTTGTAAATGAATGCCAAAATAAATTATAAGTAAATTCCTTGTAGAAAAAAATAGATATTTTCTTATTTGAAAATGAAAATTGTATCATTATAAAAATATAAAATTAGAATATTTGCCATAATTTTTTACCCTCATAAATTATAAAAACTTAATCATTTGATTATGATTGTTGAAAGAGTTCAATTCTATAGGTGTATAGTAATTCTACCACTGATGAGGGTAATAATCTTTTGGAAATATATATATTACAATCAAATTATCAACATTAATCTGATTAAACTGGGAATTTTACCCACCAGCTAATAATAATTAGATATCTCTTTAACAACAAATGTTGGAAGTCTAACTGGGTTGATATGGACTGAGTTTTTTTTAATATATATATATTTTTTGAAATTTGAAAAAAAAATTTCAACCACTCAGCCCAAACTTCATCACTAAATAATGGTCTTGACTGGCAGTTGACTATATTTATTGAAAAAAAAACATTATTGACTGATTCACATATCTCATAATATATCTTAAAAAGTTTCTATTGAACAAATGTTTTTAAAAATAAAACTCACATAAGATGATTAGCATCTTCATTTTTTGTAGTCTGGTACAAAATGAGGCTAAATATGGATAAAAAAAAGTCTATTATACTTCTGAAAACTATTTACAAGTAGAATTGTTTCAGGACTTCTAAGAATTTGAGCTAAAGCTCCATGGATAACTTGAAGACATTTATTTCTAAGTATAACTTGACAAAACTTCTTTTGAACAATTCTGTATAATCTTTGCTTTTCTTTAATACCTTCAACACTTAATATTAACAAGGAACTGTCCCTATTAAATTTACCATCTTTATAGACCACCTCATCAGGAAGTATTGAATTAGTTTGCCTTATTTGTTTTTTATGAACTTTTTTGAATACATTTAAAAAATCAAAAAATTCAACAAGAATTTCAAAACAAATATTTAAAAAATCAAAATAGATATGAGTCATTTGCAGACTTGTTAGAACCAACTTAAGGATGAGTTAGAACAATCATTATGAAATTCTACATTAATACAAGAGAGAGAGAGTGTGTGTGTGACAGTTGTAAGTAGTTAACATCTTAATCTGGCAAACTAAAATGGAATTATAGAGATAATACAGATGTGTAAGATAAAAATAAAGATAAATATGGGATCATCATACATTATGTAGGAGTATCAAATCACCAACATTCAGCTGAAAATGTGAATTAACTTAGAGTTTTTCCTTTTAGTTAAAAGGCTAGATAATTGTGTTGGTTATGAATCATCTATCTGCAAAGAAAATTCTAAGCATGTATGTGATCTAAAAAATTTTAAGGTTCAAATAGTCTAGAGTTGAATCATAATTCATGGCATGAAAGGCAGATGCACTAATAAACTGAACCATGAATGTCTACAAAAAATTGAAGTGTTTTTACACTGGATTCAAATCCTATCATGAACATAACAGATGGAGGTATTAGAAACTACACACAAAGCTTTTACAATTGATGTACAGTATCAATTTAGAATTCAAACATTAAAGATTATATGATTCTTATGTAATTCCATTACTATTATTTATTTGATGACTTAATAGATTTTTTATCACTTAGTTGCATTTTGTTTTAAAAGAGGATGGGGGAACATGCTCTTTAAATCATGATATAGCCATTGTAATATTTATTTTTCAAAGAGTTGTAAAAGATAATGCTTAAGAGTTTGATATACTTTAACAGTAAGAATAACTTCTAAAGCTTGCTGTAAATATTGAGAGCATAAAATAAATTATATCAAGATACAAAACTAAAAAAAATTATAAGAATGATAACTCAAACCAGAAAAAAAAAATTTTTTTTCATGGCACATGATAAATAATTACTTAAGTTGTATCTTCTACTTTTTTCTTACCTGCTGCAAATTGCAAAAATAATTGAAAGACATTAAATGGTGTCTTTGTATAGGAGAACATTGTATAGGAGAACATTAAACAAGCACTTTAAAACCCACTATAGATCACATGATCACTATCTCATTTTTTCCAATCCAAGATCAAACTAGGAATCTTTAGTATCTATATCTATGAATAATTTGCTCAAATTATTATTAAAATTGATTTATTAAATAATACTTCACATTTTATATAGATGAATAGATAATTCTTGACTCATTTATTCCTCATTAACATTTGTATCCATTTATAAATGAATATGACTATTCTAGCTATAAAATATAATATATATCAAGTCAAAAGAATAAAAAGTTAACACGAGTTTTGCAATGATTGTATAAAACAATCCCTGAAACACAAATACTTTACATATGTCTCGTGCTAGTGCTTTAATCTGTTTATCTGATATCATCATGCTATCTTAACTTTATTATTATCCTACTTAATTGTAGATCTTTATCACCAATGAAAATGATCAATATTTTATCTGGTTTAGAATGTTTTATGCAATAATCTTTGTACTGTAAATATGGTCTGTATCTCATGATAACTTTGCTTAAATTAATCATAATATTTTTTAGGAAGTTTTTTCTTTTTTTTTTACAAAAAAAAAAAAACTAACAGCATCTATTAATATATCATTTATCACATTTCTGTTCATTCTCTTTTTTCACTATCAACCTTTCTGTGAATTATATACCTTTGTAAGATATTATGTTATAATTTTGATATGGGCAAAGTAGGACAATTTGAACTTGATCATTTGGTTTTCAGAAAATAATGTAATTTTATTTCTGTTTCACTGATATTCTCAAAATTCCTTATTACCACCTCAGTTAAGAAGTATCAATACTTTTTTTTTTGTTTTTAGTATTCATCCATTCTGATCAATTATATCCATACAACTATTATTTTTTTTATCCCATAGACAAATCTCTTGACAATCAGATGTTTTGTTTATAAATGAAGCTTAAAATTTTTGATTACTTGCATAGTTCATCATTAATTTTTGAAATGAGCTATTATATTGTTTGTTTTCTTTATCCTTAATAATAATTCTACCATTTTACTCTAATTTTTAAGGTCTTTATTAATGATCAGTTTTTTATAAGAATGTTGATGCTTCTTTTACTATTTATGAATCCACATATTGAGACCAAGCTTTGAATTGATCAAATGATAATGTGAAGTCCTATATAATTCCTTTATTTATATTAAACTATATTGTATTTAACTGTAGGTTTTACTTTCACACACAAAAAAGAAATATTCTAGATATACCTATTTACTTAAAAACAGTATATTATTTAGCATGGTCAAATAAAATCAAAGGCATTGTGGTTAAAAAAATATGTATGAACTTTTTTTTAAGAATTCATTAAAATTGTTAGTTATTCAAGGTGCATCAGAAATGATATCTCTTATTTGAAAAGATTCTTTCAATATAATACCTTAATCAGTTCTGAATACTTTTCAGCATGATCTTACTTGTATGACATAAAAAAGATATCTGAAAATTTGTTGTTGTTTTTTTTTTTAATGTAGAAATAAAACTTGATTTTTTAAATTTTACTTTACAATCTGAAGATCATTCAGTCTGTAAGGGTTTTCAAAATTAAATGATATAATTTGGTTTATATTATTATTGCAATGCTATTAATCCCAGAAGTCTTGTGTTTTGGCAATTATTTTAAAAATAATCCAAAATCATTTTTTATTACCAAAGTTTTTTCTATATGGAGTACCTTTTAAAATGTGTACTGGTTGAATTATTTGTGTTATAATCCTTTGTAATCGCAATGTTCAAGGTCACACAAGAAATATGTGTGTGTGCAACAATAAATGCATAAAAAATATGTAGAATAATTGTGTAAAATAAAACTAATAACTTTGTACAATAATTATGTATAATGATTGTGTGAAATAATTATATACAATAACTCAATATATGTGTAACTATCAATGGATAGCAATATTGTTAGGTCATAGAGTTGCATACCTGGATCTTATAATATGGTCAGAGAACTGTCAAAAATGCCATATATGGGGAGATATGTAAAAAATACTGTGTATGTAAAAAAAACACCATATATAGTGTAATGTTTAATTATATACATTGCAAATATATTGGCATTTGATAAAAGCTAAAAAATAAAAGTAAATTTAGATTTTTTTTTTGACTATAATTTTTTTTTTAAAAAAATAACATACAACGAAAGTTAAATTATTCTTTCGTATTTTTTTTAATGTAATTAGAAATAAAAGTAGAATTGGAGAGAACAAAAAAATTCCAAAAGCAAGTAAAAAGATAAGCTAAAAGAAAAATATTTTAGATAATTAAACATGGCCGAAAAACTTGATAAAAAAATGAGAACTTAGTAATTGAAAAATGATAAAGACTGTATAAGATTATAAACACAAAACGCCACGATAATAGCATGCACAGAAGTCCGAAAACTGGACCTCTAGTATAAAAAGGAGGGGTTCGGTTGGAGAAATGTCTTGGTTTGCCTGATATTCTTTTGGTTGGTTTTGGATTAAAGAATCCAGATCACTCTACGATGAAAAAGTTCTTCATACGAGGGTAGACCGGAGCTTTAGCTGACATCGTTACCGATGGACACCAGAGAAGCTTACGCGACGAGTCTATGGAACCAGCACCAAGATCAATTTATAATCAATGGCCGTGAGCTCATGTTAACCCCGAAAAACTATGCATAGTTATCTACAACCATCGTGAATTCACTAAAACTTACCGGTAAGACTACTTACTTATTCCTGATTGTGACAAAATTAAGCATTTGCAAACAAGTCTTAAAATAATCCCGATAGAGACTTTCAATTTTTCTGTACAAGAGACTCTTATTTAACCAAGAACTTTTTAATTGTTTAACTGTTATTTATTTTATTAATATTTCACATCTGAATTAAATGTGTTCTCTCTAATTTATTTGATAAATAATTTATTTCAATTATTTTTTTAGTCTATTAGAATAAAAATATTTCTAATACCAATTTTCATTTGCGCATTATTAATAATAGTTATTATTTTTTTATTATTAAATTTATTATTAGTTTAATAAGATTTAAAATGTAATTTACCTTTGCCAATATGTTTCAATAAACCCAGGAATAATAATCTTAAAAAAATAATTCTCATTACGGTATGATGTAATATCGATTAGTTTAAAAGTATTTTTCTTTTTTTATTCATGAAACGTTATTTGACTATTTCAGTGGTCTCTTTAGAATAAAAGGACCTGGCACCCATATTAAATAAATTAAAAGCTGATTTAGTCAATAGCATAATTCTCAACAATTAATAGGCCGAGTTTGATCAGGAAATATAGTTATGTTTTTAGAAATAGAAATACAACATTCTTCTCTTCAATACAACTTGATCAACTCGCGTGCAGAGGCCTAGCAAAACGGAAAATGTTATAATAGAAAGGTATGTAAAAAATGCCATATTTGATAAAGTTTGTAAAGACTCCAGAAGTCTTGAGGAGTATATAAATTCCCAGAACCTAATATATAAGTTCTGTTATTAATGTATTGCAGAGACTCCTGCCTTTATCAATTATTTACTTGCTGCTCATAGGACACAGCAGCAATATAAACTCTTTTTATCTAATATTGATTATTATGTTACTTCACTTATAAGCTGACCATTGATATTTTCCAGAAAATTTTTTCATGGGTGAAACTTTTTGTAATTTCAAAATGTCTTGAAAATTATTATTTTTCTAAATTTATTTCATTTTAAATATTTTTCCAAATATTATTGTAATATTAATTATTGTCATTTCTGAATGTTGTTTATAGTTTATCTAAAATATCTTTGGATATTTTTTATGTGTGTTCAATTGTCACTGAATCTTTTGACATACATTTTGATTTTCCTCTTATTCAATTGGTTATTATATCTATTTTGAATAATGTATTTACTTCCATTCACAGTTCATGGTCCACCATCAATTACAATCAACACTCAAACTGACTTATGATGTTATAAAAGCAATAGCAACATTTTCTAGATCATATTTAGAATCTTGGATAAGTTTGTAGTTTTTATCAGCTTTACTAGTATCTTAAACTCAAATAATTTTAGATTTATCCACAATCGGCTCAAGGCAATGGTTTTACTATTGAAATCAAAGCCTTCTATTACTGACCATCAAGAATCTGGTACTCTGGTATTAGAGCTGCAATGTAGGGGAGATAGGAGACCTTTTCACACCCACAAAAATTGTAATGTCGTGATGATGTCAAATTGAAAGGAAATAAATTCTGTGAGTATACGTGTGGAAATATGTTTTTATCTTTATCAACACTGTCTTTTTTTTTTTTTTTGTAATACTTCGACATTTTCAGTTATTGTCCAGATTTCTTTCTACCATACTTAATGACATAACCACTGGGACAAAAACCTAATAAAAGTCTCATAATTAATATATATATTTTTTTGTGATTTTTGTTCTTTTTTTTTTTTGGTTTAAGTTGTTTATAAAAAAAAAATATGTTTATGAGCATTTCTGTTGAAAGTCCCAGCATACTCTGCATTGTGCTATATTTTCGGAAGGAAAATTTTTAATAGAGATCTCCATTTTCTGTGGTAATATTAAATGTTTTGTTTCAAGACGCCAATTCCTGTTATGTATTACACGGTGAATATCATGTGTATACTTAATGTGCTTTTATAAATATTATTTAAAACCAAAATCATTTACTGTTTATTTAGTAACCATTTTTTGTGTAATGACATCATTTCATTAAGATTGCAAATCACTTTTTTTTTTATTGGGAATGTTGTTCTTAAAAGTTATTAGTGTGAAAGTCGTACATATAGTTAATGACTTTTTATAAATATTATTTAAAAACCAAAATTATTTACTGTTTGTTTAATGCATATTTAAACTAACAGCTGATTAAAAAATGTATTGGCTATAAAAAGATTTTAGAATTCACAAAAACTTTATAATCATTTTTGTTTTAATCCTGCTTCCAAATTTACATTTTACCAATGAATTACTTTCTTTTTGTTATTGTTGTAATTCAGTTACTAATATTGTAATTACTAATTATTAAAGGTATATCTTGTCTACATATAAATCATAAACATAATTTTTTCTTAGTAGCTTGAATTATTGGAGCGTAATGTGATGGTGATTGATAGTGATCAAATCCCCATTACAAGTTTTGGTCAGCTAGGACTATTCAAGTGTTAGTTGACTCATAAAATGTAAAAGTATAAATATAATTTAAAAACTAAAATGATGTTTGTAGGCAATATATATATATATACACATATACTTATATTGTAATCCGATACATAGTACAATATTTCCATATTGCAACTATTTTTTTTTATTTGTGATATTAATTTTTGTTAACAAATTTTCTTTAATTATTTAAAAAAAAATTTGTCTAAGATAAAAGAAAAACTAATTAAAACATATGCTAGTTTGTTTTAATTACATTTATAGATATAAAAAAATAAAATACTACGATTTCATTCATCGTTTTTGGTACAAATATTTTGTAGAAATTTTTTTAACAATGTTTGATATATTGGAGGATAATTAGATACATTGTCATAAAACTTCTTGCCAAGGATTTATCTCTTTGATATAATTTTTTTTTAAATTATTATTTTTAAATAAACTGAGATTATATCAAAATTTAATTTGTAAAGTGTTGATGAAATTCTTGGATTTTTTTTTTGTAAAAATTAAAAGATTCATCTAATTGAAATCAAAGATAAAAGATTACAACATTTTTCTTTTGTGTGGGTATTGTATAAAAACAGTGAGTAGACAGAATTGGCAGCCAGCAGTTGACAATGAGAGGTGAGCAGTCCAAAGTCAAAGAAAGCAAAAAGTGAGCCATCAGAGAGTCAGTGAGAAGTTAGTTATTAGTAGTCAGCAGTTTGAAATCAGAAGTCAGAACAAGGAGAAAATGAGCCATCAGAATCAGGAGGGGTTGATGACTATTGATTGAAACAGTCGTAATCCCAATGTTAACATTTCAATTACCAATCATGAAAGGTATATCTAGCCTACACATAAACCATAAACATTATAATTTTTTTTTAGTAGTCTGAATTATTGGAGCATACATTTATATTATAGTAATTTTCAGTGTTGACTCTGAAATTAAAATGATAACAAGAAATATTGAATGAAAGTTTTGTATAATATTTTGAAAACTACTTCACTTCTACAATATATTTTAATGACTAACTCTTAAGTTTTCAAATTATGATTCATTTCAATAATGTTCATAGTCCACACATTCTAAATTTATTGAGATTTTTTTACAGCTTCAGATTTTTCCTTTCTTGCTAAAACATATTAGCAACTAAACATCAAAATGGCTTTAATCTAGCCATGCAATATAGGCTAGAATTACTAGAAAATATTTTAGGTCGTCTTTAGTAACATGTTGAATATCTTCAGGATGAAAGCCACACATTCTGCCTTATTACTTATAATTTTCAATGTAGTATAATAGTTTTCTTTTTTACAAAAATTAAGCAAAAATAAAGTAAGGTAAGACAAAAATAGAAGAAAGTTGATAAACATTAAAATAAAGTCTAGATTGTTCATATGCAACTTATTAAAGAAGAGAAAGCAAAAGTAAGTGTAAAATTCAATATAAAAGTAATAAGTGTAATCGGTATGTCTAATTATGGGTTCTCAACTTTTCTAAATTTATAATTACTAGTTGTGAACCCATGAGAATTAATGAAAAATACACGGAAATACAAACATATATATTGGTTTTAATGAGCTTTATCATGTATTTTTTAGATAACTTTCAGATATGATCTAATCAGATAAATTATATCCAGTAATGCTTTTTTATATATATTTGTCAGATATACCTATAAAACTAAAGTGGAATTGCTTTTAACTTATAAGGTGTGAAAACTGGAAATATCATAAATTTCTCAAATATTTTTTACAAGCAAATAAAATTCTCCTTTAAAGAGTTATATATAAAAATTATAACATTTTCTGCAAATTTATAGACACAAATGTTGAATGTTTTAACAGGATTTTTCATAGATATTATTCTAGATAGGTTTTAGCTATATATACATGTAATTAGAAGATTTCATGGATTTTTATAAATAAATGTTAATGAAATATTTCACTTTTTTTTATTATGAGACATGTCATTTAGAAACAATATTCTATTGTCTGATTTCAATCAGGTTTTTAATTGGTTGTGTATTTAATTATATTACTGCTGAAAAAAGAATTTATTCTGAAAAAAAAAAAAAGAATTTAAAAAAAGGAAAAATCTCATTAAAAACTTTATATTTATACCTGTAAATCCCTGAAAATCTTACCATTGTACATACTCTTCATTAATTTTGTTTATTTGTATAAAAGATTTGAAAAATTTGTTCTACTTTGGGTTTTCACATATATTTAATACTATTGATGTCTAATCTATTTTTATATTTAAAATCTAGGGAATAAATAAAATCTATTTTTAGCTTATAAAAGATCAAACACATAAAATCTTATTGCAGAATGACATGTGATTAGGTTGCTACGTAGTTATTAATTTGTTAGGTGTTTAATTACATCATAGCTGAAATAAAAAAATACATGGAATATCTCATTAAAAACTTTCAATATATATATATACTGTAATAAGAATTCAACCTGAACCCAACAAAAAGATTGGTGAATATTCACCCAGGCAATTTTTTGTTTATCATCATTCATTTATAGAGATATGTCTCTACCATTATGTATATCCCTCTAACTACCTATAAAGTGAATATGGTTTAAAAGACTTTACTCTGGGTATTTTTCATTTTCTTAGATTAGTACAATTAACCCAGACTCATTATGTCTCCACTTTATTACTTTTTCAAGGAATGGCTAGGAATCCGGGTCAAACCTTCATTCATTATGTGGTAATTGTATCTGCATAGAGCAGTTGTTTGGGGAAACAAGAAACTTCACCTCAATATTGCACAATTTAATTCCTTAATTTATAATAGCTTACTGAATTGAGGAAATGCAAAAATGATAATTAAGACGTCTTAAACTCAATAATACTTTATTTCAAGCAATAATAATAATATAAGTGTCAACATTCTCTCCCTTCAGTAATGAGTCCTGCCAACATGTTTAATTACAAATAAAAGGTATTAATATGATGCAATGGCTTTTATAATTTCCTTTACACTATTTCATTACCATATCCCCTCCCCTCTTCATGTCTGATCAATGTTTTAATTAGACATATAGTGGAAATTAATCAAATAAAAATTTTATAAACACATATACAACATTACATTCCACAATATAAATAAATAAATATATAATTCATTTTTAAGTAAAATAAAAATAAATAAATATATAATTCACTTTTAAGTAAAATAAATTAGCATTAAACATAATTCATACTTAAATAAATAAAGATTAATTTATAAATTTATGCATAAAGATTTTATTACACGTGACATATCTAAATCCAACAGTCTTATCAAATTTCTCAGTTAATGTAAGCTTATATCAGTTTCATAATAACTTTATGAATTTTTTAAATATTTAGTTTTTGGCAATCTGAATGTAGCTTGCTCTTTAAGAGCTCATTAATCAGTTACTCACTTATTATTCCAGGCTAGTTATTAAGAACATTTATTCCTTAGGTACAATTGTCAATTATTTTTCTTATTAATATTTTGTCTGATCACAATTACTGTTTATTTATTTTATTCTTAGATTGGTAAACTCTATTACAGCCATTCTCCAAGTTAGAATGGTCAGCATTAGTATGATTATTTTTTATACCACAATCCATTCTCAAGTTATCATTATCATTTCAATAGAATTTTTGAGTTAGTCAGCAACTGTTATTCAATATCCCTACAAGGAAATCATTTTTAAAATGATGATGGGCATAACTTTTTTTTTAGGATTAGAGATGGATTTTGTAACTTTTTTCTTATATAGAGCTACACACTAAATCAGAAATGAACATTTGTAGAGAAGCACTAACAGTTAATAATAAGCCAACACAAAATTCTAGCTTCTTGAGTCATTTTGCAATTATTTTCTTACAATTTTGAAGATATTCTTCTCTCACTGGCAAGTATACAGCTTGCTGAATTTAATTTTTGTTATAAGCCTCTAGTTCAGTCTGCTACTTCAGCCAATCTATAGATAATCATTATCACTATTCTAAAACAACAGTTATTTAAATTTAAAAATAAAAGAGAAAAAGAAAAAAGAGAGAAAATATATTACTTTTTTATTTTTTATTTTTATAAATTTGAATATGATTTGAAATAAACCACTTTTCATATTAATTTTAATAACTTGATAATTTTTTAAACAGCTATTTTCATTCTTTATGCTTACCCAAGATGTTTACACAGACACAAAACTCCAAACAGTAGTGCCACTCAGTGCAAGCCAGAGTAATCAATGGATGCAGAAAGGTTTGTGCATAAGATCCTATCTAGTGCCTAATCCAATATCCACAGACTGGCTTTCATCAGTGATGAGCCATTGATCTGAGAGACCTGCACCTAGATCTTAAGACCTAATGCAACCCTCCAGAAGCCACTTTTACATTTTTAGCTAATTATAAAGCTTTGAGTCCAAAATGAAAACAATAATATTTTCAATTCAAGTTTGGTTGCATTTTGGAGGATTGTATTAGATCCTAAGATCTAGGTGTAGTGTTGTCAGATCTATGGCTTCTCACTGATGAAAAGCCACAAGCTAGAAACTAGTCTAGGAATATTGGATGAATAGTTATTAGATATGGATCTTATATACTAACCTTCCTATAATGATTAATTATTCTGGCTTACACTGAGTGGTACTATTATATGGAGAGTTTTGCCTCTGTGTAAACAGCTTGTACAAGCATAAAGAATGGTGATCATGCAATATTTAGTCTTTAATACCAATCCTGCCCAATACGATTATGGTGACTGTGGTTATTAAAGAACCAAAGACACCAAAATGCATGGATGCTGAATTGAGTTCACATCTATATGACTATACAAACAATTTGTGTTTTCATTTTGGACTCAAGGCTTCATAGTTAACTAATAAGGTAAAATATGGCTGCTGGAGAGTTGCATTAGTTTCTAAGATCTAGGTGTAATGCTCTCAGATACAAGGCTCTTCTCTGATGAAAGTCACAAGCTAGAAACTATTCTGGGGATATCGAATGAATGGGCATTAGATAGGGATCTTATGCTCAAACCTTCCTGAATTTATTGTTTACTCTGGCTTGCACTATCTGATGCTATTGTATGGAGAGTTTTATCTCTGTGTTGAAAACTTTTTGTTTACTTTTTAATTTTAACAACACCAATTTGTTTCTTTTACATTAAACAAATTTCAGTCCATTTTATTTTCCCTTTAATATAATTAATTATATTATTTATTATTATTTTCTTTTTATTATATTTATAGAAAAATGTAATATATAACAGAGAGTGTATTGACACATATTACATCTACCATAGAAATTCAGTCTATTTTCTATTGATGCAGAGTTTGTTTACATTCATGCATTGGACAGATCAACCATAGTATAAAACACAATTTGGTAGTCAGAGAAATCCAATTCATCAACCATTTATTCATACATAAAATTAACTAACCATGAGATCAATTTTAATAAAACATATTCTAGTAAAAATTGAATAATATGACTAGAGTCTGCTAAGGGAAGCTATAGACATTTTTAAAAGGACCAAGAACATAAATGAGAAATTTGAATTGAGAAAAATAAACAGTAGTTGGAAAAAAGCTATTGGATGATAAAATATTTGCTAAAACTTCTTGAGTAATAGAATTTGAGTATGAGGAGGAAATAATAAAAGGAAAAAATAACAATTTTGAATTTTACATATATTCTTGTGATTTGAAAAAGATGTTCTGAGAAAAGAACTTGTTATTATTCTGAAACATCAGCTGTTTAGCTATTTTATTCACTACATGGCATCTTTCAAAAATAATAATATGAAATAATCATTTATCCATGAGAATATTGGAATTATATATATATAAACAATAGTAACAATAATAAAAAAATATAAAATAATATTCCATGAATATGTGAGTGAATAATTAATAATTATTATGGTATTAATATTTTAAATTACTTAACTGAACTTTTGATGCAGCATATCTTTGACAGCATAGAAAACCTAGCTGCTGCAATATTTATTCTTGTAGAACATTATTTTATATAAATAAATAAATATATACATATATATGTAATATAATGAACATGCTAATAGTCCTAAACAAGCTTTTTTGATAAATTTCAGAAGAGAAAGCATTCAAAATCTCTATCTAGAATTATCCCTATCCCCAAATTGGTTTTGAGCTAATGGATCTTGTCAGTGAGGCACTAGGACATTTCAGATACTAGATTCAAAATACAAACACTAACCAGCATTTATTGAAAATTTAACTATTAAGTAGAAACCTGAAGTAATCAGACATCTATATGTCTTCAAAGCCAGCTATCTAATTAAAATAGCCATATGGGACTAAACTAAATTCAGATACACCATATATTAATAGCCTTAGCAATATAACATTGTCAAAGCCAAACTATAATAAAAGGAAAACCAAGTTATATATCAAAATTTAATTAGCTTGTATTTACAAGTGTAATATAATGAGCATGCTAAAAGCTCTAAACAAGCTTCCTTACTATTATAGTTTGGCTTTCAAGGCTTTGGTGATGTTACATTGCTAAGGCTATTAATATATGGTATATCTGAAATTAAGTTCAGTCTCATATGGCTATTTAAGTTAGATAACTGAATTTAAAGACATATAGATGTCTGAAATTTTTCAGATTTTCTGCTTAATAATTAAGTATTCAATAAATGCTGGGCTTGAATTTGTAATTTTAGATGTAATGTCTGAATGTTCTAACACCTTCCTGACAAGAGCCATTAGCTCAAAAAATGGTTTGGGGATAGGAATAATTCTAGATAGAGACTTTGAATGCTTTCTCTTGTGGAATTTATCAAAAAACTTGTTTAGAGCTATTAGTATGTTCATTATATTACATTTTTATAAATACAAGCTAATTAAGTCTCATGGCACATGACTTGGTTTTTTTTACTATTATAGTTTGGCTTTTAAGGCTTTGGCAATATCATATTGCTGAGGCTATTAATAAATGGTATATCTAAATTTAATTCAGACCCATATGCCTATTTAAGTTAGAAAGCTGGGTTTGAAGATATATGAAATTTTCAGATTTTCTACTTAATAGTTAAGTATTTGATAAATGCTAGGCTTGAGTTTGTATTTTGGATCTAGTGTTTGAATGTGCTAGCACCTTAGTGATGAGAGCTATTAGCTTGGAACCAGTTTAGGGATAGATATAATTCTAAAAAGAGATTTGAATGCTTTCTCTTATGGCACTTATCAAAAAAAAACACTCATTACATTATATTTGTAAATACAAACTAATTAAATCATGTGATGTATAACTTAGTTTTCCATATATATAAAATTGTAATAAAAATAATGAATTGTAATGGTAATATATGTTTTATAAATAACTATAATGAACTATAGAAGTGCTTTTGGTCAATTTCTTAACCTTCTTCAACAAAAAACAATTTAAATTTAATTTTTAGCAGAAGTAAACATCATATCCCAAGATTCAGGAATTTTAATGTTAGCACATTGTCTATCAATTAAAGATATCCTATTTCTATTTATCAAAATTGCCTCTTTAATTTTTCTTTTATTGTGTTTTTTCTCCTCAGTAAGAATCTTAACTTTTTCCAAATCAAAAGTGAAAGGAAAACTCAAATATTTTTTCATTATAAAAGAAAACAGATGCCATTATTAAATTATTACGTCTCTTATTTTTCTATGTTTATATACGTAATGCTCTTTTAACCTTTTCCCAAGACTATACCTTGATTCACCAAATTTATGAAACCTTGTACTTATATAAAATTGTATACACAATATTATTTTTTTGTTTCAAAGGTATAACATTTTTTAAATTGTTTACCATTCTATTAACATTAGGTAGACCACAAAATGAAACATTACATAAATTTCACTATATATTTTTAAAATATTTAGCTTGACAATTTGAAACATATGAAATAGATCTTCATTGATTTTCTGCTTGTTTATTACATTTACAAAAGAGAATTGATTGAAGTTGGTTATAATATTAAACAAATTTAGAGTACTCTATGTCAATTTAAAAAGAGATATACTACTTTATTATATACACTTGTAAATATAATAAAATGACTATTATAGAATAATTATTCTAATAAAATTGTAATAAAAATAATAAATTATAACAATGATAATATATTTTATAATTAACTATGATTAACCACAGAAGTACTTTCAGTTAATTTCTTAAGTTTCAACTGAAAATCAATTGGATTCAAATTTATTGGAAATAAATATCATCATGTCATATTTAAAAATATTTTATCATTACATCCATTAAAAATTATTAAATTATAAAATTCAACATTCTGGTGGATCTATTATACAATAGGAAAATAGAAAAGTTGGGAAACTTTGTTTCCTTATACATGTATATATTTACTGGAATGCTTTCTCTCTATATAAGAAGTAGAGACATCATTTAGAAGAGAATTTATTTTTGAATGCAAAAAAAGCATCAACAATTTGCTATAGTTATTGGTTATTGTCTTGTCAACATTTAAGTGTGGGTTTTCTAAATAAAAATATAACAAAAATATTTCATTGATTACATCCATTAAAAATTATTAAATTATATAGCTGTCAAACAATAAAAATATAATAAAATATTTTTTTTGGCCAATGAAATATTAAAAACTAAGTAGATATTAAATAAGTAGCTTCCTGTGATAATTACAAACCCAAACTATGCTTTTGGATGAAAGCATTTAAAAAGAATAAACTACATTACATAATTGTATTTTTATATTGGACTATTTCCATCATCTAATATATGTATTGAATATCTTTAGAAAAATTTAACTTTATTTAAATATTCCACACATCAAACAGGTTAGTATATACACAACGTTTCAAGAGGTATTAGTCTCCCCTCTTCTTCAGGTGTAACTGGCCTGACCGGTGACAGTACTAGCATGGGATTCGAACCTGGGTCTTTAGATTCTTGAGTTTTAAATTTTAAGGTAATGCAATACCATCATCACAAACCTTCAGAAAAATACATTACATAATCTTTGTCACATTAATAATTGATTTTTAAATACCTAACAAGTAGGATATAAAAGAAAGTATTTTTAAAGACATTATTATATAAAGAATAGTACAGTAGTTCATTTGATCAATTAAAATTAAAATGTTCATAAAATGAATCTAATTAAATGAAGCAAAATTCAATAATTACAGTAATTTATATGCAAGTACGGATAATGTTTTAGAATGCAGTTTCAATTTTTCATCTTTATTACATCTATAATTTTAAAATAGACATTTCCTATGCTTACTCAAGCTGTTAAAACAATAGCAAACTCTCTACATAGTTGTGCTATGCAGTGCAAGCCTTAGTCATTAATGCATGTATCTATCAATTGATGAAGCTTGCACTGGGTGACATGAGTCTATGGAGAGTTTTCTATATTTTAACAGCTTGCATAAGCATATGAAATGATGATCATGTGATATTTTAGTGGTTTTATACCAATTAGGATGAAAGTAAATGTGTTTTTTTAAAAAAAAACAAAGATACAAACTAATGAGCTTAGATTAAAAACATTATTGTGTTTTCATCTTGGGATCATAGCTTTGTAATTAAATAGGTAAAAGGTGGCTGCTGAAGGATCCTATGATCTAGAAGCAGTGCTCTCAGATCTAAGGCTTTTGACTGATGAAAGTCACAAGCTAGTAAACTAGTCTTGGGATTTTGGATGAGTTAATACTAGACAGGATTTTATACACAAATCTTTTTGCATCTACTGATTAGTAAGGATACACTGGGTAGTACTATTGTATGGAGATTTTACTACTGCTTTAACATATATTTTTATATATATTCAAATTTAGTTTGTTGTTGTTGTGTTGTTTTTATTTCTTTAAAAAAAGGGATATAAAAAATTGTGTGAATTAATGGAATTTAATATTATTGCACAGCATGGAGATGTCTAGCATTGTAATAATAAATCTAACTTCATTTCTCACATAAAATTATCAAATTATTATGATATTGTTACTAGCAAAAATTTCTTTTAATATTTAATATTTTAGAGCTCAAGATTTGTAAGTCATGGTTCTAGCTCTGTCAGTTTTGGTACTCAAATTTCTTATTAAATTTTAAGCAATACACCATTCAGTTATTTTTTTTTTTTTTGCATGTTTTAGAATAATGATGGAGCAGACTCTTGAAACTCCATGGATCATGGCTTCAACTTTTATGCTTTCAGTATTTGAACTTTTTATGAATTTCTAAATATATTTATTTTATATAATTTCATTCTAACATGATTTTAAAAAAGTGAGTCAATTTCCTCAAAGTAAAATATTTCTATTGCTTAATTTTATTCTCAGTAAAAAATTTTTTTAGTAAAGTTCACAGATAATTTGGAGCCTTTTAAGAAAAATTGTTCAATATTTCCAATAGATTAATTTAATTTGATTTTTTTATATATACTAAAACTAATTTAAAGAAGTGTAATTGATTTGGTTTAATTGCTAATGAAAATTTGGCATTATGGGCAATGAATGAAATTATTTACATTTGAAGTTTGTTTTCATCAAAATAGACTACCTTTAAGTTCTGATGTATTGATTATTTTTTTAAATGAACATTTTTTTAATATCACAATTATATTTATGACATGTACAATTTTTCTGTATATATTGCTAATAATAGGTGATGTATCAACAACAATATCACGTGACATTCTCATATGCTTATAAGTATTACTGGAATTAATAATAGTAGCAAACTCTCCATATAGTAGTGCCACCCAGTGCAAATCTTAGGAAATAGTAATCATGATGTTTTGGTGTTTTCATTACTGAAATTAGTAGCCTAATTAGTATGTTAAAATGTGATACAATTGACTTTTGACTAAAATCTTTTGTTTCTTAATGTACTAATACATTGATTTGATTGACTACATGTAATTCCTCAGTGAGAGAATCATGAAATTTTATGGATTTACTTGATATTCTAGGAGGACCAAGTTTTTAGGCTTAAGAGAAAAAAAATCACTCTTATCCATGGAAAATGAATAATTTTGTAAAAACTATAAAGATGACTTCTGAGTTTATCAGTGACACTTTTAATATAAATATACTCTCCATTATGGGAAAATATTTTTCATTTCATTCTTTTTTTCATACTTTTATATCAGAGGAGGATGTTAACAAGATTTTGTTCATCTTAGAAATTTCTCAGCATCATAGAAAAGTGAAAAGTGTTGTCACAATTTTTTTTTGCAGATGAAAGATGAGAATACAATTTTAAGACTCATTTATATGTGTGAATCACTATCACTTGTTGTTATTATTGTAATACTTACAAATGAGATCCTGTGGGTGCTATAATATTAATGAAAAGCAAACAATGAACTCTCACTTCATTCTATCCCTATAATCCATCTCCAAAGAACAATAAATGTAATAGTCAATTTTCTAATTCTTTTCCCAGATATTTATTTGTATCATCCCAAACAGATATACCAATACCAGTTAAAAATATCTTTTTCAACAATCTCTTCAATATCCTTGCCACATACTTACTCCCTTTTTAATCAACATACTCTATCAACTAAAATAAATTACTAGGAAGCTACAAATAAGAAGATTATCCAAAAATTTAAATTCTGGTATCTAAAACCAAAACATGTTGATTTCATTATCAAGATTAATTTGGAAGTATTACCAACCTGTACTTTCTTAGCTTAAAAATGTTTTCTACCAATATAGACTTCATTTGTTCATTCAGACACAAAGAGGGTACTGAACTATCATTATATCTATCACTATATTCCAATCAGCCGCACACATCACACTCATTAACATACTGAGAAGACTCTTCCCCAACATTAGAGCAACTATTTTTATTCGATTCATTTTTTGTTTTCTTAGATGCCATTTCTGCTTCAGCCCCACCCAAATAAAAAACTGAAATATTTCTACAATAAAATAAATAAAATTAAAATTAGAGTTCAAACTCTTGCACGTCCAGATATATATGCAGCCATATGGTGCTTAATAATCTTACCTACACCATTATAACCACTGATGATTAAAATTAGGTTATGATTTTTACTTTAATACCCAATACTTTTCATAGACCATATAGTTCCTTCATTTAAAAATTCATATGTAATAAATCAACTACTCAATCAAATACTAACTCCTAAAAACAGTTTAAATCTAATAGCACATTTCATGTACTAATTAATTCTCTACTACTTATATTTAATTATTTTTGAATCTGATTTTAATATATATATATAAGTTTAAAATAATCAATATAAAACAAAATTTAAAGTATATATAAAGAACATATACATCAATGAACTCAAAAATGATTTTCATATACAGTGTATATACAAAGCAAGTTTTACTTATCTTTTTTTGTATTAACTAAACTATGCAATCGGTAAATACGTGCAATTTCATTCTGCTTGAAAAAAGCAAGAAAAATCTATACTTAGTATATATTAAGTTTTAGCCAGTTTTGTTTGGAGAAAAAATTGAATAAAGATTGTAAATGGTAAATACAACTATTAATATAACGTAGTTTTTTTTTTTCATGTAATTTATGATGTATTTCATTGAAGTCACTGTATTATTTTGAATTTTGAATATAAATTTGTGTAGGAACTGACTGTTCGTTTTATAATTCCGTTGCTTTTAAAACTATTTATAATTCTAACATATAAATGTGAAATAACATCAATTATATTAATTACAAATATTTTGCTAATACGAATAATACAATTTATACAAATGGCTGCCAAATTAAAAACCATTAAATTGATGTATTAGTCTTGTCATTGGTGATGAAATGTGCTGATTAAAAGTCAGTCCAATGAAATTTAATTATTTATAGTTTACAATTTTATAGGACTGCTATTTTATAGATTTAAAATGATCTATAAAAATATTTTTCAATATTATTATTATTAAATATTTTAAATTACTTTTATACCTGAAGCTAATTATTTTCAGTTTTGAAAACAACCGGGGATAATTGATGACATTTAACTTCTAATATATTTACAAAAGCGTGCGTGTGTGTTTGAATCACCCTTTTTTTTAAAAATATATATTTTTTTATGAAATATTTATAGCAACATCTTTACAATATGTTTAGAATAACTTAACTGCTGCATAAGAATTGTAATAAATCTTTAGAATTCCTATCTTCATCCAGAACAGTAATAAATCAGTTTTTATTTTTTTGATAATAAATTTAACACTAAAAAATTTAAACATTATTTTAAAAATAATATATGATATTATTTAAAACTTTTAAATATAATATTTAAAAAATAGATCTTATTTTAACTATTATACAAGAAAATTAATGTACGTTTTTTAACAGCTACTGTAATTACTCATTTGGACCTCCAGAATTGTCATATTGAAGCATAGAATTCTTTAAGAAGTATGTTCGGAATAGAATTAAATCTATTCTTGGATTCATTAAAAGAAAAATCACGATTGGTTTTCTCACAATGATCTTATTATTAATGAATTAATTTAAGGGAAATGTGCTATTTTCTGCTCAGCAGAATAATAGATTAAATGTGGAATTTTATAATAAATATAAAATATCTGAAGATAGAAGTTCAATGACTGACAAGAAGACTTTCAATTAAAACTGCAAGACACTCGCAGATCATGGTTATTCTAGATTTCTTTTTTTAATGCATTAGAAGCAAATCAAGGATTTGAAAAATGCTATCACAATCCTACTAAACCCAGCAATGATAATCTCTTATATGATGACAATAATATTTTGACCGAAGTAGAAATTATATTTTTATCATCTTTTGAATAGTGAGAGAAGAATTGAGATGGTGACCTTCAATGATATAACCATTTTATCTGCTCTTTTAGATTTGGACAAAAATATCTAGCTAAGAGAAGTCAAAATATTTTTTGCAATCTTAAAAATGGAAAGATTGCAGATGTTCATGAAATACATGTTTTCAAATATGATGATATATATTAGTTTCAAAAACATTGGAATTTTTAATGACTATATAGATCTATAAAAATTGTTTTTCCTGATTTTATGAATGCTTTCATTCCAATTTTTTAAAAATAAAGGGAATAGGGAAGATTATGGTAATTATGATGGAATATCAATATTAACTATTACACCAAATGTACTTTTAATATTTTTATTGAATAGGTTGCTTCCACTTATAAATAAATGATTACCAAAGATTCGGTGTGATTTTAGAAAATCAAGAAGCACTATAGAAGTGTTTTTTGTTGCCTGGTAAATACAAGAAAAGTGTTAAGAACAAAAGAGTGATTTATATATTAGTTTTACTGATTTGAGAAAATCATTAGATTTATGGCATTGTTTGATATTAGTTGGTTTTTTGCTAAATTTGTGGAATCAGATAATGTTTTATTACTACAACTGGAAAAACGGAGGCATTTGAAATAAAAATTGGTATTAAACAAGGATATATACTTGCTCCAACATTTAAATACTTTGGTTTAATAATTAATGGTCAAAAAACCTAAGTTTTTTATCAGGTAGAAATGGAAGAAAAATCCTCAGCAACTTCTAGCTTGCATGGTAGCCAATTTGAGAATGTGGACTGTCATTGCACGTATAATATATACATGAATGTAAATAAAGATTATTTTTACTATATGCTGTCAACTGCAATGACCACTAATAGCAATGTCTGGAATGAGACTAATGCTTTGCAGACCGATAAATCTAAGAGGGCACCCCAAAGTACAAACCACAACTAATAATAGTTAATATTTAGAGTATTTAATAAACAATAATTAACAGAGGTTTAACTATATATATATATAATAAGGCTCAGAGGCATACATAAATTATAATATAGATCAATGCAACCTGTATTGTCCCTACCTTGCTTTGTTATCCTGGGAGGCAAGCTCCTCTCCACATGATAAACTCTCTGTGCATGCAGTGATATCCAACGCCGATGATTAAAAATCCATATGCAGTCAGTGAACTCCAAACCACAAGTGTTCATTTTATTTACTTTCTGGTACTCTGTAATTCAAGTTCACTTATGCTGCTGATTGATTCATCTTCAGATCCAGCTGATAAAGTCATTATTTCACTTTTTCTATCTGCTTCCTGGATTGGAGAATTTAACCTTTTGTTTTACACAAGCAAAAAGTTATTTTTAGATCTCTGCCATAGTTATCATTGAATGAATCAGGAACTCTAATTCATACAACTCTTAATCTTTTTAACTGCAAGTATTTTGCTTAGATTAGTTACTTTGATCACTAATCTTTTTAATTGCTTTTACATTTAAATATCTTTTTACTTTCTGATCACCTGGCTATTTTTCTTTGTACATTTTAATTTTTAATAAATCTTTAATATAATTGTATATATTTTTACATTTGTGTTTATTTACATTTACACATTTGTATATGTATTTGAACATACACATACTTAACATTACCTCTCCCGAGTTCAGAGATTAATTTTTAATTTCTGGACTTAATATATAGTCACTTATCTTTTACTATGTTGGGTGAATTTATTTCAGCTTCACTTGTTCATTTTCCATCTAGTAAACTTGGTTTCTTTTCATCATAGTGGGTATTCTCTATTTCTGCCTAGAGATTATCACTCCCATTGTATTGAATAACTCAGGTATTATCTCCATGCTTTTGTCTTTCTGGTTTACAAGCTTACCCAGTATTTCCCCATTTTTCATGAGAACAGTCACTAGTTGTCTTTGCAGGTGATGAATAACTTTGGCCTATGACCAAAACTTGTCCATATTATTCTTTACCTACACTCTTTCCTATGGTTTAAATTTATAGGTACTGGCATGCTGTTTATTTTGATCCATTATTGGCACAATGTATGATAATTTTGTGCATAACATTCTACCTAAATACATTTCAGTGGTGATTGGCCAGATTTAGCACTAGGAGTTGCAAGTTGATGAAGGAGTGCAGTCAGACTATGCTTCATATATTTTAGTTCTTTTCAATTTGTTGATGGATGACTTTAAGTTTTATATCACTTTCTCGCTTAATCCATTGGATTGAGGATGGTAAAGGGAGAACTGAGCATCTGTTTAATCCCCTATTCTTGCATTACTTCTTCAAACTTTGATAATGTAAATCCAGTTCCATTATCAGAAACAAGTGTTTTAGGAAAGCTGTGATGAGCAAAAATTTTGCATAATTTGCTAAGTGACATGTTTGAACTGGTGTTGCTAACTATTTTATATTTGACCCATACTGAAAATGCATCAACTACCACCAAAAACAAATGACCCTCAATTAGACTGCAGTGGTCAATATGCATCCATTGCCATGCCTTTCAGCTTTAGGCCATGATTCAAACTTAGCTGGCAATGCTTTAGCACATGTTTCATAATTATTGCATTTCTTTATGTCATTATTAATTTTGGGCCACCAGACATAACTATGGGCTAATGCTTTTGTCCTAATGATGCCTGGATGACTCTCAGGCAACAACTTAAGAATTTGATTCCTACCCTTTACCAGGATTTGTACCCAATCACCCCTTAGAATGCACCCCTTGCAAACAGACAACTTCTCATGGGCATTCCATAGTTCTTTATGGAGTAAGCTAGAATGTTGATTCGGTCATCCTTTGCTGATCAGTTTTACTATTCATTGGTAACCATTGTCTTTTGCTGTCCATGCAGCCATTATTGTGCTGTTGAGGGTTTGACTCGTAAAGGCATCAATATAATTAATTTCTATTTTTTTGTGTGCAAATGGAACTTCATGTGGTTTGCATATTATCAATAGTGCAGCAGTGTTTACCTCTAGCAATACCGGAGGTGTTTTAATAATACCTGGTTCCCCATTAAACAAGTTAGGAAATTTGACTTGCATTTCCTTTTCAATTTTGCCTTTTTCACAGATGTTATTTAATACCTAATTTTTCTAAACCATTGATGTGTGAGTAAAGGATCAATTGGAGCATAAACTATATATAAAAATAACTGTCACTTTTTCTTCCATTCTACTTATAGGGACCTTAACAACACCCTTAATTTTGATTGCATTGCCATTTTTATTTAATGCCTTAAAGTCTGTTTTTTTCTAGGGATTTTTTTCTCTTAGCAGTTACAGTAGCCCAATCATGGATTGATATTAACAATATGCCACTATCATTGTGCACTTCCATAGATATGGGCTGATCACACAGTTTTTGTTTTAGCATTTATTTTGTCATCATTGGTGGTCATTTTTTTTAATATTGATATGCTGATTTGCCTGAACCTGATATGAATGATTATAGCTATTAGTTTCCTTTCTATGACCATTAAGTTTTTTTTACACACTATTTCCATGTGCCCTCTTTTTTTTACAAATTTAGTAGTGTTTTCTTTTATGAAAACAGTTGTTGGATTTGTGACTCTTTTTCCCACAGCACTGTTAGCAATATTATCATTACTCTTAGACAATTCTTTCTTAAAGGTTTTACAAACATCTATTTGTGATTTGCTATTATACTTAAATTCGATGAATTTTTGAAATTACTCTAGCATGAGTTTATAAGTTATCCCATGTTTTATAGACAATATAATTTAAGTTGCTAACAGCCAATAATTGTTGCTATAAACTATCATTACACACCAGAAATTGTTCAAGAAGGACTTCCTTTAGAAAAGATTCATAAATGCAATTCTTTGCTAAATTACAAACAGCACTATCATAATCTTTTACTCTTTCACCCCTACATTGGTACCAATCTCAGAATTGCAGTTTAGCAATATGCTTAGAGGGATAGGGATTAAAGTAACTTGACAAATCATCTTTAATCTGATCGTATGAACAATCTTCAAGAGTTAGAGATTTTGAAAGTCTGATGGCTATCTTAATAACTCCTTTCTCAGCAAAGCAATCTTATACCTATCATCTTCCACTTTATATTTTTCCACATGTTGAACATATAGGGACCAACTACTTGCCTCACTAATGTTAAAATCTCCAATTGCTACTTGTATTGCCTAATCATTCCTTTACCTAAATTTAACCATTTAAAATTAATTGATAAAGGTTGCTGTGACTGTTCCAATTGCTGTAATTGTCAATGTCAATGACCACTAGACTGGTGAATCTAAGAGGGCACCCCCAAAGTACAAATCATAACTAATAACTGTTAATATTTAGAGTGTTTAATAAATGATAATTAACAGAGATATAACTATTTGCATATATACAAATTATATATATAATAAAGCTTGGCATATATAAATTATAATATAGATCAATACAATCTGTATTGTCCCTAGCTTGCTTTGGTAGCTTGAGAGACAAGCTCTCCGCAGTATAAGCTTTCTGTGCATGCAGTGACATCCAGCACCAATGATTAAAAGCCCAACTGCATTCAGTGAGCTCCAAACAGCAAGTATTCATTTTATTTTCTCTCTGTCACTCTGTAATTCAAGTTGATTGGTTCATCTTCAGATCCAGCTAATGAAATAATTATTTCACTTTTTCTATCTGCTTCCTGGATTGGAGAATTTAATCTTTTGTTATACACAAATGAAAAGTTATTTTTAGGTCTCTGCCATAATCGACTATTAATCTTTTTTACTATAGTTATTTTACTTAGGTTAGTTACTTCAATTACTAATCTTTCTAATTGCTTTTATATTTAAATAGCTTTTACTTTTTGATCACCTAGCTATTTTACTTTGCATATTTTAATTTTTAATAAATCTTTAATATAATTATATATATATTTACAGTTGTGTTTATTCACATTTACACATTTGTATATATATTTGAACATACACATACGTAACACTATGTAAATGAAATGTTTATTTTATATAGTGCTATGTTTTTATAATCTGTAATAGTAATAATCAGCCATATTGTTTATAGTTAAAAAATCCACAAAGCGCATGTGCATTAGCTTAATGGCTGATTATTACTAATACATAACACTATGTAAATGAATTATCTGCTTATTGTATTAACTAGCAATTCTGCATATTTCAATCTTGCACTTAAAACAAGTATAGAAAGTGATACACATACAAGAGTTTATTTATAAATTGTACAGACCTCTGCAGAAATCTCTTCTCATTATTCTAATAGATATTCTTTTATTATTTCCTATTGATATTATTTTATTATAATAAACTTGTACTCAGATTTATTTAAAATTCATTGATGTTGCCTAACTGGTATTCAGATACCCTCTGGACATAGCAAATTGCACAAGTTGATGGTTGAAAAATCATGCATAGGAAAACTGAAGTTCATAGAAGAATAGCACAAATTGACAATTGTTAAAGTCTGAATAGGATTATAGCAGAATATCACGATAATATAAATATCTGTGGGATTGATAGAACATAAAAAATTGCATCACTTTACAACAACATTTATGAATTTGTAATGGATAATACTGTGTCATGGAAATGTGGACCATATTAAAATATATATGCTCATAAATAAAATTAAGAATGATAAAATAAAAGTGTTTTTAGTTATGTGATTCACAGGAAAAAATGTATTGAAATTTGCAAATCAATTCTGTGACCCAGGATCCCTGGAGATGTTTCATATCAGGAGTTGAAGAAAAAACTAAATGGTTATTTTACATCTATAATAACTAAATTGGTGGCATGATTGAGATTGATGAATAGAAAACAACTACCTCAAAAAAATTACACCATGATAATGCATTGAGGACATTAGCAAAAGTGTGTGATTATGGCCTAGAGCTAAATGATAATTTATCAGTTCAACTAATATATGAAACGATAGATGATAATTTTAGAAAAGTATTATTAAGTGAATCAGACCTTAATTGTAAACATGCAATTGAAAAATGTGTTATGCAAAAAAACTATATCAGATTACACTTTGGAATTTTTACTCTCTAAACAAATAGATAAATACATCTTTGGCATAAAAAAAAGATACTTATCATAAATAAAGCCGACAATTGAAAATATTAAGTTGCTATGGAAACTAATTACAAAATGGAAAAAAAAACTTTTAGTTTGTTTCCTTTTTTTTTTTATTAAAATAAATTAAAATTTATTAGATACAATTGAATGTGTTTATCTATACATAGCTATATTCTTTTTACACTGTTGCAAGGCATTCACTCTGTAGAGCTTGTTGTGGTCTGAGACTGGGGCCATTACCCTCCTTCACTCCTCCGGGAGCGTGACCCTAGCCCAGGTTTTATGAAAAAGCCAGTCTGGAGTCAGCAATCTATCTATGTTCCTGAGCCTTGAGTAATTTGATAGAGATGTTGCAGACACCATGATTAGCATTTTCAAATATACACTTGCATCTGGATAGCCAAATTGCAAAGGTTAGAATAATGGTGATTCTGATTTTCAAGAATATGCCACTCTTTATAGCTTTTTGAATGACTAAAACTTCTCTAATGTCGAGCGACATGCTTTCGTTAATAAAGGATCTGATCGGTTGAGAAAAGGGCAGAAATACAGGAGGTGATGAATTGTCTCATCTGCTGTGGCACATAGTTGGCATTGCAGGTTAATCTTGCTAAACCCTCTTTTCCACACCAGAAAATGATTTGTTGGTGGGAGGAGAGGTTGATCTTTAGCAGAAAATCAATGTACAGTATTTTGGTTCTAAGAACCAATTTTTCGATTTTGCTATGAGTTGTTTATTGTCTAACCCTAAATCATTCTGTAAAATGGTTTGATGGGTGTATTTGAATTTGTATGTTTGCCAATACATTTTTTTCCTCTATTGTATGTTGCATTATGCTTGCTGAGTTTCTGACATAAGTCCATATATCCGTCATCCATTTGCTGGCAAGCGGAGATGTATCCGTGGGCTCCACTGTCGGTGTGAGGTTTGGAGTTGTTTGTTCAAGGCTGGCCACATGTAGCACTCCCAGAGATAGTGATAAACCAAACTTGCAAGATTGCAAAAAAGATTTTGATATGCTATTACTGTGGGGAAAATAACTATTTTAAAACAAAGTTCAGATTTAGAAAAAATGCAATATTTTTAAAACAATAGGGCATATAGCTGCTTGCTGTCCAATAAAGAGAGCAATGTTAAAACAAAACTAATGCTGGAATATAAATCTGGGAAAGGAGAATAAGAAGTAAAAATAGTGTAATGAAATTAAATGATGTGAATAATGCCCATATTTTAATGCATGTGAAAGTATTTGAGCAGAAAGTCAGCACAGAGTTGATAGTGGAATGGGTCTGTCATTATTATCTTATAAAGACTAGATGAAAATTAGTAATAAATGTAAGAAGAAAACATCATTTGTGAAAATTAAAGTTATTCCTACTATGATGGATGCCTCCAACACCTCTCTAATAACCAGTACACACACCATAAGGCCCAATCCCAATTCAAGCCCATGATATTACTGTTACTTATTAAGTGATAGAATTAGGTAATGTTAGGACACATAAACTAACAAATCAGTTATCACAACCTAAAATTTAAAGCCAAATATAAATAAACATTAAAACAAAAGTTAAACCTAACTGGTCAAATAAATATCACGACATACAATAGATTGGATGAATGAACTTAATCAAATAATAATAATAATGTATATAATATTAAAATAAAGAAAAACTCGATGTTTATTTTTTTATCTTTTTTTATGATTTTGTTTTAACAAATTGTTTATGTTAATATTTAGCCAAAGATGACATCAACAATAAAGTAAAAAGATTAGCATGAATTGGCTTAATATAATGAGATATTCAACAAACTTTTTGTTCAAGGAGGAAAAAAATATTTTACCAGAGTAAAGAAATGATCATTCCCTGTATAAAGGAGTTAAAAGAAAAATATGAAGGTTGGCGTCAACCAATTCAAATTCGCAATACTGCTAAAGAAATGTTTTACATAGATTTCAAAAAATGTGTAGAAACATTTAGTTCTAAAATATCTAAGCAAAGAGTTTTCGAATTAATAATTTACAAACAGAATAAAACACCCAAATCTTTAAAAAAAAAAAAAAAACACAATCGATTCCTCACTATAAATTTCCAGATTTAAACTTAAAACATGCAGTAGTAGAAGAATATTGATGCTTCTCCAACTAATATCAACTACAAAAATTTATATAAATATCAACTAAAATAATCATGCATTGCTGAAAACAAAGAGAACATCACAGAAGAAACATCATAATCCACAGAGCTAGAAATTGCCAAGACCAATATGGGATTGTCCTGTCTCTCCATGCCTGGACTGAGAAATATCAAAATGATCAATCATGAATCCTCTCTTTTCACACCTCATTCCAAAACTTGGGCTAATAAAGTAATCAAATCCACCAGATGTTCAAATTTTTAACTATGTATAAAGAAACTACCATGGATTATAAGAACAAGACACCAGAACATTGTCCATATGAACTGTAAAACCCATTTATAAAGTTGATGTCATCGATAATTAATTGCTTGTATGCTATATATAATTTTTTTTTTTTTTTAATATAGGGCTGAATATCTTAATTTAAATTTTATGAAATTAATAATATAGGTAATGTTTCTCAGTACTATGAATAGACAAAATTTATGAAGTATAATCTTGATTATGAAATAATTCAATCATTATAAATGAGACAAGGTAAGATGCTACCTAAAATATATATCAATTCCACTGTACATCACACACACACATTTGTTAATTGTTTATTTTAAAGTTTGTGTTAATTATTACTATTTTTAAATATTTTTCTATGCATATCTTTTTTATTATGTTATATATGTGTCTTAAACTTATAATTCTCTTTTATTGCATCCATGTTATACATAACAAGGGGATTTATTAAACAATCATGGTATTAACTAAGACATAAAAAAAAGATAAGTGAATATGTTACTATATTTATAATAATGTCATATATAATATGAAGTTTGTTTATGTTAATCATGACGTGTAGTAGCTATTCTTTATGGGATCAGGATGGGAAACATTGGTATAAAACAAACTTAAATGAAGAATAACCATGGATGTTTAAATGAGTTCTTCCTAATTGTTTTAAATTTTATTATCCAAATGGTAATAGTCAAATGTAAATATGTTCATTAAATTTATTGAAATGTTAAAACACATTTCTTGGTTTATTTTTCTGTGATTAAATTCTACTGTTATATTCTTACACACATATCATAATTATTATTTTCATGTAAACAATATACTATATCCACTTCGATTAATAGGCATATATTCATTTTACCTGAATCTGAGAACCATACAACATCTCCCTGAGTTCAAAATCTGGAATAATCAGAGTAAACTACAATACATATATAATAAGTTAAGGGTAGAATCAGTAGTTATTTAAATCTTTCTTCTCTCTTAGGTATTAGTTTATTATAAGAAGGTATACATGAAAGTAGATAATAAAGATACACTCTTTTTACTCATCAGAGGAACACATCCACATTTATGCACACCATGAGTAGACTGTCCCATTATTTAAGTACAATTTGAATACATCAGAGTACAACTTTCTGCTTGTCCTGTTACATTTGGTGACCAACATGTTATGCATGAATCAGATAGTTGTTATATTGTACCTGGTAAAATTGATGTAATGATTACTTGTATTCCAAAACCATAAGTCATTAGGAATCTGATCACATACCTAAAAACTGTCCTGTTACACTACAGACATAAAAGGAAATAAGATAGATATGTATGGAAAAGTAGTGTGGAAAAGTGGATGTGTCTATGAAATTCAATTCTGAGGTTAAATTTTTACCACTGTATATCATAAATAAAGATTTTAGCCTTTTACAAGATAGAAATTTGTTCCATCCTTTTGGAATTTATGTAAATATTATTAAATGGATCTAATTGGAAATTAAAGTAAAAGCAATAAAAATTTCTGAGTGACTTAGGATTAGAAAAGAACTGCAGGCATTTTTAGACCTATTGAACTCCTTTGATAGCTTTCTAAAAAAAAGTCTCATGTATTATTGCCATTATATAAATTATTGAAAAGGTAACAAAGCTGAACCTCATATGCTCAAGTGCTCAACTTCTTTATCAAGGTCATCCAAGAGTTGTCCACAAATCAACTCAGCTTTGGAAGTACATACACTTAGTCCATTATGGATCAATGAATGAATATATATTTTTAGTAGGTATAGACTCATATTCACACTGAATGGAATATAAAACTGGCAAAAGCATTAGTTCTGAAAGTATCATTAGAGCACTGAAAGAGATCATTATAAATTACAATTATTCTGAGACTATTGTAATAGACAACAGGGCCTGCTTTGCATCTCAGCAATTTATAGATTATCTAACTGATAAAGGAATACCTCACCTTATCACCCTAAGTCTAATAGTTTTGCAGAGAAGGCAGTTCAATATTTAAAATCTACATTGAGGAAAACTTGCCATAAAGATATTGTGAAATCATTATTAGATGCATTGTTTTACCAGCACTTTATCCCATGTATTGGTGCTAATAAGCCATCATCCAAATTGCTAATGCACAGAAAATTCTTTATTCATTTTTGTAAATTATTACCTATTACAAATAAAAGTGTAAGAGTCCATGGATTATTAAAATTTTTAAATAGTAGAATGCATCTGGATGTGTAGTTCTTTAAAAAATAAATGGTTACCAAGAGTAATACTAAAAATGTTATTTCAGCAAATTAGATTGATACAAATAGATCATGAAAAAATATCTAAGAGGTTTATAGACTACTTAATGCCTTATAAAAGTAAATCATCAGATATACTAATAGTATTAATGTTAAATTAGCTGATGATGACAAAACCTTTAACGAAAAGAAAGAATATCGAGCTGTGGACATGATAATTCTGGAGCAAATCATTTGATCAGAGATCAAACTGCTAAACCAGCTGAAGATCATAATATGTCAAATGAGTTAAAGGATTACATATGCAATTAAAAGCTTTATTTCTAGAGTAGAAAGGAGGAGTGAACTATCTGTATATATATATATATTGTGCTGGTCAAAATCGTGTATTCATTCAACAAGACCAATATCCAAGCAAAAGTACCTTGAATCCAACCATGCACAAGATACATATGTCAGGACAAGGATGAATCCTAACCTATTTGCCTAAACTATTGCCTCTCTGATCAATGGATAACGTTTGTGATGACACTAGCAGTGCTTGGTTTTATTCCGTCCCAGCTGGAGGTCATGGTTCACATAGAGACTCAAAATAATAAGAGTTTATATGAAAAATCAATGATTTAATGGATTCTGATGATTGCAGAATGGTACAGATATGATTTGATCGATTACTAATGGTTTGAACTGTAATAATAATTCTTTATGACAACATTACAAAGAAGTGAATTTAAATAAAAGAAATATTTAAATAAATAGAGTAATTAACCTTAGAGATTGGGAGTGATGACAAACTAAGCTGATTTAATAATAATAATAACACAGAACTTTATTTAGAAATTTGGTTACAAAATAAGTTTTATTTTGTTTATACAACTAGGTTTAAATTCGTTTTGATGCGGCTTTGACAAACAATGTAAAAGTTTGTTAATTGGTCGGCCAAAAACCAATCAGCAATAAATTATTATTAGCCCTCTTCAAGATATTACAAATAAATCTCTCTCTATATATATATTACAAGATATGAAAGATGAGCATTTAAAACACTATTACGTTTAAAATCATTTGTATATAATGAATGTGGGAAGCAAAATAGTTCTTAAATAAATAATTGACAATTATACAGTCAGATTTAATTAATTACGAAATTTGTTTGGGAAGGACGTGCCATCATGTCAGAGAGCATTTCAGGTTTCCTAAATAAAGATATAAAATGATGAAGAAGGCAATATGCTATTATAGATTACAACAAAATAAATGAGGTCTGTTATGAACTTCTGGGTGGCTTTGCTAAAGAAAATTTCCTAGTAAATACAACTAGATGATGAGAAATGCTAGCTCTCCAGCCAAACATGTCTCCAAATAATCATAATAATATTTTGATGTGCATATACATCTTAATGGCAATGTTCAAAAAGATCCCTTGGTATGAACTATGTCTACTTTGAGGGAGAGTAAAAGATTGGACTGGTCAGTTAAATTTCCGAAAGTCCTAAGAGATTGGTAGCAAAGCAAGAATAGCAATAAATGAATGGTTGTAGCTATAAATACATAATGCTTTAGACATATATAGTAGATAATGTATCACTAACAAAATTAATAGCTTAATTTCTAATTAAACTATCTCCCTGCAATAATGGAAGGTCCCAGAAACCTTAGGCCTTTACTAAATGGATCATAATTTACAATACAAAAGGATGGCAAGAATTAAAACTAAAATATAAATTGTTTACCACACTTCACAAATATTTCATTTATTAATAAGTTCTTAAATAATTTATAAAAGATTACAAAATAAGACTGTTTTTAATTAACATAGACGGGCATTAAATATCAAACTAATAAATTGTAAAGCATAATTTTAATATTTTCTGACAAATAAAATATATGTATGAAATATATATATTGATAAAATTCTATGATAAATTTTACTTAATTGATTCACTAAAATTATTTATTCTTTCAGAAATAATTACAGGGCTATTTTAAATTGGAGGTAATAGTAAGATACTTTTAAAATAATTTCAATCATTCAAATAAATTTATATATGAGGTACAAAACTAAATGAGCTTTCTATTAATTAATTTACGGAAGGAAGTCTTCTTGTAATGATTTTTAAATTAAAAAAAAAATAACAAGGGGAGGATTTAAAGTTAATAGCTCATTAAATTTTGTAGTTGGCCATTTCAGTAAGTCAAATAATCTAAACAAACCGACAAAAATTAATTGAATTTGCCGCATCAAAATAATGTAAAATTTTATAAGAATTGATATTTTAAATTGAATAAAATTAAAAGACGCATTTTAAACCAAGCCATATAAACATTACACAGATATATAAAATATAAATTAATATAGATTTTGAAAACAAGTAAAATAAAATCAATGGCTTGCTGCGAATTGGATGTTACCTCAGAATCAATCAGTTAATACAGGCAGTTAATACAATCAGATCATTTCAGGCTTCCTTGACACAGACAGTCTCTGGCTAGATGTTTAAAGCACTGGAAAGGCATGGATGGGCTGGTGGAACAGACCTCTGAGAAGCAAATGACCAATCTTTTCACTCCATCATTTCTTTAGGCACGATGTATATATAGATTAATCACTTCTCTCCAGTAAACTCAATAATAATTAATTCTTATCAAATTTTCCCTTATTTATGTGTTCTGATCTTTATCTAGAGGATTGAATCTACAGTGACAACTGCCAATTGCAATCGCTCTAACTGTTTCTCTCAGGTTGGTGCCTGCTTGGGATGGAAATCTATAATTCTGCATGAACATGCCCCAAGGGTTGATTTGCTAATTAAAAAAAACAACAACAACAAGCATATTAAGTTTATCAGTCATTGTACTAACAAAATCTATTTAATTAAGGTTTAGATTAACAAAAATGTAGATTTTATTCAGAAAAATTTTAGGAATTTGGTACAATGACTTTCAAACTGATATTTGACATAAACTTAAATAGAAATCTACAAAATATTTCTTAAAATATTACATTGTTTAAATAATTGATTCTCAAGTGTATATTGATTAAAAGATAAATATAAAATGTTACCCACTAATTAATTGAAGAAAATGAACTTTAATAAAGAATTTGAAATATTTGTAACATTTTATAGATATCTAGGATTCAATTACATATAAATGCCAATTTAATAATAGTATACATTTTTACAAATATAAAATAATAAACTAATATAAAAAGGTTAGTTTTAATTATAAAATAAGATTAATGAAATATAAAAGATTATAATATTGATCAAAATATACTACCACCTATTATGAGATGGGTGTCAGTTAATATAAGATTGGGTTCAAACCCAGACTAGTGCTGATGACATTGGCACTAGGTGAAGCAGAAATATGTACTATATTTCCAGCTTCAATATATATATATATATATGAATGTATATATGAATGTTTATATATATGAATGTAAATAAAGACTATTATTATTACTATGTAAATAATGCAGCCAGTACATAAATAAATTAACTTTTTATTGTATTAAACTATTCTAGAATGTAAATTATAAAAATGTAAAATAATCATAATTGTATTTGTATAAAAAAATCTTGCTAAAATTTATGAATAGGTCATTGCATGTAATAAAGAATAATATATGCATTAAGAAGGCTAATGTGCACAATAAAGATGTAATCAAATATAATGAACTTCAAAGAAACTTAATAAGTGCAACTATGATTCACATATTGCAGAAGCAGCTAATAATTTGCATAATGGTGTTATAATGAATTTATATTCCCAATATATATATATTATAACGTTTTCCGTCTTGCTAGGCCTCTATATGCAATAAGCTGCGCGAGTTGATAAAGTTATGCAAAAAAGAAGAAAGTTGTATTTCTATTTATAAAAAAACATAACTATATTTGCTGATAAACTCAGCCTAAAATTATTACCAAGTACAATTGTGATCTGAATCAGTTTTTAATTTCTACATGAGGGCACCAGAGTTGTTAGACCCACTGATTCTGCATCAAACATATTGTAACTCGTAAAGTAGTAATTATACGATCGGGATTAAAATTCCCGTTAAGTAGGAGAAGATATTCCCCTTTGACTTAATTAAGAAAAATAAATCTACTTAGCAAAGGTAATTTGTATACTACATGTACAATGAAAGTTATGTTAATAATAAAGATTTATTCTAGCCCGTCAAACATTTAATATTTATGATTAAAAAAAAATTATAATATTGGAAAGTATTGTGCATACGAATTTAATAATTTGATTCAAATATTGAAGTAATAACTAGTTTGTGTCTTATTTTTCCATGTAACAGTTTCACTCACTTTCAGTTCACAAATCTTTAGATCAAAAAAATTATGGGATAAACATTTCATTCAAATCTCTGTTCATAAAGCTTTACGTAAAAGTTATGGCCATTAACTTACTGGTAAGTTGATATTTAAGTAGGTCATTGATCCTCCAACATCCAATTCATTCAGTGGGTAGTCCACAGTAGTTTTTTTTAGTTTTATTCCTTCCAAATCTCTGATCAAATTTAGGTAAAGTCAGACAATGATCTAGGTGCCTTTTCTCAAGAGAAAATGAGAGTTCTACTCACTCATGGAAAGTGGTTTCAGTTCGTATCTAAGTGGACATGCTCCTTTTATATCCCCAGATTCTTTTTAGAAGTTCTGCACATATTCCTTTTTACCTTTTGTTCTATTTTATAAACTTCTACATTATTTCTCATTTTTTTATTACAAAGTCTCTTTTCTCGTTATAATTTCTGCCATTTTTAATTACAATCAGAAAGTCGTTTCTGATAGCAATCTTTTACCTTTGGAATTTCCTTTCACTATTTGAAACAATTATTCGTTATGCACTTTCCAATATCGAATTTATTTTAGTTAAATTTATATATATATATAAAAAAGAAAAAGTAAACTTTCACTGTATGTTTTTCTTAAAACAACATTATATTACCAAAAAAAAAATTAAAGATCGGGTTCTCTCTTTTTTTATTTAAATGATAGACAATATTAAATAGCAATTTGTAGAGTATATATAAATAAATGGTACAATACCACCGGGGCAGGGAAATGAGAATAAAAAGAGGTTTGAACTAATTTTATTCTTAATAAGTCTTTATGGAGTACTTCTAACCCACGTCCTAGTCTTATACGGTTTCAGTGACCTAGCATTATAGGTACCCCTTTTTCCTTCACCATTCTCTGAAGTGAAAGCATTGGGACCATCCTGTCAACTGATTGGGTAAGGTCCCTCATACAAATTTTGGAACCTTTAAAAATATGCTTCCCAGGTTGGCTCATGGGGTTCATTTTGACCCATACTGTATCCCCTGTTTTAAACTTATCAGTCAGGCCTCGATTCCGCAGGGTCCGGAGCTTGGTGCAGTGTTCCAATTTTTTTCTTGCTTCTTTGTGATCTCTCCCTTTATCAATGTTTTTTGGACTAGCAGGTAATGTGGATTTATACAATCGAGGTACCACTTGTCCGAATTGAAGTCTTACAGGTGCAAATCCGGTAGATTCATTATGAGTCCAGTTTATGAACTTTAACACCCTTGGGAGTTTTTTACCCATCCTCTATGGTTGGATGCAGTATATACCCTGAAGAGGCATCCCAACTCTCTCATCACCTGCTCGCAAGGGTTGGATTGTGGATTTCATATGGATGACAATATGTGTTTTACCTCCATCCTCTCTATCCACTGTTGCCAATCATAAGATGTGAAAGGTGTACCATGGTCTGACAAAATAGCTTTTGGTCTGCCTACCCTTTTAAAATATTATACCTCAAGGGCTCGTATGGCATTCCTAGTATTGGCCTGGGTCACCAGATATGCCGACACCCATTTTGAAAAAAGGTCATATACTACTCATAGATATTTCATTTTCCCAAAAGCTGGCAATGGTCCATAGAAATCAACAGTTTACCAGGTCATTGGATTCCTTAGGGATGATAGGATTTAATAAACCTTGATATGACTTGTTTGCTGGTTTTGTCTTCTGACACATTTCGCATGAGCTTACTATCCTGGTGACCTGTGCTCTTATATTTGACCAATGGAATCATGTCCTTAATTAGCCTTTCACTTTATTTACACCATAGTACCCACACAACTGATGGGTTTACTCAATAAGTTCTTCCCGTAAACTCTGGTATAATCATTTTCCACTGATCCCTTTGTGGGTCAGTGATATACCACAGGATCCATTTTTTCAGGTAGTATCTCTCACCAGCATTAGTATCTGCTATTTCTCCCACTTCATCTTTGTCTTCTAGTTGGTCAATAATTTTCTTGTAGGTAGAGCTTTGCCATTGTACCTTTCCTAAGTATCTCAATCCTTCTTCTACTACAGTGTCTGTTTCTAATTCTACACTTGCCAAACAGATATCTTCTATCTGCAGATGGTCCTGGGTATCAGGAACAATATTCCAGCTCAATGTGTTGGCTACCACATTTTCAGTACTCTTACAATACTGGATGGAATAATTGAACTCCTGGAGAAAAAGGCTCCATTGGATTAGCCTACTATTTGTTAAATAACTGTGGTTTAAAAATTCCAGGCTCTTATGATCTATCCTAACAATTGTTTCCGATCCTATCAAGAATTGGCAGAACATCTGAAATGCCCACACCACAGCCAAGGCCTCTTTCTCTGTTACACAGTAATTAATCTCTGCACCTCTCAATGGTTTGCTGACAAAATAAATTATGCCCAAGCTACCATCCTCTTGAGCTTGCATAACAGCTGCACCTAACCCATACCCACTACTATCTACCTGAACAATAAATGGTTTCCTTAGGTCAGGCTAAACCAACATCACTTGGCTAAGGAACTTCTCTTTAATAAACCTAAAATTGGTCTTGTGCTCTTCAGTCTATTTCCATGATGTTCCCTTACGTAATAATTGCAGCAGAGGCTCCATGTCTGAAGCAAAGTTTTTGTAAAATTTATTATAGAAATTACACAGCCCCAAAAATGATCTCACCTGTTTTGGTGAGCTGGGAAATCTCGTATTGCCTGGATTTTGTCAGGGTGGGGTCTGATTCCATTTGCATTAATTAAGTGCCCTAAGAAATTCACTTCTTCCGCTGCTAAACAGCTTTTTTGTAAATTAATGTGAATATCCTTCATATTGCACTCTTGTAGAAACAACTTGAGGTGTTGTAAGTGCTCATGAGAGTTATTAGATGCAATAATCACATCATCCATGTAGATAGTGATTAAGTTTTTGAACTCAGGGGACAGTACACAGTCAAGACATTTTAGCAGGCCTGCTCCACTATTTTTGAGACCAAAAAGCATTCTGTTAAATTGGTACGATATACCATTATATCGAAATGCCATGTACTTCTGGTCAGCAGGGTGTAACTTGATCTGCCAATAGCTGGCAGTCAGATCTAATGTGGAGAATATCTTTTTCCCCAGAATTTATTTACTAACTTATTAATTGGAGGTGGAACATTTTGATCTGGCCATGTAATCTTGCTCAATTGCCTGGCATCCAAACACAGTCTTATGGCTCCATCTTTTTTTACAACCACCAATGGGTTATTATATGCTGATGAACCCTTAGTGATAATATCCCACTCCTCCATTTTAGCTAATTTTCTCTCTAACTCAGATCTATATTGGTGTGGCACAGGGTATGATCTTGCCTGATATGGTGTACCGTCAGCAGCCTTGATCCTGTGCTCATACCCTTTAATAACCCCGGGTTTATCTGAAAAATTCGATTTATATTTAATTAGAACTTCTTTTAGGTCCTCTTTCCATTCTCATCAATCCGTGCCTCTATTGAAGGATGTTCTATCTCAACCTTCATATTACATACGTTTTGCTGATTCATTCTCATCTGTGACCCAAACTCCACTTTTTCCCCTTCGCAGATAATCTTTTCATCTTTATAATTGATCACCACCCAGTTTTGTGCATAAAGTCTGACCCCAATATGGCTTCATGTACCCTTTTAGAATTAATAGTACATGTGGGGCATAATTTTATCCCCTATTTTAATTTGCACCCAAACTTGTTTCGAGCCCAATTGTGCCTTTTTGTTATTTGCCAATATTATTTGCGTGCTTTTCACCGGTAGAGTTGGTATCTCTAAGGGTTGGCTCTGCATGCGTTCATATGTTGTTTCTGACATTACTGATATCTGGCTGCCAGAATCCCCCAATGTCTCTACCTTGATATTGTTTATTTGCAAAACAACCTTTGGGATTCTTGAGATGTGTACTTAATCGATTCGCCATCCCACTCACAAATAAGATTATCCTTTTTTTTCTGTTGTTCTACTGATTACTTTATTTTTTTTCTTTTTCCTCTTTTTTTTACTGGTTCTTTTATTTCTTTTTTTAATTCTCTGACCATCTCTGCCATTCCTTTCTTTATATCTTCTTTGAATTCCATTTTGAATTCGTGTAATAGTTTTCTTATGAAGGGTTCCACACCCTCTTTCAATTCTTTCTCACCTTCTGCCATATTTTGTATATTTTTACTACTCAATTTCATATATGGCCATGTTGTTTATTTTTGCTATAGTAAACAAAATCTTAACTTCATCAATTGGTACGATATAAATTCAATATTTTATTTTGCTTTGCTAATAAATTCATTCACTGACACCCCTCTCTTTTATCACCCTATAATCTCCTGTACCTCTCTACCTTTACCATCATTGCTAACCTTTGATCAGTTTTATTTATTATTTAATTTATAAGCTATTATTTTATTTCAATATAGTCTTATTTAAAATCCTACACTCTTATCCTACTCTTTAAAAAAAACTTTCGTAATCGTACACAATAACTTTTTAGACTTGCGCACTATTTGTGGTCATATTTATTATTTTCCGGCTATGGACATTAAATTCTCAATTTTATGCCATTTTTAAATTTTCCCAGGTCGTGGTTTTTTCCCCATAAGCCCAAGTTGGGTCGTCATTATAACATTTTCCATCTTGCTAGGCCTCTATGCGCAATAAGCTGCGCAAGTTGATCAAGTTATGCAAAAAAGAAGAAAGTTGTATTTCTATTTCCAAAAAAACATAACTATATTTCCTGATCAACTCGGCCTAGAATTATTACTGAGTACAATTGTGAGCTGAATCAGTTTTTAATTTCTACACGAGGGCTCCAGAGTCGTTAGACCCACTGATTCTGCATCAAACATATTGTAACTCGTAAAGTAATAATTATATGATTGGGATTAAAATTCCCATTAAGTAGGAGAAGATATTCCCCTTTGACTTAATTAAGAAAAATAAATCTACTTAGCAAAGGTAATTTGTATACTAATTTGAATCTAAATAACCAAATATAAAACTTAAATATAATATTATTAATTTTATACACGTACAATGAAAATTATGTTAATAATAAAGATTTATTCTAGCCCATCAAACATGTAATATTTATGATTAAGAAAAAATTATAATATTGGAAAGTATTGTGCATACGAATTTAATAATTTGATTCAAATGTTGAAGTAATAACTAGTTTGTGTCTTATTTTTTCGTGGTAACAGTTTCATTCACTTCTCAGTTCGCAAATCTTTAGATCAAAAAAATTATGGGATAAACATTTCATTAAAATCTCTGTTCATAAAGCTTTATGTAAAAGTTATGGCCATTAACTTACCGGTAAGTTGATATTTAAGTAGGTCATTGATCCTCCAATGTCCAATTCATTCAGTGGGTAGTCTGCAGTAGTTGTTTTTAGTTTTACTCCTTCCAAATCTCTGATCAAATTTAGGTAGAGTCAGACAACGATCTAGGTGACTTTTCTCGAGAGAAAGTGTCGGCAAACGATAAAGTTCTACTTACTCATGGAGAGCGGTTTCAGTTCGTATGTAAATGGACACGTTTTATTAATTTTTTTTATATAAAAAAATACGAGCACTTCAAATTGCTCAACACTCTCTGGAACAACGAGACAAAGGCACTTTTCAAACCTGTTGGCTCCTTTTATATCCCCAGATTTTTTTTAGAAGTTCTGCGCATATCCTTTTTACCTTTTGTTCTATTTTATAAACTTCTACATTATTTCTCATTTTTTTATTACAAAGTCTCTTTTCTCATTATGAATTTCTGCCATTTTTGATTACTATCAGAAAGTCATTTCTGATAGCAATCTTTTACCTTTGGAATTTCCTTTCACTATTTGAAACAATTATTCATTATGCACTTTCCAATATCGAATTTATTTTAGTTAAATTTGATATATATAAAAAAAGAAAAAGTAAACTTTCACTGTACGTTTTTCTTAAAACAACATTATATTACCAAAAAAAAATTAAAGATCGGGTTCTCTTTTTTTATTTAAATGATAGACAATATTAAATAGCAATTTTTTCAGTATATATAAATAAATGGTACAATATATATATATGTCTAAATAGAAAACCAAAACTGTCTAACACTATACTAGCAAAAATAAAAATGCAAAACCATAAACCAATACAATACTAGATGAAATACAAAAGTTTACCAAAATCCTTACACAACCATGGTTTCATCTACTACAAATAGACCTGCTCAAGTGAAAATCAAACTAAAGGAAAACATATATATATATATACAAACAAACAAACCTTCCCATAATTCATTTCAAACCCCACCTTCCCTTAATATCAAAAGAAGTCTTCATAAGATTGATAGCCTCAGAATCAAGGAGTTTTATCATCAAAGTCTCCTTTATTCTCCTTTTTAACTCATTCTTTTCATAAAAAATAAACGAAGCATTGTTAAACAATATTCTATGTACTGTATTCAATTCATGAATATATAAAGCTAAGTTAAGATACCTATGTTTAACTCTACTTATATGAACCTTAACCCTTTCATTAAGGCTAAATTTACTCTGGCCTACATAAAATTTACCACAACTACATGGAATTTTATAAACAATACCAGGAATAGACCTACTATCAATAGACTGCTTTGAACCATTAAGTAATGAATTCAAATCAGAACCTTTCCTCCATGCAACCTTAATTCACCTAACAAATGACTATTCCTATAAACCAAATTATATATTGTTGCTTTAAATGGTAAAGACATATAATCATCACCCTTACCAACAAAATTCTTATCATCCAAATCACGACTATAAACATAATATATTATTAAATACCACTTTTTTTAATAAAATCATGATTATAACCCAATTCCACATATTCAGCAGCAAATTGACTTCTTTGAATATCAGCATCATTATTAAAATTATTAAGCCTTCTATTCCGACAACAAAAATTCAACAAAGACATTTTCTTATGTATAAAAGGCTGATAACTATCAGGCCTAATCATATTTCTCAAATTTTTAGGTTTTATAAAATGACTACAAAACAAAACATCATTAACCTTCTCAACATTTAAATCTAAAAACTTTAATTTTACAAAATCAAAACCACCACCCTCAATTGCAAACTTAATACTAGAATCAAAACCATTCAATCCACATAAAAACTCTTCTAATTTCTCTTTCTGAACAACAAACAAACAATCATCAACATACCTAACAAATAATTTAATAGAACATGAAAACGTATTAATAATACTACACTCCAAATAATCAATATAGACAGCACACATCAATGGAGAAATGACATAACCAATAACCCAACCTTCTCTAATCTTATAAAACATATCATTAGACATAAAATACATTGAATCCTCTAACAGCAAAAGCAAATCATGAAAAACCTTAATCTTATCTGCAGAAAAACATTCTAATTTTTTTAAAATTGAAAGAAAAACATTAATACTTTTTAATCTATTAACCGATTGGTACATATTTTCAATGTCTAAACTACCAAAAACACAATCATCATCCAAAACAAAACCATTTATTTTCTTAAAAGCTTCAAAAGAAGAAGAAACACAAAATTGACCCAATTTTATATAATCCTTAAAATATCTTACAATAAATTTTGATATTTTATCAACAATTTCACCTGTAAAATCAAAAATACATCTCAAAGGAAAATTATCTTTATGAGACTTCAAATTAAAGAAAATCTTTGGAGCCACATAATCACTAGGGTAACAATTTAAATAAATAGCTCTATCAAAAATCTTTTTATTTTCCATAACTTTCATAATCTTAATTAATTTAGATTTTATTTTCTTACCAGGATCAGAATCTAAAATAGCATTTTTTCCATTATTTAATTCCAAAGAAACTTTACTTTTAAAATCAATATTATTTAACAATACAAAACGGCCACCTTTATCTTCTTTTAACAAAACCACATCATTGGCTTTCAATCTTTTTTTAACAAAACTAATTTCCTTAGGGGCAAAAACAAATTTTTTTCTTTTAAGTAATTGACTATTCAAAATAACCTGTAAAGACATTTTATTTTCATCAGAAATATTACTATTACTTTCAATAGCAGAAACAAAATCAAAAACTAAACTTTTATTACCTTTTTTTTTCTTTTTTTAATTTTAATAATGGCAATTATATTATTCTATAAGAAATTATTTTGGTACATAACATTTTATTGTTTTGTTGAATTAATGATTTTAAATACACCTGGGTCTCTTTTTACGCGGATTTATTTAACGCGATTTTGAAATTACGCGATTCACGTTTCTCCAGAAGTTGAACTCCAATAATGCGCTATTATTTTAAATAATAAATTTCACGCACTTACATCATATTGAAAGTAATAGCACATTATTGGAATCCAACTTTCATCTTAGTACTTTCAATATTTTCAGTGCTTTATAATAGTAAGATTTTATATAATAATGAAATTAAAATCATAATTTCCACATTTTAAGAAACACACATTAAATTTTGCAAGATTATAATGTAAATTTGTTCAAACATTGTGCGTGTTAATTTTGCATTTTAAATCTCATTTTGTTTTTGCTTTTTAAAAAAGAATGTAATCAATTATTAATCATTTAGTGTCCGCAAGTTTATTTTTAATTATTTTCTTATTAATGACACTAATCACGAATGTGCTCTTAAATTCCAACGAGAGCTAAATGGAATCACAAACGTGCTCTTAAATTCCAACGAGAGCTAAATGGTTGTATGTCTGGATATCACGAGCTTCATAAACAATTAATAAAATCATTCATCTCAAAGATTAATTACTAATTATGTTGTCATCAGAAAACCATTAACACAACACGAGAGTGAAGTTGGCGCTAGTTGTATTTCCTCTTGTGAAGAATCTGATTTTTTACCAGTTTGCAAATGAACCTGTTTATCGGCAAGTAGCGATAATAATTAAAACATAAATAAAAAAATGTCAATTACTGTACTATAAATTATGCATAAAAATATATTGTTTTGAATAAAATTAAATATTATAATTAAAAAATGTTTGTCTTGTATCAATGTTTTTCAAATTTGAAATTTTTTATTAGTCATATTTTATTTCCTTATTTTTTTTTTTTTTTGGTGTGAATTTTAAAGTAATTTTACATTGGTGCTTTGCTTTTACGTGATTTTTGAAAAATCATAGTCCATATCCCCCCCTTTTTCAAGGTAAGTTACGTCTATTTTTGCGCGATTTCGTTTGCGCATGTGTTCTGAGGAACCTATTTATCGCGCAAAATGAGACCCAGGTGTAACTACATTTCATTTTATTTTTCCAAAATGCTTTTCTTACAGCATTTTCATAAATACCTTTAAATATTTCAAATGTTACCTAGAGTTTTCTTAACTTTAAATTTATCTGTTGACGATTCACCACTGTTAAATCTTCAGATTAAAAAGGGATCTGCCTTAGAGCTGAATGGTATATGTTTTCTTTAGTGGTCACTCAGACGTGTTTTTTTATCTTCATGACTTCTTCATGGTGTGGGAAACAAGCTATTATTTCTAGCCAAACATTCTAGTGTTTTCCATGTTGATAATTTGCTTCTTCATATTGCAGTTTTACAGTAACCACAGGTTTCTCCTACTAATTGCAGCATATGACCACTTTTTATTTGCAGTTCTTTTATTTGGGTGGACAAACTATCCTCTTGATCCTGCATGGATTTCTGAATTCTTTCTATCTTCATATTCATGCCTTCACAAATTTGGGCCATCTTGACCTCTTGTTTATTCAAATACCCTTTGACTTCTTCCATGACCTCTTCTTTAACTCTCAATATTTGGTCAGTAATCTGATTATTTGGTTGTTTTTTTTCATTTTGAGTCTCAATTATTTCTATAATTCATTTGTCTATTCTTTGGTTTGCTTCTTCAATCTAATTTTCCATCTTCTCATTTTGACTTTGATTTGCTTCTATTATTTGTTTTTTCCATCTTCTCATTTTGATTTTAATTTGCTTCTATTATTTGTGTTTCCATCTCATTTTGACTTTGATTTACTTCTATTATTTGTTTTCTATCATCTTCTCTTTGTTGGTCTCTTTTTTGTTATCCTCTTCTTGTTGTTGGTCTCTCTTTTTATTATCTTCTTCTCTTTGTTGGTCCCTCTTTTTATTATCCTCTTCTCTTTATTGGTCTCCCTTTTTATTATCATATTCTCTTTGTTGGTTTCACTTTTTATTCTCTTCTCATCTTCTCTTTGTTGGTCTCTCTTTTTACTATCTTCTTTAAATATTTCTAGTAGCTGGATTAACATGGATGTATCCTCTACATTCTGGGTTCCTTCATTTGTTGCTGATTATCTTTTTAGGGACCTTTCCTACTTGTTTTTGTTCTTCACTAAGAAGTTTCTTCTTGGCTTCCATGTTCATCATTTTTGTCCTTGTTCTAGTTATCATCTATATTTTATTAACTTGCAATTTACTTCTTTCTTGTGATATTTGAGTCTTTGACAATTTTGTTATTGATTTCTTTTATTTCTCTAACTTTAGTAAGCTTTCCTCTCTCTCCACACTATGATTTAGCTCCATTTTCTCTGTTATGCCTATATTATTCCTTTTATACCATTTGTTTTATTTAGCTCTCTCAATTTCCCTTATTCATTTCACTTCATATCCTTACACTGTGTGCACTATTCACAACTAACAGAATCATAATTTGCTTCTGCCTTTCTTATTTCATTTAATTCTTTGTCTATTTATTTTTCCTTCTAGCTTTTTATGCATATGTACAGACTAGTTAGATTGGGCCTCAAGATTAGGGCAACAAATATAACTGGACTGAGTCTCCATCCTCACTGATTATTGATTTATTTCCTGATGAACATATTGTAGGAAGGAAAGAATGATTTTTATTACCCAATGCTGATGTGATCCCCCCTCCTACAATTATATTTTCTCAACAGAGGGTGTAGCATTACAGAGACTGAAAACATCTAGAAATTTATCTGTTTGATTTCCCAAATGGCACCACTATTGTTCCAGCTTACTACAACCTTACTTAAAAAAATCAGGTTATGCTGAACATAGCTCAGGAAACATGAGATTCCTGTGAACAAGTATACTAGAAAATGGATGACATGAAATGAAACTGATAAGATATATTATTTTATATAACCACAATTTATTTAAATAACAGTATTTGGATAACACTCCTTCTAATAGTTCATTGCAGTTCAGGTTCCATAGATCAGTTAGTCCATTTTATTGGTAACTTCTCTGATGCTTGATCCAATTGTTGATGATCATACAGTGTCCACCATCTATATTCCATAATCCTTTTCTGCCAGTATTCACATAGTAGGGATTTATTTATCATTGATACCTCCCTTATAATTTTTCAAGTTTAAATTCTCCTTCTGTGAATGTGTATTCTCCTCATATGCACATATTCATAGACATGTCTATTAATTCCCTACTGGAATATACTTTTAAGTAAGTTTGATTTATATTTGGATTAATCCTTTTTATCTAATCATTCAGTAGCCAATAATTTTATTCGAATATATTCACATATTTAATTCATGTATGTAGATGCATATTCAATTCATAAATATAGACATATTTAATTCCTGTATGTAGACATATATCCAATTCATGTATATAGAATAGTAACTCTTTCTTGGTTAAACATAATGCATTCTGGGTATATCTATTTTAAATTAAATTCTTACATTATAATTTCTACATTTCATTTAGGAAGTTGAACTTTAACAATTTGACATATATTTCTTGCACTCTTTATTATAAAGCTTAACTTCGAATCAATGTTATAAGTTTTATCACCTTAAAAAAAATCAGTGAATTCATTATATTGCATTTCACCAATTCTGTCAATGTATTTCAATTAACATTTTTTTTAAAATTTTAATAACAATAATGGCAATTATATTATTCTATAAGAAATTATTTTGATATATAACATTTTATTGTTTTGTTGAATTAATCATTTTAAATAACTATGATTCATTTTATCTTTCCGAAATGCTTTTCTTATAGCATTTTTATAAATATCTTTAAATATTTCAAATGTTATCTGGAGTTTTCTTACCTTTTAAATTTATCTGTTGATGATTTACCACTGTTAAATCTTCACATTAAAAAGGGATCTGTCTTAGAGATGAATGGTATATGTTTTATTTGGTGGTCACTCAGACATGTTTTTTATCTTCATGACTTTTTCATGGTGTGGGAGAGAGAGCAAGCTATTATTTCTAGCCAAACATTCTAGTGTTTTCCATGTTGATAATTTTCTTCTTCATATTGCAGTTTTACAGTAACCACCAGTTTTTCCTAATAACTGCTGCACTTCTTTAATTACCAGTCATGGTAGCTCCAAACCTTGTTGGTCCCATTATTTAAACTCTTCATTGTACACTGACTAAATACTGAATTGCTATTTACTGCAAAGCAACTGTTACAATCAATCAACTGCAACTCCCAGAATTGATTGATTAGCCACTTTATATTCCACCTTCCTGCAATTTTTTTATCATCTTTCTTATCTCATCCACACTTACCAACATGTCTTTCAAAAACATGTTGACTTCTTTTGCCTAAGGCAAGAAAGTGATACTATCTTTTTTTTAATGAATTAATTATAGCATTTCTATATGGAAATTCATAAACATTCATCTCTAACTAAAAAAATAATATATTGGTAACATTTGAAACAACAGATTTTTAATGATAAAAATTCTATTAATTAAATGTGTCATTTAATTTCTAATTGTGCATTTTAAATATTGATTTTTCTCTTTTTTTTTTCTCAGAGAACTTAAATTTACACCTTTTGTTTTTATAACTGCGTCATCTTTTTTTTTTAAAAATCAAACCATTTTAAAATGGGAAGGGGGGGCTAACTTCAGGATATATGAAACAATGTATTAATTTTAGAAAACTTTATAACTGTTTATTCTACTATTTAATACATAATATTTTATTATTTTTTTACTTATATTTTTAATCAAGTTCTAATCTCTTCTTATTCTATATTTTATAATTAAATATTAACTTTTTTTACATTACAAATTACTTTTTACATTACAAATTACTTATCTTTTTATAATTCTATTTCTAAAAACCAGCTGTTAAATTTCAAACTTTTTATACTTGCTTAATACTTCCCTCTATTACCATTTCCTTCAACTTTATTTTTTTAACCTTTTCATATTCAAACTATTATTAATAATAATAGTTTATAAAATTATTGTCTTTACCTCAAAATCCCTTACAATGTCTTGAGATAATCTCTATAATGTAAATAATGGTCTGCTTTTCTCATGAAAATAATATTCAAGTTTACTATAAAATATTTTATTAGGTAATTTAGTATTTTTTACTTGTTTGATAGATCCAATCCAAAGAAGATATGCTTTTACAATAATGGTCTCCACAGTATCATATCCAGAAGACTTAGAAACATATTTATGGACTTTTGGTCTTGCCATCATATTTTTAGAATTTTATAAAGCATTATTTTAATTTAAAAAAATAATGACTTTATGTTACATTGATAGAGTGTCCAAGTCTCATTTATATCCAGTAAAATAAATAACAACCTTGTATACAACTAACTTAGTCAGAGTAGTTATTTCATAGTGATAAAATACTATATCTTTTAATTGTGCTATACCCAACATACCTCTTTAGTTAAAAACTAACAAAGTATTTAATTAATTCACATCCTCAAGTTGATAACTTTTCAAGCTAAAAGTAACTGAAGATTTTTTCCCCATCACTAGCTGCTAAAGAATTTTTATAAAAAACAACCAACCAAAAATTCAATATTAATTGCTAAAGCAAAGTCATACTATATTGCTTTCAAAACATTTAGTTCATTAGCTAACCATTGTTATATTGTAAATTCAAAACTATTTATTTTGCATTTAGTAAGTTCAAATTAAAATTTCACATTTAAACCTGTCATATCATGATCCCTAATTTACAAAGCCACTTACCCATAATTCCAATGATCACTGTCATAAATATTAAAAACAAAATTGGAGCTTTTACACATCCATATTTAACATTAGTTTTCATTCTTCAGATTTTCATCTGTAGTAATAACATTTTCTCTCATTCCATCATCTAAAAGCAATCTGATATAAATAAAACAACTAATTTCAATATTGCTAAAAATCTGTGTGATTAACTGAATTATATGTCTTGATCAAATCAATAAATAACTTCTTTGTTCTTATCATTTTTTATTCATTTGCCTGCTAATATAAATGATGTCTAGCACTTCTTGATTTGTAAAACCACAATGAATTTATAGTAACCATTCACCTATGCCTGGAAGTGACAAAATTATTGAAAGTACCTTTGCTGGATAACAAAGACATTCCATGATATAAATGCAATCTTGCCTACTCCTTTTATTTTTAAAAAGTGGGACAATAGAAATATTCTTAAGATCATGCAGCATAGCTTTTTTATTCCTTATATCCTTTTTTTTTTTAAAAAAAAAAGTCAATATTTTTAAAGCTAACATATCACTATCACATTTTAAATCTTTTTTCAGGTATTTTATCAGAATCTGCACTTTTCCCATTTTTAACCATAAAGAGCAGTTTAAACTTGTCTTGCGTTGTTAGCCGAGAGGTATCGCAGCCGCCATGCAAGCAAGTAGTTGGTTGCAGACGGGTGTGGGTTCGCGTCCCGGCAGATGCTATGACATATGAAAAAAAAAAAAAAAAAGAGCAGTTTAAACTTTACTAAAGTGATATCACTTTTCAGATCTATACGTTCTTTCAATGCATCAAAAAACAAAAAGATCTGAAATGACCAAATTCAATGACTATTTGTAATTTCTTTGTAATTTTTAGTTCCATCAATTATTTAAACCTTCTTATTAGGCTATGTTTTTATATCTCTATATTGGTTATGAAGCTTCACATTCAAATTATTATTCAGTCAAGTACAAAATGATGCATTTCATTTTAATTATATAACTGCAATACAATCATTGTCAAAGAATCAGTCATGATTCTTTTTTTTTTTAATGAATTCAAGAATAGATTTATTTGTATCCATAATAAAGAATTTCACAGTTCAGTAAAATGACAATTCAAAATATTTTTAACTATTAATAGCTGTTAAAATTTAGTAATGATTAATACTTCAAATTACAAAAAAAAAAACACAACAACTTGTTTTCATACTAATTTCAAAGAATCATACCACAATAGTCATAAATATGCAATGCATTAATGTAGATGATGATTATTATTATTATTATTATTATTACTATTGTACATGTTATGTTTGGGTGATGACATGACTATTATTAACATCAAGCATCCTATATCACTGCTGTTAAATAAAGATGTCAATAATAACACATTAAGAGAAAATAGGCAAAATATAGGACAAAATAGAAAAAAGAAAAGATGAGACAGACTCAGTGCAAGCCAGCATAATTAATGGATGCCAGAAGTAGGCACTAGATAGGGATTTTATGCACAAACCCCTGGCATCCATTGATTACTCTGGCTTTGTTCTGAGTGGCACTACTGTATGGAGGGTTTTGCCTGTTTTAATAAAACAATTGATTTACTTCTTAAAATTCATTTTCTAACAAATCTCCATAGAATAATATATATATAAATTATTTTCTCATATTGCTTTTTATTCTCCTTCCTTAATCCAATCACTTTAAACACATATACATAACAAAACTGCATTTGGAATACTTTCGAATAATAGTCAACAAACAGTCTGCATAAATGTTCCCCTCCCCCACATACACCAGTTCTGACTCCATTAATAAATTTTTAATACCATTTTTATTTTTTAAAAAAAGTGCTTTCTAACAATTTTATTCTTATTGCATTTTTTTAAAATGCTAATACTTTAATTTAAAATTGGCCAAATTTTTTTGTGTAACAAATGTGATTTCAGATTGTTTAAGAATGAAACAGGGATTCTTAAGACTGATTTTTTTTTCCTCAAGTACTTTTTTCTTCTTTTCTTTATTATATATTGCACTATTTAATTGGAACTTTACAACATGTAAATTGATTTATGAGTTGTTTTTTTCTTGCAAATTTGAAGTATTGTTTGAAATATTTTTAAAAATAAGAAGAAAGATATAAAAGTAATGAAAGTTTTTTTTTAATCGAATATAATCTTTTATAATTATTTTAAAACGTCCTTTTAAAATCCATCTGGCTCGAATTCATGAATAGAATTATGAACTACATTTTTTTTCGTTCTAATTTTATGAAGTCACTTTTTTTTTAAATATATGTTTTAGATTTTTTTAGCAAAGTTAAATAATGAAATCTTTAGAACTAGTGATATATCCAATATATAATGTATATATTTATTTAAAATTAATTCAAAATTTTATTTACAAAAGTTAAATACTTGAAATTATCCACACTTATTTTTGAACTTATATATATATAGGCAGTGAATCATTCTCCTTCATGCTAGGAATTAAAAGCGTTTTAAATGTTGAATAAAGGGAAATGATAAAGAATCAAATAAATCCCCTATTTTTAGAACTCTGATGTTTTATAAACATAGCTTTGTAAGCATTATTAATAATTCAGAGTGAATTAATATATCAGCCAGATGGGATATGATACTTAATAGTTATTAAACTAATAATCAATTGTACAAGGCTGGAGACAGAATCTTTCTTTTAATACCTTGATTATTATTATATATATATAATTTCCAAATAATTTTAATAGTAAAAATAATAATATATATATCTTTATTAATCAGTAACCTATTATGTAATGATTCTTATCAACTGTAAAGTAATACAAAAATATTAATGCAAGAAAGAAATTACAAACAGAAAAAAATTAAGGAAGCAATATTGAGAAATAGATTCAAAGATAATATAATAAACAGATAAGCAGTAAATACCGACATACACAGCTCATGGAAAATCACATGATATTAAACTTGTGTATTACTGTATAGTTGACAAGAATTATTACACAATTGAAAGCACTACTGATTAATTAAGATATATATTTTATTATTTTTATCATTAAAATCATTTGGAACTTACAGATCATACATTTATAATGGGTGTTTATAGTTTATACACACATATATAAACATGAACATATCATCATTTTATATTTAGCAAGTAATCAGAATTTTTAGTTTTTGAGCAATGATTTATATAAAAATGGCTAAATTATGTTTGTAATTGGATTTTAAATATTGCACTTCATATTTGAAAAAAAGATTTGTAAGAGTATATCACAACATAGTAACAGTACATTGTTAAAGCAAAATTTTAAAGTAATGAAAATATTTCATTATTATATTGCAATCTTAAAATCAATTTTTATTTTTATAGATCCCAATTACAAACTCATATATTTCATAGATTTAATGCAGCCAGTTTATGTAATTAAAATACTACAATTGTGATAACACACCAGGAATATCAACCTGATGAAAAAAAGTAGCCAAATGCTTACATTCTGAAAATATTGAAATATATAACATGATTTGCAGCTTTGACAGCAGCAAGCATTTAAAAAGTACTATGAGGATACCCTTATATCTATAACACTTACATTGCATATGTTTACTTTTTTCTATAAATTAAAATGTGTCATTAAAGATTTTATCATTTATAAAAATATTTGAATAAAATAGTGGGGAAATGTGTTTTAATAACTTATTTAATTAAAATATTGAAGTCAATTTTATTTGGGATTATTTTATTTATTGCAACATCCATATAATTAAATATATTTCCTTAATTATGTATATCATTAAATATTTGAGTACTATTGCTTAGTTCCATTTTTCTAATAATTAAGGAAACATTATCAATATAAGATAATATGGCTCCAAAGTGCAAGAGAAGACAACACTCATCAGTAGTCATATTTAAATTCCAGATGATAGTGGTCTATGCTTATTTTATTGGTTTACCTTTTAATAGTCAATAATTAAATTCTTAAATTTAATAACAAATTGAGTTAGCTATAGATTGGCTATCTGAAAGAAAAATTTATTTGTTTGGAAACTGAAAAAAAAAAAAACTTAATGTTTCTCATTTAAACCTCAGATCATGTACAGAGTATGCAGATATGTAACACTATGAGTATATCAAAATAACTTTAATAATTTAATATGGATTTTAGTTTAATAACATTAAAGACATTTTTAACCCATAATATATATTTATTCGAAATTTTATAACTGAGAGCACATTCTGGCAAAACATTTATTTGCTTTTAACATACAGGAAATAACTTTTAAATGGTTCTCTACAGGATAAAAACTTCTCTAGTGGTCTGTTAGTGGGATATTTTAGTTTTTTCTTTTTTTTTTATTTTAATTTTAGTGATACAAATAACTAGATATCCAGTTGAGATGGCAAAATGAATGCCAGTAAAAGCTATTAGTAGCAATAATTGTGAATTATAAACAAAGTTGAATACTTAAAATTTTCAATGAAAGAGTTTTTATTATTTATCTAATATTTAGTCCATTGCCTTCTAAAGTATTATAGTTTTTAAATACTGCTTTTAATGAAAATATTAGCAAGATATAAGTAAATGAATATTGAAAATAAGTTCTTATTTTATTATCAGGCTGAGTAATTTATTTCTCAAAGAAATTAAATTTAATTAATGTTTGTTTAGAAATTGCATATTAATATATGCATAGAAATGTTTTAAGTACTTTGATGCAAAACAAACTATTTTAAACAAATACCAGTATTATAAGATGTGATATGTTGGACTATTTCCATCATTTATAAGTGAATGTTGAATGTATAGAAAATTTTAAACTTTATTTAAACTTTCCAAATACAAACAACTTGTAAGTAATAACACACAAATAGACAACATATCACATCTTATAATATACCATCATTATAAACCTTCAGACAAATACCAATATTATTTGGTAAAAAAATTCCAGCCATAATTTATTGATCTAAACTACTTGGGGGGGGGGGATTATATAGTGTTTGAGCAGGAACATCCAGATCTTGATCTAGTTAAAGCTGGAATTAATTATATTTTTATTTTAAAATTTTAATACAAATGCAAACAAAAATGAACAATAAAGTTGTTGTCTGTGATTACTTATATTTGCTATAGTTTTATAATAATGGGGAATTTCAAAATACAGAATTTACTTCAATTTATATTATTTTAAAATTTGATTGTTTCATATTTTATACAAAAATATAAAAATAGTACTATTCAAGTTAAAATTGAATGAGAATGGTTCCACTTAATGTTATGGGTGGAGTATGTGTTATTTTATAACATGTACATAGATTAAATAAGTAGATAAATAATTAGGGAAGCAGGCAAATGGCTAGTGATATATAGATAGATAGGGTGCTTCATGGCATTGGTCATTTTATTGCATTAACGATGAAACAAAACAATTCAAACTATTTTTTTTCTTAATATTTTTTTTATTTTTATCTTTTTCTATATTTTTGTTATTGCAGTTGAAATAACTATACTCATTTGTGAATAGCTCCTAAAGATGTTAGATAGACAATAAACCTTAACATATATATATATTCTAACAATAACTATATTCGATCTCGAAGTTTGTGTAACTATCTCTTCTGGAGTCAACCAGCAGGTAAATGCAAATACGTGAATATTCTGCCCTAGTTTTGTTATTGCTGTCGTTACACTTGCTTCAATTTTTCAACTTTCTTTTTACTGATTTATGCATAAACTTATCTTTAGCTAGCAATTTTCTACTTAGGAAGTTCATGCAGTACAGTCGACACAGACTTTATTTTATTTTATTTTTTTTACAGAAGTTGTATAATAAACAAATTATAGCTTGTAATCAAATGAAAATATTTTGAATATAGAGTATTAAAAATTAGAATAAGCAATATAATTTCTCTCTAGCTTTTCAAATGACATCTTTGTTCCTTTATGTACAATAATTTTAATTAGTAACGCAATAGGTCAAAGCTATTTCAAACCACTATGAACATAAAGAAAATGTCTTGAAAATAATGATTATATATATAATAATTTTTATTATATGTAAAACAAACAATTCTTATTATCATATTAATTTTTATTTTCACAGAAATATTATACTAAAAATGTATTTGATTGACAACAATAACAAAAATGAATTGCTTCACATCATTAAAAACTTCTTTCTTCTTTCAGTTCCTTCAAACACCAAAGCCGTGATTTATTTAAAACAAATAGATCACTTTATAAATAAATCTAAACAAAACTGTACATTTTAAAAATATACTAAGGGTTAGTTTTCATGCATATTTAAATTAACCTGTATTTTATGATGCATTATATACATGTACAAATAATTAAGTATATGTGCTTAACAAAACTATTTTTATTATATATTTAAAAAGAAGTATACATAAACAAGTAGTAGCAAGTAGATTGGTAAGTAAATGGATATTTAAGTACATTTTAAAAAAACCTATATGGATAAACAGACAAATAATTAAATAGATAATTGATGAATGGATTGATAGATGAATAAACAAACAGATGGTAGAAAGATAAATATATATATATAGAGAGAGAGATAAAGAAATGAAATATAAAAAAACATGCAAGATCTAAAGAGAAATCTGGTATTTTGATTTAAAAAATCCTGATTTAAAGATAAAGATCTATACTTTAAAATTACTAAGAATTTCTTTATATGAACACATGTAATATAGCCAAGTTATATAAAAAAAAATGCAGGTACATATACAGACAAATGTTAAGAATAAAGATAACAGACAAGCTTTTTTGGCAATCAGTTATAGATGCAAATCACTAAGTCTAACAAAAAATTGAATTTCAGCCAAAATTATGGTATTTAGTAAGTGAAGTTTAAGTGAGAATATTTACTATTACATGTAACGCCTACACACTTTATACCCACACACACATGAATTATATTCCTAAAAATGAAAAGAGAGAAAATTACTTGAAATAAAGTGATGATAATGACTAATAAAATATAAATAATTAATTACTTTATTTCCCTGAGTTTATAAGAAGTTTGAGTATTGGAACTGACAAGACCTGGATTGCAATCTATAGATATTGAGCTCCAGAGATTGTTACACTACCATTGTAATATTCCACATGTGACACTATGAAGACTGATGCCACAATTCATAGAGACAAAAAAAAAAGCTTTAATAATTTATCTTAATAAGTTTTTATCATGTAACCTATTTATAGATGGTCCAGCAGAAAGAAAAAAAAGATCTCATAATGAAGGGTGAGGTAATTATGGATTTATTCTTAGAAGTATGATTCTTTTCCAACTTAAAACTAAAGGTTGCATCATTTTTTTTTTTACAATCAAAAGCATCAACATTAACCTAGAAAATCCAAATTAACCAGGCATTTTCTAGCTGACCATTATTTGATAACTAATTAAATTAGCTATAGATCATCTAGTACTATAAATCCTAAACCTGTTTACCCTGTTCAAACTCTAGATCATAAATATAGATACAGATGTGTTAATCACTGTGTCCTAAGCTCTTAAATTGTTATAGGAACTATGTTGAATAAGTTTATTGTAAAAATTATGGTCATTCTATCATTAGTTGATATTTTATAAAACAAACAAACAAAAAATGAATTTTAATACTAATTATTATAAGCCATTTTAAGATGCAATGAAAAACAAGCAAAAAGTATAAATATTTGAAAATCAGGCACTCTTCAAAACCTGGATCTTAATTGTAAGTATAGGAGATTTGAACTTAGATTTTCAAGCACCCTCCATCAATCCAAACTATCTCATACAAATGATACACATGACCACACACATGTAGAAAAGATAAATAATCACCAATAGACATATTTTGTGTTAAGTTAGCACTCATCAGTTGGTCCAGATTATCATCTCTCACACACATATATAATCACTGCTCAGTTTATATTAAGATAGCAAATCTTCATATTTTAATGGACAGGCTTCAATTCACTCCAACCTCCAACTTTTCAGCCATTCATATTATTGAAAACTGATGATGAAAACCCAAATCCCATGCTGATGCCAATATTATCACTTATGTGGATAGATGGAGGGTGCTTGAAAATCTGAGTTCAAATCCCCTATACTTGCAAAAAATATAAATAAATTAGTATACAGAATATAAAATGGTATTCTTCATATCTTTACAGATCAGGGTTAATAAAAAAAAAATAAACAGTGCTGGAAAACCATATCAATCTAAAACATTGGTTAAAGCTTTTTAGCCTAACCAACATTAGCACAAAAGTAACAAAGTGGTTATATAAAATATAATACTACTAAAAATTTCCATAATAAAAACAAAATGAATTAATAGAAATGAGAAAATTTTGACTGCATTCAAAATTAAAGAATAATTGTTGTTGTAAATAAAAAACAAAACAACATCAAATAAAGTAACCATTTTAAAAGAAGTATCAAGTTCATAATACTTATTTTAGTCAGTAGTGAGAATAATTAATCAATCAAAAGATTTTGGATGATTTTTATTGAATTACTGTTATCAAGCAGTCCATGCATAATATTGCATAACATTCTAAGCAACAGATGTTTTGATTTTTTTAAAAAAAAAGATAACATGAGAAGTAATAAAAATAAAGACTAGATGTAAAAGACTTACCAACAGTGCAATAAGTGAGTCTTGGCATATTAACAACAACTAGCTATAAGTTGGTCACATATCATATCAATTGATGTAACTATTATTTATGCAAGTAAGAAAAAAATGTAAAGGAAAATAATCATTTTAATTGGAGATGGATGAATAAACCAAAAATATAAATATAATTTAAGCTTTATTTATATATGTTATTCTATAAATTAGTTATCTTAAAATTATATAAGTATTAAGCCTGAAAGCTTACTAAAAGTACTGAAACAATAAAAGATTGAAGTGATCTGTATGTTCTCCATATTTAATTTTTTTATTTATGTGGACAAACATTTCTGAGATTTGGCTGTTTTTCCAAGTTCATGATATATGGGTTCATTAAAGTTATTTCTATTACTAATATTATTAGGAGTTTACATTTTTTGATAACATTTTTTTTTTACTCAGAACTTACAGTTATACTTAATATTTCACATTTTTTTGATTTTTAAATATAATTATTCTTAATATATAAATACAACCATTGTGTTAGAGTATAAATCTTTTGTGTGAACATACAAATACATATATGTATAAATTAAAGCATATTTCATTTGAATATCTTTACATATAATTAATATTATCCCTTTATTTGCAATAAATAAATAAATATAATCTCTTTTTATGAAATCAATAGTCAAATCTTTTAAATATAGGAAATTCTGTCTATAGTCCTGAGTAACTGATTTTTTAATGCTTTATACAAATAATCTTTTAGTGTCTTGGTTCTCATCTGCTTTTTGATGTTCTTGGTACTGCTAGTGATATGTCTTAAATAGCTTTTGATGTACTTGCTTGTGTCTTTATTAATATATAGATTTTGTTTTATTGGACAGATTCCTCTTCTGATTAAAGTCTTCTGCTTTGGCAATAAAGTATTTCATGTTGCTGATTTCAACTGCATCTGGGCTAAAAATATTTTTGATATAGTAATATCTGATGGTGTTCATATGCATAGATAACTTTGTTCCATTTTCCAGTGTCATAATTTGTCTCAAGAGAATTAAAATTATAGTTTCCTTATACCTTTTCAGTATTTTTGACACAAATCTTATTCTTTTGTTTGATATTTCTTTTTGCTTGTGTTATAAGTAAATCGTTTCTCTGAGCTAAAACAGAAAAGGTAGAAATTAATATGAAACTTATGATCTAATAGCAATTCCACAAACAAATATTTTAGTAAAATGATTGACATTTGTATATTGATATAATATAATGGATGTTACTGCTTTATGTACAATTATACTATGCAGCTTCTTCAATGCATGTTTTAGATGTCAGCCTGCTCTTTAGCAAGTCCACTTGACTCAGGGTGATAAAATAATATCAGAACATGTCTTCTTTTTTGTTTGAGATGTTTCCTTTTATGTTGTGATGGAACAAAGGCTTTCAGAATTTGTTATACCAAAATGCTTCATCAAAACTTTTTGCACTCTCTTGAAAGTTGGCTTTCTTTGCAACATAGTACATCTATCAATGATGTGACTTTTAAATGACACAGCATTATCAAAGAAAATATATTTCCATTGTATAGCTGCATATAAACCAGGAATTTCAATTTACTTTAAATTTGCCCATTAATAGTAAAGCTTAGCAAAGCCTGATTTACTCTTTTATATCATTAATTAATCTAGGCAATCTTATATAGAATTTAGAAGAACCTTAGGATTTGTCTGAAAATTTGTGTTAATGGTATTTTATCTTTACTTACATGTTGGCTATTTCCATCATCTAATATTAATTGTTAACATGGTTAGAAAAATTCAAATATTATTTAAATTTTTCAAATATGTTCAAATATTATTGAATAGCACAAATATTAGTATACAACACCTCCTTTTGAGTTGTATTTTTTCTCCTCTCTTCTAAATGTTGCTTCCCTGATTAGTGAGTAACAATATTAGTACAAGAATAAGAATAACAACAACAATAATAATAATGATAATAATAATGATAATGATGATGATGATGATGGTGATAATAATAATAATAATAATAATAATAATAATAATAATAATAATAATAATAATAATAATAATAATAATAATAATAATAATAATTTTCTAAAAGTTTAATTATTTATTAATGTGTTTATATTTCTATTAGGGTATTTGTGTTTGCACTTGCATGTTTATATTTGTATAACAAGTAATGATTTACATATATAGAGCAGTGCAATGTGAATTTTAAGACTGATTATCTGATGTACAGAGAGAGTGCATTAAAGCAATCACAAAATTTATTGAATATAGTACCATGTGAAAATGTAAACCCTTAAAACCAATAAAGAGAGATTTCAAATGGTGTGTATGATAATAGCCACAATGGTTATGTATATACCACATGAAATTGTATGCAGGTAAAGAATCAAATTCTGATTCTTGTCTATGCCTTGATACTTATGCTGTTGAGTCAGTAGTTTTGCCACATCTTGCATCACATTATTTTCATGACTATAGCTAGCAAATGAGCTATATTCCAATAAATTATAACTCTGTGAGACAATAAATATAACAAGATAGGGTCACTGGTGTGTATAAAGAGTATAAACATCAATGGTGTACACAAAAAACTAAAATGAAGAGATGAAACTCATTTTATCATTGATACAGACAATAGTCTACAATTTCTAGTTTTAGATAGACAACAATCCAATTGTTATGATGACAAATGCATATCCATATTCTGGAAATGGCGTGTTTTGTATATTTTATTAGGATGAATCTTTTTCTTATAGACACCATTGAGATTTGTTAACTTTTGGGGTACAAGATAAAAATGAAGAATTCTTATGCGAGTAGTTTTGGAGATTTTAAAGCTATGGATTATCTCAGGTAAGTATATATGGTTTGAAAGATAATTTTGCAAGGAATACAAAGAAATTACCAATGAAGATGTAATTTAAACTTAATTAATGATAAATTAGAAATTACAAACAAACAATAAAGTAATAATTGTCAGATGTTGAAATTTCTTTTTTTCCCTTATTTTTTAAATAGTAGTCACTATTTGTCTTAGCCTTATTGTTTTCCTTAGGTTTTTTAGTTTCTATAAATGTAAAGCTTTTTGCTCTAACATTATTAAAAGTGAAGTTATTGACAAAATTTGTGTCTCAAGTCAGTTTTTTAAAAATTCAATATGGCGCCTGGGTGTGCAAGCTGTTAAAATTGAAAAATGTTCATAAACAAATAAAAAGTTTTCCTTATAAATATTTAAATAATAGCTTACAAATTTGTTATTTTAAAGTCTGATTTTCTTTAGATGCCTTTTGGCTAGATAGCATTTGACAAACAGATAACTTTTTAAAGCCTCAGACAAAGGTTGGATTTTACTCTTCCATAGTTATTTGTTTACACTGTTGATTGTGATGAGAAGATAAAAAATCTATAAGAAAAACTCAGTTCCAAAAAATTGAAGATATCTTTTATAACTTCCTATTTTGATCCTCATTAGGTAATAATGTACAGAAATAACTATAGCTCCATCAAATAGTTCCTAAGGTCATCCTCTTCCACTCAAAAATGTGGGCTACAAATACAGAAGGAATGTTCTAATTTAACAGATAAAGCTCTAAGTTTCATTTTTCATTTTTAAGTTCATATCTGTGTGCAGTTAAATTTTCAATCCTTGTAGATATTAAAACAAATAAGAGAAACTGCATTATAGATGTCCAATTTTGCTGAAATTATATCTCATCATAAGCACTTTCACTTTTCTCATTGAGATGAATTTATTTAAATTAAGTAAATGTTTATATCTATAAAGTTTATTAAAATTGAATCATATTTTGTTAACTCAAATAAAATAGTCATTTACATTGATACATACTTCTGTTTTTAAAATGTCTTTATTATTATTTTGATAAGGAGTACTTGGTAATAATGAAAATTTAAGTAGGAATATATGGATATTTGAAGTTTGAGAAATGACATAATATATTAGAAGAGTTACTAATTCAGATGATGCAATACTAATTGAAGATAGTGAGAACAAGCTTTAAAAAAAGCAATGAGATACATAATGAGAAAAAATAAAAAATAAATTCTAGTCAGAACTTCATGTCACAGGTTAATGCTTTTAAGTATTTAGGAAATTGTTTTACTAATAATTAAAGCTGTAATAAACATCAGAGAGTTATAGTGACTAACAAGCTTATAAAGATGCTGATTTAATAAGAATGAAAAAGGTAAATTAGAAGAATAAGATTACCAATGTGGAAATGTTAAAATAAGTTTTAAAAAAATTCTTTTGGGTGTTACTAATAATTAAAGCTGTAATAAACATCAGAGAGTTATAGTGACTAACAAGCTTATAAAGATGCTGATTTAATAAGAATGAAAAAGGTAAATTAGAAGAATAAGATTACCAATGTGGAAATGTTAAAATAAGTTTAAAAAAAATTCTTTTGGGTGAAAATCATGGGATAAAAGAAGAATTTTAGCAATGAATGTATTTTGAAATAGAAGAATTATGAAAGATATAATAGGAGATTATCAGGAAGAGAATTAAAAAAATTGTTGATGAACTTAAGAAAAATAAGTATGAAAATTTGATAAATAGAGCAAAAAGCAGAAAGTCTTGGAGAAGGCATGATCACCTTTCAGTATAAAATTAATGATAATGTTGAATCTGTTGAAGGCATAAGGAAAGATGTCAAGAAAAAAATCTAATTGATGATTTTGAAAGAAATAAAAATAATCTGTTTTTTTTTTTTTGTAAAATCTGTTTAAGTAATAATCAGTAATATTATCAAACAATCTAAAATTATTAAATGTAGCAGATGATTTCCTTTTAATATTTTACGGGAGTTGATAATATGTAAAGGGCATTTTCTACCTGCACGAACTGGATGGGAGATTTTAAGCAATATTTCTTCCTAAACGGAAAAGATCTAAAAGAAGCTTTTATTTTGCAGCTGACTTAAAGGGGCTTCAACAATTAGAAAGACAAAATAACAAGTATATAGATTGATCAGAAAAAGATAATCATGTTAAAATAAATTGATTTAGGAGAATGGCAATGCTAGTTAACATATACACTTACAAATAAACAAACAGATAAATATCCAGATGAATAGCGAAGGGGAAAAAACACTATCATCCTTTTAAAGCTAAATGTTTTTATATATATCTGTATAATAAAAACTGTCAATTAAAATACTGCATTTCCAAAAACAAAATTTTGGTCGTAATTTTTCTACATTTGAAATACGCAGGAAAGATAAATTGCTGTCTTAAAAATAAATTGAAGCGAATTCAACATTCTTTCATTCCAAGTGGAACATTTCGAAGCTGCCGATAATACAAAGGCCAGCTCAACAGATTAGATTTCATTTAATGCATTGAATGCAAGCTAAAGAAACAATGTACGAAAGTATGTTTTGCTTAAAATAAACACATAATAATATTTACATTTAATAAAAACTTTTACTTATCCCACATGTGAACATCTATTTTAAAAACAATCAAATAAGCAATCATATAGAAAAATATTTAAAAACAAAATAAGTAATTTAATAGAAAGCTTAACGCAATAAATAGTCCTTATAATATAAAAAAAATAATTAAGTATTGTGAGATAAACACAAATTCTTTCATAATTTAATTTAGTCAATATAAATTATTTAAAGGTGTTGTTTGAAAAATATATATTTATTAAATACTATGTGTACAAATTGAAAAGGATGTGTACAAAGTTAAATGAGGTTATGCTATGTCCTGCGAGTTCTTGTTGAATGTTTTAATGAGCTGGCATGTCTAACGTTCTCCCAGTTGATAACAATTATTTAAAGTTTCTAAGATGTCTTAATTATTTAGATATTAGCGAGTATGTGTGATTATATACATTTCAAGCAGTCTTATCTCTCAATTTTGAAGGTTGCATCATATTTTTGATTTATAGTCTCAGCATATCTACATTTATGTGAATTAATCCAATCCAAATTAATTTTCAGTCAAAAATACCTTTCTACTCATTTATAGATCAATAAATAAATGTCTTAACTGTTTACAAATATCCAGCTATTTAAAAACCTCTATATGTACTCAATTCAAACTCTGAGATATAAACAAACCAAGTTAGTGTAATAATCACTTGTTATGAATGTTTATTTGTGTGGGCCCTTATCTTGCAGTGTATTTATGGCCTACATTTAGCGATTTTAGCATTTTAATAAGTTACTGAAAATAATGATATTTCCAGAAGACTTACTCATAGGAAAGATGTTAATATTGAAATGGTATATTCCTGATCTCATATACATTTCACCTATTTTTCCCCACAGTTCCATCTGTGCTGGATTTAAACCTCTCTGAGTACATGTATATAAGCATCAACACAGTTATATAGGTATCCTGTATGTGGACAATTGACTCAGTTTATATATATTACAGTGTGTATATTTTATTTTAAAATAATATATTTTGTATTATAGATTTTATTTTGTTAAAAAGAGTCAATTTATTATTTTACATTTGAAATTGCGTGTATATGGGCATGCCTTTACACATGATTGTGATATATGTAGAGGATAATATTGTTTAAAACTTCCAATGATTCTTAATTTTAATCTTAAGTAAGTTGTAAACAAAAGCCATGCTAGGCACACTTGTTTTAACATAGCTAGCAGTGGTAATTTACATTGTCGCTAAGTAATAACATTTTCTAAAAATAAATAATTTTTGTAAACAAAATTTACCCAACTGAAACTAGTGCAAAGTCAATAAGGATTTAAAATGGTCAAGTTTAGTTAAAAACATTCTGTTAAAAATTAACAAGGATGTATAAATGAATTATAAAATTTCAGAGAGTGCTAAGTGATTATCAAGAAGCAAATAGTCTATTGACAGGAAGGTGTTTTAATCCTTGAATCATATAAATATAGGCCATATTTCTTATTGTAAATATTCTATTCTGTAATTTTTTCAAGAAGCATTGCTTCTCAAAATTCACACCAGCTTTCACTCTGACATGTCTGGCTAGGCTGACATAGGTTTGCCATTTCTCTGAAAAAAGATGGCATTCTCTAGTCCAGTTTTACATGCCTGATGGCATGATCATCATCACAGAAATGAGGAACCTTCCAGCACCCTACAACAAGAAGAAGACATCTTAATCCAAATCACCTATCCAGAGAAGAGTGCCACTATGCTTACTATATGATGTGCCTGCATTACAAGCTACAATCAAGAACATTGGTAATATTCTTTTCAAAGACTGCAGAACTCTAATTTGTTCAAAGAGCTCTTTCAGTGCTCAGGAAAATCCACAATAAAAAAGAAAAGGATCAGAGTGAAGACACTGTGGAGCCCACAGATACACAGTAAATGGGTCAAAGAACTACAAGAACAACTGGGGACTCTATTTTCAGTTTCTGAGCAATTAGAGAAAGCTAAGCAAACATATTGGGAAGTGTACAAAATCCCTTTTCCCAAATCAAAACCCACTATCTACCCGATTAAGACTGTCTGTAAAACAAATGCTCAGGAAGTCAAGAAACTGGTGGATAGGACAAAGCTGGTCGATTTTATAATCAAGTTTAACTTGTCCTCCTTGCCCACCAGTCACTTTTTGGTGATGCAAAGGATTTCGTCAATTAAGCCCCACGTGTAAACTCTGTAATATGCATGAAGAAACACTGGACCACATCTTCTATGCCTGCTCATACCTGAGTTGTACTAGAAACAAAATTATCGTAAGCATTTCCTCTGGCTGTGGCAATGTCCTGTCAATTGATCAGGTAATTAAAGAAGGAAACTATGCAACTATTAGGCTAGCGGCATGCCTACTACATGCCTTATGGATCACCAGGTGCCAGCATACCTTTAGACAAGGACATAGTGATCCTTGGAGAACTTTTAAAACAATAATAACAAGCATGAAGAACAGAGATCGACTCCTTGTGCCAGAGCATCTCTTTGTAGACACATGGACACAGATTATCATTTGTGATGATGAGACGACATCTCAGACTACTGCAGTAAATGTTATGACAATACCACACAGATTGATTGCAAAACTTCAACTTCTATATGAAACTATTATAATTATCAAATGTAGCTACCTAACACTGTAAATTTTTTCTTAATAAAAAAAAAAATTTGTAATTTTAATATTAAGCTAGCTTATTTAATATAATGAATATTCAATCTTATTTCTTAAAACTCTGTTTGTTATAGTCCTCCCTTCTCTCAGACGTAGACTATTACAGATGCCTCCTTATCTGATCGGATTAAGCATTGTTTGCCGCAGGCCAATAGGCTGATGTATAAACAAAAACATAGCCAATGATTATTACAGGCAAATAAGCAATGATGCTTTCTGAATCTGCAGGTTTTCAATAAGGTCGGGGATCTGGGTATAAATAGTCAGCCTTTTGTAAAAATCAGGGAAGAACATGTCTAACCTGAAAAGACTCTTTGCATTCTCCCAGGGAAGCTCTGCTAACCTAAACAGTAGCAAGTATTCCCATTGATAGCATTATGCTATTTAGGCTATGCAGCTAGGCAAGTCCCGCAGAGGCCAGATGCTGCTAAGACCACTCTCGGTTCAAAGAAAGCTGTCTTGTACAGCTGGAAGAGTCATAGACCCTACCTGTGAGGCAAGCCATCAGGTGTGGCTGGAAGCTGTAGGAAGAACCCAGAGTTTATGTTAAACTCCAATATTCAACTTGTAAATATTCACTTGTATATATTGTATTGTATATATTTGTACATAATAATAAATATATTAATTGTAATACTTGTTCCAGTATTATTTTACATTATTTGCTGTTGGTTGGGTCTGTAATTCAGACCAAACATAACAGATTTGGCGCAGTAGACAAAATATTTTTTTTCCCCACGACTGGAAAAATTATATTTTAAAATATGCCAGCTTCAACAGATCTAAACGTATGAAATAAATATGTGAGTGTGTATTTGTTTTATTATTTTTTCGTTTTGGAAAAAATTTACATTCTCGTAATTTCATTATGGTGGTATTTTTTTTTTTAGAAAAATGATGTAAAACTGTTGAATAAAATTGACCGTAAACATAAAGGCGTGTCAATTTAAAGCTTCAACTTATCATGAGAGCTTTATTTGCAAGACAGCGTAAAAGCTCACTCTATTGGTTTAAAAGCTTTATTCAGTTAGTTACAGTAACGTAACTATAAAAACAAATATGAGTGGTTACTCGCAAATATTCAAAGTAAATTTTTTTCTCACGTTTTAACAGAGAAAATATAATAGGCTCGATGGAAGCTTTTGACCCAGGGTTCCTTGAGAACTGGTCAAGCTACAAAGAGTGCCTTATTTTTTATATGCAGGCAAATGAGATCAAAAAGTCTGAAATAAAATTAGCGACACTGATGACAATAATTGGGTCACAGACATATAAATTTTAAAATCTCAAATTGGGTCAGAAACACTGGCCGACTTGAATTTTGGAAAGACATTGGCAATTCTCACTGAATACTTTTTCTCCAAACTGCTAACAATAATGCAGAGATATCATTTCAATCTCTGTATCCAATCGGAGGGAGAAAAGGCTAGAGAATTTCGCAATGCAAATCCGGGCATTAGCACTTACGTGCGATTTTAAAGAGTTCTTAAATGAAGCACTATGCGATCATTTTATTAGTGGCATGAACGATCATAATTTAAGACTCAAATTATTAATGATGCTGGATATAGACTTTGAAAAGGCTGTAGCTCAAGCCACACTGGCAGAATCTATAGTGTGTCAAGCAAAGCCATTACAAAAAATAAATTATACTGTTCAAAAAGTTGAACAGAAGGCTGAGTATGACAAGCACTCAGTTAGCTCAACAACAACAATGAGTGTTAAGCATTGTTATAGGTGCAATTAACCGATGCACATGCAAACAGAATGTCCACACCTCCATACTGTGTGCTCATTTTGCAAGTGAGTCGGTCATATAAGAGCGGCATGTCTAAACTTAAAAAGACAAACAGCTAATATGAGAATGGAAAAAACCATTCCAAAAAACAACAAAGGCAACTATAAGAAAAATAAACAAGTTGCCAGTATAAATCACATTAAGAACAATCAGTCTTGATTTATACATAGTATTATGATTAATGATATGCCAGTGAGAATGGAACTAAACACAGGGTTTGCAGTGTCTATTGTTTCAAAAAAGACTCATAATAAAAATAATAAATATAATCTGCATCCTAGCATTAGAACTATAACAGATTATCAGGGTAAAAAAATAAAACTCTTTGGTCAAACAAGAGTTAAAATAACTATGCCTAACAAAACTATACACCTACCACTGTTAGTGGCATCAGGTGATCACAGCAACTTGTTAGGCTGTGACTAGTTCAGTCACCTAGGCTTTGCAGTATCAAAGGTAAACCAGATAACAACATTAGCTAAATTAAAGACTGATTACCCTGGAGTGGTCAAAAAAGATATAGGGCTGTATCTAGAACCACCTATTCAGTTATCACTGAATAAAGAGATAAAACTGATCAGTTGTCAAAGCAGATCACTGTCACTGGCCTTGAGTCAGAACTTGAAAGGTGGGAGGCAGAAGGGATAATAGAGCCTATATCATACTCAGAATGGGCCACCCCAATAGTCTCAATCATCAAAGAGAATGCGGATATGTGGGGATTATCGATGCACGATTAACAAAGCACTAGCATCGAATAATTATCCACAACCATCAGTTAAGCATTTATTTTATAACGTCTTGCGTGCGATTATAATTACGATAGAATGACAGCCTGTTAATCTAATTGCGCAGACGCTGTGAGAATGTTATTAATAAATGAATACCTTCGAACAACCACATGATATAGTATTTGTGTAAGAGTAAAAAGGAATCCTCTTACTCTTACGACTCAAATGTTTATATATGAGCAAATCTAAAGTAGTTGTTGAGTCGTAAGAGTAAGAGGATTCCTTTTTACTCTTACACAAATACTATATCATGTGGTTGTTCGAAGGTATTCATTTATTAATAACATTCTCACAGCGTCTGCGCAATTAGCTTAACAGGCTGTCATTCTATCGTAACCATCAGTTAAGCAAATCCTATCCACACAGTCTGGTGAAAAGGTTATTACTAAAATTGACTTGAAACATACATATTTTCAGCTACCAGTCAATGATCAATCAGCAAGAGCATTGGCAATAATAACTCATAAAGGCTTATTTAAAATGAACCAGTTACCTTTTGGTATATTGGTCACTCCAGCAATATTCCAAAGTCATGGATCAACTGTCTGCAGGAATACCAGGGGCCCTACTGTACTTTGATGATTTCTTACTGGTGTCTTGGACTAGAGTTACTCTGGAGTTTCAAAAAAAAACAAGTTCAAAGCAGCAGGCATAAAAATAAACTTAGATAAGTGCATATTTGAAGCCAAAGAACTGGAGCTTCTGGAATTCATCCTATTCAAAAGAAAGTTATGGCAATTAAAAAAGCCAAAACACTAAGTAACAAGAAAGAATTACAGTCATTTTTAGGACTTATAAATTACTATGAGGAGTTTTTATATCACAAAACAGAGACAGCTGAACCACTATACAGGCTACTAGATAAAAAACAGTCTGGAAGTGGGACAGCAATCATGATAATGCCTTTGAAAAAATGAAAACCCTTATATCTGAGAAAGTTGTGCTGGCACACTTTGACCCTGAAAGAGTGCTGGTAGTGACATGCAATTCTTCACCAATAGAAACAGGTGCAGTGTTGTTCCATAAGAATGATGATGGGTCACTCTCCCCTATTGTCTTTACATCAAAGTGCCTCTCAAAGGCAGAAAAAAATTATTCCCAGATTGATAGAGAGGCTCTGGCATTAATCAATGACATTAAAAAATTTCATGACTACCTTTAATCATTCATACTGCAAACATATCATTGACCCCTATTGGGTATCTTTGCAGCTGAAAAAGGAATCCTCAGCATGCCTCACAACATATGCTGAGGTGGTTCAACTTCTTATCAGGATATGATTTTATGTTACACTACATTGAAGGAAAACAGATTCTTCATGTTGATGCATTAAGTCATTTACCTGCAGAATCTGCAGACAGGCTGATTATTACAGATCAGTCAGTTAACATGATTGATTTGGGAACAAATACACCACTAAAGAATTAAAAAATGGATTTAGCATGGGTGTCCAAATAAAAAACCAGAGGAGTTGCATCCAGCCTACTGGACCCAAAGACTGGAGCTGTCAATCAAAAAGGGGTGTATTATCTGGGGATCCAGAGTAGTGATCCCCCTAGCTGGATGATCCCAAATGCTCAATCTGCTGCATAATGGGCCTCCAGGGATAGTCCGGATGAAGATGCTTACAAGGGCATATGTATGGTGGCCAACTTTGAACACAGAGATTAAGTCTAAAGTCCACCACTGCTGGCATTGCAAAATGAATCAAAACATGCCAGCAAAAGATAAAACAGTTCACTGGCCAAAACCTGCAAGCCCCTGGATGAGACTCCATGTGGATCATGCTGGCCAATGGAAAGGCAAACTACTATTAGTAGTAGTTGATTCATATTCTAAGTGGCTGGAGGTAGTGGAAGTTCCATCACTCCAGACCATTGCAACAATAGAAGCTCTTAGAAGGCTATTTGCTACATATGGCCTTCCTAGAATGATACTCTCAGATAATAACACAGCATTCACTGCAGTAGCTTTTAAAAAGTTTTGTGACAATAATGGCATTGAGCTAGTCTTCAGCTCATCATTTCATCCTGAAAGCAATGGCCAGTCTGAGAGATTGGTGCAAGAGACCAAAAAGTTTCTCACAAAGATCAACACAGGAAGCTGGAACACCCGTATTTCAAGAAAGTTATTATCTCAACACTCTACACTGACTACTGCAAATGGAAAAAACTCCAGCTGAGCTACTGTGTAATAGAACTTTGTGAACCAACTTGTCAGCTCTGATATCTGAGCCAAATGATGAAAAGCAAAAAAAGGACAAAACTACCAAATTACAAATAGAAACTAATGTTCTATGCAAAATGTATAGCAGATCTGTTAAATGGATTCCAGCAGTCATAATCCAACAAAAAGGACTTCATATCATTTTAATGGAAACAGCAGATGGATGTCAACATCATCACCATAGAGATCAACTAAGACCAGATTATACTGATGCAGCCACAAGGAATGAAGCTTCAGAGACATGCAGTACAAGCAAGGAGGACCAACAAACCAAAGATACAAGCAAGGAGGACCAACAAACTGAAGATAACAGCAAACCAGAACCAGCACCAAAGTGCATTGGTCATCCACCAGCACACCTGCATGACTATGTTCTCTAGGGTAAATTTTAGCCAGGGGAAGGAATTCCAGATGCCTCCTTATCTGATCGGATTAAGAATTGTTGCCACAGGCCAATAGGATGATGTATAGATAAAAACATAGCAATGATTATTACAGGTCAATAAGCAATGATGCTTAGTGAATCCACAGGTTTTCAATAAGGTCAGAGATCTGGGTATAAATAGTCAGCCTTTTGTAAGAATCAGGGACGAACGTGTCTAACCTGAAAAGACTCTCCACGGAAGCTCTGCTAGCCTAAACAGCAGCAAGTATTCCCATTGATAGCACTACGCTATTTAGTCTTTGCAGCTAGGCAAGTCCCACAAAGACCGGACACTGCTAAGACCACTCTTGGCTCAAGGCAAGCTGTCTTGTACAGCTGGAAGAGTCATATACCCTACACATGAGGCAAGCCATCAGGTGTAGCTGGAAGCAGTAGGCAGAACCCAGAGTTGACATTAAACTCCAATATTCAACTTGTAAATATTCACTTGTATATAATGTATTGTATATATTTGTACATAATAATATCAACTTGTAAATATTCACTTGTATATAAGATATTGTATATATTTGTACATAATAATAAATATATTAATTGTAATACTTCAATATTATTTTACATTATTTGCTGTTGGTTGGGTCTGTAATCCAGACCAAACATGACACTGTTAAATTAAATCATTTATAAAGTAAAACTATGTAAACTAGCCTGAATTAATCTTTATAATGTAAAATAATTTATTTTTCTAATCTATAAATAACAGCAATCAGTTATGACTTAAATTTCTTACAACTGCAGTTATTGTTTAAACTATTTTATCTGAATTTATGTCGTAATATGCCAATCTTTCAAAACAGCAAATACTAATTATTAATGAACTTTCAATGGTGATAATTAAAAGCTCCATTTTAAATATTATAAGAATCCTACTCGATATTGAATTGCTGTTTCGAAATCCTATATTAATAGATAATAATCGATTACTATGCGCTCATTATTATCATTGTATTATTGATTTTATAAATTGCATTATATTTCACAAGGATTTACTTAGTCAGTTATTATAGCTTATGACTTTTTGATATCTGCTAGTTAGAAGTGATGGGATAGCTAGAGATGATATTACAGTATATTTGTTAATGTTTATTAATGACCATCAAATATACATTCCCTCCTTAATTACAATTATATTAATGACCATCAAATATACAGTCCCTCCTTAATTACAATTATATATTATTAATGACCATCAAATATACATTTCCTCCTTAATTACAATTATATTAATGGCCATCAAATATACAGTCCCTCCTTAATTACAATTATATATATGCAGATTCAGTATTTTAACTTAGGTTATAATTTAATTTAAGCCTTTTTGTTAGCATAATTATAATGTTAGTTTAAGAACTGAGTTGTGTTGGTTTAGCAGATATAAGCTACCTGTTTTAAGTATAATTAATTAATTAATAATATGCATATATATTGGTATTTTGCTTGTGCATTGTGTGTCTTTACAAAGTACACATTCATATGTTTATATTTTGATGCACCTTTTAAAATGAGTTCATGGTGACTGACCACCCCATTCTTTAGTTTGGGTATGACTATCTTTATTAGAACTGGAACATGAGGGTCCAGACCATGTTTATAAAGCTTATCCGAGTTCCTGAACTTATCTGTTCTTACATTAATTGCAGCAAACCGTCTGGCCTCAGAGCACTGAGAATTTGATGCTGAAGCTCTTGAATAATTACTCACTCACATCACAGACTTATTCCTTAGTATTTTATTCAGTGCCATAATATATATAAGTGAATCTAAAAGTGGCCAGTTCTTTTCCTCTTTATTAATTAACTATTCAGTAAAATACTAAAACTCAAATCTTGGTTAGCAGGTTGCATTTACATTATCTTGAGATTATTTATTTGCTCACATTGTTAATATATACAACAGCCATTTTAGAGCTGCATGTAGTCATCATTTTGGCTAGGCCATTATCTTATAACATTAGCAAATCATGCACAATAGGATGGGCATATTAAATGATTATAGGCATGATTTATTAAACACACATATACCTATTTTAATATGTTAAGATGAGGCTGCTATGTTGATAATAGTCTCATCCACTTTGTAAATGCCCGCAGGCATTGATCACTCATACTTAACACTGTAATCCTTGTCATTTTACTTTATTTTATGTTATTGTTTTAATAAATCTGTTTACAATATAAAGTTGTTTTATATCTTTCTTCTTTGTAGTCCTATTCAATCCAAAAAAAACATATTATCTTATTCCAATTCCTTAAAGATTTTATATGTTGAATATGCATTGTTTTAGTTAAGTAACCAGTATGTTAAGGGTTAAGTAACTAGTATGTTAAGGGTTTATTTTAAATCTTCAGTTAAATTGCTAATTTCTCTTGTCTCATGTTTCTCCCTTTTCAGTGCTAGCTTGCAAAGAAATTGAGACCTGTGTATAATCTTAGAAATGTTATTCATAAAGTGTTAAATCATGGAGTACTAGCAAATGAGTTGAAGTTTGGTCACATTCAAGATCTTACCATCTCATTTCAGTCAACTTTGGCGTACTTTACCTGGACTCTGGATTTTGTTAAATGAATATACAAATCTGATCATTATAATATACTATTATCCTAAACAGGGGGATGGGAAATTCATATCTATTAATTGTCCATTAGAATATCTTGAGCTTCATGCTGCAATTTTTTTTGATAGATATGAATGCAATAAAAAATAACAGAAAATCAATTTTCCTAGAATCAATATTGTTGTCAAGCAATGTCAATACTAAATCAAAGACTCTATTTGAGAACCTTTAGTGATTAAAATTATTGTGGAATAAAAACTAAATATTTGCTAATTAATCATTACTGCAACTATGATTATCTATTTACTATTAATCTTATTTTTTTTTTAAAAATTCAATAGTGTTATATCTTCCCTTTAAATAATGGACATTCAGATCTTGTCTTATCTAGATCAGATTGAGCATTCATTGCCTTGAACCAATGCAAGATGCTGTGTCCTGAGGGTCTCTAAAGACCAGTCAGGGAGCTATAATAAATAAATAACTTTACTTTGAAATGCATGTGTAATAAGATTTACTGAATAACAATAATAATGTGGTAAAAACAACATAAAAAAAGTAATAGACTACTAATATTCATATGTTATTCATTTTTCTTGGGTGAAAATAGTTTTTCCACATCAGGAATATCCAGTTGTTATATTTCTCCTTCCAAACCAAAGGCTTTTTGAAGCACAAATAAACATATATAATTTCCATATAGAATAAATGCAAAACAGTGCTTACATCAGCATCACAATTTATATGTTTGTATTAACTATCTCTGCTCTCATCTTGTCTCTTGCTGTTTGGTTAAGCTTTAATTAATTATCCTTCACTGTTAATAATCTTTTCAATACATTACCAAGTAACTGCTTCTTGCTTGCCACTATTCTATTTCAGACTTAATCACCACTAGTTGGTCTGCTAGACTATCATTAGACATTTTGAACTGATAATCTGTTATCACTTCAAATCCATGCTACTTTAATCTAGTCTAACCATTTTAGCTGCTTCCTATCCCTTCTTCATTTATAGTGGGGGTATCTTATATACTATGTAATTTGTAATACCAATTCTATTCTAATTTAATCTATAATTTGGGGTGATCTGACAAGTGAATTCCTAGAGTAATTTTTTCTAATAAAAGGATTGTTATTAAGTGAAGATATCCATGCATATTTACAAAATTAAATAATATTTCACTTACCTATATAGTTTTATAAGTGCAGACATTTCACTTCTCCCCCTATTCTAGAAATACTAACGTAATTTATTACTATATCTTTAAATTTTTCTGTGGATTAGTAGTTTTGGAATAACTTTCTTCTCTTTTTTCTTTCTTTTTCCTCACATACAAACTCTTGTTTATCATCAGTTACTTTAACTTAGTCTGAATCAGTAATTGAATCCTACAATAAAAAAATCTTTTTTATTTCTAATTTTTCCTGATAGTAAAAGAACACTGAATAAACTAGCAACAATGAATAAAAAAAATGTTGTTTTGGATATAATCAACTGATACATGCACACACTAAATACCCACACTGTTATATAGTGTTAACATATAACAAGCATTTCAGAAACACCAAAAGCTGCTTGTTTTACAAGGAAACAATAATGATGGAATGGGAGTTCAAATAAACTAAATTCCTATATAAACAATGTGAGAGACACTGATTCTGCATTCAAATACAGAATTATTATTAATGACATGCCTGTAACAATGGAACTGAACACCGGTTTTGCAATGTCCTTGTATCAAAAAATATATGGGCTATCATTAATAAGAAAAATAAATATCAATTGCATCCAAGCAGCAAAACAATTATTGATTACCACGTCATGGATCAGACAAGAGTTAAAGTTACAATGGCCAATAAAATTGCTATCTGCTTTTATTGTTCTGCAGGTAAGCAGAGTAATTTATTAGGATATGTTTTGCAATAACTTAGTGAACCAGCTCACAACAATAAATTCAAACAAGGTCTACCCAGAAATAGTTGTTAATAATCTGGGTTATGATTCCTAGAAATAAAGCATGATACTAAAGTGCAGATAGGCACCAAAGTTAAATGTCACATATATAGTGAGACCACCAAATAGGTGGCAGCAGTGGTGATCAAATTTAAAGGGATGGAAACAGAGGTGCTTAAACAGCTGATGGTCAGTACATCAAGACAGTCAAACCATCTAAGGTTAAACTACCTATCACCAGCCATCAGCAAAGCCTCATCAGACAACAAAGAAGAGTCACAATCTACCAGTGATGAGTCACCAGCCTGCTATGTCAAACCTACAGTTTCAAAATCAAAGAATGATGATACTAGATCTGTTGAGGAGATCATTAAGCTGGATAAAGCCTTAAAGTGAAGAAGATGTCTACCAATACACCTACATGACTATGTTATCCAGGACTAATTTTAGCTGGGAGGGAATGTTATATCTCCCCTTGCCTTTGAATAATGTACTAGTCTAGATCCTGTCTTATCTAGATTGGATTGAGCATTTATCATCTCAAACTAAGGTGTATACAAATAGATAAGGCATAGCCAATAGCACAAATGACCAATAGACACTGATGCTCATTGAATCCATCTGGCAATAAATAGTCAAGTCTTTCAGAGAACTGCACCACAGAACTGAAAAACAGAATCTAAATTATCTAGACAATAGCTGATAAGCAAAATGGTTGATGCAGCAAAGCAAATTCGTGTTTATGCCTAAACCAGACAGTGACATGAGGTAAGCTTCCAAGTACAGCCATAAGTGTCACCAGACCTATTTACAAGGCAAGATGTCACAGAACAGCTGGAAGATGTAGAAAAACCTATAGAAGTGCATGCAGTCCCTTTTTCCATAATTCATCCTAGAACTAGGAGGTATGATAATGGTAGCAGGCAGAGTATAATCATTGTAAATATTATATATATGCAATATTCATAAATATATTATAAAACATATTTACATGCGTTTATGTATGTATATAGATTCACAGTAAACACAACAAGTATACACTCTTGCCTTAAGGGGAAACAGTAAAAACAAAGTAGAATATCGCAAATTAATGGAAAAATAAAATTCGGAAGTGACATATATAAAAAAAATATCAGCTACAAAAATAATAGCATAAAATTAACATTAGTATATAATAAAAATATAAAAATAAAAGCTATTTCAAAGAGATTCTGTAAATTAGTAATTAAAGTTTTTTATAAAAGCTACCTCCAAATCATTCAGTTTTATAAATCAATTTCTCCGTTTGTATAAAACAAATTATCATTATGTTAAAGATAAAATTCAAAAGATAATGTTTGATTTTTAAAAAACATACAATTTTGAATATCAAAGATATAATACAAAGAAGAATAAAGTTGATAAAAATAATACAGAAGAATCAATAAAGATGACACAAAATAATAATAAAAAATTAATTGTGAGCTTATTATTAATTTTTTTAAATCTTTAGAGTCAATATTTTTAAAAAAAAATTGCAATATAGTATAATGATCGATGAACCTCCCTAACCTAATCTGCCATACCAGGGCAACACCAGGCCATTTGAACCTGAAAAATTTATACAGTAGGCAGATACATGCAAGAGAGGTTACTTTTTTGTCGAACCGAAAGCACTAGCCGCTAGCTCAGGGAGAAGAAGCTGAGCTTAAAATATCATACTGTATATTTAAATTTCTAATGCTTATTTTTAAATATTAATAAAATATATAAAATAAGTTACTACCAAAATTAATTCAACAAAACATTTTATTATAACGCACACACACATTAAAAAGATTCTGAAAATTAAATCAACTAAATATATTTGATTTGGATTATATACACAGATGGAAGTGTTTAATAGATTTAAATACAATTTTAATATTTTATTAAGTGTAAACATGCTACATAGATTACGCAACAACAAACCCAATCCCTTTTAATCTTAGGCTAAAAATCTCGCATTTAAACCAACGCTACCTTACTGATATACCGATGTGACCAATGCAAAATGAGATTATTAGCATAACACAATCATGCTAACAGGAATTTTACATCTGTAGCATGATATCATTAGAAAAATAATGAATCATGGTGAGAAGAAATGAGCATCTTTTCCATGATACAAGAATGAAATTATATGAGAAGCTCTGTAAATGGTGATAGCGGGCTTTGCCGGCTTACTGTCCCAGTCAGAACGTAAGATAATCAATGGCATAGGAAATATGTCTACAACCATTAACAATGTGATGACTACTCTTTTGTGTCATACGTTCAGGTGGGTATTATGCCCTGTATGCTAACATGGTACAAGGGAACGAGTATCCAATGCACCTACTCAAGTTACATTGACATAAAACATCTGTACATCTATCCACTAGCACCGATCCAACTACGAAACAATTAGCCCAAAATTAACACACTTTAACCATCTTACGAATTTATGCAACCATTCATGCTCACTTTAAATAATTAATTTAAAAGAAATTACGAAATGGAAATGATATTAAGCATATTTATAAAAAAAAAAGAAAATATATAAATAATTTAAAATTTAGTCAGATAAGAGATTTCTTTTAAAAGTTAAGTGACACTTAAAATACTGGAAAAAGTTTGCATTCTATGATTAATGTTCATACATCATTTAAAAGAAAAGTTTATACTTTCCAATGCTATAGGTAAAGTCCATCTTTGTAATCCTTGATGCATGGTAGAATTCAAAGTTCTTTCCATTTCCTATTCTTCTAGATGGAGAGGAAGTCCATTGCTGGCTATTTTCTGGGAACCGTCCTATTCTGGAGATGGTAATCAAGTATTTACTTTGCTATGATATCATTAGCCTGAAGGCATACCACTCTAACCATCCGATTTTTAAGATAATGTTACCCAGTGATTTGCGGACAAATGTAATCGCTAAAATTTTGCTGCATATCACGTGGTGACATTACATCAAAGATTGCAAGATTAGAATAGGATGCCCTCAGAGTAATGACATCATAGCAAAGTAAAACAGGAGAAAAGACACGTGGTACAGGGTCATGAGGTAAAAACGGAGAAAAAGGCACGTGGTACAGGATAATGACAAAGAAAAGTAAAGTTGATAAAAATAATACAGAAGAATCAATAAAGATGACACAAAATAATAATAAAAAAATAATTATGAGCTTATTATTAATTCTTTAAAATCTTTAGAGTCAAGATTTTTTTAAAAAAATTGCAATATAGAGTCTATTTTGTTGACTTGGATTATATGATAAAAGAATAGGCAAGATTTAAAAATAAATTCTATAGAAAGGACCAATTATTTATTGTATGGTGAATTATTTATGAAATCAAATAATGGTAAGCACCAAAATGACAAGAAAGATCATAGCAAGAGAATATTAAACAAACCAGTTTTATGTCATTTTGATTCTTTTAATTTCAAGAATATCTGATTGAACCACAAAACATTCATGGATCTAATTCTCATTTAAGACAAAATTTTTAGGGATGATGGATTATTTAGAAAAAAAAAAAAAAAAAATTTAAAGGTGTGATTATAAATTATTTCTGCATTTATATTCTGGTTTTTATAAACTTACTCCTTGTGGTTAATTATTTACATTTTAAGAATTATACCTAGTATAATGCAGTAGTAGAGGATTGGACTTCAAAGCTAAAGTTCATGTATTGTAGCTCAATTTTGTCACTTCTGGAGATTGAAACTCATATCCTGAGGAACAAATAATTTAATTTTTTTTACTAATATTACTATAAAATTTATGAATATACTATATTAAATACATATTAAAACCTTTTTACAACACACATTTCAAATATATATTGAAAGATACTTAAAAAAAAATAGCAAATGATCTTAAAATGATTTTTTGGCTAAAGGAGAACTCCTCACTTGGCCTAAGTCACAACCTCTAACATTACACTATCTTTGTTTAGTATTTATCAATAAAATATTGCTACAATACACATTTCCAAAGTCAAACTTCTTTTACTCATTCATTAAATTACAAAAAATAATTACTGTATTGGAAAGAGTCTATACTTCCTTAGTATGATTTGTGGAGAATAATCTTCCCTTTATAAGATGTTAGAAAACTTTGACTTACTATGATGAAGGATTTTTATTTGATCATAGTATGCTATTGTTCAGACTTGGAATCTGATTTTGGATAGAAGTCTTAGCAATATATGTGTGTATTTATTGATTAGAAATTTTATACAATAAAACTATTCATGGTATCTATAATGAATATAGAATATTCAATATTACATAATACAAATATCTTTCAGAATTATTCTTCAGAAAAAAATTAAGAATAGGATAAAAAATAAAGTAGCAATAAGAAAGATAGGCAAACTTGGCCATGGTAGTCAGAACACTTGAAGTTGAACAGAATAATTTTTACAGGAAATTTTTTATTATGAATGAAACACTATTATTCGACTTACTAGACTTTTATTGTATTAATGACCAAAAATTGTCTTTCTAGACTTTTATTGGATTAAAAATAATTAAATACACTTCACAAACCTTCATGTTTTAATGCATCATATATGCTCATTATTGAAAACTTAAATATTAAATATAACCATTAAGTATTTGCATACACTCTATGCAGTATTTATATATATGCACAAAATAAATAAATAACTTATTAATCAGTTCCCATTCTTTTTACTGAATCTTTTTATTCCAGATAATTTAATGTTTTTTCTCTTTTCTTGTTAATTCTATTTTCTTCTTTTTTTTTTTTTAAAAAAAAAAGTTTTTGTTAAAAAAAAATAAAATTGATTAAAAAAAATAAAATCGTAGTATTCTCGTAAATTTACAGATTAGCAATTTTCTTCCAATGCCATCTAGTGTAAACTTTAGTATTCAATAGATTCCAGATGATAGTCCTTAATAAATCCTTATTCAGTACTATCCTATCTAGATATCCTCTGACTAGTCTTCTAGTTTATGGCTTTCATCAGTGAGGGGTTGGATTTTTGAAAAGTGCACTTGGATCTTTTACATCTAATGCACCTTTCCTCTAGCAGCCATTTTTCTTTTTTTAAAAAATTATATTCACAAATTACCAGTCCAAATTGAAAAACCTGTAATTTCTTTCAATCCAAGAAAATTTGCAGATCTGATTTCCAGTTCAGTTTCTAAATAATATGTTGACCTCATTTTTTTAATAACTTTATACACCTTTATTCATTGGTCAGAATTGCTGATAAACCAATAAAATGTCACAATATCACTAAATGGCATAATCACAATGATATTGCAAGAAAATTGCTAATAGATAGCAAAATATGTATATCATGTAATGAACTATTTACAGGTACATATATTTATTTAATTTATTGCTTCTTTAATTTTATCTTAAAATATATTCTTTTTTTATTATTGTTGTTTTTGTTTAATATGTGTATATTTAATATTAAATAAGAAATATTAGATATTTATATCTTAAAACATGATAAAATAAAATCTAATGCTCATAAAACTTCAAAGAGCCTTTCTGAAATCTTGGCAGATAACATGGCAGATTGTAAAATACAGAAAGTGAAAATTAATAAAGGGATTCAAATTCAATTTTACATGCTGATATTATTTATCAAATGTTCTTAAACAGAAGAACAAGTTATGCTGGAATTAATTGCCAAATATTGGCAGTGAGAAAAGTTTTAAAATTGATTTCACATTAAAAAATCTGAAATCAAATGAAAGTATGTATTATTCGTTATAAACAAACTGATGTTTCGTTTTAAAAAATTTAGAAAATTATTTTTTTAAAAAATTAAACTAATATTATGAAGTCTTGAAGTTGTTGTAAATTGAGATGCTTGAATAAATCATGTTAAGAAAATAGCAAACAATGGCTAATTATCATTGATGATGATGAAATGTTATTATTTGATTACTCAATCTGTCTTTGTGCAGAGAACCAACATATATATATATACAAAAGTATACGGAAACATAGGCAAAAAATTTTTCTTTATTGCTTGATCAGTGTCTTTTACCAATACAATTGCTAGAACCATAAAGCTTGCTTTCTAAAAAACAAACAAACATACAACTACATATATGAGGAAAAGTAAACTCTAGATTCATTTCTTCAACAGTCTGATTAAACTTTGTATTTAACAGATCTCTGCCCTCCAACAGCAACACAAGCGATTCCAAAATTGAAGCTTAATCAATTCTAAAGCAAAGTAGCTACTTGTATATTGTGAAGATTTTAAAAACATTTTACAAAATTATAAAACGTTATCATCTGAATTTTCCTAATGAGTAAATATATATGAATGTAAACATTTTTTGCATGCAAAAGAGAAACCAATAAAATTTTATTATTAATAAAATAATATATTTAATTATTGTTATTAGAGAATATTTAAACTCAGATTTTTAAGCTCCCTTTAGTAATCTATTCCACCTTATATAACTGATAAACACGACAACATACATGTGAAAAAGATTTTGTGCTGAACCAGCAGTCATCAGTTTGTGTGAGAGATGAAGATCTAGGCCAACTAATGAGTGCTGGTTCAGCATGAAATTCATATATTGAAGATCATTTATCTTTTTACATGTAGATGGTCATGTGCAGTGGTTGTATAAAATGGAGTGGATGACTAAACGGAGTTTGAAAGTTTGGCTTCAAATTTCTTCAGTTGTATTTAATTATTAACCATTGTTAATTATAAAGTTTTGTAAATAATACTGTAGTCTTCTACAAATTTTTTTAATATGCATATTTCTGATGGGCCAATCTCTCCAAAATCTAAAAGCTTTCATGTGGTTGATCATATCTAATAATTTTAAGAAAATGAAAAACCCAAAAATAACTATTACATTGATCACTTATTAATTAAAACCTAGCAGACATCATAATTATTAGGAACAAATTCATAAGCTAACAAAAAACTTCAGTATTTATAACCCTCACTATTTTCTGCATGAAAGCTTTTCAAAGCAATATTCTAGACCAGTGTTGCCCAAAAAAATTCTCTAGATTCATATGTCTGAAAGTAAATCTCTTCTCAGAGTTACTTTCTTGTTTGCTATTAAACAAGTACTTTACTCTGCAAACAAGAAGTCAATAATAATCATTAAATAGATGTATTTTTTTTACATAACTAAAAAAAGCATTTTACATTACCCCCCTCTTCTTATTCTAGTGTTTTGACAGACAGAAACACAAACAATAAATAATTTTTCTAAAATTTTTCATCACATTTAAATTTTAACAACATTAAATAATATTAATATATTTTATCAGTTTTTTTTACAAAACTTTACTTTACAATACAGAATTATATATGTACACATTTATAGCTTGTATAAATTATAGATATACAATACACATTTATAGCTCAAATGTATCGCTTGTATAATATATATACACACACAACACCCACCCACATATATGTATACATAGCAATCTCTCCCCCACCTACTTCAGAGAAACTATGCTTACATAGTTTTTTTAAGTATTTTGAAATCTGATGTTTGTTTTTTTTTGCTTTTTCGAGCATGTCCCTTGGAAATGACATCTGTTGAATTTGCAGTTTCATCTTTTTCCATTGCTTTGCTTGTTTTTCTTGGATGTTGTTAGATATTTGGCATTCCATTATTTTTTTTTTGTCATTTACTTGGTTTTCTTCTTTGTGTGTTATGCTTATTTATATTAAGTCATCATCTGGCTTTAAGCAAGTGATTTATGTGTTTTTTCACTTCATTATATCAGCCATTAATACTTCAATAATTTATGCAGATGAATGACTTAATACTATTGCTTAAACATAATTTTGTTTTTGTCAAGTGTCTTTAAATAGTATTTTATCACCTATAATAAACATCTTTTGTTTTGCAATAGTTTTCTCAAAATTTTCTTTATTAGAAAAAAACATACTTAGTTTAATTTTAAAATTTCTTACAAATACTAATTCAGCATGGGGATTTTCTTGTTACTGCAGTTGGTATTTGTATTAAACACTGTTTTTTGAAAATTAGTTGTTTTAATTTTATTTAGAGTTTTTTTTTAAAATATCAAATTTATTTTCTGCCAAACCATTTAATTCTGGATGGTAAGGCAATGTAAGAATATGTTTAATTCCCCATTCAGCTAAATATTTACTAAATTTTCTGATAGTAAAACCAGAACCAGTCAGATACAATGGTTTCTGGCAAACTAAGATATGAGAAAATTTATTGTAATTTTTTTTTTATCGTTTCTTCTGAACTTGTATTTTTTTACAATTCTATATTCTACCCAACAGGAATATGTGTCTATGACAACTAAAAAAATATGACTGTTAAAAGGTTCAGTGTGATCAATAGGTATTTGCTGACATGTTGGAGTTGCCATGGGACATTTTATAAAAATTTTCTTGGGTAGTTTAGTTGTAGATTGGCATAGTTTACAGTTTTAAATAAAGTTTTCAATTAAAATATTAATAGTTGGCAACCAAATATAGCTTCTTGCTAATGCTTTAGTTCTAACAATTCCTGGATAACCATCATGAAGTAAATTTAAACTTTCTTTTATCCTACCACTGGTATTACAACTCGATCACCATTTAATATGCAAACCTTGCATATTATGAGATTTGTTCTAGCTTTCCAGGAAAATGTTGCTATTTGTTTTGGTTATTTTGTTTATCCATCTAATGAATTCTTAATATCCATTGTCATTTTTTGCCCTACTGTGTGGTACATTTAAATGAAGAGTCACTATATAATTTTATTTCAATTTCTAGGCTATTATACATAAGCATCTCAGGCATTTGAGATAATGTATCTACATGTTGAATTAGCTTTGCCTTCACATATTTCAAATCATTTTGTACAGTTCACAATTTCTCAAGAACAGACAATTTATTCTCTTTGTTATTTATACTAACATTAATAGTTAGTCCTGCAAACCATTGACAACCTATAATAGGGTTGATTGTACCCCAAAACTATAAATAATGATAGGTATTTGGATTTTCTATTACGTTTTATGTTACTGATACTTTTTCTAAGGTTTTTCACTTCATTTTCATTTACATTTTGTGTGTATTAAATTATTCCAGTTCTTATTGAACATTAATAATATGCCTAAGCAACTATCAATTTCCATAGAAATACTTTTTCCATTAATTTGAACAAGAAGCATAATTTGTTTGACAAGATTTATTTGGATATTTTTAATCTATGATTTAGTTTTAATTCTCAGTTGAACTACTTAAAGAGGACATTTATTTGCCCTCAGAAAATTTTGACAAGTATTTGCTACTCATCCTTTCAACCCACAGTTTCTTCATTTTTCACATACAATTATTCTATATGTCCACTTTTTCCATAGCAGAAACATAATTTTTTTCTTTGGCTTTGTTAAAAATTATTTGAGTCCAGTTTCCAGTTTTTTGTCAGTTTGTTTTCCAGCCTGCATTTTGATTTTTGCTTGTTATCATTTACAACAACAACAAAAAACTATTATATAAAAATGATTTTTCCCCTTTATGTTCAGTGTTATGAAGAAAAATACACAAAGTTTTTTTTTATATATTTAATAACTATTGGGTCCATCCCCCAAACCATACAGTCACTCCACTTTTATCTTTTCCATCTTTAGCCTTATTTCCCCCTAGCTTCTTTCTTTTTTTACTAGCTCCATTATATTAATTTTGCCCTTATAAATGTAGCTCCATCTTATACTTTTTTCATTATTTTTACTACTTTTTACATATAGCCTTTTCCCACTATTTATCCACCTTTTTTTCATTCCTACATTTCACCTTTATTTGTGTAAAATTATCTTATTTCTGTCAGGCTTTGAATTTTTTCCTCATATTCACTACATATTTTGGCACTGAATGACTACAGTGGCATGCCAGATTGTAGCATGGTTGAAATTAGACAGAAGACAGGGATGCTTATGCCACACATTTGGAGATAACAATATATGATCTTGAATCTAGTACATAGATATGGATTCCCAAGCCCAAAATGATGGTATCCAAAAGTACCACAACTCCCTCAACCATATATAGACATTTAGTGACATACATACATATATATATATATAATATTATGATCAGGCCATTCTTAGTCACAATTGTAATTGACTTATCAGCTCAATTATTAACTATGATGAGCATACTGAGAGATATTATCAGCTTATATCTATTGCTGATAATGTTATCAACTTTACACAGTAATATTTCCTGTTTATTATATGGATACAGATGCATGCTACCTAATTATACTAGAATATTTATTAATTCTTATGAGACATATTATTAAATACCAGATCAGCACCACTAGCAAGCAATCCAAGTTTAAACCTATATCTTTTGAAAATCATCTTAACTTCAGATCATAGCTCTCAGGATTTTTAAAATTCAATGGTAATGTTGAATACTTAACAACTTGATATAATGCACAAATGAAAAGTGACAACAGTTATAATAACAGTTTAGACCAGTATCAATGTGCAAATAATATTTGCACATTCTCAAACTGTTAACATTACAGCAAAAAAAAAACAACAACAACAACAACAAACAAACATATAATACACACACATCTAATTATGAAGTAAATACATATACAACATATTGACATAAATTAGTATACTTGATAATTAACAATTTACAGAAAGATAAAAAAAATATTTATACACATTTATAAATATAGTGAAAACTAAATAGTTTATCTTTCTTGTACTTAATTCTTTGGTATTTGAATCAGGTTTTTTGTTAGAAAAAATAGTCATTCATATAAAAAATTAGCACTTTGTATGTTTATAATTTTCCTTATGAAGATTTTTATTTTGTTTCCTTTGACAGTTTTGACGTATATTTCTCAATGAGTTTTTCATTCACTATTTATTCCTACGCAGATCACTCAAATTTATCCATGGTTGTGGTATTTCTCCAATGATTTGTTTATGGTTAGCTGGTCATTCATTGTCAATTATTTTCTTCTTACTTGTGGCATGCTTAACTTTTTTATGCTTGGTTATTCAGCTAGACATTTCATCTTCTTCTTTCATAGAGCTCTGTGCAATTGAAGGATGAACTGCATAAGTTTCTCAGCAAGATATGGGTTTAATATTTATTCCATATACATACAAAACCATTGCTTGTTTGATTTATATTGTGCAGCTTTTTACTTTTCCATTTCTAGTGCATATATATGGTTCTTCTGATTTGCACAGTAAAATATGTGAATCCACACTCATATTTTTTCCAAACTGTAGACTGGACTGACTGCTGAGTTTCTGATAGCATTTTATATGTTACCAGACTTAATTATGTTCATTCAATCTCTGTAATGTGTTTATCAATGAATATGTTAATTAAAAAAATCCCTTTGCAACTATTATCAAGGTCTGTTTTTTGATAATCACATAAATAGAGAAAGAGAAAATAAAAATATTTTTTATTCTTTTAGCACTACAAATATTCATTTTGAAATATATATTTTGAAGCTTCTATTGCAGAGCTGAAAAATTTAATGAAACAATTTTCTCTTCCCCTCTCCGTTTTCAAAATTAATTTTTACAAAATCTCTCTCTCTTTTTTTTTTTATAGAAATATTTGTGTGAGAAAAAATGCAAACAAACCCGTATGAATACCACTGGAATAAAATCATTTATCTATGAGGGTTTCAAAATAAAGAAAAAAATATTCATTCTTAGTATATGGTTTTTGCTATTAATTAGTATTTTATATTTTAACCCTTTACCAACAGAGATTTCAATAATTACCATGCTGTTAATTATTATTTTTTATATTTAATATTTACTTTTAATATATGATATGGCTACACATAACTACAATATATTTACAAGAAGAGTCAGTTTATTAAAGGATAGACAGAAAAAAATATAAGACTACAATTCATTTATAATTACTATAAAGTGCTATAAAGATATTATTGCAAAGTCACATTGATCACTTATTAATTAAACTTAGCAGACATCATTATTTTGCTGATAATTATGAGGAACAAATTCATAAGCTACTGAAAAACTTCAGTATTTATAACCCTAGCTATTTTTTTGATGGAAGGCTTTTCAAATTGATATTCTAGATTAGTGTGGCCCATACAAAATTCCCTAGATTCGCTTTCGACTTTACACTGCAAACAAGAAGTCACTAACAATCACTAAGTAAATGTAATAATTCTTTTTATATAACAAAAAAAAAAAAACAACAACAACAACAGACTTTTGTACTTATTCTAGGATTTTGTAAAACAGAAATGCAAACAATAAATAATTTTACTGGAATTTTCCACCACATTAAATTTTACTAACATTAAATAATATTAATAAATTTTACATCTGCATTTTTTTTTACAAAACTACTTTGCAATACAGAATTAAATGTATACATTTATTGCTTATATATACACACACATAACACCTACACATAGATACATAGCAAATGAAAGATTATTGAATGCAGATAATTCAAATTTATGTTTCAACAACATCGATATAAAAAATACTTTTGACTAAACCAAAGTACATTTAAAATTGTCATTGAAGACTGTAATGCTAGAATTGGATAAACAATTGAAAGATGAAAGTGCCGTGGGTAAATTTGGTTATAATAAAAAAAATAAAGAAGACACAGACTTATGGAATTCACAGAAAAAGAAAATGGTAAATTTGTTATGAATTCTTTCTTTGAAAAATGTTAAGTGGAGATATATGTGGATGGTACCACAAAACTGGATTACATTTTGAATTTCAAGATTGTAATGCTCTTAGTAGATTCAACACAACTAATAATAATTTGTAAGTTACACATTAATGCAAAACTAGAGAGATAAAAATTATTAAGAAAGACAGTATTGATAGTTAATTTTCCTAATCTTCAGAAATACTCTAATGAATTTAAATAAGAATTTTAAAATCATTTTGAAACATTAACAGATCTTGAAAATGGTTCACACTTGACTGAAATCAATAAGAAAGTAATTCATAATAAGAATGGCAATAAAGATAGCTGCAATAAAAAAGAAGCAATTTATCATTAAATTTATACTGAGATAAGACAATGTATGAAGAAAAGAAATAATATGAACATTTTAAAAAATGGTTCATTAAAAATAATTGAATATCTAGACTTTTGTAAAGTGATATAAAAAAGAATTAATAATGATATAAGAAAGTACAACTGTAAATTGGCAAAAAATTTATAAAAGAAAGTAACCCATTTCAGAAGTATAAAATACCATATTGGAAGAAAAGTTGTTTTAGCAATAAAAAGGCAAGATAAAAAAAAAGATGAAGAAATATAGGAAAGAATTCTACAGTAATAAAAAAACAAGACATACAATTAAGTCTATAAAGAAGGGGACAACTTCAGGTAATGATGGAATTATTTATTGATATTTTAAAATTAGTAGATTAAAAAAATAAAAACTTGTTTGCAGAACTATGTATCAAATGGTATCAGATGATTGGGAAAATGCAATAATATTTAAAAAAGATGATTAAAAAGGTATTACAAATTACATATTTCTCAGTTTTCTATTAGTCTATACAAAATCTTTACTAAGATAAATACAAACCATTTCTAACAAATTTGGCATCTAACCAACTAAAAAAACATGATAGATTGAAAAGTGATTTTAACATAATAGATAATATTCAAGTATTGAGAGAAATTATGAAAAAGTCCAATGAATATGAGATACCATAATGTTTTGAATTTTTAGATTATGAAAAAGGCAATTGATTCTATAATGATTTTCACAGTGATTAAAGTTTTGAATAAGATCTAAATCTAGGATATTGTCACACTCTGAATAATAGCTATTAAAAAGTAACAGTAGTTGAATTATATGGTAGTATTAAGTGGGTGGAAGTTAAAGAGTGAAAAAATCAATAGAGATTGTTTATGTCATCTGGTGGTTGATTTTGCAAATACTTCGAAATTCTTGCAAGAATTATCAGATGAAAGTAAAAAAAAACTAGGACTAGAAGATACTTTTCAAAGGATTTTCTCAGATAATAAAATAAATATTGGTAATCATGAATTAGAAATAAGTTAGCAACTATAAATCCTTGGTCAGATTATTTAATGCAAATGGAAGCATAATGAATGCAAGATTTGGGAGAAATAAGAATATTATAACAAAATACACCTATGTGTTTGAAAATAGTTTTTTTTCATATATACATTACCAATTCTTACTTACGGATCTGAGGTTTGGACACTTAGCAGAAAAACAATATGGAGGGATGTATGTTAGGAGTAACAAAAAGATATTGGAAACAAAATAAATGAGATAACAGACAGATAATATCCCTGATATCATTGAAACAAAAGGTTAAAATAGAGCTGGGCTGGACATACTACTAGAAGAAATGATAATAGATGGATAATTGAAGTTTTAAATTGAATCACAAGAGAATGTAAAAGATCGAGAAAAAGACCACAATTGAGATGGATGGATAAAATAAATAGTTAAAAATAATGACGATTAATTTAACTATATATTATTTTTGTGCAATTTTTTAAAATCCAGTAGACATTTTATTTCTTTTCTGCTTAGAAAACATTTCAAAAAAAAGCTCAAGTTTATTATTTAAATTTTTCTAATCCAACTCTCCTGTTTTATAGTCAACTTTTCAAGATTATTTTCAGGTACTGTATTCATTACTAAATGAGTAACTTTTCTGATAGAATCCAAACCAATAAACAACAACAACAACAAAAAAAACGGAGTATCTTTCAACACTTGTCACGGAAAAACTAAACCATGTTTGTTTTGGAGGATGGGGTGGGGTAAGTGGTGAATGACAATATCTTTGAGTGCTCTTATACATTTTATCATTTCTATATCTTTTTATCTAAACAATAAATATTTTAGTGTTTTAATTAATATATATATATATTTAAAAAAGTGTTTCCTATATATAATATTAATTAATATGTTGTTTCTAAAACAGAACATTTTTTAGAATATAGAGGTGTATTTAAAGATTTTTCTCACATTATATATATTAAGCATTCTTCGTCGAGTTTAATTTTAAAGTAACAATGCACTTTTTAGCATACTAATACTTGATTACAACAGAATTAAATTACGACATCCTGTTTTTTGTTTTGCTATTCAAAGAGAAATCAGTTTTAATATTATTAAAATCTTAATTTCCCCTTTCTTATTTATATTAAAACTAAAAAATGTAAAGGGTTTATTGAAAATATTAGAATAATAAAATAAATTGTATTAGAAGTTGGCAACCGATTTAATACTCTAATTATTCCATCCGCCTTTAGAAAGAAACATCTATATATATCCTCTTATAAAATTCTATTTATTCATATCATCATCATCAATCATTATCAATCCACTGCAGGATGAAGGTCTCTCCAAGTTCAATCCATCTTCTCCGATCTTTAGCTTCTCTTCTTCACATTACCCCTGTACATTTTTTTATTTCATCCATCCATCTCACATGTGGTCTCTTTCTGGGTCTTTTACAATCTCTTGGAATCCAGCTTAAGATTTCAATTGTCCATCTATTATAATCTCTTCTAGCAATATGTCCAGTCCAACTCCACTTCAATCTTTTAATTTTTTCAATGAGGTCAGTAACACCTGTTTGTTCTCTTACCCATACCTTGCATTTTCGATCTCTTCTTGTTACTCCCAACATGCATCCCTCCATACTTCTTTGAGTGGTCTGAACTCTCTGTATTGCTCTTCTATTAAATGTCCAGTCTCAGATCCATAAGTAAAAACTGATAAAACACATTTGTTAAAAACCTTCCTTTTCAAACACATAGGCATATTTCCTTTTAGTATCAAGTTATTTCTACCAAAAGCACTCCAACCAAGTTTAATTCTATGATTAATTTCATCCATTAGGTTTCCATCTGTATTAATAATCTAACCAAGGTATTTGTAGCTGTTAACTTCTTCTAATTCATCATAATCAATCTTTATTTTAATATTTTGAGCAAATCGATTAAACATTACTTTAGTCTTTTTAACATTTATCTTTAGTCCTACTTTCATCTGATAATGCCTGCAACATTTCCTGCAGTTCTGAAGCATTATTTGCAAAAACAACTACATCATCTGCAAAATCTAAATGACTTAAATAATCTCCATTTACTTTCACTCCTTTAGTTTCCCATTTTAATCCACAAAATACTTCTTGCAGCACTGATGTAAAAAGTTTTGAAGATATGGAGTCACCTTGTCTTGCACCCTTCTCAATGTTGACTTTCCCAGTATCATTATGTAATCTAATTGTTGCTGCTGCATTTTTATAAATATTCTTTAAAATATGACAATATCCTGGATCTATACCTTGATGATCCAGTGCTTTAATCACTGAAGAAATGTTTATAGAATCAAATGCCTTTTCAAAATCTACAAATCCAAAACATAATGACAACTCATATTCATTTGTCCTTTCTATAACTTCTTTCAATACCTGGATATGATCTACTGTACTAAAACCACTTTTAAATCCAGCTTGTTCTCTTGGTTGGTGGAAATCCAATGTTCTCTGTAAACGAGTTGTAATTATTTGGTAAGAATTTTGCATAAAACTGATAAAAGACTGATAGGTCTGTAATTTCTAACATCTTCTTTATCACCTTTTTTAAATATTAATATTATTACTACATTCTTCCAATCATCTGGTATATCTTTATCATTTAGACATTTGGTATATAATTTTGCTACAAAATTTTTTATTTCTTCTCCTGCTTCTTTTAATATATCAATTATAGTTCCATCATTACCTGGAATCTTTTTTTTCCATACATTTAATTGCATGTCTCACTTCTTCATTTAAAATTCTGGGCAATTCAGAAGACATAATAGATATAGGAGGTACTTATTTTTTATTACTATATAATTCTTGATAAAAATTTTCTACCCATTTTATGATGTCATCTCTCTTCTTAGTAATAATTCCATTTTTTTTTCTTATTGCAGATATAAATTTCCTACCAATACCAAAATATTGTTTTACATTCTTGAGACTTTTATCTTCTTCTACAGCTTTCATTGCTAGTTCACAGTTATACTTTCATATATCATTTTCAACTCTTTTCCTCACGATTTTACAAAATTTGAGATATTCAATCCTTTTTAATGCATCATTTTTGTATATCTTCATATTCCTTCTTTTCTTCATAAATTCTCTAGTCTCAGTACAAATTTTATTGGTCAATTGCTGCTTTTTTCTACCAGCTATCTTTCTTAGTTTTTAAAAGTGTATCAATTATTTTCATATTCATTTCATTCAAATCTGAATCAATGTTCAAAATTTACTGATACTTGAAATCAATTTGTAAGTTCTAATTTAAATTCATTAGAATGTTTCTGAAGATTAGAAATATCAACTGTAAATATTGTTTTTCTTAATAATTTTTGTCTCTCTAGTTTTGCATTAACACGTATCTTACATCTTACTAATCAATGATCACTTCCTGTGTTAAATTTATTAAGAACATTACAATCTTGAAACATGTATTTCCTAGTAGTCAAAATATAATCCAATTCTACTGTATTTCATTTGGATGCTTCCATGTCCATTTCCTTTTAACATTTTTTTCAAAAAAAGAATTCATAACATAAAGTTTTTCTTTTTCTGAAAACTCCACAAGTCTATGTCCTCTCTCATTTCTATTACCATAACCAAAATTACCTACAGCACTTTTGTCTTTCAATTGTTTACCAATTCTAGCATTAAAATCTCCCATAACAATTTTAAAATGTTGTTTACTCTGATAAAAAGCCTTTTGTACATTCATATAAATATCTTCTACTACTTCATCACTATGAGAACTTGTTGGGGCATAAACCTGAATTATCTGCATTTGGTATCTGCTATTAAGTTGTATAACTAATCTTGCCACTCTGTCTGATACACCATCAATCTCAACAATGTTGTTCTTCCACTTTTTATTTATAATGAATTCTACTCCACTTGTATTTCCAATATTTGTGCCTTTATAATAGAGTACATGTCCACTTTTTAAATCAATTGTCTCTTCACCTTTTCTTCTAACTTCACAAAGTCCAATAATGTCCCATTTTATATAAGACAGTTAGTTCTTCTAATTCTTGCAATCTTCGTTCACTTGAAAATATGCAGTTATAAGTACCTAAATAAAGTCATCATCAAATGGCAGCCTGGGTCTGTAATCAGGGATTGTTAGCACCCTCTGCCTTCGGCCACCAACCACTGCCGTGGTTGGTGACTTTACAGCTGTATCGTTTTATTGGGGAGTAGGAAATATTAGTTCCATTCAATGAAATTAAATACTGCATCAAAGAATATAATTCACATCTCTCATCATAAATCTGAAATATATATGTATATTGTATTTTTTCTGTGCCAGATATAGAAGAGCAAATATTAATTTGTATTAATGTCATTAAAAAATATAAATAAAAAACAATCCCAGATACACATAGATAAATTTAAAGTCCTATTCTTATTACTTGATCAAACAAACATTATATTTATTTTATTTCTCTAAATCTTTGTGTACATTTTGATTCTCTTAGCATTTTATAAAAGTCTGACTATTAGAGCACAATCAGAAACAGAATACTCTATGGTTGTTTATCCAGACAATTTTAAAATATTTGATTGTAAGCATTAAAATTGCAAGAGTTAATATTTATTAGCTTAATGCAATTGAATTTAGTGCATACTTTATCTCCACTTACGCATATAAAAGTGCTAAAAGACCTTTGATTTTACATTTATTAAAAATGATTATTGGATCTATCAATAGAAAAATGTAATCTTTCTATTTTATTTATTGATGTTATCATTTTTATTTAAGTTCAAAATAACTGTCAAAACAAACAATATTATTTGATCACAATGTCTATTTAAGATAAAACTTTGAATATCAAGAAAACAAAAACTAAATATTAGATGTAATTAATGCAAGATTAAAGCAAATGCAGTGTGTGGCATAACACACCAGTGGAGTAATAGACTTAAAAGTCAAAAGTTTTTAATTCAAAAGTCGACTATTACTTCTCTTGTCTGAATGTCAGGACTTTTTGAGCAATTAATCTTTGAAATTGTTATTTAAAGTGAATTTATAATTGCTGAAAATTTAAACTATTAAAAAAATGAAAATTAAATCTTAAAAAATACAGATACTTTTACTGTAGATAAAAAAAGTTTTAATTCTGTAGCAAAATATGGTAAAAGCTTTTAAATAAGTCAACATTTTTGATCTGTGTAATATTTGATTTTGTTGTGCAGCCTCTACGCTCCACATAAAAAATTGTTTTTAAATTATTGGAAATATAGATTTATTGAGTATTTGACATCTTTTATTTATTCAATAATTGTTTAACTGACTTTAAAATCAATATACCTTAAATGGTCTATAGATTAGAAGAATATTTAAAAAAAAAGTACAGTAATTTGGTCTTTATTGCAAAGCTGAACTTAAAAATACAACTGAGTGACTAAAGAAACCAAATGAAGAAAGACTGCAGTGGAAATATATATTCCCAGAATGACCACATCAATGTGGTTATAATTATCTAATGCCATTTATAACAATGACTACATAAAATGAACATTCAGAAGATACAATTATTATAAGAAATAAAAGGGCTAAATTTCATTAGGAATTTATGCAATGAATAGATTAGTTGAAGAGAAATGTGTTTTGTAATTTAAAAATAAAAGTAGATATAATGATATAAGTATAGATTTAAGTCCAAAAACAAAAATGTTATACATAACATTATAGTAAGTGAAAGGTTGATATAATTAAAAAGATTTAGATCTGTTTCTAATTCATATGACAAAATAGAAAATTTGTATAAAAAAATAAGGTTATTGAAAAAGTCATTGAAAAGAAATATCAAAATAGTTGGATAATAAGAGTGATTATAATGACTGATACATTAGAGAAAAGATGAAATCATCGAATATTATAGTTTGGAGTAAAAAAATTGTGAGAAATTAAGTTAAAATTCATGATGTCACAATTTTCATAGATGCAAAATATGATAGCAACTACTTTTTTGTTGTTGAAGGTTGTGTTTTTTAAGCCATGAAAAGAAAAAAAAATGGAATGGAAGATCAATTCAACATGAGAAAAAAAATTAACATTCAATTATTGAAAGATGGAACTATAAAACTGCTATATAGACAAAGAATGGAGAAAGAATTAAAAGAACATGTTTTGACAATTCAGAAGTTATAGTTATATTAGAGAAACAATTAAGAAAGTGGAATATGAAATTTAGGGTTGGAAAAATACATTGAGAAATAAAATTTGGATAGGGAATATTACAGAGAAAATGGAGGATAGAGAAAAGCATGAAAATTGTTGGATTAGATCAAAGAAAGCTGGAACATAAAAAAATTACAGAAAATTAAAAAAAATTATGAGAACAAAAAAAATAAATAGAAGCTACAGTAATACTAAAATTTCAAAGGCCAAAGATGCTTAAAAAATTATTGTCTTGAGAAGATTGTAAATGAATATGATTGAAATAAAGTGGAGTATTATAAGAAACTTATAAATGAAAAAAAAAGAGAACATGGATTGTGAAAGTCAGAAATTGGAGGTTAAATTGGGGAAGAGAAGGGATTGAAATACAATATAGAAGAAATATGAAGATTGTCAAGAGGAATTAAGTTGGAGCTGATAAAATATTTTAAAAAATTGTGTTGATTATCAGATTGATGTGTTGTTTTTATATAAAAAAATATACCATGAGTAATATCCCTTGGAATATATATCAATTTAAAAAAAACTATATAAAATATAAGATATAAAAGAATTATTATCAATACTATTATAAAGGTATTGGGAAGAACTCAAAGAAACTGTTTGGAGAAACATTTAAAAAAAAAAAGGAGAAATCATGTATGGATCCTATGTTTATAATTAGACAATTAATGGAAGGAATGAACAAAGAAATATATATAAAAAAGGAACATAATATTAATCACACATATTTATTTAATTTATTATTATAATGATCACTAGTTGATTATAGCATAAGATTTAGAAAATACTGAATATGAAAAAACTTAGAAAAAATATAAGAATTAAATATCAATTTTGGAAAAACAGAGTATTTGGTGACATACAAAGTGTTATATTAATTATTGATGGGGGGGGGATATAATAAAAGTTGACAGTTTTCAATATTTGGAATCAATCATAGAAAAAATGTCAAAAAGAAAAATCAGTAGAATTAGTAAAATGAGACAATATATTGATGAAAAGACATTATATACTGGTTCAGAGTGCATTATTGTATCAAGAGTGGAAATGAAGGCAAAGGAAAATAAACTGAAATTGTAGGAAATAAAAATGTATTGTTGCAAATCAGCAAAAATCAATATTGGAGAAATGAACAAATCAAGAGATCAAAGAAGTAATTGAAGTGAACAAAAATATAGATGGAAGAAAAAGAGATTAAGATAGTATGTTAATGTTAGAATAATGAATAAGAATGGAATATCAGGAATGATTTTCTGAGAAATAGAAAGGTATATCAAGAAACCGATAGATAAGAACTTATGAACAGCATGATAAGAAATGGTCTATCTGAAGTACATATAGATAATTAGGAAATTATGAGAAATTTTTGGTTGATGGCACGTTTAGCAGTGAAGAAATAAAATATTAATATAAAAAAGTTTGTTAATGATTATCACATACATGAAAAACTTCTAGTCATGATAGATTTCAATTCGTTTTCGTATATAAGACTATTTTTTATTCATGCTTTTAAAAAAATTTTTAAAGAAAAATTTAAAAAATGCAACAGTAAAATATGGAATAGAAAAAAAAACAACTTAATAATGAGATGAATAAAGTGGAAAGATGGAAAAAAACATTATCCAATACACCATCTAATTCTTTCAATTTATTATAGTATTATAAACAAGAGTTCTCTTTTCCAACACTATATATTATAAATTTTAGTAATCAGTCAGTATTAATTGATAGTGCAATTTAATCCCTATCCCAAACCTCTGCGGAAAATAAATATATATAAAAAGGTTTATAGCAAATTGACTTATAAAATAAATAAAACTATTGATGGATAAAAATAAAATAAAATATATAAACTTGATTTAACTTATAATAGAATAAAAATTGGGATGGGGGGGGGGGGAGAATTGAAAAAATGTATTAGTGATTGAAGATAAAAATCGTAAATAATGTATTGAGAAAAATATGTACGCGAGTTAGTCTTTATTTAAATTGAGAGTGAAAATCCATGTAGGGAAAAACATGCAAAGAATACAAATTAAAACTGGAAAGGCAAAGAAAATTAATGAAATTCCACTTAAACCATTGAATGTTATGAGGAAAAAAAAATAAAGAGAATGAACCTATTCTTTAGTATAATGTATTCCTTTCAACAACTACGAGTCCACAAGAGAAAAGATATACAGTATTTCAATAACGTTGGAGAATTTTAAATCAATTATCTTGCATCTAAACTGGTTTTAATATTACGCGAGGTTAATATCTGATTTATTGATTTTGAAAACACATTTGATAGAATTAGATTTCTTTGTTGTATATATAGATTGGAATATATTTAACACATTTGTATACAATCAGATATTTTTAAGATTGTTTTACAAGAAAAGAGAAATAGATTGGTATAAAATCTATTTTGTTTATTACAAAACAGATTAAATGGTTTGATATTGTTTTGTTAAAGATGAAATTAGTATTTGGTATAGAAGAGTTCATTGTATCATATTTTTTTTTTCATATGGGGAAGTGAACCGGGCCAGCTGCTTGGAAGGCAGCTATGCTAACCACTAAGCCACCAACGCTTGACATTGTATCATATTTGTTAATGAATGTGGCAGTATTTACAGAAAATAGATATGAATTTGATTATACATATAGTAGGATTTATAAAATTTGAGAAAAAACAAAACAAATATAGATAAAACTAAAATAAGAATAGATGGAAATATTAGGCAAAAAATTAAACAGCAATTTGGTGCTTTCATAAAATTCTTAAGTTAATGAAAAATATATTACTAATAAATAATGAGAATTGTAAAAATTAAACAATCAGGAAAAGTGAGTATAAAAAAACTATAGGATTTCAAGTTACAATTAATAATATAAAAAGAAATTATTTCACACTCAGCTGCCTACTATATATATACAATTTTAATGCACAAATCAGCGCATAACAGCAGAGCTTCTTCAAATTAAATCACAATTTATTATAAACTTAATATAAATTATAATACATAATAAATAATGCCCGAGCGCTTTCAAGAGAACTTAGCTCTCATAATCATGGGTAACAAAGAGTAAGCGTAACAAGGTTGCTATGTGTAAATATATGCAGATATATGTAAATTAATTGAACTATATGCGTAAATCTAATTAACCCATTTCTTAGAAATTTTATAACACGCATCTTTCCTATTCATAGCCTTATCATCCATGGCAATAAAACATGCCTCCTTCACCTTTCTCTTAACATCATTTCTTTCCCTACAAACTATTCTTGGATTTTCAGGTTCACATGAATGACCAGTTAATTTCTGATGCATTGCGAATATTGAGTTGTAAGCTGGGTCTGCTTGGGCCTTGTTGTAAGAATATCTGTGCTGGGACAATCTTGTTGAGAGAGTTGCTTTCGTTTCTCCATAGTATGATGCCATGCAGTTATTTTCTGGGCATGAGATATTATAGACAGCCTGAGAAATGTTGTTGGGTGTTACAATATCTTTTGCATTGTTGATAATTCTATTGGTATTAGGGGGTGTGTGAAAACATAGTTGAAATTCTCTATTAAACACTGAGTAAAGTTTTCTATGGGCATTTGCAAAGTATGGCAACAATATTCTATTTTTCTGCTGCTTAATTGCATTGTTATTTAATTTACTGTAAAATTGTCTAATTTTCCTATCAATGCTGTTTTGTTTGAAACCGATATTTAATAAATCGTTTCTATATAAAATCAAATTTGCCCTTTTGTCTGCTTCAAATCTGCAAAGGTGCTCATTCCTATGTAAGAAAGACATCAATCCTGTGAATTTATGAGTAGGTGGTGTGTTCGAAAGGGGTTGTATATGGCCTCTTTTTTCTATTGGTTTTATAATCATCTTATAATTGAGTTGTTGACCTTCCCTTTGCACTTGAATATCATTATTGATTTTTTAAAGTGGTTAAATAACAACATTGTGGCAACATTTAACAACCAATGGTACCAAATGAAGATGGATGGCCAATGGGCTTACCCATGAGTGGCATCATATCAAGTATTGTGCTTAATTATTTTGAAAAAAGTATCATTCCTAAATATGAACAAACACTTCAGTTAATTGTATATACAAGGTATGTTGATGACCTTTTTATTGCTGCTACGGAAGAGATTATAGATAAAATCAAGCTGGACATACAAGAGTGTACTCATCTGAAGCTAAATACAGAAATGGAAGATTGTGACAAGAAAACTAGATATTTGGATATTCAAGTGCAAAGGGAAGGTCAACAACTCAATTATAAGATGATTATAAAACCAATAGAAAAAAGAGGCCATATACAACCCCTTTCGAACACACCACCTATTCATAAATTCACAGGATTGATGTCTTTCTTACATAGGAATGAGCACCTTTGCAGATTTGAAGCAGACAAAAGGGCAAATTTGATTTTATATAGAAACGATTTATTAAATATCGGTTTCAAACAAAACAGCATTGATAGGAAAATTAGACAATTTTACAGTAAATTAAATAACAATGCAATTAAGCAGCAGAAAAATAGAATATTGTTGCCATACTTTGCAAATGCCCATAGAAAACTTTACTCAGTGTTTAATAGAGAATTTCAACTATGTTTTCACACACCCCCTAATACCAATAGAATTATCAACAATGCAAAAGATATTGTAACACCCAACAACATTTCTCAGGCTGTCTATAATATCTCATGCCCAGAAAATAACTGCATGGCATCATACTATGGAGAAACGAAAGCAACTCTCTCAACAAGATTGTCCCAGCACAGATATTCTTACAACAAGGCCCAAGCAGACCCAGCTTACAACTCAATATTCGCAATGCATCAGAAATTAACTGGTCATTCATGTGAACCTGAAAATCCAAGAATAGTTTGTAGGGAAAGAAATGATGTTAAGAGAAAGGTGAAGGAGGCATGTTTTATTGCCATGGATGATAAGGCTATGAATAGGAAAGATGCGTGTTATAAAATTTCTAAGAAATGGGTTAATTAGATTTACGCATATAGTTCAATTAATTTACATATATCTGCATATATTTACACATAGCAACCTTGTTACGCTTACTCTTTGTTACCCATGATTATGAGAGCTAAGTTCTCTTGAAAGCGCTCGGGCATTATTTATTATGTATTATAATTTATATTAAGTTTATAATAAATTGTGATTTAATTTGAAGAAGCTCTGCTGTTATGCGCTGATTTGTGCATTAAAATTAATAATATAGATATTTGAAGAGTAAATGAAAAAAAAAATAGAAAAAAATGAAAAAGCAGATCAGTTTTCCAAAAAATTGTAGACACAAATGGAAAAAAAATAGAAGAAATTGATAAAGATTTTAATAAAAAAAAATTACTATGAGTTTCTGAAAAATAGAGCAAAATGTGAGAGATTGAGAACATGGTTTGATTTCTAGCAGATATTTAATGATGATATTGAATTCAGAGTAACAAAAATTTATTAAAAAAAAACCTCAACATATGTAAAAGCAATGAAAATCTTAGCCAAACAAATTAATTCATAAATAATAATAAAAAATGATAAAATATTTTCATTAAATTAGACTTATCTACTCTTAAAAATATTTAAATCCAATGTAATAATGTATTAAAAAAGAAAAGTACTATATCTAAAAAAAACCAAAAAACTCCAATTTGCTTGTATTAATAATAATAATAAAAAAAGTTCAGCTTATAAATGATGCTCTAATCATATGTGCATAAGTTCCAGATCTGAAGTTAGACAATAGAACCTTACAAATAAAATAATACTACCATGAACAAGTGATATTACTTGCCATTCTCTTAATGCAACTTATTCCAGCATCTTAATTTCTTGTATATCACAAACATACAAATGAATAGCAGCAAATTACTGTTGACAACTCAGATATTTTAGCTATTCTGACAGTATTTTAAAATGATTCTTTTGTAAGATTGAAGAATTTTAGTCAAATTTAATCTTATGTATTTACACTTAGTGATTGCACAAAATATCTTTTATGATTTCATTTCAATCATTCAGTAATCAGATTTTCCATCTACTTTACTAATTCAACTTCCAATAAATTATTTAGAAACACTTTCATTACTGTTTTCACAAGTCCAACTTTTTTTACATAATTCAATTTCCAAGTATTATTTTCTTATATAAACAAATGACTTTTTTTGCTGAACTAATCTTAATTTAAGTATTGATTACTTATTCAATTAAGAAGTTCTATTTTTAAACAGGCAAAACTCTCCATACAGTAGTGCCACCCTGAGTAATCAATGGATGCCAGAAGGCTTGTGCATAAAATTCTATCCTAAGATCTAGATGCAGTGCTCTCAGATCCAAGGCTCCTCACTGATGAAGGCCATAAGCCAGAAACTAGTCTGGAGATATTGGATGATTAGGCACTAGATGGGGATTTTATGTACAAGCCTTCTGGCATCCATTGATTATTCTGGTTGGCACTACTCTATGGAGAGTTTTGCCTGTTTAATAAGTTATGTGCTAGCATAAGAGATAATCATGTGCTGTTTAGTGGTTTAAGTTCTATTTTTAAAAACATTAATCTCTAACAACCTAACATTTATTATTCCCTAATTTTCAAGTGGTCAGAGCTATGACTTCAAATGAATCATTTATTTATAGAAATGGGTGCTTCATTTATAAACACTAAATGCAATTTATCACAAGGTTAATTTCTCAGGAAATCAATTGTAATTCACACGCCAAAATGATGTGGAGAGTCCAATAGTTCTATTTAATTGATCAAAGATTTTTTTAATATTTCCCTCAGTTGAGATTTAAAAAAAACTTTAAATACAAGTATATTGTCTATACTGAACTTAATGCAATTAGAAGAGATGTGATCATGTGTATCAGTTGTATAAGATAGAGTGGATAGATGTAGGGAGCTTGAAAGTTTGAGTTCAATTCCCTTCTAGTAACAAAAAACTCTAAATGCAAACATTTTAAGAGGTTTGTAATTAATTTCATTACAAATAATTCTATGTGACTGTTAGTAAAAAAAAAAAACCTCTTGATAACTTATATTAGGTAAATTATCTAATAGCTAGAATAATCAAATATAAATAATATATATTTATGAAACAATGAGTCATTAAACACGATTTTATTGCTATACCTTTTAAAATATTTTTAAGAAAATGTATATCAATGATTAACATTTTTAAAAATAATATATATATCCTTATATTAGTTGGAGCTTAGAAAGCATTCTAAAATCAAAATATTATATAAAGTCAATTCTAGAAGTAATTTAATAATATATGTTTTAATTATTTACTGTGCGATTTTGACAAATATAAAATTTTTCAAACAAACTAATAAAATTATTATACATTAACAATAAGAAAAATCGGATGGGGGATAAAAATCTCTCTTTTCGGTCATTATCAAATGAAATTTTTGCAAATGACAAATTTATTAATCCCAAAGCTATAATTATTTTTAACATTTAAATTTTATTAATAAAAATACAGTGTTAAATAATAAATGCTTTATTAAAAATATTTCAATTACTCTAGAATCATTAATATAAGCTGTGCTTCAGAATATCATGATAAAAAATCATTAAAGAAAAAAAACATAGAAAGTTTGTATTTTAAATTCACCATATTAATAAATTACATTTAGTTTTAAATAATTTATCAAACTTTCTAAAATACTTTTTAAAATTAATATTAATTATGCTTCTAATAAAAGTTTAAGCAAATCAATCTTTTAATATATTTATTATAAATATATCTTGAAATATTAAGAAATAATGCATTAATCAGAAAAAAATTCTTCAGCACAAATAATCTCCTAAGAGTAGAAAATTTTTGTTTGCATAAGTAAAAATCCTATGTTTTGAACAATCAATGTTATATAGTATCGAGAAAAAATACTCAGATGGATAAAAATCTTTGAATTAAAGTGACAAATCAGGGTTGTGAATGATAAGACTACAAGAAAGTTAATTATCTTTAAAAGACTACAAGAAAGTTTGTGTAATACTGAGTTATGCTTGGTCTTTTGAGTTTTATAACAAGTTCATATTGTAAAAACTATGACGAGAAATTGAAGGTTGATATTTTTAAATTACGTATCAAGATAATCATATAAATTATGAGTCAGCATAATTTGTTATAGATAAGACATTTAAGCATTTTGTTAGTTGCTACAAATTGAATATTTGCTTAGACAGTTTAGTATAAGAGAATCCATGATTTATATACAGGCACAAAAATGTAAAAAAAAGAGTGAATTGAATGGAATTTTTGTGCCCATTTGTCACTGAATACTTGCTTAAACATAATATGACAAAACAATTAACCATATACTATTATTTATCTTTAGGTATTTGGATTTTTTTTTTATCCAACTAGATACAGAATCCATTATGTTAATACATTTTTTTTCTATAATAATAAAAGATTTTGGAAATATGTTTTAGAACTTTTAAAAACTTTAGGAATAAATGAAATGAATTTGCTTATGAGGAAACAGAAACATTTAGTAAGATTAATAGTTTGGAATTTGAGTTAGATTCATTATGAATAAAGTATGAACTAGAATAAAATAATAAAAAACCCATCATCATGGCATATAAAACAATATGATTGATCTCACAATGAATTATTCAGTTTTCAGTAATAAAGGTATCCAAAAGCAGCATTGGATAGTTTTAGTGTAAAGCAACACAATGGTTTTAACATTTTATAAGGAAACGAAATACCACTGCAAAAAAATTCAATTTATTTCTTAAGGTAGTAAAACATATTGGATAGTACTTAGTTAATTCTGCAAAAGTCTTAAAGTAATAAACATACACGGATAACACTAATTGTACATTCTGATGTGCATAGCCTTGAAAATATGGATAAAATCTTCAGTACAAGAGATATTTTAGGACTGAATTGCTTTAGGGAAAAAAAATTCTGTAGTCATTATGCCAATTTTATCATAAATGATAATGTTATTGATATCTAAATCAACTGATAAACTTAAAAATGTATTAAAATAAAAGTTTATTATTGATAAATAAAATTTTTTCATCTATGTTTGAGGTTGTTCTTTTTTAGTTATAGTTAATTGTAAAGCATATTTATTAAAGTTAAAACATTTTTAGCAATATTTTTGTTGGATTTGTAAATTTAAACTTTCTGCAAAAATTTGATGCAGTTCAATTGGTAGTTTGTTTTGCCTCATTGATATTACCAATATATTTGTCTACTGATTTTTTAAGCTGTTAGAATTTCCCTATATTTGAATTTTAAAATTTAAAGAGCTAATGGAAGTTATTTTAATCAAATCACTAATTGAGATTCATTTTAAAAAATATGAAAATTACTAAATGCCATGAACTTTTTTGCTCCATTATTTTTTAAGGGCCCAGAAAAAGAAAGAAGAGTTATGGCAGACAGAATGCTTTTAAAAACTATAGACAAAAGCAATCTGTACAATTAAAGCATACTTTACTATCTCTAAATACAACTAAGATATTATAATTTAAAACACTGAACACATTTGAAAATGCCTACACACACACATATATATAATTATAATGATTAAATAAGAATTACTTTTCTTAGTGCTGACAAAGGCAAAAGCCAGTATAGCACAAGGATAGTGATATTATAGCATTATACCATTTGGGTCCATTAATTATCCAGGCTAATAGTATTAGATGGTTCTAGTCAGGTGAAGAGAATTATTTACGAAAACGGGAATAATGCGAGATCATGTGACATTGTTGGTGATATTAATAAATAATATTATAAAATCTTTTTTTTATATTGTTAATACTTTATTTTAGTGTGTTAGCATCTAAAAAAAAAAAAAATGATTTGGGCAAATATTTGTTTTAAATGATTTGGCAAACTCTAAATCATTATTTATGTATAAGCTTTTAAAATAAGTACCAAGTTAATTAGTTTTTTTAAAAAAAAAAAATCTACCGCTTCAACTTTAAATTGGAAAAAAAAAGTCACTTATAAAAAAACCATTTTTTATTTATTTTTAATAAAATAATGAAAATATCATTCTAAATTAAAAAAAAAACCCAAACTATCCAAGACCAGGATAGATATGAAAGCAAGTTTGAATAACAATGGATCTTTATTAAAAAAATTCTGGAGTGTTGATTTCAAGATCAAATAAATCAGATAGATGTTGGAAAATAAAATGTAGATCACTATCATAATAAATATATGATTTAGATTTAGCAATATTATTTTTAATAAAAACTGAATTTGGAAAAAAATTAAAAGAATTTTTTAAAGTACTTGTTAATAAAAATTTCTAATATTAAGAAATATTAGTAAGTTTTTTCTAAAATATTTTATAAAAAATATCTTAATAATAATATTATCTTTTGAATATTAGGTCTTTATTATTTAGTTTTTACATTAATTTATATGTTGATTTAAATAATATCAATAAATCGTGCTCTTTCCTATGGACAGGTCCAAAGAGAAATCACAGTCAATTTATCCATTCTGTTCATTGCCCAGATCTCCAATTTCATATATATATTGTTCCAATTTTTATATCAATCAGCAAGGTTAATCTTTTTCATCCTTGTTTCATTTTTATACATCATTCCTACCAAACATCTTTCATTAAACTATTCTTCCCTTCTTAATATCTGTTTGTCCATATATTTTTTTTCATCTCTTTTCTTCAATCAATCTTATTCATTTACTCTTTCCAGTAACTTCATTTACTTTATTCATCCAAATATCAATTATTCTCCACTTCCACATTTCAAAACTATAAAATAAAACCCACACACTACACTTAACTTTTAAGAATTCTCTTCAAACATCCACAAAATATTTTATTTTCTTAATAAATGCCTCCTTTGTGAATGCTATTCTTAGTTTAAAATCATTTTTACTTCTTCCATTTCCATTCAATCAACTATCCAAATATCTAAATCCATTCACCTATTGAACTATATTATCATGAATATCAACTTGCATTCTTTTTGCATTACTTCCTATCTATAACACTTTGTCTTTTCAACATTAATCTTCATTTCATTCCATACATCATTTCTCCTATTTAGCCAACATTTTCTGGAGATTCTTTTCATTCTTAAAAGCTATATCATCTGAAAAATTTATACATTTTATTATTTTACTTCCAGTATTAGTTCTTCTATAATTTAAATGTTTATCTGATGTCTTCTAAATAAACATTAAAAAAGACAGATGAAATACAGCATCCTTATCTAAATCCTCTTTCTACACCTCTTCAGTCGCATTATTCTTCAATTGATTCTTTGTCCAGTATAGATATTTCAAATCAATCTCTCTTAATATATTTCTAATTAAATATTATTTAATTATGTATCAGCATATATAATCATTCAACTCATATAAGTTGATATAATGCAATTTAAATGAACAATCTAAAAAGAGATAGAGAAAGAGCTTCTAATGCATAATAAAATAAAGTTTGAACAACTGAAAATATAAGAACATAGTACATCCAGAGAAATTAAAAAGCTACAGAAACAAACAAACAAAAAAGAAATATTGTGTGTTATAGAAGATGAATGATGAAAAGTTTGTTAAATGAATTCAGAATATATTTTGATAAAATATTCTATGAAAAAAAAAACAAAAGATTAAAAGATAAAAAATACAATTATAAAGCAAGGATACTAGATTACCAATTAAAGAAGTTAAGTGAAGATAAGTGTTAATGAGAATAAAATAAAATAGCAGATAGAGTAAAATATTGATGAAAAAGAAGGCTTATAACAAATTAATTAAAAATGATTAATAAAAAGTTGTCTTATGAATAGACAAAATATCTCCACGATCACTCAAGTATGAAGATCAGATCTTGATATTATCATATATAAATTAAATTACAAGTGAAATATTAATAAGTAGAATAGCAAAGTAATTAATTAAAAGGTGAGTTCTAAATGAATTTTACAAAAATAGACAGAATGTAAACTTAGGAATATAAAATCAGTTACGATAATTAATATAATTTTTTTCAGTTGTTGATTAGAATTCTCATCTTATACTGAAGTCTATACAAAATTTTATCTTTTCATAAAAAGTATATTTTCAATTGACTTTCTTCTGTTTTGTTTTTTTAATGTCTTATTACTGATATCTATATTGAGCAGTATATCATTGCACAGGCAGAATGCCGTTCATATCATCACTATGTTGACTTAACATCACCTAATAATAATATATAGAAAAATAAATCATAAAAGTGGATGCTATGAAATCAATAGAGCCAAAAAATAAAGATAAAAGTTCTAAGAATCAGTAATTTAACAAATAATAATTAAAAAAAAAAATAAATTAATTCAATAGTGTGAAAATTAAAAAAATTTATAAAAAGAAAACAATACTTTAAACAGATGTGGTTACAAAAACAATGGAATGAATAAAAAGTTTGTATGATTTAATGTTTAAGAAAGCTGAGTTAGAAAAACAATTGCTAAATTGATTATTGAAAAAAAAAAAAAAAAAGATATGAAGAGATAAAAGATATATTTGATGAAATAAAAATATTTGGGAAATATTCAAACAAAAAAAAAAAAAGAAAAAGAAATGAAAAATAATGTAACAAAGATAAAACAGGGCATAATATATTAAAACCAGAAATATTTAAAGATATAAATTAAAAAATTACCAGAGATGAATAAAATTATTATAGAAATGTTGATAGCAATATGGTCAAAAGGGCTGAAAAGATGATTAACTTTGGCTCAATATAATGCGAAGAGTGGGAAAATACTCAAAATCATTAAGTTTCCAATTAAAAATGTAAATAATAATAAGTGTCAAAATAATAGAAAAGTGACTCTAATATCATATAAAACAAAACATACTGCTTCGAATTGTCATTAAAATTTTTTTTTTCAAACTAGTATTTATTATTTGATGAAAAAGTTTAGTTTAAAAAAAAAACAAAACCCAATTAATATTTTGAAGAACATTAATGAAATGTATTTATAATGTTACATTTCTTACAAATACATTAAAAGAAAATTTAAGATAAGCGAATACAACCCCCCCCCCCCCCATATCTTTATACTCACTAATATGCAAATAATAAAGTAATGAGATAGAGAATTAAAACTGAGACTGAATAGTACAGATATATAAAATTAAATATTTTATGCATTGGAACAAAATTAGTAAAATTTATTATAGATGAATAATAATAACAAAACTGGATAACTATAAATTATTATAAATCATGTAATTAATAATTGTCCAATTTATGCTTGTAGTAGCAGAAGTAAAAACTTAATAAACCTGAAAGTGAATCCATCTCTAGTAGGAATCTTGTCAGATCAACTCAAGAATAATAACATCAAAAAGAGACAAAAGTTATATAAATAGAATACTTTGAGAAAAAAGAAGCATAACAAAGATTAAAAAACTATAAAATATTTAAACATTGGCCAAAGACATTTTTCTAAATGTATTTGAAATCAAAAGAGTGACTTAAAAAAAAGATTATTGAGAAGACCTATATTATAAAAGAAAGAATTAGAAATGAAAATATTAACAGTAATGAATGATATATAAACAAGTTGTGAGTGTTCAAATTTCATGAATAAATAATAATAGAATAAAAAAAGACAAATGGTTATCTGTAGAGAAATAGAAAAGGCAACGATAAAAAATAAAGCAAATAAAAATTACAAACTCCAAAAATCTTTAAAAATAAAAAAAAGGATAATAGAAATTCAGAAGAGAGACTTAGATATTAGACATCAAAAATATATTCTAGGATAAGAATATAAAGATTGAATTACAAACAAAAAAATTGAATATGTTATACAGATATATATATATATAAAGAATTTAACAGTGGTAATGTAGAAGTTGGGATTAGAAAAAGATTAATTAAAAAATTTGTATATGAATCAAACAATTTTATTTAATAAACACAAAAGAAAAGTTTGAATTTATCATGTGGTGAGTCAGATAAAAAATAGTGAAATGATTATGGTTAAACATAAAGAAAATAAAAATTAAGATAATAGGACAATAGCTAATTTTAAAACTGATGGTAAAAATATGTAAGTTATCCAGATCGTCAAGACAATACATGGGATAAAATTAGTTTATTCTGATCATATAATAAAACTAATTTTTATTAGAAAGTGTGTATCAATAGAAAAGATTGGTAGTGAAGATAAAGAGAAGACGATCAGTAATGAGATGGATGAATTTAATCATAATAAAAAAATCTATCAACAAAAGGCTGAAATATGAAAAAAATAAGTCATTCTGGAAAGTATCATTCATAAGATTGCCAGGCATTTACATTGACTTGATACTTAATAATAATATGATATATAAAAGAGAAAGACTTGAAGATATTAAAAAAATAATTTAAAAAGCAAAGTTATGTGAAATGTGCTTTTGCAAAGAAGGCATATAATGATATCGCCTTCAACTATATTGGAATGATAAATTCAAGCAATATGTTTATTATGCAAAATTTTTTGATAAAAGTTTTAAATATTTTCAATTACTAATAGAAACAACTTATACATTAAAAAAAAGAAATTAATTTTTTCAAGAAAAAAAGGTTTATCTTTTATTCAAATCCCATCCCTCCCCTTTTCATATATGTGCTAAGGATAAAAAAACAAAACAAAATAATTATTTAATGTTTATATAAACTCTTCTTTGGTAAACTGGTCACAGGTAACTGTTTACAGTAAAAGTATATAATTATTTTACTCTGGTGTCAATTATTACTATTACTATTTTTTGAAAAGTCTTAAAAACCATTTGTTGTGAAGTGCAAACTAAATAGATTTTTGGCACATAACTTACATATTGTTTTGTAAATACTAAATATTAATAATAATAATAATAAAAAACTAAAATATCTGGAAAATAAAATAAATAAAAAAATATAACTAGAAAATAACTTTTCAATGACAAAATAATTAGAAAAGAAATGCCCAAAAAAAAAAAAAAAAAAAGTCAACAAAAACAAAAAATAAACAGAATAGATTGTCCATGTTTTTCCAAAGATTCAGCATAAATGAGAAGTTCCATTGCTGCTTGCAATACTTGAAGTAATTAATTACATTTTCACATATTACAATTCTTAAATTTACATTGTTTATTATAACTTTAATTCAAACATTTTTTTCTTTATTATTTTTTTTTTTGTGAGTCCATACAAAACTTTATGCCATTTTATTAACAATTGCTGTGTGAAGGGAAGCAAGCTGACTAGTCCACCGGTCCAAAGCATTGTAGCGAGCGGCACCTATGGATTCTTTATCTAACTCAAGCACTTGGTTCACCTGATCAATTCGGCCACGGATTGTACTATATAAAAAAAAATACATATTAATATTAACAAATCAAACAAAGCATAGCATACATTTAACATTTGCATAAATAGTAGTAATTCATTCTATCACTTGGCTCTAAAGCACTCTATATAAATATGAATAATAATTAAATATCAGATAATAATGCCAACCATATCACAAAATTAATTTTTGGATAATAATAGACACTATTATCTACTGTCTCCGACAATTTTTTTTATTTATGATCCATACTGTGTTACATTAAGATACTTAAATTATTTAGTGTTTAACTTGCTATAACTAATAATACAGATTAAGTAAAGCTTGGATATTTTTTTCTGGTTACAACTAAGTTTAGGATTTCTCTTTCACATAGTTAGCTTATATACAATCAAGTTAAGTAGACTTTTAGATATCTAGCTATTCTGAGCAAGAAGGAAAACAAAAATAAACTTTTAATATCTAGCATTTGATTAACCTGGTGAACATATTTTTTTTTTACATTGCTTCTGTTTTTAACAATTTGGTATTTGACTCAATAAAATAAAAAGGTTTGTGCTATTTGTTTAAAATAAACTAGTAGTCAAAATTTATTCATATTACAAAACTTTTACATGATAGCATGAGAGAAATCCTGTAGTTGAAAAATCCGATCATTTAAAATAAAAAACAACTTTAAATGAAAAGGCGCACTAGCTTTAATTTTGGTCTCCATTTTTATACAGTGAAATTTGGAACAGTTACAGGTAGTTTCAAGAAGTAAGCATTCTTCGCTTCTAGATGTTTTGCTGATATTTATACAACACCAATTCAAAGAATAATCAATAGAACATTTTAATATCTTAAAATCAGCATATTATAAAGACTCATTATATCAATTAATGTTAAAAAAATAAAGATGATTTATCAGCCAGTAATGGAAAATCTTTTTAATAAGTTTAAATATGGATAGCTTAAGAATGTAAGATACAGCTCAGATTCCAGTGAGCTATATTATTCTGACATATTTTAGCCCTATTGTCATAACATAAAGTCATTGAAAAATGTTCCAAATGATTCTGAAAATACTATGGCAAGATCATAAGATCAATTTGAGTGTTATTCAATAATAAATATATATTTTTGATGAATTAAGCACATGGAGTGAATGAATAACAGATTGTTGAAAAAGTATTTTATGATGAATTAGTATGACTGTATAGAAGAGGCAGACATAACTTATATTATTAAGATTATATCAAAGATGTTCTAAACTGATACAATATTATTTTTACAAAGTGCCTGAAAATATAATACAATAGTGAGTTATAATTACACACGTCATTGAAATCTTTCAAAAAAAAAAAAAAATACATACCACTAAATGTCAAATAAACTGACTAAAAAACTGGATGTAATTGTGAATAGCTGTAAAAATGTTCATATAGTCATTGCAAAATTCATCCAACACTTTTTTTAACATCACTTATTAAAAGTAATAATATATATTTATATATCTATATAAAATTATTATTTGCTATCTATTCTACTTATGACATGCTTAATTTGGTGCAAATTTATAATCTCATTTTATATAAAATATATTTCACATTGTAATGTAGTATATAAGTACACATTTGCTCTCTGTCATTATTTTACTTTCTATATATAACATTTGTGGGCAACAGTTCTTCACCTAAATATTGAAAATTTTTCAGTTCTTTTTAATTATGAAAAAGAGAACACTCCAGGAAATGGTGGAATTATTATTGATATCTTAAAAAAGCAGAAGAAATAGAAAAATTGTTAGTGAAACTATACACTAAAATCTCAATGCTAAAGATTTACAAGGTGACTGGAAAAATGCAATAGTAATATTGATATTTAAGAAAGATGATAAAAAGATTTCAAAAATTACTGATGTATTAGTCTTCTATGAGTCTTATACAAAATCTTTATCAAAATAATTAGAACATATCTAGCTGAATTTAAAAGAAGTTTTAATTCAGGGAATCACATCCATATATTGAGAGCAGTTATAGAAAAGACCAATGAATACTAATTGCAATTATGCTTTGGATTTGTAAATTATAAAAAGAAATTTGATTCTATATTTCCACAGTGATTAAAGCTTTGGATTATCAAGATATATACATAGGATATTGTCATATTCTGAAGAACATTTATCAAAATACAATAGTAATGACTAGTTTGTACACCTTCAAAACTTTTATATTTGGGTAAGAACAAATAGCTATTAAGGACATCAATGAAAGAATCAAAAGATTGAAATGAAGTTGGATTGAACATATTTCTAGAAGAGATGATAAAAGACGTACAGTTAAAGTTTAAAACTGGATTTCAAGGAATTGTGATAACTTAGAAAGAGACCACATGTAAAATGAATGGAGATAATAAGAAAGTTGATTGGTGTGATGTTGGAGAAGAGAAGTTATGGATTGTAGAAACTGGATTAAACTTGGAAATATTTTTATTCTGCAGTGTACTGATAATGATTAAAAATAATAATATATATATTAAGTTTTCTGTGTGAAGATAGGTTTAAATGAGACAACAAGATATTACAACCAAGTGTGACAACATTTAATCATTGTTGGTGTTTGCTTTTTCTAGCATTTCAAATTAAGAGTTACATTATAATATAATGAAGTTCCTGACACCATAGAGATACAATACTGTTGTAAAAATTAAATAGAAAATATGGAAAATATTTTCAATGATTTTGTGATGAATATATTACCCCAAAATATCATAGGAATATTAAAAAAAAAAATCACAAAAAATGAATATTAAAACATGATGTTACTCAGTATTGAGATGCTAAAATAAATTGTGTTAAGAGATAGTAAACAATCACTACTAACAATCAAGTAGTTTTCTTAATCATAACATCCCATTGTCTATATATTTTCATACTATGGTGAAACAAGAGCCACCATAGCTATTAGGTTGTCACAGCATAAGTATAGGTATAATAAGTCACATACTAACCCAGAATGGACGTCAATTTTTGCACAACATCAAAAAGCATAAGGACATGAGTTTAAACCCGCATCTGCAAAACTGGTTTGTACTGAGAGGCATGATGTTAAGCGTAAGGTAAAGGAGGCTTACTTCATAGCAGAGGACTCCACCATTAATCGTAAAGAAGCATGTTTTGTTATATCAAAAAGATGGTCTAATTGACATATTCGCATAGAGTTTGCATATTATACTTATAGAATGATTTCAATAAACGAATCACAACTGGCTATGATTATGAGAAGTACAATTTCTCGAAAGCGCTCAGCCATTTTAATTGACTAATTGATATTAATTATACAGCTTTACATTATAAGTGTGATAACACTATTTAATATTATTATATTTTACTATAAATTTAGGATTGTACATGAATTATAATCAGAAAATTCAATGAAAATTATTTGGTTTAGTAATACTATCAGCACTCAAATTTCTCTTTTAAAAAAAAGGGTGTTTAATTTTTCTTAAATATATATATTGAAGAAAAAATATAATTGGCTTATGTAGTTAATTGTATTCATTCCTATCTAAGTACATGATAATAATTTATAAAACTAAAGAAAAAAGGGAGTGTTAATTCCATAAGATAGCACATCTTCTCCAAAACTTATGAGAGCTTTCTTAAATTGTAAGTAAGCATTTCATATTTTCATGTAACTGAAGAAAATTCTCTAGATCTACTGAGTTTATCTCTTTTTCCTATTGTTTTCATACTGTCATGTACAAAAAAATTCAATTGGTTACATAAATCAATTTCAAAATACACAATGGTGCAATACAGCAAAATAAAATCTTTATTAAAATAATGTGAATGTAAATGATACTACTAAGTCAAATAATTTTCATATATATTGTAACCATCAACATTAATCAAGCCTAATACCTTGATGTCAGAGAACTACTATAATCAGACCCACCTTACTATAACCTAATAGACTGAAGGGACGTACCGATGCCTACCACATTGGTGCCAAGAACTGTAATAGAATTCTTTGTAACCAATGGCTTTAATCATTGGGCAGCTAAGAACTGTACCCATCTAACTGAATGCTCCAATCATTGTGGTGCCAAGAACTATAACCAAAAGCATATCATGCCATCTATATTATGCACCAAAGACTATAACCGAAATCTGGAGCAAATTACAACAACAAAACTAAAGATATAACATAAAATTGTTATGATCTAATCTGGTCACAGCCAGGGTATACTGCAAAGACCTATCATAGTAGTATGTGAAAATACATTAGACAAATTATAAGTATGTAATTTTATTATCCTTCAAACCTTAATTGTCAATTTTTCATTGCATGAGACCTTATGGCCGACCATGGACAAGATGGTATAATTTGTGGAACTACTAAAGATTATGAATTTTAAAATTACATATATGATTTTTAATACAAATGCTAGTCTAGGTAAGAGCTTTGCAATAATAAATAAACATGGAATACTTGGGTTCTTTTCTATAATTTAATAAATATCAATGAGACTCTTGTTATACTGATGAATGACAATTAAAACATTAAGTAAATACATTTAATCATGTCATTATCTGGTAAATCTGTTTATAAGTTTATAAAATCAATCAATTTTGTATCACGTACTCGAATCAACTACGCAAAGCTAAAATGATGGAAAAGGTAAATGGGATTTTATTGTACCTTACACATCATAAACTACCAAGGACAAAAAGCATTCAAATGTTTTTCTCAAAATATTACTAAACTCTTATATCATGCTGACAACAGTATGTACTTCAATGTATGCTCTATTCAAGATATAGGATTTCTGATTTTATGAATGACAAATAGCAACGGCACAGTAAGTTTAATTATAAATCAATATTTATTTACAATTTTATGACTAACAAGTAATTGATGTTTAATGTAATAACTAAATACATAAATAAATAAATAAAATAAATAAATAAATTATCATTCCATTGGCTTCCTTCAATAACATATCATAGGCACAGTTTTATAAAGCCTAATCATACATTATATTACAATTTGATATAATTGATGTCTTGAGGAAATTATACTAAAATTCAACATCAAATCATGAAATATCCAATGTGTCAGTTCCAGAACCAATAAACCTATACCGTAGACCTATAATAATGTAATAAATAATATTATATTTGTAGGATTTAGCTATAATGCTAATGCTAAATCAAAATGAAAATTTAAACTTCAATTCAGATAAAATATTAATTAACAAACAGTTAATTATTATGAGGTAACTTAGATAGGATGTCCTGCTACACTTTATGACTCAACTTATAAGTTATACTTATAAATGGAAGAAAATGATTTTAGCACAATAATACAAAATACTTTGCCCAAACTTACATTTATGAAGTAAAATGATATTCCTGTGGATGCATTCATCTACACATAGGAATCAAACACAACTGAGTGCCCTGTGGGTTTATACACCACCATAAAGCAACAAATATAATTACACAATTCCGTGGATTCACCACCAGCACAGGAAAAAGTGTAAAAATACAGAAAGTGGCAAATAATTAATCTGCGGATTACCCACCAGCACAGATTAATGCCATTTAACATGGTAAAGCAATATTAATATTTACTTCATATTTAAAGTGCAAAAATCCTCCTCCTCAGTTATTTTGACAATTCAGAAAAACACTAGCATTTCAGTAGATGTGGGTTCATACATAATGAAAAGTGTTTTAATAATAAGGACAACTAATATACCGAATTATCTTGCTTAAAATATAAACATAGTAACAATGTAATATAGGTGATATGAGTATAAGAATAGAACTCTGGAAAGACTCATAAGACACTTCATGAGAGGTTGACACATATAAATTCATTAGTAATTCTCAAGCTTTTTCGCAAGCACTATCCCTTGAATAAATACTTTATTCAATCCCATTAATTTAATTTAAACTTAGTAAAAATATATCTCATGAACTTCACATATAAGTTCATATAACGATAAAATTAAAATTCATTCATTCTTACTTAAATAAAGAAATTAAATTATACAGCATTTTATAATAATAAATATGAGCCGTGAAATCAATGTAAAAAAAGTCTAATTCGATGAGCCGTGAAATCAATGTAAAAAAAGTCTAATTCGATAGATATGATTATATCCATTTGTTTTAGTTATTATGAGCACTTTAAATTAATGATCTTACGTGGCTCCATGAATATAAGACAATTACAAAAGCATGACATATAGAGTTTAAATGAAAATGTTCTTCATAAGTTATTAAATTCTACATTTCTATATAAAATTGTTCCAAGTTTATGACATCCAGGCTAATATTTATTTATCCACGTTTAAATTTAGGAATACTAATTAGAGCAAATAATTTAATAATTCCAAATTAACGATAAAATCAGAAAGTAGTTTTAGTTAATTATTTGAAGACTGTTACCATTATTCAAACAGTAAACAAATTAAATAGTAAATATATTACTGGCAGTATACATTTAGATAACATAATCAATGCTTTATTATTTGAACAAGTAGAAACATTAAACCAGCGTTTCAATAAATTTTAACATTTAAATTTGATTTTATCGTCTTCTTTTTTAAAAATAAAGTTTTCATATCCCAAAAACTTCTGCAATTAAAACATGTATTTAGTGTTGCCAATTTGTATAATAATAAAATATTCCAAACATACTGACCTCTTCTGAAATTAATTCTACTTTTAATTTTTGAAAGCTCCGACATATTTTTGAATGTAAATATTGAGAAAATTATTAGCGATTTGATCCACTTGGCTAGCTGACTTGAACAGATCTTTTAAACCTAGCAATCCATTCTGTTATTAAATACCACCATTTTATGTTTAGATTTGTAGGAAAATTTTTGGTAAATCCGTTTACTTATTAATTATTTTTAAAAAATAAGCTTAACATACTTTGCATACATTTTATTCTTACACCATTTTTTTTTTTCCATCGGACAAAAATGCTATCATAATCACGGCTCTTTTTTATTTTACATTGAAACGCATACATGGTTATTATATTTTTATCTAATAATTAAAAATTAGTTAAACAAATGGTTTTTTAATTCAATGAAAATAATTTCTAAGACTATTTTAAATAAATAAGAATTATTATTATTTTCAATCACATTTTACTAAACTTAATATGTACTGTCAATTTATTAAAAGTTAAACATATTTTGATACAAATCAGTGGATGGAAAGAAGCAATTTAAATACATTAAAATAACACAGACAATAATTAAGGCAAAATATTACTTATTCTCTCTAATAAATTATTTTGAATGCAATAAAATAATCTGTTCAAAATGCAAACCAAGCCAATCAAATCACCAAGAAGAAGATAGAGAAATTTTTATACCAGTTATATCAATCTTTATATTTTATACTAAAATATAAGGTTACAATATATAGTAGAATAATTAAAGAGCATAAAATTAATGTGATATTTTAGGAGGTAATGAAATATCTGAGCATGATCTACATTAAATTTAATAATTCATGCTGTAAATGAAACTATTTTCATGTTTATCTGTTCTGCTGATTGAATGATGACAAGTGAAATGTTTAATTAAATTTATTAATAGATAATAATAAATAGATAGTACATGGAGATTTCATTAGTCTACTAGAATATTCTATATATACGCTAAGTGATTGTCCCAAAAAAAAATTGAATTAATTAGGCAATAGAATTTGACAAACAAATGGATAATGCTTGATCATCATCAGTTATAATTTGTCAATCTCTTTCTTCTAGCATCCTCATTTTAGAGCTGCATAGTTTAATGAGGTCTCATAATTATTATGACACACCCACATATATATATACAAATATCAATAACTTCACAACAGTTCTTAATTTGGATATAAATTATTATTAATTATAAAATTAATTAAATATTAATTTCATAATTGCTAAGAAATTCATTGACTGCTTTACAGTTTATTTATATATATTCACATATATGGATAGAGATATATAATAAAAAGATTTGTTAAACAAACAAAATTCCCACATCCCTGAAAAGTTTGTAGGATATTAAAATATACTCTCAAATTTTATAAGTTATTTATAAATTAATATTTCAAACTAACAATATTTATAATATAAAATGACATATTTTAAATAAAATTATAGTATGTATATTTAAGATAGATGTAATTTGAGGAATTTGAACCCAGACTTTCAAAATCCATTCATCCACTTCATCTTATACAGCTGATACAAATGACCACATCATCATCATCACCACTATCAATCACGTGCAGGATGAAGGTCTCTCCAAGTTTAATCCATCTCCGATCTTTAGCTTCACTTCTCTACATCACCCCTGCACACTTTCTTATTTCATCCATCCATTTCACATGTGGTCTCTTTCTGGGTCTTTTACAATCTCTTGGAATCCGGTTTAAAAATTTCAATTGTCCATCTATTATCATCTCTTCTAGCAATATATCCAGCCCAACTCCAATCTTTTAATTTTTTCAATGAGGTCAGTAACACCTGTTTGTTCTCTTACCCATACATTGCGTTTTCAATCTCTTCTTGTTACACCCAACATACATCTCTCCATACTTCTTTGAGTGGTCTAAAGCCTCTGTATTGCTCTTCTATTAAATGTCCAAGTCTCAGATCCATAAGTAAGAACTGGTAAAACACATTTGTTAAAAACCTTCCTTTTCAAACACATAGACATATTTCCTTTTAGTATAAAGTTATTTCTACCAAAAGCACTCAAAACAAGTTTAATTCTATGATTAATTTCCTCCATTATGTTTCCATCTGTATTAATAATCTGACCAAGGTATTTGTAACTGTTAACTTCTTCTAATTCATCATAATCAATCTTTATTTTCATATTTTGAGCAAATCGATTAAACATTACTTTAGTCTTTTTAACATTTATCTTTAGTCCTACTTTCATCTGATAACTCCTGTAACATTTCCTGCAGCTCTGAAGCATTATTTGCAAAAACAACTACATCATCTGTGAAATCTAAATGACTTAAATAATCTCCATTTACTTTCACTCCTTTAGTTTCCCATTTTAATCCACAAAATACTCCTTGTAGCACTGCTGTAAAAAGTTTTGGAGATATGGAGTCACCTTGTCTTGCATCTTTCTCAATGTTGACTTTCCATGTAATCTAATTGTTGCTGTTGCATTTTTATAAATATTCTTTTAAAATATGACAATATCCTGGATCTATACCTTAATGATCCAATGCTTTAACAACTGAAGAAATGGTTATAGAATCAAATGGCTTTTCATAATCTACAAATCCAAAACATAATGACAACTCATATTCATTTGTCCTTTCTATAACTTCTCTCAATACCTGGATATGATCTACTGTACTAAAACCACTTTTAAATCCAGCTTGTTCTCTTGGTTGGTGGAAATCCAATGTTCTCTGTAGACGAGTTGTAATTATCTTCGTAAAAATTTTATATAAAACTGATAAAAGGTTAATAGGTCTGTAATTTCTAATATCTTCTTTATCACCTTTTTTAAATATTAATATTATTACTGTATTCTTCCAATCATCCGGTACATCTTTATCATTTAGACATTTGGAATATAACTTTGTTAAAATTTTTTCTATTTCTTCACCTGCTTCTTTTAATATATCAATTATAATTCCATCATAACCTGGAGCCTTTCCTTTCTTCATACATTTAATTGCATGTCTCACTTCTTCATTTAAAATTCTGGGCAATTCGGAAGATGTAATAGATATAGGAAGTACTTGTTCTTTATTACTATATAATTCTTGATAAAAATCTTCTACCAATTTCATGATGACATCTCTCTTTTTAGTAATAATTCCATCTTTTCTTCTTATTGCAGATATAAATTTCCTACCAATACAAAAATGTTGTTTTACATTCTTGAGACTTTTATTTTATTCTACAGCTTTCCTTGCTAGTTCACAGTTATACTTTCATATATCATTTTCAACTCTTTTCCGCACTATTTTACAAAATTCGAAATATTCAATTCTTTTTAATGCATCATTTTTGTATATCTTCATATTCTTTCTTTTCTTCATAAATTCTCTAGTCTCAGTAGAAATTTCATTGGTCAATTGCTGCTTTTTTCTACCAGCTATCTTTGTTGCAGTTTTTAAAAGTGTATCAGTTATTTTCATATTAATTTCATTCAAATCTGAATCTATGTTCAAAATCTTCTAATACTTGAAACCGATTTGTAAGTTCTAATTTAAATTCATTAGGATGTTTCTGAAGATTAGGAATATCAACTATAAATATTGTTTTTCTTAATAATTTTTGTCTCTCTAGTTTTACATTAACACGTATCTTACACCTTACTAATCGATGATCACTTCCTGTGTTAAATTTATTAAGAACATTACAATCTTGAAATATGTATTTCCTGTTAGTCAAAATATAATCCAATTCTGCTGTACCTTCATTTGGATACTTTCATGTACATTTCCTTTTAACAATTTTCTCAAAAAAAAAAATCATAATATAAAGTTTTTTTTTTTCTGCAAATTCCACAAGTCTATGTCCTCTCTCACTTCTATTACCATAAACAAAATTACCTACAGCGCTTTCATATGTTTACCAATTCTAGCATTAAAGTCTCCCATAACAATTTTAAAATGTTGTTTATTCTGATCAAAAGCCTTTTGTACATCCATATAAAAATCTTCTACTACCTTATCACTATGAGAACTTGTTGGGGCATAAACCTGAATTATCACCATTTGGTATCTGCTATTAAGTTGTATAACTAATCTTGCCACTCTGTCCGATACACCATCAATCTCCACAATATTGTTCTTCCACTTTTTATTTATAATGAATCCTAATCCACTTGTATTTCCAATATTTGTACCTTTATAATAGAATATATGTCCACTTTTTAAATCAATTGTCTCTTTCCCTATTCTTCTAACTTCACAAAGTCCAATAATGTCCCATTTAATATAAGACAGTTCTTCTAATTCTTACAATCTTCCTTCACTTGAAAGTGATCTGCAGTTGTAAGTACCTAAATAAAAAGTCATAATCAAATGGTAGCCTGGGTCCGCAATCAGGGGATTCTTAGCATTCTTCGCTGGCCACCAACCGCTGCCTTGGTTGGTGACTTTACAGCTTTCTGGGAATAAGGGCCATGCTTTATTTTTGTCTGTCATAATTGCATATATGTATTGGAAAAATATTTATCATTTACACAAACATTCATTCTGCCTTATCAGGCACTGAGAAGAAAGAGATAAAAAGCCAATAAACTCACCACGCTGGCTAATGCGTGTTGGTGAGCAGCCCATCCATGTTCGTATACTATATGAATAATCACATAGTAATAACAGCTGCAACGACAAGAATGTATGGAGTGGACATTAAAAATTTGCCATGCTCGGTTCCTTTAAGGCCTCCAAAAGGAATCAAGGGTCTCCTTTCAGTTAATAGCAAACTCCTTTCTGCAGCCACATACATGTGAAAAAAATAAATGATTTGTCAATATATGCATTTTTGTGTACTTAAATCATCTTAAGGTCCTATATATGAGGGGTCAGATTGACTTACGGTCAATGGACAACAAAATTGGCTAACAATAGCTTTAAACATGCCATCATCAGATTTTTCAATGATATGGATGATGGCTGAAGAATGGTCAATATGGGTATGATAACAAAATTGGAAAACAATGGCTTTGAACAGGCCATCATCATATTTTTTAATAATATGAATGGCTGAAGAGGTGGAAAGTGGAGAAGAATGAAACCTGTCCATTAAAGTTTGAAGATTTGCTATCTTAATATAAACTGAGCACTAATTATATATATATATGGGAAATTATGATCCTGACCAACTGATGTGTGCTGGTTTAGCACAAAATATGTTTATTGGAGATCATTTATCTTTTTTACATGTGGTCATGTGTATTGTCTGTATAAGATGGAGTCGAAGACTGAAGAGAGCTTGAAAATCTGAGTACAAATCTCCTCTAATTAATATAAAATGAAACAAATTTAATGATGTTAATTATAATATATAAATCTATAACCATATATAAAAATAAACATATAATTAAACAATTTACCTGTCTAAAATACAAGACACTAAAAGGTTTTCAACTTCTGTTACATCAATATTTAGCTCCTAAAATAATATATATATATATAACAATTATTATGATCAAATATTGAATAAATTGTTATGATAGTAAAATAATTCTAATAATAACAATAATCATAACATAAAATCAAAATATTTATTCCTATCAATTATCATTATTTATTACTGTAAAACAGATAGAATTTGCACATTAATTCAACAATACTCTTTCTGATTATTGCTCTAGTTTTCACAGTCATTACTAATTCTTTTTCATTTATTTCATCAATAAATTTCTTCATTTAATCTTCATTTTTATCTCAACAGACCCTTTTAAAATATCCATTATTTTTCTCTCTCTTAGTATTTAACAACCCCCCTCCCCACATTTTTTTATTTTTATTAATTTCTTTAATAAATATCCTTTTTTAGTTTATTATCATCAATATTTCATCATTATAAATATTATTCTTCAAATAATCTTTTAATTTTTTCTCCAAATCCACAAGTCAAGTTTACAAATCTTTCCACTTCTACTTTTCAAATTGTCTTTATGTAGAGTTGAAAATGATATAAGAAAGTATAACTGTGAACTAGCAAGGAAAGCTGTAGAAGAGAATAAGTCTCAAGAGTGTAAAACAACATTTTGGTATTAGTAGGAAATTTATATCTGCAATAAGAAAAAAAAAATGGAATTATTACTAAAAAGAGAGATGACATCATGAAATGGATAAGCAATAAAGAACAAGTACCTCCTATATCTATTATATCTTCTGAATTGCCCAGAGTTTTAAATGAAGAAGTGAGACATTCAATTAAATTTATGAAGAAAAAAAAAGCTCCAGGTAATGATGGAATTATAATTGATATATTAAAAAAAGCAGGTGAAGAAATAGAATTTTTTTTAGCAAAGTTATATACCAAATGTCTAAATGATAAAGATGTACCAGATAATTGAAAGAATACAGTATTAATATTTTAAAAAGTTGATAAAGAAGATATTAGAAATTACAGACCTATCAGCCTTTTATCTGTTTTATACAAAATTTTTACCAAGATAATTACAACTCATCTACAGAGAACATTGGATTTCCACCAATCAAGAGAACAAGCTGTATTTAAAAGTGGTTTTAGTACAATAGATCATATCCAGATATTGAGAGAAATTATAGAAAGAAGAAATAAATATGAGTTGCCATTATGCTTTGGATTTGTAGATTACGAAAAGGTATTTGATTCTATAAACATTTCTTCAGTGATTAAACATTGGATATCAACGTATAGATCCAGGATATTGTCATATTTTGAAGAGTATTTATAAAAATAGAAACAATAACAATTAGATTACATAATATTAGGAAAGTCAACATTGAGAAGGGTGTAAGACAGGGTAACTCCATATCTCCAAAACTTTTTACAGCAGTGCTGCAAGAAGTATTTTATGGGTTAAAATGGGAAGCTAAGTGAGTGAAAGTAAATGGAGATTATTTAAGTCATTTAGATTTTGCAAATGATGTAGTTGTTTTTGCAAATAATGCTTTAGAGCAGGGATACTCAACCTTTTTCTTTCCTGGGACACATATATTTGTGTGCTACATCAAGCAGGCCGTGACAACCAATTTATGTCATGTAAAAAAAATGTCTGACTTCTCAATTCATGCATGCCACAGTTTGTGGATCACTTTACTATATCTTAGAATTAACATATTAATAAAACACAAACACTTTTATTTAATATAAACATTTATTTAAATATCAGTGTGATTTTTGATATTGAGATAAACTTTAACAATTTTAGATAAATCTGGTTTATATGTGCTACATGCTACTCTTAATATATCATCAAGGTGTAAATCAGTAAGTCTGTTTCTATGCACATTCTTCACATATTTCATTTTCGAATAAGATGATTCACAAAGAAATATTTTCATTATAGTGCTTGCTAAATTAATTTTTAAAATAATTAATTTTTTATGATTCCTTTTTTAATAATAATTATAATTTATTGTTTATTAAAATGGCCATGGAAATTTTTAGGTTTATTTTCAGAACATGTTACCCCCCCCCCCCCAGTGATAAATAAATAAAAAAAATCTTATTTTTCCCCTGTGAATACAATTACTATTTAATAACTAAAACTAAAATAAAGAAATCATACAATAAGTAATTAAACTGATGTATCAGGAAAATTTAACACTTTTATCAAATGAGACAAAAGTATCCACTTCAAGAGAAGCTCTGTGGCAAATAAAGTTTGCAAAAATAATTCAATAAATTTTATTTTCAAAATTAAATCTTATTAGTATGCCAATAAATATTTAAACTTTTTTTTTAAAAACTCTTTATCAGCAACAAAAGTTTCAGTTTGGAAAATAGATTTAACTTTATATTCAAAATTTTTGAATCAAGGGATATATTGAAATAATTTTCTTTATTAGTTAACATTTCTAATTTATAGTATAATTAGAAGGGACTTGAACTCAGACTTTCAAGCTCTCCACAGCCATACATTCCATCTTATACAACTGATACACATGATCACATACATGTGAAAAAGATAAATGATCTCCAATATACATATTTCATGCTGAACCATCGCTCATCAATTGGTCCAGATCATCATCTCCCATACATATATACAATCTGTGCTCAGTTTTTATTAAGATACATGTATTTGAATTATAGTATATTATAATAAATTTATCTTAAAATTTAATGATCACTACAGCATCAAACTGGGAAATATATCTTGAATAAAATGTAATTTTTATGATAATTACAACACATAATTTCATTTCCTTTTTTTTTTACTTCTTCTATACTCAAAAATATCCACATAATTTTGAAAAATATTCAGATAATATTTATCTTAAAGCTAATTTTTTTATGTTCAATTAAAAGTCAAGCGTTGGTGGCCTAGTGGATAGCATAGCTACCTTCCAAGCAGTTGGCCCAAGTTCGCTTCCCGGTCAACACATTTGACATATAAACTAATCTCTAAAAGAGCTTCTTTTTTTTTTTTCAATTTGATTTTTTCAATGTTTAATAATAATAAATCACTTTATATTATATCATTATTATTTATATTTTTATGTGTGCCATATCCACTTTTTATTTCAATAGTGAATTTATAAAGTCCTTGATGCATTTCTTCATATTCTTTTTTAAAAATAATACTACTAACTTTAATATTAATGAATTCGTCTTTTATTATAGATTAATATTGGAGGTGTAGTTCACATTTGAAAACAATGCTGAATTACTAATCAAATGATGATTTGAAACTTTTTTGCCTTGCATTTATTTTTTGCTTTTGGAATTCTTGATAGTTATTTCCTTATTCTTTGATAATAGGCAATCATTTTATTATTCTAAGTACAATAATAAATTGTTAGGACAAATTTAGTTTGATTTTTTGTAGTCTAGTTGATTCTTCTGACTGCTTGAATATAGAGATATATATTATTTCTGTTAAAAGTTAATTTTTAAACATTTTAGTCATGCAATTAAAAAAAAAAATCACAAATTAATTCTACATAATTAATTATATTTCATTAACAAATGACCTATAGTAAAATAGTAGTGATGGTTTAAAAATTTTGCAGTACAGGTTATAAAATATGAATTAGTGACAGTGATTTATTTCCTTTCTATTATACAATACACAATATATAATTTTATAAAGTTTGGAAATGTGCCAGAAAAGTTGGTTATTTATTATGACTTAAGTTCACTTAATTTTATGTTGATTTACCATTTAATGCCATTTTTATACCTGTAATATAATCACAGTACAATGATTCATAAATTTAATGTATCTCTTCATTTGACAAATCTTTAGATTCATTCTGGCATCCACTGATTACTCTGGTTAGCACAGGGTGGCACTACTGTATGGAGAGTTTTGCCTGTTTAATTGAAGATTTCTGTAAAAAAATGGTGATTTATCATAGTAATAGTACCTATAACTTAATTTATAAATTTAATGTGTAATCTAAAACCTGTTACTATTACTTTTCATTGACAGGTTTTTTTTTTTGGTGAACTTTTAGTAGTATTTGTTCCCCCCCCCCCCAATTTCTAAAAAAGCCCAATTGTAAGTTTTTAAGGTTTCTTTGGATTTCGCATTGTCATACATCTAATATCAGTATACAAAATTGATTCCATTACAATTTCAAAGTTCTTTTGATTTGTTTTGGTATTTTTATTATTCTACCTTTAAAATTTGTATAAATTTCGTCTTTCTTATTGGCTTTTTAAAAAGTGAGAAAATGGGGGAGTTAATGGTATCTGTAGTATTCCCTAATTCAAATAACACATTTCAATTGACAGATTTGATTTGAAAATTTTGTCTTTAAAATTATTTCTTTCTTATTGGCTTTTTAAAAAATGAGAATAGAAAGAATGGGTAATTGCTTTGTTATTGGCTACATTACAATACAAATCCAATCAAACACTCTAAATAAAAATAAACTGGCTGGCTATAAAACAAGCCAAAAAAAAACAACTTTGGTACAAATACTTTTTTATTGATTTGGATTTTGTTTTTTAAATTAAAAACTAAAAAAATAATATAACTATTTAAATGAAAACCAAGATCATTATTTCCAGAAACATTTTAACTCAGCAACAAAGTTTATTTTGAAACTAATTTTTAATAAGTTAAAAAATATATATTTCTTGTAACAGTGGTGAAAATATGTTCCCTATTTTTCAACTCTGTCTTTTCTTTAAAATTCGCAATAAATTTAGAAAAAATAAAGATTGGCCAAAAAAAAAAAAAAATCTGTCAGTAAAAACTAATTCTAAGATTTTAGATTACACAGTGAATTTATAAATTTAGTCATAGTCATCATCATCTTCAAGCATTATTGAACCATTGCAGGATGACGGTCTCTTCAAGTTCAATCTATCTTCTCTGATTTCTAGTCTCTCTTCTCCATATCATCACAGACACTTCCTTATTTCATCCATCCATCTCATGTAGTCTTTTTCAATCTTTTGGAACCCTTTTTAATATTTCTATTGTCCATCTATTATCTCTTTTAGCAATATATCCAGTCCAACCCCACTCCAGTCGCTTAATTCTTTCAATGATGTCAACAACACTTGCTTGTTCTCTCACCCATATATTTCATTTTCAATCTCTTCTTGTTATTCCTAATATGCATCTTTCCACACTTTGTTGAATGGTCTGAAGTCTGTATTGCTGTTCTATTAAGTGTCCAAGTGTCAGGTCCATAAGTAAGAACTGGTAAAACACATTTATTAAAAATCTTCCTTTTCAAACACATAGGCATATTTCCTTTTAGTATCAAGTTATTTCTACCAAAAGCATTCCAACCAAGTTTAATTCTATGATTAATTTCATCCATTATGTTTCCATCTGTAGTAATAATCTGACCAAGGTATTTGTAGTTGTTAACTTCTTCTAACTCATCATTATCAATCTTTATTTCCATCTTTTGAGAAAATCCATTGAACATTACTTTAGTCTTTTTAACATTTACTTTTAATCCTACTTTCTTACTTTCATCTGATAACTCTTGCAACATTTCTTGAAGCTCTAAAGCATTATTTGCAAAAACAACTACATCATCTGCAAAATCTAGATGACTTAAATAATCTCCATTTACTTTTACTCCCTTAGCTTCCCATTTTAATCCACAAAATACTTCTTGCAAAACTGCTGTAAAAAGTTTTGGAGATATGGAGTCACCCTGTCATACACCCTTCTCAATGTTAATCTTCCTAGTATCATTATGTAATCTAATTGTTGCTGTTGCATTTTTATAAATATTTTTCAGAATATGACAATATCCTGGATCTATACCTTGATGATCCACTGCTTTTTAATCACTGAAAAAATGCTTATAGAATCAAATGCCTTTTCATAATCTACAAATCCAAAGCATAATGGCAACTCATATTCATTGGTCCTTTCTATAACTTCTCTCAATACTTGGATGTGATCCACTGTACTAAAACCACTTTTAAATCCAGCTTGTTCTTTTGGTTGGTTAAAATCCAAAGTTCACTGATAGATAAGTTGTAATTATTTTGGTAAAAATTTTGTATAGAACTGATAAAAGACTGATAGGTCTGTAATTTCTAATATCTTCTTTATCACCTTTTTTAAATATTAATATTAGTACTGCATTCTTCCAATCATCTGGTACATCTTTATCATTTAGACATTTGGTATATAACTTTGCCAAAATTTTTTCTATTTCTTCACCTGCTTCTTTTAAGATATCAATTATAATTCCATCATTACCTGGAGCTTTTCCCTTCATTGTAAATTTCACTTCTTCATTTAAAATCCTGGACAATTCAGAAGATATAGTAGTTGTAGGAGGTACTTTTCCTTGTTCTTTATTGCTATGTAATTCTTGATAGAACTCTTCTATACATTTCATGATGTCATCTCTCTTTTTAGTAATAGTTCCATTTTTTTTCTTATTGCAGAAATAAGTTTCCTACCAATACCAAGATGTTGTTTTACACTCTTGAGACTTTTATTCTCTTCTATAGTTTTCCTTGTTAGTTCAATTATATTTTCTTATATCAATCATTATCAACTCTTTTTAGCATCACTTAACAAAATTTGAGATATTCAATCCTTCTTAAAGCATCATTTTTATATAGTTTCATATTCCTTCTTTTCTTCATAAATTGTCTTCTCTCGGAAGAAATTTTCCTGGCCAATTGCTGCTTTTTTGTATTAGCTGTCTTTGTTGCTTTAAAAGTGAATCAGTTATCTTCCTACTGAATTTGTTCAAATTTGAATTACGTTCAAAATCTGTTAATATTTGAAAACAATTTCCAAGTCCTAATTTAAATTCATTGGAATGCTTCTGAAGATTAGGAATATCAACTGTGAATATTGTTTTTCCTAATAACTTTTCTCTCTCTAGTTTTACATTAACACGTATCTTACATTTTACTAATTGATGATCTTTCTGTGTTGAATTTATTACATATTTTCTATTAGTCAAAATATAATCCAATTTTGTTGTACCTTCATTTGGATGTTTCCAGGTTCCATTTGCATTTAACATTTTTCTCAAAAAAAAAAAAAAAAAGAATTCATAATATAAAGTTTCTCTTTTTCTGCAAATTCCACAAGTCTATGTCCTCTCTCATTTCTATCATCATAACCAAATCTACCTACACACTTTCATCTTTTAATTATTTACAATTCTAGCATTAAAGTCCCCCATGATAATTTTAAAATATTGTTTGGTCTGATCAAAAGTCTTACGACTGTCTGATACACCATCAATCTCCACAATGTTGTTCTTCCACTTTTATTTATAATGAATCCTACTCCACTTGTACTTCCAATGTTTGTTCTTTGTAATACAGTATATGTCCACTTTTTAAATCAATTGTTTCATCTTTTCGTCTAACTTCACAAAGTCCAATAACCTACCATTTAATACGAGACAGTTCTTCTTCCAATTCTTGCAATCTTCCTTCAGTTGAAAGTGATCTGCAGTTGTAAGTACCTAAACAAAAAGTCATCATCAAATGGCAGCCTGGGTCTGCAATCAGGAGATTCTTAGCACCCTCCGCCTTCAGCTGCCAATCGCTACCTTGGTTGACTACTTCACAGCCTCCTGGGAATAAAGGCCATGATTTAATTTTGTCTGTCATGATTGTAAATATCTATTAGAATAGAAAAAAAAAATTCTTTTCACACACACATTCATTCTGTCTTCTAGAAAAGTCAACAGACATCAGTTAAGAGCTATCAGGCAAATGAAAAGAAAGACCATGGTGTTTCTTGATCTTAATTAAACTCAGAGGTAAAAAGAGAATAAACTCACCATGTTGACTAATGCACATTGGTGAGCAGCCTATACATGTTTGTATTCAATATGAATAATCACATAGTAATAACAACTGTAATGACAAGAATATATGGAGTGGACATTAGGAATTTGCCCTGCTTGATTTCTTTAAGACCTCCAAGAGGAATCAAAGGGTCTCACCTTTCAGTTAACAGCAAATTCCTTCCTGCAATCTAATTATAGTAGTATTTTACTAATATAAATCCCAAATTTAGATTATATTTCTCTATCCCCCCCATGTCATTTGGAAAAGGAAAGGATTTTCTAAAGTAAAAAAAAAAAGAATCCAAATTTCCAAATAGATTTTTTTTCTTTCAATTACAAATAAAAAAATGGTTATTTGAAATTAATCTTTTATAAATTGTATATTTTTAGTTTCCCCATATAATTTCATCTCTCTCCTCCTCCTCCATGCTACTCTTCTTTAAATCCAATAAAAAATTGAAAAGAGAAATAAAAATTTGCTAAAACTCAAAGGATCTCTTGTCAATGAAAACTAATACTAATGAGGTTTTAGATTAAACAATGAATTTATAAATTTAATCTAGTAGTATTACCACTAGGATAAATTGCCATTTTTTGCAAAGAAAACTACAATTTCTCAATTAATAGTCCCAGTGTTTAAAGGCTCAAAAAAAAAAAAATTCAAATGGAGATAACTGATTAGATCAGTACTCAAAATTTTTCAGGTATTTTTTTCTACCCAAAGAAATGAAAAAAAAAAGAAAAAGAAAATATAAGAAGTTATACTTTCTTTAAAAGTTTAGTTTAAAAACCCACTGTTAATCAATTCCCTCCCCAGTGCCAAACACGTATATCTGTTTTTTTATTTATTTCTACAACTTTCAAACACAATTATGTGTTGTAATTACTTTTATAAAGGTATTATTAATGATGACTTATTAAAGTGCAAGAATTATGTATGCTACTGAAATTGTCAGAATATATATATATAAGAAATGGAATATAGAATTAATACTGTTAGACCTACCTACACACCGGACAGCATATAAAAAAGTATAAACACTACATATATATAAATATTTATGTACATATTTATTACTACACATTTTTATATATATGTATTTATAAATACTATATACAAATATATTTATTTGAATGAAAATATTCATTTTGAGCATATCTGAATGTATGTGTGTTGCAGACACAATTATAAATAAAAGCATATATTGTAATCTATATTGATTTATACCACAATTGAGTACAAAATAATCACTCAAACAATAACTATTTATGATATTAAAATAATTTTTTTTTTCAGTTTTTCTTAAATGCGATCAATTATCTAAATATCTGAAATATAATTAAAAATAGATATGCAATTGTAATGATCAAAAACAATATTTTATTTTCATTCATTTTTATGCAAAACTCAGATAAAATGTAAAATTATTAACAATAAAAAATTACTAAAACTAATTAAAAACTCCCCAAATAAAGACAAAATTCTTGGAGTAAGGGACGACAATTATCTGTAATACTTTTTACTTTTATATAAAGCATTAATAAAGAAAAAATCGCATATAAAAAATATTATCCTAAGTTCAAACTTAAAATAATTCTTATTCTTTAATTGTTGGCATAAAAGTGAACAGAATTTAATAATACAATTATTAATATATGTCTTACTCTCATCCATACTCATCAAATAAGGGTTTTATTTTATTTTCAGTTAAAATCAATGAAACTATCAATATTCTGCTATATGATATTATACATAAAAAAGAGAAATAATTTCATGAGTGTGTTTAATTAAAAAATCAGATCTATTAATCTTTAACATCGGTTTAAAGTTTATATCAGGGTTAGAGATAATCTATAGTTTAAAAAATGATTAGTAATAATCATTACTGTATTTATCTAGTGGATTGAGTCAAAGTTGTGAGTAGAGTAAGTTTAATACTTGTATATCAAAATATAATAATTGATTATTGATAAATACTACACATATGATATATATTTAGGAGATGGCGATCTGAACTAACTGATGAGTGCTAGTTCAAAATAAAATTCATCTTGGAGCCATTTGTCTTTTATTATGTTTTCAAAAAATTAATGTGAAGATTATTTAATATATTTATCATAATATAATGTTCTCATTGATTAATGAATTTTATGAATCCTTATCACCCTATTTATTCTAAACAATTCAGAAAATATATTTTCATGGAAGTTTAGAAAAAAAACCAACAATAATTCATAATCCATATATTAATTTAGAAATAATTTTCTATCTATGGCTGAGAAAGAGATATATTGTAGAATATACTGATTGCTTAATAATAACTTTTATTTTAAAAATGAATTTATTCCTAAAAATAAATATAAAATGGACAAATTATACTAATGTATATATTTGAAATAAAATGTTTAATAGAGAATATAATTAATGCAGATTTTAATAATAAGGTATGAATCCATCCAATACTTTGTTTTTTTTTTTTTTTGGATATATTTCACTCTCAATTAAATAAATAAAAATGCTTCCAGTTAGCATATAACTGGAGAAGCAGATTAGTTTTGATTAACAATGTTAGAATCCTTAAAACATTCAAAACATTAGCTTGAATAACATAATAAAAATAATGGCAACTGTAAGAATGAATAAATGCAATCAAGTATTATTCAGTGACAAAAACCAATGGCCAGAAATTAGTTTAGATTTATGGTTAACACTATTATCTAATGCCCATTGATTACTAATCCTTACATAGCTAGCTCTAGAAAATACAGTGGATTATTTATGATAATACAGATGTTAAAGGCACATTCGAATAGTTAGTCATGTAATGCTATGTTATGTTATAATGTTGAATAATTAATCATTAGTCATACATCACTATTGGAACTAATGAAATATACATTTTCCAGCAATTCTATTTAAGTTGTTTTAAAATTCAATGTTATTCTTTTAAAATGCAGTGTTCTACTATAATATTTCAATAGTACGTCTTCAATATCAAGAAAAATTCTTTTTTTTTCTTTTCTAATTTTATATTTTACAATTAAATTATATTTGTAGATTATTTTAATCCCATCACAGAATTTTTTGTTGTTGTTGGTTGGGGTATGACCATTATTCAAATTCAAACTTGAAAATAAATGATTGTAGCTTTACTTTAACAGCTGATTTTCAGATATGATTTTTAAATCTAATAGACACTTTAGCTATATTTGCAATAATTTTATCTTCTAACAAAATATTCATTTTGTTAGAATTACATTACCTTTTTTTTAAAATTTAACTGTGGTAATGTTTATAATAGTTACCTTTTAATCATATTAATTATTCTTAAAAACAAAATAGCTATTCAATGTTTCCATGGGGAAATAACTCAAATCCCATGAACATATTGCATTTATCTATAATTGGTGTTGAAAAAATTGATAGTGTATATATGATCATAAAATGTATTTGTATTATAAGATCACAACTAACTATACCATGTAATACCAGAACTTTTTAATCTTTTTCTTATCAATTATTACAAATGCTGTTACTAAAATCTGCCTCTATTTTTTATTTGGTGAGGATTAGTGACTTTCTAATCTCATTAAAAAAAGAACAACTATCAAACATATGTAAAAAAAATTCATTACATGACTGGTATAATTTTCATTCCTAACAAATATCCATGGAAATCAAAGAGAAAAGATAAACTGCATTAAAAAGATCACAAAAATAAATTTAATTCATGGATTTATAGACAAATGGTTAAACAATAAATATAATTACTACACAAAAAGTTATATAAAATTTAAATAAATAAAAATCATTTGCACTTATGAAATAATTTTTAATACTTTAGATATTATCCAATATTAATATCAATTACTTTTCTTTATTCACTTTTTTACAATGCATTATATACTTATTTTACTATCATAACTGTTTCGATTGTCCAGCAATCTTCTTCAGATTGATAATATAAATGCATGAATATTTATGCATCAACACAATTTCTACATACACATATTTCATATTATAAATTCTTCCTTTTAATCAATATACCTATATATACTACTTATGTTTTTTTATACTTCCTTATATATATATTTACATAAATATCATTAATCCCTTCAATCATTTTTAATAATTTTTTTTTTTTATCATCTATATATAATATATTCTATAATTTTATATTCTATTCATTATTTTTAACATATTCACTTTTTAATCTATTTATATTTCTTTTTTTCATTAATATCTCCACCTAATATTTATTCCTTTTATTTTTTATTTATTTTTATTATATTTTATACCCATCTTTTACTCCTAAAGTAACTCAATTATCACTGATTAAAATTAAAATTTGCTAATAATTTCTAGTATATTTTTTTACAAACTAAATTCATTTTTATTTATGGTAAAATCTTTCTTAAATCCAAATCCCAATTTAATACTGGTTTAATATTATTACTAAGAATAACCTCTTTTATTTTTCTATCTCTCCTATTATTTATCAATTTTATTATTTTTATACAATCTTTTTCAAATTTATGTCCTGTTTCTAATATATGTAAATATATTGGTGAATTCTACCACACTTATGTTGTAATAGACTTCTGTATATTGAATTTTTTGGTTCACTCACATAATTTATTCTTACATTATTAATATATTTAATTTCTAATATATTAATCATATTATTTCTATTTTTATTAATTTTATTCAAATTTTTAACCAATATAATTAGTTCTATGAATATTATTATTTTCTTTTTTGTTATTTATATCTTTAACAGAAACTGACTTTCTATTATTATTTATAAATTCTTCTTTTATTAAATTTATTTATTATAATCTTCTTGAACACTAATTTATTGCTGTATTAATTTGTAAATGTATACTATTTATTTTATATTTAAATACCAAGTGGCTATATTATTATCCATTTTTTTATTTTTTATAAATTAATATTTCAATTTTACTTTTTCATTCTTTATTTGACTTAATTAACTCTATATCTAAATATGCCAGCCTATTCTTCTATTCTCTTTCTACAGTAAATTTAATATTTTTATTTATCTTATTAATATCATCAATAAATAAATTTATTGTCTTTTATTAAATACTAATAAATAATCATCTACATATCTTTTAATAAAAATTGGGGCATTTTTATTTTCTAACATCATTTCTAAATTTTAAAATAAATAATGAATATCCAAACAGACTTATAAATAATGATATTGAAAAAACTAATTATATAGATATAACCACAGGTAATAATTATGTCGTTAAAAATTTAAATAAAATTAATAATAAAAGTTAGAATAATTAATAAAAAAATAATATGATTAATATATTAAAAAATAAATATATTAAAAATTATAATAAAGATACAGATAATGAAATAAATGGAATATATAAAATTAATTGTACACAAAATAAAATTAATAATATAAGAATAAATTATATGGATGAAACAAAAAATTCAATATACAGAAGACTATTTCAACAAATATAATAGAAATTTGCCATTACATTTACATTCATTAGAAACAAGACATACATTTGAAAAAGATTGTATAAAAATGATAAAATTTACAAATAATAGATAGAAAAATAAGAGACTATTCTTATTAATAATATTAAACCAGTATTAGAGAAATTTGGGTTTAAGAAAGATTTTACCATAAGTAAAAACTAATATTAAAAGGAAATTAGAATAAAAATGAAAATGAATTTAGTTTGTAAAAAAATATAAAGGGAGAGCCACTACAAATTATTAGAAAATTTGAAATTTAAGCATTGAACAATTAGGCTAATTTAGGATTAAAAGGTGAGTATAAAATATAATAAAAATAAGTTAAAAATAATTAAAAGAAAAAATAAAAAAAATAAAAAGATGAAAAAATGAATAATATATCACGTTAGATATGTAATATTAAAGTTAGAAGATATAAGTTAAATATACAACATTAAAGTTATAATAAAAAGTAATACATATAGATGATAACAAAAAGAATTATTAAAAATAATATAAATGTAAAAATGATTGAAATGATTAAGAATATTTATGTAGGTATATATATTGTGCCGGTCGGATATGTATGTTCACGTAACAAGATCTAGCATTTAGGCAAAAGTACCTCGAATCCAATCGTGCGCAAGATACACAGGTCAGGAACACTCATGTACTCTGCCCTATTTGCCTATTTTCCAGATCTATAACATTATGAACAACAATCCCGATGACATCGATTTAATTTACTTCTCACCACCAGCATCGCTCATCAGAGACACAAAAAGACTCTAGGCTAAATTTAACTGATAGACTAACTTAACAACTAGCTGTATTTTATGCGCAATGAAGGCTCGTGATCTAGCATATTAATTATGTATTTAGCGGAGATCATCTAGTCAAATTGAGCATAAGTAACAACTTAATATATTAACTTAACTAAAAGAAAGCAATGGTTCGAGAGTTGATATATATATTTAAGATTTATTAATAACAAAAATTATGTCGGGTTATTTATCTGACATTAGCCTCATAAGTATTATATATATGTTTAATTCATATTTAATAATAACATGATGTTTGCGGCTATGCCAATAATACATATATGTGTGACTTAATGAATTAGCGCTATTGGAATACCTTACTAGAATACTATTACACCCCCAGAGACAAAAAGAGCATTTACTTGATTTAAAAAGAAAATAATTGTACAAGCAGATATTACATTTGTTTTATTCAATATTATTATTAGATTTGAGTTATAAATAATTAATGCGCGGGACGGATAATGAATAATTATATAAACGATACTAAATCTATCGCATTGATACGTATAGTCAACTAATGGAAATGTTTGTTTAAAGAAATCATCTCATTATGGCTTATGACTATTTCTGGGCGACTAATAATACACTGAAGGCGGGGCGTGCATGACGGCAGATTGGGTGGTCCAATTATGGATCCTGGAGTGTGCTTTATGAATTTTAATAACGAAGGTGACCGATTTCCTCTGCAAACATAGGCAGAGGGCGGTCGGCATTGTCTTTACTGGGCTGGTTTCCCAGATCGCTCCCCATAAAAAGCATGCACATATGACCAAATGTGTCCACAGGATGGTTTTACAGCCTGGTTTCTAGGACACGAAGAACGACGATGGGGCTCGACTTAGCGAATACCTCTATGTGAGAAAGAAGCATGAATATATATAAACGAAGTGGTCTATATGCATGCAACGCTTAATGCCATAATATAACTATAGCTTTAAAGACTATCTAAACATATTTACTGCCCATAAATCGTGAAATACTTGGCATAATGGTATGGTTTCTTCGTTAAACAAACATGGATAATAATTCTAATTAAATATAAAACTAAGATCTGAAGATCCCCCCATCCCTTACATTATGTTACTTAATATTATTCATTACTTCCCACACATTTAATTAATCTCAATCTTGGTTATAAATGCCCTTATGAAAATATATAAATTAATACAAAATAAATGGGTGGTGGTAATAGCTAAGACGGGTTTTACATATATAAATTAATAATAAGAGATAGCGCATTATTTAGAAAGGAAAATATAAAAAACAGATGTCAATCTGTTTTTCTACAGTAAGCATAAAAAGGTACTCATCTTATAGCTAAAGACACCGCTCTATGGCGCGGTTTTCGCGCCAAAACACATAAAAATGATGTTTCCGCGGCCGACACGTTCGAACCCACGTTTTCTATAATACAACTTTTTTGTTGTGCTACAGAATGCAGGCCGCTATGTCGCGTCACAGTACAGCATGTATGTCGCATAGCTGCAAATACAGTTTCCAAATTTGCACAATTTCTAAAATAATTACGGCTTGATGAGAGAGTTTGTATTTGAATTGTATTGAAATGTTGTTTTCATTGGATTTTTTTTTATTTTAAACTATTGAAATGTTCAGATTTTTTAAAACAATAATTATAAGACTTTTTACAACATACTGTACTGAACTTTTATTTGGGAAAATGTTAAATATTTATGTTTTTATTGAGTTGCAATTAGGTAATGTGACAAAGAAGATTCTACCGTCTGTATATTTTTTAAGTAAGAAAAGAGCGGTAGGAAAAAAATATCCAGTAAGAAAAATCCAAATATACAGGTTCTTTTGTAAATTTAATAAAAAGCAAATATTATAAACATGTTTAATAAGAAGACATTTGTATGTGTTTGTTGTTATTTAAAAAAGTTTGAGTTTCTTTCTTCTGTCTGAGTACGGTTATGATTTTGAATTTTTTTGTTTTAGCATTACAAACAAACAGAACACTAACCCTAAAACTAACCCTAATCCTAAAACTAACCCTAAATCTAACCATAACAACTTTTACTTTTATTACGATTATTATTTTTTAGTTAAACAACAACAAAAAAAGTCGTAACACAAATAAAAAAATATCCGATAGAAAATTGATAAAAAAAGCCGTAACACAAGTAAAAAAATATCTGATAGAAAATTGATATAAAAAAAGCCGTAACATAATTTAAAAAGTATACGATATATAAAATACGAATCAAATTGTAATTTGTTGATTTTATTTTACATTTATTATTATCATTTAAATTGTATACATTAATAAAAAATAATATTTAAAAAAGACGATTTTGTTTTGTTTTTATTTTTGCATTACAAAAAAGCACAGAAATATTATTAAAATCAACGGCCCGTGAATGTTCATATTTTATAGTTTTAGCGTGAAAACAACGCCATCCAACGGCATCTTTATCTATAATACAAGCACCCATAAAAATATAATTAGTTTGTTTATCTAAAATCGCGAGCACCTGGGCAAGTCGAATAAGACTTGTTTTGATTAAGTTATATGTTAATTTCCCAATAAATGATGGGTGGAGAAAATGAAAATAAATTATATGCTTGCGATTTTAGAATATTATTGGCATTTCTTTTAAAATATAAATACATAAATCTAAACGAGAATTGTTTGCCGCTTGGAAATAAAAGAAAAGAAAACATTTTGTAAGAGGCTTAGTATTGATTAGTTATATAGAGTTATAAGAATTCCATATTTTGAAGACATTTAATATAGATGATTAGAAAATATAAATATTACAGAGAAGGCAGGATTTAAGAATTACGAGCGATTTTATTACGAGTCAGTCCATCGGTATTGTTTCACTTTCATTGGAAAAATATATAAAGTTCATCAGTACGGGATGCAGAGCTTCGCTTATGGGAACAGCATATTAGAATGGAGGGAAAAGGTGAAATTTCCCCTACTCACGGCACATTGAGTGAGAATCAAAACTGGCAAGGAATATGTATAGCAACATAATTATTTTATGGTCTCCCCTTTTTGTGGATTCAAATCCAGCAGTTTATATACTTTTATTTTGAAGATGTAACTTAGCAACTACTCCTGGACCTGAGGCGGTTTAAGCACTTAAGGTTCATCTGGAATAGTTTGACCAGATACTCTTATCTAGTAAGATATTTGAAACGATGCAATTTTGTTATCAGTTTCTCGAACGATTGTTTTAAAATAAATCTTATGATTTTAAAACAAGCTAGCGTGGACAATTTCCACTAATGGGTTTATTTTATTATTACAAATTCGTAATCTTTTATTTTTATCTAAGGGATCTTCGGGGTAATTGTTTTTCGAGAGACTTTTTAACAAGATTGCATCATTTCTGGCTACAAAATTACATATGAAAAATAATAAGTTTCATATGATACCTTATATATAACATAACTTTATTTGCAATCTCCTACACTGAAATATATAGATTTATTACTTACGCCTGTATACACATAAGAATATTATTAAATAAAAATATTTTTAGATTAAAATATGTAAGTGTTTATGTGATTTATTTTAGAATACTAAGCAAAAGAAATATATATGTATTATTAGATATGTATACGTGCATAAAGACGGGTTTGAATATAGTTAGATGGTAGGAGATTGGATGTGGGCTGTGAAACAGGATCTGAGCATCAGATCATCTGTTTCAATATATATAAGGGAGTATAAAAAAATATATATGTAGGATATATAGGTATGTTGATTAAAAGGAAAAATTTATAATATGAAATATATCCATAATATGAAGAAATTATGTGTTTATGTATAAATAAATATTGCTGGTACAATTGAAATCATTATGATAGTAAAATAAATGTATAATGCATTGTAAAAAAGTGAATAAGGAAAAGTGATTGATAATAATATTAGATAAATTGGGCAATATAATAAAGAAAGATTAGAATTATAATGATTTACTATCCTTGAAAAAATATAAAAATGAATTTTCTTTTAATCTTACTAAAACGTAACATGCAGTTACATGAAGTTCAATTAACAAATGTTTTAAAATTGATAGGCAAAATCTAGCACCTTTCGATTTTAAAAACAACAACAATATATAAATCTTAAATGTATTAATCATAATCAAGGAAAAAAAAACAAACAAACTCTTAGTTTTTTTTTTCATTAAGTCATTATTGGTTTGGACTTATTTAACACGATTTTGAAGTTACGCGATTCGTGTTTCATCGGAAGTCGATTTCTGATAATGCGCTATTACTTTAAATAATAAATTTCGCGCACTTACGTTATATAGAAAGTAATAGCACATTATTGGAATTCGACTTTCATCTTAATTTCAATACTTTCAGTGCTTAATAATAGTAAGATTTTATGCAATAATGAAATTAAAATCATGATATTCACATTTTATGTATACACATTAAATTTTACAAGATTATAATATAAATTTGTTCAAACATTGTGCGTGTTAATTTTGCATTTTAAATCACATTATGTTTTTGCTTTTTTAAAAAGAACATAATCAATTATTATTTTCTTATTAATGACACTAATCATTAACGTGTTCTTAAATTCCAACGAGAGCTAAATGGTTGTATGTCTGAATATCGCGAGCTTCATAAACAATTAATAAAATCATCTTCTCAAAGATTAATTACTAATTACATTGTCACCAGAAAATCAACACAACATGAGAGTGAAGTTGGTGCTAGTTGTATTTCCTCTTGAGAAAAATCTGATTTTTGTATCAGTTTGCAAACGAACTTGTTTATCGATAATAATTAAAACGTGTATAAAAAAAATGTAAATTACTGTACAGTAAATTATACATAAAAATATATTATTGTGAATAAAATTAAATATTATAGTTAAAAAAAGTTTGTCTTGTATCAATTTTTTTCAAATTTGATATTTTTTATTAGTCATATTTTATTTCCTTATTTTTTTTTTTGCGCGAATTTTAAAGTAATTTTACGTTGGTGCTTTGCTTTTACGCGAATTTTGAAAAATCACAGACCGCACCCCCCCCCTTTTCAATGTAAGTTATGTCTATTTTTGTGCGATTTCGTTTGCGCGTGTTTTCTGAGAAACCTATCTATCGCGTAAAACGAGACCTAGGTGTATATATATTTTTTAAAAAAATTAATTAACTAAAATTTAACTATTACCTGAAATAAATGTTTTTAATTGTTATAAATTTTAATTTATTTAATGCATATTTTATACACAGTTTCATAAAATGTCCCAGTATAAATAATAATAATAAAAAAATACAAAAGATATAGGTATGTATATTGTCAATATACAAATATCTATACAGAAGAAGGTTAAAACTTAAATCATCAGAGCTGTTATTACCTACTCCTCTCTCCATTTCTAAAAACAAAATGAATTACAATATCTACTCTTAGCACACATTTAGTTATGCAGAAATATTAATTTTATTACTTAAAGCATTCATTTCAATATTTATTCAAATATATATAGAGTAAAAGATTAATATTTAATAGATTTATTATAAGAAAAATTTATTATAGTCGTTAAAAAATTGCACAGTATTTTAGAAAGTTAAAAAAATGTTTATTAAGATTGTATTTCAAATATAAACAAGTTTAAACTTAAAATACAAATTTTCTATACAAAAACAATATAATTTTCTTCCCCCCCCCTTTAAAAAAGCAAAACAAAACAAAACAATCTGTTACTGACATGATACATTAAAAACTATCCACTTTCTTTCAATGATCATATAGTAAATATTTTCATAAAATACACATTATTAAAAACATTTCTTCTAATACAATTTAAAATGTGAAAATTAATAAATTGGGATTAATAAATTATCAACACAACGTTTGGTTTGCTCTCTTTTTCATATTACTAATGACTGATATGAAATGAAAAGAGAAGATTAGAATAACTGATTTTCTAACTATTGCTAGGATTTAATTTAATTTTCTTTAAATATTTCTGAAGAGCCACATTATCAGCAAACTTAAAATTCTAAAATGACTTTCACATAATATTAAATGATTTGATGAGAGATAACAAGCCTTCTATATAATTTAATTTATCAGTCAATTCAATACTTTGCTTCAATATAACTTTATATTTCAAATTTGTTACTGCTTTTCCAAATCGATAAATCTTACATAACATTTCCACTTTTTTTTATTATTATTACCAATATTATAAAAAAAATCTATACAGTGAACTTTCCTTTATTCATTACTAATTCCATTATTGCCAATGTTTATAAACAAATATAGAAGACACTTCTTTTATTTATTTAATTGTACAAATATATGCAATTTTTTTTATAACTATTTGTTTTTCGACTCTATGATTTTCCTTTGCAGCTCAATTTTATAGAATAATTATGTTCACTTGAGATAAAGAAATTAAATTTAAAGATATAATTCGAAGCCTTGTTACATGTATGCAGATTCTTGGTTATTAAGTACATATTCAAAAAAGCTTGTGAATAATCAGAAAATTTCATATATTTTTACAAACAAAAAAATTAAAATATAATCTCAGCAAAAATTGTGTAACAGTATTAAGTGGTAGCGTTACTTATATGCAGTCTGATTTCAGCAAGAAATTTTCTGAAGTCATGGTAAACGATGTTAATTCTTGAAATATTATTTAAAAGTTCTTCTAACATTTGGAATTTCATGAGAAAATGTTATAATTATGAGTGTATAAAGAAATAGTTTGAAAAAGTATGATGAAACGCTTTTCCACATAGAAAATATTTATAATTAAAAGAACATTTGATTTATTAATATTGTGATTTACTAATACATCAGATGTTACACGCCTACTATAGAAAACTTAGTAAAAAGAACCATATTTTTGCTTATCAAACACATAGCTATAATTGCAAGTTACTGTTAGACTTGCTAAACAAAAAGAAAATATAATTAAAAGGAAGTACCTGATACAGTTTGAAGATAAAAATACTAGGAACAGTCTTATAAATATTACTACAAATTTAATCAATTCCTTATTGAGAAAAGGCTATAGAGAAGTCATTATCAGCATCATTTTCAATAAATTCTTCATTTAACAGGCAATTTTTTTTCAGTGTTACATCAAGAATGTTATGTTTTTTTCTACTACTAATATGTTTTTTTAATGTTTTCTGAGAATGTATATTAATACAATCATGAAGAGAATGTTATCAGAGAAATTATATTATTCAAATAAATTAAGTAATATGTAACAGACATTAAAACTATAAATTCTGTATATTGCACCTTCTTTTTATATGATTTTGATAATGGCATATATAACATTATATCTTTTATATCAAGCATAAAATATTTATACTGATATCATTTAACACTGATTAGTCTTCTGGTTTCTGAAAACAATGAGAATAAGAAACAATGGTAGATTTGAAAACAAAAAAAAAAATCTTAATTGATTAGTTCTAGCTATTATTTTGATATTTAAAACATCACACAACATTTCAAACAACTAATTATAAAATTATTTATTTACTACAAAGAAACATTATTATTAATGTATATCTAATATATATATAAAAAAGTCAATATTTATGTTACATATTACAGCAAAATCTTTTATTCAGTTAAATATATTAAATTACAGAAGGTTCTTAGAAAATTGGATATACTACAGCAACTATGGTGAACATACAGAATATGTGTGAGAGATGCATATAAAAAAATTATGGCGGTATGCATAAATATTTTTATTTTACATTTTATTAATATTATTTATTAATAATTATTAAGAAATTTTACTTTGCGCAAGAGAAATTAATGAAAATTGATTTTTCTTGTCATATTGCATTTTGTTTTGGAGTAGAGACATGTCTATCTTTTCAGCTTTAATCATGCATGCATTTATATGTGCTTGTGACCTGCATACATTGTGAAGTATATTGGCAGTGTGCAAAAAAAAGTGGCAAGAGCATTATTTGTGCATAAATGTACTGTAACATAATACAAAAACAGACATTATGTCATGGATGCATTTTAAAGTAAGTATTATACTTATACATGCAAAGAATTTTTAAAATTTATTTTTAAAAAAAAAATATATTTTTTTGTTCAAAAATTTTTTTTTGCTTTACTATTTAACCTGACTAGTGTAAGTAAAAAACAAAAATTATTGGAAATATATATGACATAATAAATAAGACAACAAAGTGATTTGCGTTCTATGTTCTGGGCCAATGTTATGAAACAAACCATAAATCTCTTCTTAATAAAAGTAAGGAAGAGCAAAAAGAATTTACTGCAGCAGCCATTAAAAATAGAAATGTTCAGTCAACAACTCTTATTAAATATATCAGAATTCAGTGAAATGTAATTGCTGCTACTGTATGCTTGAAATGTAATTGCCAAACATGAAAAACATTTAGGCAATGATGAATATTTAAAAAAGCATGGTTAATATATACATTGGTTCTTTTTGAAGATTTTAAAAATAAAAATTATTCAAGGAATAAAAGATATGCTTTTGATTGGAAATATGATAAAAGATAATTTTGAAAATAACAGCAAATAAATAAATAAAATCTTTGTTTCATTACCTTTGTCTTGATGAGACTATTGACATAAATGAATTAGCTTCTTTAATTATTTACATCAATTATTGAATTGGGAATAATGTTTAGAAAGAATTAATCAGTTTACCATCATTGCCAACAAAAAGGAAGAGATATTTGCAATGCAGTTGTATGCATTAACTGAAAAAGAAATAAATCTTTCCAAAATTATATCACTAACAACTGACAGTCTCATAATATGATCAGATAAAAAAAAAAATGGTTTTGTCAATTTATTTACCAAATGCATTGGTCATGCTGTTCTGAGTTTTCACTGCATTATTTATCACTAAACATCACATGATCACAATTCTCTATGCTTACACAAACTGTTATAACAGAGGCAAAACTTTCCATACAGTAGCGCTACCCAGTGCCAGTCAGAGTAATCAATGGATGCAAGAAAGTTTGTACATAAAATTCCTATCTAGTGCCTATTCATCCAATATGCCCAGACTAGTTTCCAGCTTATGGCTTTTATCAGTGAAGAGCCTTGGATCTGAGAGCATTGCACCTAGATCTTAGCAGTCACTTTTTACCCTTTTAGTTAACTATAAAGCTATGAGTCCCAAATTAAAACACAATAATGTTTTCAATCCAAGGTCATTCGCATGTATAGTCATTTTGGTTCTTTAACTTTGGAAGAACTCCACTGCCTCATGTTCTGTCTTTGGGAAATCCCAAATTTTCATCATTTTGAGTAAGAAAAGATGGTAAGACACTATATCTACTTAAATTTCAGTGCAGGTTTCTGAAATATTGCCTGAAAGTTTGTGCATGCAAGTTTAATATTGTATTCATCTGCGTAAAAAAAAAAATCAATATTAACACTGTCAAAAAATAAAAATAATACCAACAACTTGCACTCAAAAATAATTAATATGTCATAATAAAACTAAGCAGGTATTTCAAAAGACCAGCCCAGTTATATTTTGATTAAATTTGTCGGCCCAAGCAATTATATTTTTCATGTGAAAGGGCTATTACGCAAGCGATTGTGAGAGGTCTATTACATCACATTTCATTTTGCAAATACAAACTGTGACATGCAATATGTTACAGTGTGATTATATATATCTTTTTAAATCTTTAATTTCTGTGTATCAATTTAATTCATTATTTTCCTAAGAATCTCATATAACATACATATATAACAAAATGTTTATGCAATTATTTATCTAACTTTTAAAATTGCATGTAGATTAAATGTTAATTTTAAAAATAATAAATTTTGTTTAGAATGAAAGTAAATATGATTACACAGTGCCATTTTCTATTCACTGGGAGGATCGCCCTTGTTTTACTAAGATTAACAAAACAGCTAAGTTAAGAAATTTAACAATATAAAGCTAAATATCTATGCAATTTAAAAAGTTAGTAAAAGTGTTCTGCCTTCTTAAATTGCATTGGGATATTATATTTTGCAGAACTGCCTTCTTTAAATAATTGTTTGTCAAAGCCTGCTGTTAAATTCTGCCATCGTTGTTGTACTTTTTAAACCACCAAATAACTACTGTTGAACTATCTTCTTTAATCTGCTGTTGTTAGTTAAGTGTGCTGCAAATCTGTTTGAAAAAAGCTTCTCTAAATAAATTTTCTCAAAATTAGAACGATCTTTTTAAAGGATTTTTATGCTGCAAACATCAAGTGCCTAGTACAAATGCTGGACAACTCAGCCTGGAAGAAAATTGGTAATATTTCTTCATTACAGATCTCTATAAATCTATTTTAAAAACTTATATTTAAATGAAGCTAGCTATAATCGTGCGGGGGGGGGGGGGGTTATATTTTAGACCAATTTCTGTTTTTGTAATTTGTATTTAATAGCTAGTTTTATTTTTTAAATAGCTATGAGCTCATTGTTATCTATATTTAATTACTTAATAAGTATTAATCTGTTATTAAGATTTGTGAATTATTATATTCTACGTAGTAGTGTTGAAAGTCAGAGGAATTTTTTTAAAAAATGTACTGCATTCCCGTCATCCACCATTAATGAGGCTTCGTTAATTTTTTGGAGATTTAGCATTATAGTTTTTGTTTAATTTCATAGACTTTTATTATAGTTTTTTTTCTTTTATTTCGTAGGCTTTTGAAAATAGCATTCATGATTTTTTTTGTTTTGTAATTTGTATTTGACCTATTTTTGATTGAATTCTTTATGCGGGGAGTGGGTTGTTGCATTTTAATTTTACATCGATTTCAGCGATTTTTGGATAGAAATTTATGTGGGAGAGGGGGTTGTTCAATTTATTTGCCTTAGGCACTTTAATTTTACACTGATTTCAGCGATTTTTGTGTTTTAATTTTATATCGATTTCAATGATTTTTGAATAGAAATTTATCGCTTGCAGGCTTCTTGGTGATGTGATGTATTATGGCTTCTCCTTAAACGAAGTCAAGAATATCTCAGCAATTATGCCCAGATAAACCTGTTAGCCACTTTCTTTTACATTCCCCACTCTAAATTTACCCATAATCTGCTCTATCCCATTTCCACAACATAATTTTTGTCAACTCTATAACCTTTATATCTAAATCCCCCTTATCTTTTCCCAAACCCAGCATAAAAACCAATAATTCACTTTCTGTATAATCACTCTTTTCATATTTATTTTTCCACAACTTCATTATATGTACCCTTTCTGTTTTCAAACATTTACATTCAATTAACAAATGCCTAATATTTTCAATTCCTTCTTTACATAATTTACAAAATAAATCACCCATATTTTTCCATTTACATGTATATTCTTTTGTAGCTAAAGATCCCATTCGAGCCTTAAACAATAAACTACTTTCCTTACTATTATCATATATTAACTCACACCTAATATTCTGTTTATTTCTATATATATTTAAACTCTTTTTACTCTCCATACTATTTCTCCATCTCTCTAACTCCCTAGTCTTTATTAATAAATTTATTCTTTTATCCCATTCCTTACTACTATAACACTCAATAATCCTCTTAACACAATCATCCCATCTTTTGTACAAATATACTAACCAACTAGTATCCTTTTTTTAAATTTTATTTTCAAAGTTAGTTGATTGGATGACAAATGCTAAACGTTAAAAAACAAAATAATGCAACAACATTTTTACAGTACTTACCTAACAAATGCATTGCATTATTTATTAATTAACAATTTTTATGTTTATTATTAACAAACTAATACGAAGATAGTGATACATAAATAAAGGTTGTGTTCTGATCTATTGTGTCTGCCACTTGATGGCGTTGATGCTAAGCAAAAACACATTGATATAATGTTCCTGGGCCAACCATTCTATACTTTTTGGGACAGTAATTAATCAGAGACTGGCTTTTTTGTATGTCAATCAAAAATTACGTTACTTTCGAACAGCAAATAATAGTACATTGGAAACTTTTTTGGACAGTAATTCCAATAAAATTTTACAATGAAAGCTGACTTTGATCTTTTTGGGACAGTAATTAATTTGAACAGTAATTAATGAGAGACGAGCTTCTTTTGTTTTTTTTTTAGTTTGCATGTCGGAAAAGTTACAGTACTTTTTTAATACAAAATTAAATTACATTTTACTCTTTTTTTGGGACAGTAATTAATCAGATACTGCACTTTGGGGGATAAAAATTACATTATATTGCACTCTTTTTGTGTGTGTATATATATAAAATTACATTAGTTTTTAAATAACAAATAATAGTAAATATAGCGGAGACTTATTTGGACAGTAATTAATCAGAGACGGGCTTCTTTGTTTTGTTTTTTTTCATATCGGAAAAGTTACGATAGTTTTTTAAGAAAAAATTAAATCAGATTTTATCCTTTTTTGGACAGTAATTAATCAAACACTGCATTTTGGGGTTGGGGGAACTAAATTCGATTGCAATTCACCCAATAAAGTTATTAATAATTATAACAAGCTATTATAATGAAATCCGACTCCGGTATCTGGCAATTGGCAATTTTGAGAGTTGGAAGCAGCCATCTTCCCTACCTCGGATGATTTCTCGCAATACGTTACTTTCATCATGATTTTCGAAATAGTGCTGCGCCCCACCCTAAAATCCAATTTGTGACGCTAACAGTCCTGATGGAACAGTGACGACACTGTTAAAAGTGTTAGAAGATACCAGTAGGTCAGTTCACATGAAACAAAAAAAGGTGGACCTGAAAAGTTAAATTATTTAGACAAGATGCAGTCAACACACCATCACACAATACTGTAGCAAAAATATACAACCCCGCATTACGATAAAGTGCGTAACACATGCAACTATGGCAGCCAATGAAGGCATTTATTATGTTTTTAGCATAGAAAAAAGCCACAGCAGCAGCCGAGTAAACTGACTCTTTCTGTGTTTTATCGTACAAAGAAAATTATCTATTTGGCTGCGGCCGCGAAAACGGCATATTTCTAGCAATTTAGCTAGAAATAACGCCGTAAAGCAACTGACATGATAGATCAGAACACAACCTAAATAAATTTCAGCAATGGAACTTTTAATAAATTATCAAATTCATGTGACAGACTGGACATCATATTTTCTATTGAAAGCAATAACCCATTGAAACATCACATGACCAATTATTGCCACTACTATGTAAAAAAAATTTGATATTGTTTGGAAGCAATAAAATGGATTTGACTATTTATGGAATCAGATAATACACAAACAAGTAAATATAGTTTTACTTCTCACTATTATGTAAAACAAAAAAAAAACACATTTATTTATAATTGTTAATTAGAGAAGATATAAATTAGTATTCACATAGTTTAATATTCACATAATATAAATTATTTTCAATTAAGCATAATAATTTAGCAATTGTAGTCAATATTAGGAATTTTAAATGTTTGTAATACTGAAGAATTTCAGGGTGACAATATTTTTCAACTTCCAGCTGCTTTTTTTGAAATTTATTACTAATCTACTTTACAATACTTGTTAGATAGAATACCTTTTTTTGTTCATGTAAAGTATAGTTAATTGATATTTAACTATCACCCAAAAAATGATTTTCTTACTTTGTCAAATGTGAATTATAATGTTTGCTATGAGATTTTAATCATGTAAATATCAAAATACAAAAATCAACAATCATGATCAATGGCTGACTATGTTATTCTTGTTCTCTATCTTTTTACTCTCAAAGTAATTTTTCATTATTACAATAACATATTTGATATATTCTTCATAAAGTACAAACTTGTGGATTTATCATTGTAAAACCTGGCATTTGTACTATATGGCCATTTTTCCTAGATAGCCTGCAAATGGGATTTTTCTGAAAAAGTTATCATTTTGTCTTTAAATTATCATGAATTTGATGTAATGTTGATGACAAATAACTTTTTTATTTAGAGAACTAAAAAAAAAAAAAAGTTATTAGAAATAAGATTTAATAGTCACTGGAAAGGAGGATCTATAAACAATGAAATCTGACATTACTCAACCAATCTTAGGATTATTAGTTATATTATAACCTCTTCATCAGTATTTTATTTTATAAATAACTCCACCTACCATATATAAGAACTTAATTGGAATTAATACACTATTGAAATAAGCTATTATTAGTGTATTAAAAACAATTAAATAATTTATTATTTGGGAGTTCATAAATAATTTGATTACTGGAAATTATAGGGGTTGCCCTATTAAAAATATGCATGTAAAATATGTTGAAGCTGATAACTTATTGGATGCAAAAAATTTTAAAGCCTTTTTTTATGCTTTAATTTTATTAATATCATTATAGCTGCCTATAGGTTTATTTCTGGTCAAGTTTAATCGGTACTAATTACTTAGCCGGGCTTGGCCGCCTGTTGACGTTGTTTCCAGTCCACAACAGCTACAAATGGCGTTTATGCAGCCTACACTTACGGCTAAGAAAACAGTTGTGTTTATCTTAACCATTGCAGGCTACTTGATGGCATTGCACAGAAATATTACAGTCTGTTTTGTGCTTCGCGACACTTTATGCGAATTCGCACAATTCACTGGTCGTTACTGTATTGTCTGACGGTGTTTGTATTTCAAGTAACCACAAGTTTTGATATTTCCATAGCAGAGTAATTTCATTTCTACTTAAATCATGCAGTCTGACTCACCAAGAATTGTCACACCATCCCCACCCTTCCCTACACAACTTGGAATGTGCAAAACATTGGAAAAGGGTAGGGCGGAACACGATTTAGCCAAGCTCACGCGAAAACTCACGCTTTCGCAAGAAATTATATGAGACACATAAAATGGTGCACAATTTGTGCTATTTACCGATGTCAGTCAGGCTCCTGGAACCGAAGGTATTCAATTCCTAAAAATAAAATATTAAAGACATAGTAGAAAAAAATAAAAGGATCAAAAAATGTCATTAATAGTAAAAGTTCTTTTTAAAAAGGGCAAAATAAATAATGACGTAATACAAATCACCATATAGCCAAAAAAAAGTCGCCATACTTTAAACATGAAAAAAAAAAAAAACGAAATGTGTAAAAGTCTGAAGTTTTGAAGTTATTGTAATTTTTTTTTGGGGTGGTGTGTTGAAAGGATCAAAAAATGTAATTAATAGGAAAAGTTTTTAAAAATGGCAAAATAGACATTGCGTAATACAAATAAAGCTCAAAAAAAATCACCGTAAAGTTGCCGTCTTTAAAAAAAAAAAAAAAAAGACAACGAAAGTTGAAAAAGTCAAAAGTTTTGATCTTATTTTAATTTTTTTGGGAGGAGTGGGTTGAAAAATATTTTGTCTTCACTGAGACAAAAGTTATTTTTGATTTGTTTTTATTTTTAAAAAAGGGCAATAAAAATTGGTTTTAAAAATAAAAGTTTTAGTATATCAGCGATATACAAATAAAGCCAAAAAACCCCGCTAAATAGGCAAAAAAAAAAGTGGCCGTATTTTTTTTTTTTTTAAAAAAAAAAAAAAGAAAACGAAAGTTGAAAAAGTCAAAAGTTTTGATTTTATTTTAATTTTTGGGGAATGGATTGAGAAATACTTTGTAAAAGTTAGAGACAAAAGTTATTTTTTGTTTGTTTTTATTTTTTAAAAAAGGTAATAAAAATTGATTTAAAAAATAAAAGTTAAAGTCAAAAAAAAAAATCGCCGCATAGCAAAAAAAAAAAACCCCCTAAGAACGAAATATTAAAGACGGAGTAGAAAAAAAGGAATCAAAAAAAGTCGCTGTATTTTAAAAATCGCAGCCTGGTAATGTTCCATTGTATTGTTTTTGACTGAAAACAACACCATCAAGCAACCAAGCATGGCTAAGTAATTAGTATCTTAATCCATTTCAGAAACTGCAGTATTTTTTCTTTTCTGAATTTCTTCATATTGCTGAGAATATCATCATGATTAATAAAAATATTAATTTTTGTAATTTTTTTTCTATGGCTGATTTGAAATCTTTTCTTTAATAGCATTAAGAGTTGACAATAGATTAAAATTTGAGAATAGGCATTTGTAGCTTAGCTAGCATAAGTCAATTCCCACTACTTCAATTTATACAATAAAAATTCTAGCTGAAAATGTTTTTCATTAACTTTAATATATTCACTTAAAATAAAACTATTATGCTTAATAATTTATGTTTGAACTATTCTTTTTTTCTTTCTTTTAAACATAAATCCTTGCATATCACATTTTCTAAAATGGTTTTAATTGCAGAATCCTATGCTCTAATTTATTTGGTTGATAGATTAAATGGAATTAAAGTTAAAACTCTTTTTTAAAATTCAAAATAACAAATATATTATTAATTCTGAATATATATATATATATATTTCAAATTACTATACTTTTATGTATTTTGTCAATAATATATTATAAGTGCATATGTGTAATTACACATTACATATAGAATAAAGAAAACATATCTAAATGTGCAGATGCTTAATATGAATTTTTTCAGAAACTAAAGTTTAATCTAGTTTCTGAAAAGAGCCAATCCCTGACTGAATTATCAAATTGTGTATTGCAACATTTAGTTAGTATCGACCCCCTTTTAAACATGCATTTCCTTTAATTATATACAAATGTTCAAGAAAGAGAATCATACATACTTGTGTGATTCTATGTAAAATAAAATGGAATTAGTGAAATGAATTAAAATAAATTAAATATCTTACCTTTGAAATAAATGGTATATGTATTCTTGTATATGGTTTAATAAGTTTTATCAACACCTGAGTTCTAATATTTCTAAGTAAATCTAAAAATACATATCAAAATTAAGTTTTAAAATAATATTTATAAAGATAATAAATATAATTAAATATATGAAATAAATTTAAATTGATTGTTTATTCATATTTCTATAAGACTCAATCATTTGTTAAGGATTCTAAAAACTTTGCAGAATTAATCAAGAACATGAAAATTGAAAGAACTAATATATTGGTAAGTTTTGATTTATTGTAAGAAAAAGATTAGCTTATAAAACAGACTACCTCTTCCTATTGACAGTCTAGTGGCATTATTAATATTCTGCATAATAACAACATTCCTTCATATAGCACAGAATTCTTGTACAATATCAAAGAATGGCTATGGGTTCACCATTGTCACTGCTTATTAGCAATATTTACATGGAAGAACTTGAAACCATAATCATAAAAACTCATATCCACCAAAAGTTTGACTTTGCTATGTTGATGATACATTTGTAGTTTGGCCACATGATGAAGCACTACTACAAACTTTCTGGAAACACATCAATAACATATCCCTTCAATCAGAACAAGAACAAAAATTGGTATTCATAGATATTCTTGTGACAAGACTCTCTCATGACAAAATCAAAATTACAGTTTACAGAAAATCCCATATATAGGAAAATACTTAGCATATCCATACAATCACATCAGAAACACAATACATGAAGTTATACTATTATGGAGTAGAGCAAAGGAAGTTTGTTCAGAAATCAGTGACTTTGATAAAGAAAATATCTATACAGAACCATCTCTTGTAAAGAATGGTTATCCATCAGTTATCATTAAGTAAACTTTAAATAGACAATAACAAAAAGAATCATCAAAGAAAAAATAATTATTGGTACTGCATCATATCCATACATATCAGAAATAGCAGATAAATTAAAGAAAATATGCAATCAATGTAACATTAGAACAACTTTCCAGAGTCATAGCACACTATGAGGAATTCTAACATCTACAAAGCCTAAACGTGAAATGCTGAAAAGCAAAATTTGCATCTTTGAAATATCATGCGAAAGTGGAAGGATCTATATTGGTAAAACAAGTCCCCCTACTGAAAAGTAATTGCAAGAGCACAAACTGACAAAACAGATAGTTTAAAGTAGCAAATCACGTATATAGTAATGAACATATATATGTTAAATTGAAAAAATATAAAAACATTGAATAGAAAAGAAAAGATACCAAGAAGAAAATTTTAAGAAACTGCTCACATAACAATGGCAAATAATCTCATTAAATCAACCTAGAGTAACTATACATTATGTCCGGAAAACACAAATTAACTTTACTCTCAAGTAAAAAAAAAGAAATCAGGAGGAGCCTCATAGTTAAGTATATGAAATTTCTATTGCCTGCCTGCCTTAGCAAGATGGCTCAGTTAGTTAGAGTGCTACCTTAAAATTCAAAATTAAAGAATCTAAAAGTCCAGGTTCGATTCTCATGCTAGTACCCGCTGGTCAAGCCAGCAACACCTGAAGAAGAAAGAATAATATCCCTGAAAATGTTGTGTGCATACTAACCTGAAAATATATATAATAAAAATAAAATAGAAAATAGACATTTAAACAAATACATTAAACAACTGCACAAATATTCATTAACTATCCAAACGCAAAATGATATTTGTAAGCAGTTATAAAATTATGCTGGAAAAAAACAAAACATTCAAAATACAAAAACCAGAACAGCTGCTAGAGAAGGAATAACATTAAAAGTTAACATCATGGTTATTTCAAAATGTAAAAGATAAACAACCTTGAAATTGGTATTTATATGAAAGAAACTATCCATTATATTGGAGTACTAATTAGTTAGTTAGCTCAGCCGATGTTGTAAACTATGTATTGGATTAATTATTTTAGCATTATATTGAAATTAGTAAGTACAGACATTTAAATTAGCTAGATAATTAAAGCTTTTTGAGTAACTAATATATACATAATTTTTAATAATTTAACTGTTGTAATTAATGAAAATATTTTAATATTAATATCTGATTGGGTTATTTTTTCTAAATAAAATTATAAATGGAAATTACCATGTATATTTTCACACACAAACGTCATATGAGACATGACATTAAAATTACAGTCTCAGTGTTTTCAAAATAATTTGGCAATTCAAAACTATAGAAAAAATAAAATATGTATTGGCTATTCTGCATGTATTGCAGAGCATAGATAAAACTCAAAGAATATTTTCAAATAACAATAGCTAGCAGTATAGCATATGTTTTCCTGTCTTTATATTTATGCTATTCAGAAAAGTCTTCTGCAATTTTGGTAATACTTATTAATACATTCTCGAACTAATAACAGACACACTGTCTGTCGGTTTTTCTAGATTATCAATATGACTAAATTGTCTGGATATATAACTTTTTTCAGAATAAATATTGCATTAGATATAATCACATAAAAACAGACAAAGGATTCAAACTAAATACTATTTTAATATTTGTCCAATTTCGAAAGAGAATCTATGATTAAATAGATTATATGTTGATATAATCTATATCAAATTAATCTATATCAAATTACAACAATTTATTTATACATTTATTTTCTCTCCTATACATGATATATATTAACATACTCAAAAATACAGACTCAATGTGAGAATGAGCAAAAGTAATTAAATTATTATTTTTTTCTTAGATAAAAATTATTGACTTTTCTTTAGTGTTTCCATGATCTTTTATTTTTTTTAAACAAATTTTATATAACAAAAAATTAGAGTAAATTTTTGCAAATATTACTGAAGGTTTAAATAAAGCAAATTAAAATTAATCATTTTACTAGATATTATTTTCAGTTTTAAATTATTAAATACACATTGTTCCATTTTTTTAAAAAATCAAGATAAAACGTATGGTTATTCTAAAAATATAACTAGGAAATAATTGCATAATTATTCACATATTAAAAAATCTGCTTTTAAAATAACTTTTTATCTATTTTCTTCAAAAACTTGAAATATATTTCTTATTTTTAAAAATATATGATTTATGAAAAAATTCAAACGATTTTTGCTAAAGAATGATACTAGGAAATCTATAATTAATGAAATGCAAAATAAAAAATCATGGTCAAATATTAATCTAACAGTAAATTTCTATTTTTAGAAATAATAATAAAAAAAAAAAATTATATGTAGCAAAATAAAAAAAACAGCTTTTAGAAAAACATACTATATGATACTTAAGAGATGTCAAAAAGCTGTTTTCTAATTATCTAGAACATCACTAATTGAAAGTGCTAAATGGTTTAACGTTTCAAGATCAATAATGTCAAGAGTTGATGACTGTATTCATTAAAAATATGAGAATAAAACTCCTTAGAAATAACTATTGGCAGAAATCAATGGTTACTTAAAACAACTGACAGACATTATGAAAGATTACTGCGTAAAATACAGTGGAGTAAAATTAGTGTGAAGATATGCATATATCCAATACTTCAGTTCAACAAAAATAATCCATCTAGAATTTTAACCACATAGAACAATTATGGCTTAGTCACAATTTCAAAACCACTGACTTCTAATATGAATATTACAATTCTAAAGCAATAATGATGTGAATATAAAAACTGATAATTGAGGATTGTAATCATTATTCAATACTTTTTCCAAACACTATAGAGTTGTGTCTCACAATTCCCTCCAAAAAAAAAAATCTATTAATCACATTGCCTTTTTCTAATTTTAAAACATAGTAATAGAATTAATGTAATTTAAAAAGGCATAGAAAAAGATAAAATAAAATATGCTACAACTATCATCTTCCAAAATATAGTTACATAATCAAATATTCGCTTGAGAAGAATGATGATAATTTTATCACAACTTTAATGGCCTTCTTAATTAACAAGTTTAAATATTATTACGCATATGTAGGCTACTTGTGTACACAGAAAAAAATCAATATCCACAAATATCTATGAATTTGAGATTTTTCTCCATAAGGAATACTTAAATATTTTTTTAGATGCTGTTCAAATGTTGCATAATTCTATTTCAAACAGAATGCAAGTAGTTTTTGATTTAAATTTGGCTTTTAAATACATATTAAAATCATTATCAGAAAATTTATGTAAAGATTTAGATTCCTTAAACTATCAAATATTTACTCCTTATATGGTACACACACATTTAAAAATACAGATGCACTACATACAAATATACAACATTAAAAACACCATCAACAAATTTGTGTACATAGTTTCTTATGTTAAAAGATATTTATTATTTATATAATTAAAAAAAAAAAATTACACAATAAATATATTGTTTCCAGATAACAATGCCATCTCTCTTAGATAATAATTTTCCATTCATACAATCCATATTTTTGATTGACAGAATACTAAAAATTAATATTTAGTTATATTTCATAAATATCTATAGAAAATTGACATATTTACACAATAAATATATTGTTTCCAGATAACAATGCCATCTTTCTTAGATAATAATTTTCCATTCATACAATCCATATTTTTGATTGACAGAATACTAAAAATTAATATTTAGTTATATTTCATAAATATCTATAGAAAATTTTGATATATATATATTTATTAGATAATTAATAAATGATCTTAAAATTCAAAAAAGCAAAAATCATATGACTAGTTAATGAACAAATCACTTGCAAACATAAAAACTTATCTTTACTGCATAATAATGGTTTTTCCATCCATTATTAGACTGGGCATTTTTCTTATATTTGCCATTTGGTTGGGCAGATGCCAATTCATCTTTGAAAACAACATGCGTACATTGAAGTAATAAAAAAATTTAAAAGCCGATATAAGATCATGGGCAATACTCAATTTATTTGAAGAAACACGGAATAAGGTTTGTTCTGTTAATGAATTATAACTCTTGCCGGAGTACAATTATCAGTCAAGTGCTGATCAAGTAAAAGTTTTTCGTTTAAACCATTAACTATACGAATGTAACAAAGTTTTCTTGTATAATAAATATTATGTTTTGTTGATATTAAAAAAATATATATATACTAAAGTTAATGAAGTAATTGTTTAAATTAAACCTCTAAACATCACATGATCACTATCTCATACTAGCACATAATTGTTATTAAACAATTCAAAACAAAGCAAAACTCTCCATATAGTAGTGCCATCTTGTGCATAAAATCCCTATCTAGTGCCTACTCATCCAATATCCCCAGACTAGTTTCTGGCTTGTGGCCTTCATCAGTGAGGAACCTTGGATCTGATAGCACTGCACCTAGATCTTAGGATCTAATGCAATCCTCCAGCACCCACTTTTTAACTCTATTTAACTACAAAACTATTGAGAATGAAATTGAAAACACAATTAATATTTTCAATCCAAGCTCAATAGCTTATATAGTCATATGGGTCTGAACTCAATTCAGCACCCATACATTTTGGTGTCTTTGGCTCTTTAACAACCATAGCCACCACTATCCTATTAGGCAGGATTGGTGTTAAACCTCTAAACATCACATAAACACTATCTCATATTAGCACATAATTGTTATTAAACAATTCAAAACAAAGCAAAACTCTCCATATAGTAGTGCCATCTTGTGCTAACAAGAGCAATCAATGGATGCCAGAAGGCTTGTGCATAAAATCCCTATCTAGTGCTTATTCATCCAATATCCTCAGACTAGTTTCTGGCTTGTGGCCTTCATCAGTGAGAAGCCTACGATCTAGGTGCAATGCTATCAGATCCAAGGCTCCTCATTGATGAAGGCCACAAGCCAGAAACTAGTCTGGGGATATTGGATGGGTAGGCACTAGATGGGGATTTTATGCACAAGCCTTCTGGCATCCATCGATTGCTCTTGTTAGCACAAGATGGCACTACTATATGGAGTGTTTTGCTTTGTTTAATAACAATTATGTACTAGTATGAGATAGTGATCATGTGATGTTTAGAGGTTTAACACCAATCCTGCCTAATAAGATAGTGGTGGCTATGGTTGTTAAAGAGCCAAAGACACCAAAATGTATGGGTGCTGAATTGAGTTCAGACCCATATGACTATATAAGCTATTGAGCTTGGATTGAAAATATTAATTGTGTTTTCAATTTCATTCTCATAGTTTTGTAGTTAAATAGAGTTAAAAGGTGGGTGCTGGAGGGTTGCATTAGATCCTAAGATCTAGGTGCAGTGCTCTCAGATCCAAGGCTCCTCACTGATGAAGGCCACAAGCCAGAAACTAGTCTGGGGATATTGGATGAGTAGGCACTAGATAGGGATTTTATGCACAAGCCTTCTGGCATCCATTGATTGCTCTTGTTAGCACAAGATGGCACTACTATATGGAGAGTTTTGCTTTGTTTTGAATTGTTTAATATTTGTTTAAATATTGAGATGCTAGATGAATTATATTAAGGAGATAACCAGCTATGGCAAATTATCATCAAAAATAATTAAGTGTTTTTCTTGGTTGCGGAACTGTAATACCTAGTTATATTCATCTACTTTTAGCAAAGAACTTAACATATAGAAACTTCAAAAAATTAATAACAGCAAAAATAACTAAATGAGTTATTAAATATAATTATCAGTCAATAATTATAGGAAGTAAAATGAGACTACGCTATCATATCCTATCACAGATAATGCTAATCGATTATGATTATGCCAATGTTTCCCAACATGTGCTTCGCGACCCATTAATGTGTCATGAGAGTTCATCAGGTGTGTTAGCAAGGCATCAAAAATTATACTAAAATATAAATACAAACTTACTAAAATTAAAAATACATAAAATCTAAAAAATACTGGCAAGCTACAATAATTCTGAAAAATGCATGCTCAACTACCTTGACACCTCGGTATGAGTTTAGCACGCAATTCTTATTAAATTATGTTAGGTTAACCAATGAGAATATGTTCATTTCATGCCCAATTCATAGAGCACTCTTAACAATACAGTCATTGCAACATAGTAGTTAGTAGTAAACAATTTGTCATTGGCAATCACAGAGTTATAAAATATATTTTACTGATTAACTATTCCTTTTCTGGTACTATAATAATAGTTCTACCATTATTCCAAGCTATTTATTATAGATGCATAAAGTTATCAAAGACATGCAATCTGGCTCTTTATTTATAAAATTGTGAAATTCAATAAGATAAACAGTTATTATTTACAATTTTTTTTAAAAAAAAAATATTTATTTTAAAATTTAACCAGGCATTAAAGTGGATAATTTTTTAAATAGAAAAGGATCAAAAATTAAGATAAAGGAACTGATAATAATACTGAACTGGCACCTTCTGCTAAAAAAAAGATCAAATCATATAGTGAAGATATGATGAAAAATATATAGCATTGGAATTTTCATGGGTAGATTATAAAGACTCAGTAGGTTAGAGCATTGCCTCAAAATTTGATACCGAAATTCTAAAGGTGTTCTACACCAATTTGCATTGCTTCTTTGGTTCCTAATAAATTACAATGTCATTTAGTTCTAAAACATCCAAACCTAATTCTCCTAATTATTTCAGAAGATTGTTAAATTCAAAAGATAAACAAGCAGTCATTTACAAAATATCTCAAAACATCTGACAAAGCACAAGAATGTAGTTTCTTAGTTGCTGAGCTAATAGCATAGAGAAAAAAACTGCATACTATTGCAGAAAATCTAATCTTAGCTTGTCATTTCAGTCAAAACTTTATCAGGGGATGAGGCAGAATAGGAAATTCTGAAAATTCTTCTTTCTAATAGGACTATTAGTAGGCGAATTCAAAACATGTCAAAAAATATTGAAATTCAATAATATATTTGCACTTCAAATCAATGAGTTGACAAATATAAATGGGAAAGTAATTCATCAGAATTATTATTGATAATATGATCAATCAATTTTTTTTTGTAAAGAATTACCTGAAACAACAACAGGCACTACTGTATGGAGGAAAATATATTTTTAAAGTAACAAATAATTACATAAAAAGTTATAATTTAAGTTGGAAATCTTGCATAGAAATTTGTACTGATGGAGCAAAATCTTTGACAGATTTAATAAAAGGATTTATTGCAAAAGCTAAAGAATGCAATCCATATATTATTTAAAATCACTATATTTTACATCGAGAGTTTAATTTCTAAACATATTGTTAATGACTTGCAAATTGTTCAGCAGCAAGTCATTAAAATGGTCAATTTTATCAAAAATAAATCTCAAAAAATTTGCATATTTTCTAAATTATGTAAAACTATGGAAGGTCATTTAGTATTATTATTGCACACTAAAGTGTAATGGTTATCAAAAGGCAAGGTATTAGCATGATTTTATGAATTGCATAGAGAACTGCTTGTTTATTTTGCAACTAAGTAAAATGAGTACAGTGATTATTTGTGTAACAAAGTATGGTGTTCAAAGTTCAAGTTATGGCAAATTTGTTTGATCACCTGAATGAACTAAATTTAAGCTTACAAGGAAAATAAGAAAAAATATTTAGTATCAACTGCCAAATTAAATCCTTCTATGATAAATTAGTTATGAGGAAAAGGAGAATAAAAGACCGAAACCTAGATAAGCTTCCACTAATGTCAAAAACTAAACATGATAATAAGACTTTAAAGTTAAAACCTGAAACACAACATAAGAAGAAAAAATTCAGCATTATTTTTCCCCTTTTGAATGTTCACGAATATGACTGGATTAGAAATTCTTTCTTTATTAACAAAAATCCTGACCACTTTTGGATTATATTGGAAAAAGAATACATAGAAATAAAAAATGATAGAAATTTAAGAATAGATTTTGATGAAATGCATGGACCAGCATTTTGGATAAAAATTTCATCTGAATTTCCAAATATATCAACTAAGTTCTTAAAATTTTTTATTGCCTTTCTCTATTATATTTATGCATTCTGGCATATTCCTTAATGATCTAAATTAAAAGCAAAAACTTTAAAAAACTACTTTTCATGGAACAAAAACTCTGAGTTTATTTATAAAGGAATAAAGAAATTATGCGAAGAACAACAAGCCCAAATATCACATTAGATTAAAACTTTTTTATGATTTTTTTTAAAATAAATATAAATATTATATGATAAAATTTATTTCTTCATAATAAATATAAAATATGTGTAAAATTAATTATATTTTGTCTTAAAATTTCTGGTGTGTCACAAAAATCTAATTAATTTTGAAGTGATTCACTGGTAGAGAAAAAGTGGGGATCACTGAATTTTGCAATTAATATATAACAGATATTACATCTCATAATATTATAAATGACAGCAGTTAAATACCCATTATTAGCTTATTATTTAATTAAGATATAAAATGTTATGTAATATTCAAATTCTTAATTGTGATTTATATCAACACAAATTAAAAAAATTCAGTTTCAGGGAATTTTCTTCATCAGCTATGTCAAATCCCAACATTTAACATGTTAAGAGGACACTTAAATACTTTTATTCCTAATATTGTAAGGTAATAATAAATAGATCATTACAAATGGAATATAATAAGCAATTATTGTTTATGGTGAATATAAATCCATGTTATATTGAATGTAATTTAAAGTTTATAAAATTGACAGTGCTTTATTAAATTCCAGAACTTTAGATCATGATAATATGCCATCAAAAATGCCAAAAAAAAAAAAAAAAAAATATTCAATATCTTTTTCTGTCAAAAAATACAATTTATACTAATTTCAAAATCTCTATATTTAAATTTATAAAAGTAAATCCTTTCAAATTAAGATTTTCAATGATTATAAATAATCAACAGCAATATCATAATATTTGTCATAGTTTATACATCAATATTGTAGCCATTTCAATACGATTACTAAAAAAAAAAAATTACAAAATAGGCTAACATGAGAATTCGTGCAGTAATAGAATATTTTTACATTTCAAGATATAAATAGTTTAACTTTACATAAATATTCTGTTATTTTAAACACACACTTTAACTACAATAAAAATAAGATAAAAATCCCTATTTATATGAATGAATTTTATTAAACATTATACAACACTAGCAATGTTTAACATATAAGCAATTCAATCTACTATAAGCTTGAGCAATCATCATCTGATATTTATTGATTACTGCTCTAACTGTAGATATTGAAAGCAACCAATCATTCATGCGATCCATTTTTTTATTTGGTATTCATAATAAAATTACATTTAAAATTATAAAAAACAATAAACTTTTATATTTAATAATGATAAAGATTTGCAAATTCAAATAGTTTAATTAAGTACTTAGCATAGTAGACTATAATGCTTAGATCTTTAATAATAATTGAATCAAACTGATATCTTTTTATATTTTGTATAAGTAAATAAATAATAGTGAATTGAAAATAAGATATGACAAAATTTAAAAACATACATCAGTGCTGGTGTACCAATCATCAGATACTCATAAGCAAATATTCTCTCCTCAGTAAGCTTGACAATCTTCTAAAGTAAATATAAATTAATAACATTCAACTGAGAATAAAAAACTTCTGTTTTATGTTCAACTAACAAATTTGATACTCAAACAATACTTAACCAGACATTAAAGAAAAAATAATAGTAATAGATTCCAATACTGATTTTATTAAAATTCTTTTGCCTGCCCAATGTTAAACAATAAAGAAATGCATTATTTATCAATAAAAGTTGGCCATTTTGTTTAAAATAAAAATCATTGTCTTTAAACTGAGATTTACAATTCAAAAGTTCTCTATTGAAAATTTTCTCTTCATCATAAGCTTTTTAATCAATGATAAAAAGAGCATTTAAAACCTTCATTTTATGGAAACTGCTAAGTTCAATCTAATATGATAGCAGAGCAAAAAATATTTTTAACCTGAAATAAGTTTGTTGCCACTAATTCATTGGAAGGATTCCATTGTTGTTTGTGTTAACATTATCTCATTTCCAAGATTAAAATAAATTAACAAAGTGAATGAGACAATTTAACAATAGAGAAAAAGCAAATAATTAAATAAGTTTGCATGTGCTCAGATAAATAATATGATAATGATAAAGCATTTGACTGTAATCAACATTTGAATAAAATTTAATTTAAATAGGTATTCAAATCCCACTACTTTTTTAAAAAAAAAAAAACGACAACCAAATATGAAATGTAAATTTATGATGAAGATATTTTGTTATTTTGAAGGACTCATAACATTGACTTTAAGCCAAAATATTTGTTTTATAGATACTAAAGGTGATACTATATTTATAAATTTAAAATACAACAAATACAAATTCTGCCATTATTATTTTTTGGCTCAATTTCAAAGCAATTTAAATAATAAAAAAAAAAAGATTTTATTATTATTATAAAAATGTTTATTTTTCTTTCCTTTTCTATGCATGATTTTTAATACTTTTCAAATTAAGCATTTGTTCAATAAAATGTACATAAATAAATCACAATTTACTCGCATTTAAAATCTTATTTCTGTTATAATAAAAGTTATTAATAATTTTAACAAAATATTTAACTATAGGATATGAAACTATGCACGGCCACACATATTATGCTTACATTTAAAATATATTTATATAAACTGAAAAAAAAAAATCTTACCTTCTATGTGTTCTCTAATAAAAGGATCATCCATAATATTTTTTCTGTTTGTTTTCAAAATTTTTTCAAATTCGTTAATATCATTATTTTGATATGCACTGCAATAAAATATATTTTAAAATATCAATTTTTATTTGAGTATAATTATTTTTTTGTTTATAAAATCAATAAAACACATATTAAAAACAAAACAGCAACCCGCAATTGTGGCTAACCTTACTAGATTTGTCATAGCAAGAATTTCTGGGTCATTTTTATATGGTTTAGCTTCTTGAGAGTCAAAAGGATTGATACCAGATTTCATGAGCATATTCGCTAAGACTAAATATTTTAGGCATGTTGTCCTTCTATAAAATTCAAAGAAAAATATATATATAAAGTCCATCAAACACATTTATTTATCTGTATATTTAATCATATATTTACATAAGCATTTGTCAGTATAGTCAAACACACACACACATATATATTTATAAACACTTGAAACAGTAACAAAAAGTTATATATTTTATAATTTGAAAAATTTTGGAAAAATTCTAAAATAAATCATACTTATAATGTTTTAAAAAAAAAAGATAATAAGATATATAACCTTATATACATTTATTAATGTTGCAGATAAAATTTGCAATAAATATATATTTTTTAAATATTGGTAATGTACAATATTAACAAACCAAGTGTTTTCTGCAATGATTGTTTTATTTCCTCTGCCTATTGTTTTGATTAGGTAGCATTCTTCTTCAGAAATAAAATCAACAATATATTATATTAGTTACTTTTGCATACAATAATACTTCGCAATAGTGGCAGAATGAGGATTGGATTTCAACCATAAAATGTTAAGAGAATCAAGCCTTTTTTTTTTCCTCATGAATATATAAAGTGATGAAACCATGCATTATTACAGAAGGTAGATCAAAAATTACATTAGTGTAAAATTATTATATTAGTAAAGTTACAATTCATTAATTATTTTATTAAGACAATAATTAAACATTTATAAATAAAATTTATAAAGAAATTAAAAAACAATATTGTAGCAAAGGAACTACAGACAGGAGTCCATCCCAATTTTTTTTGTAACCTGAATCATATGGAAAAAATATGTAAATCTTTATTGCTGTAATGTTTTTGTATACATAATTATATTTATTGATTGTTAGTCATATTTCCATGCTGAAAATATTTTTATGAGAGCCTATATTATGTGTTTTTATTTAAACATCATATCTCTAATATAATTTAAAATAATAGACACTCTGCAATTAACAATTTCATAACTAATAAAAGTTATAGAATATTTTTGTTTCCTTTTTTTTTCATACTGCTAAAGTAAATTATTCAATTTTGAATAATATCTTATAGAATATTTTTTAAGTGTTAATAAAAATAGTATATAGTCTACCCACTTAATGAAACTACATAATACTTACTACAAAACAAAAAAAAACCTAATCGATTAAAAACAAAAACCCACACTTATTTATTAAATTTACGACCATATAAATATATTAAATAAAACGAAGAAAATAATATCAATTATTAATAAAAAATATACCGATGATAAATAAAATGTACGTAGAAATAAAAAATCGAAAGGAGTGACTGCATTTACTTTTGAATTTATTATTGCAAGAATGTATAAAATAAAAAAAATAATATAATGTGTAATAAAAAAAAAAAATTAAATAAAAGAAATCAAAAGGTAGTTTATGTACAAAATGTGTATGAAATAAAAATAGACAATATGTAATATACCCTTACAGCCATATACTCAAAAAAAAGGCATATATTTGTCACGGATTTGCATTTCTGAACATATTTTATTTATTATCAATGTATTTTTTTTTATTAAATAAATGATATTTTTTGGTAAATAAATTTCTTTTATTGGCAAAATATATTAATTTCGTGATTTTATTGAATAATTTTTCTTTCACTGAATGGTAAATACTATGTAATCAATAAAGTTGCTACATTGTACATTATATTAGGATTTTTTTGTTTACATATACTCAATAATAAATTATAAATACTATAAAAATATTGTTAATAGTTTTTGCGGTTGCAGCATTTATTAAATCATAAAAATACAACTTAATATAAAAATTATTTCTTTAAATTTATGCCATAATTTACTACATATATATAATAGATAATATAATTTTTAAAAAAATTGCCTAAGACAGGAGGAGCAAATACTTCAAACAGAGTAACATTCTAAAAAAAAAAGTATTTGGCATAAATTTCAGACATATATTAAGTGCAAATGGATAAAAAGCACAATACTTAAAATAAACTCAGCACCATTATTATCCATAAGCAGGCAGTCATTAATATGAGTTACTACCATATATATATATAATGATATTCTTATTCGAGGTCTGTATTTCTTCAAAGTTATATATGTAATTTTGTAATTGAATATTAATATCAATTGCAAGATTACATATATATTGTAACGAGCACAGACGTTCGTTACATTGTTGTTGTTTTTTTTTATTTATTAAACATGAAAGTAAATTAAAAAGTTCGCATTTAAAAATTTTCTTTAAGAATTAAAAATTGAAATTAAATATCATCTTAAACTCTTATATATTAAATCGCACAGATAATGAAAAATTATTAAAATAAAAATTTATTAAAGAAAAAGTATTTTAAAACTAAATTTTAAAAAGATTTGGAGATAAAATTATATCTTTAAATTTATCTTTAAATATATTTTTGATTTGGAAAACAGGTTAATTAATCAGAAATGGAAATGATTGTTAATTAGTTAAATGTAAACCAGCCTTGGGCATTTAAAATGTAAAAACATCAGTCAGATAGGAAAACAATAGAAACTTTCAGCAAATGAAATAAATCCATTGGGAAATCGGACCTCAACGAAAAGGATCATCTCATCGATGACGTAATGTTAAGTCAATCCTTCGAATACGTATAAAAGGAAAATTTGGAAATTATTAATTAGTGACTAGTTATTGATGATTATTACGATGTAACAGCTAGGTGTTAGTGCTGAGGGGATTGAAAAAGACGCACAGCTTCAATCCCTTCAGTTCTGCTAAGAAAGGAAGAAAAATGAACCATCGTTTCTACATTGAGGACCAACTACACTAAAAAAATCTCCGGATGGATAAATAAATCGGCCAACAGGATACCAATCTTCGGACGACGTGGGAATTCACGTTCAAACGGCAAGGAATATATGAAGATGAACTATTTAAATAACCGTAAGAACTTTAAAATTTATGAACAGTAAATTAAAAACTTTTCCAGATTTAAATGATTGCAATATTATTCTATCTGACCAACATTATTTATTAATTAGTTATAATTTTATTTAATGTATTTATTTTGTAAAATCATTTCCATTTATTTATTTTTTGTTCTTTAAGTTTTATTATGATTTTTGTTTTCCGTTAAATTAATTATAAAAATGTTAAACTTAAGTCGGGCGTGAATGGCTGTATAGATTTGTAAAGTTATATTAGGGGAGGGTAATCTTAGGTTATTTATGTCGTTGTTAGATTGGGTCAATGGATTGGATATATTGATGTAGTTAGTAGATGTGATCGGAGATTCGCTACTGGCAGAATCGTTTATATATACGCCGCACTCACCCGTTTGCCTATGGAAGGAATTATAAGACGGAGAATGCAGTTCCTTTCTATGGAGTTTTTTTTTATTGTTCTTCTCGTTAGATAGATGTAATATTCCTATCTGATTGAGAGTCAATGTCTTTTCTTAATTCTTTTGGTGCTGCCGTATTTCGTATTACATTGAATACATCGATGTATCAGATGGATTGATGCCAGTTTGACTGCGAATTTTAGCCTAAGGTTAAATAGGGATAGAATATTTTAATTTCAATGCAAATCTATATAGTATTCATACTCGATTCTAAATAAAAATGCATTAAATTTAAGTTGTTTATAGACGCTTGCATGGATTGTTTATCGGTTAACTATGTTTTGCGTTTTCATATTTGATCAAAATATATAGACATTCGATAAATAATGATACCTTACGGTGAGTATCTAAAATGTATTTATTCGGATGTCTTTTAAGTTATTGGTGACAATGCAAGTATCTTATGGTGAATACTATTGGGTTACATATAAATTTCCCTCCGCAATTGTCAGTAATCAATAATTTTATATTTTGATCGCTTATGTTTACTTTGGAATGTTTTTAACCATGTAATCTATGTAACCGATCTATAGCAACTTATTATAACAAGCTTTTATAATCCCATCTGTGCGAACTTAATTAAAATGTAAAATTAGAATGTAATAGTAATTAAAGGTAAATTAAAGTCAAAAATCAAAGTTAAAAAAATAATGTTAAATGTTAAAATGTAAAACTAATAATAAAATAATTTTAAATCTTATATATATGTGCATAAATAAATGTTTGTATGCTAATTACTGGCAGTGGCTTATTTTATTTATTTTTTAATGTTGAAATCTAATTAGATAAGATATGATATTATTAAATCTCTGCTACTCCCTGAGCTAGTGACATGGGCTAACGACCGGAACCAAAATATTTAAAAAAAAATTTTTTTTTTTTTTGACTTACGTATCTGCCTACTTTATAAATTTTTCTAGGTTCAAATGCCTAGATGGCGCCCTGTAGTGCAGTTTACGTGAAGTACCCTTCTCCGGATCGTTACAATATATATATCAACCCACACAAAATTTATATATATGCATATGTGGATATATATATATAATGCAAATTATATGGCACAAAATAGTAAAATGACTATAGGTATTATAAAAAAGTAATTTTTTAAATGTATACTTCTTTATAAATATTTACTTCCGAGAAAAACTCATTTAAGTAGCAAAAATATCACTAATAAAAATGATGCAAAATAAGAAATAATATTGGTTATAAAGTTAAGAATTTAAGTTTCTTTTCAAAGAAAGATATATGAAATGTGATAACTTTGCTTGATGTGAACCCAAGATCTTAACACATGATAGTGTTTCTTAGTTAAGTTCTGACACTGTTATATCTGCTTTTAACCATCCAGAAGTAAAAATAAATAAATAAACGAAGAGGTAGATGATTATGGGATTTTGTGAAAGGTGAATATGCAGTTAGATCTAACACAATATTTTCTATTTTTGGAATTTCTAAATTTATTAATAAAAAGCTAAAAATATAAAATTATTTTGAATAATGGTGCCCATGTTTACATTGCAAAGTTGAGAGAAAAAGTCTTATTAATTGATGAACAGTATTATTATATTAAAACCAATGAAATTCAAATAGCCTGCTATTATTGAATTTTTGTATAATACATAGATTATCAAAAAAAAAACCTTGTTTATACAGAACAAACAATCACTATTAAAAAAACTTAGATACATAGATTCAGAATGAACTAAAAGTCAATATCACTAGAATAACTAGAGTTGCAGCAGATTATTGAATCCTAGATTAACAGGCTCCAAAAATAAAATGATGTATGCATTAAAAAGCAGAACCCATATAACATATTGAAAGAAAATTTAATGTTCAATCTTTAGAAGCAATAGCTATTTTTGTAAAGTTACAGCAGTGCTGGACAATAAAACTGCCAATTTGGATTTTCAAACTGCTCATGATAATAAGACATGAAATTCACTTAAAGAATATCATATATTGTGGATATATTAAATCAGTTCTTGTGTTCATTAAAAAAAAAAAATTGATTTGATGACAATGATTTATATTATCAGTGGCTTGTTGGATAGAAAAAGTGGCATTTTTTACTTGGTTGAATAATAAAATGAATGTGAATCTTCACAAGCAATATAAAGAATTAAATGCTGGAGTTCAATGATTGACAAGAAAACTTTAGCTAGACTGATAAAATAAAATTACAATGAAGATACAATCAGCAAATGATTGTAATCACTTTAGATTTTTTTAAAATTATTAAATCAATGAATGAAACTCTTGTGTATGATAGTTATATTTTGAATAGATCTGAGAGTATTCTGATCTTCTTTTGAATGATGCAAAAATTCTGATGCCTGCATTAAATGTTATTTCTATCTTCTTAATTCATATAAAGCTGGACATAAAATAAATAATCAAATGATACTAAAAATGTTATTGGTAAAAATTGCAGGTACAAAACGAGATCTTGAAAAAGTTTTAAAATATGTATGTTTCAAAACTACTGAAATTTTAGCAATAAAGGAACTCATGAACTTGTATCAGTTGATCTTAAGAATATTTGTTTTGTTCTAATTTATAAAAATACTGAAATTTTAGCAATAAAGGAACTCATGAACTTGTATCAGTTGATCTTAAGAATATTTGTTTTGTTCTAATTTATAAAAATAAAAATGCCACCCCACCCCCAAAAAAAATTACACCAATTATTATGGAATATCACTGTTTCAAGAATTTTATTCAATGTATTATTTTCAGTCACAAATAAGTGGTTTTGAAAAACTAAGTGTGATTTTAAAGAATACAGAAAATTATGGATATAATTTTTGTTGTTAGAAAAATGAAAAAAGTGATGCAAATAAGATTTATTATATCAATATAATCAATTTAGTTAAGGCATTTAAAGTAAGATTTGTGGCAGTATTTGAAAATAATTAGTTGTCCATAGAAATTTACTTATATTATCTAACTGTTACATGACTATATAAAAGAAAAATCAATTCAGACATTTAAAATAAAAACAGTGGACTATATAGGCCATAATGTAAGTTTAATGGTGGGATTTTAATCAGAACTGATTAAACGCAAAAATGAAGAACTTTAATCTCTTGTCTTGTGTTACCCTTGCTAATTAAAATAAATATCAGAATAATAAAAACTTTGAATTAGTAATTAATGCTCAAAAAATTCCAATGTTTTAGAAATCTTCAGCAAATGCAGACGACTTGATACGCTTTTTAGAGAGAAAAATAAATTTATCTGTTGAAGTGTAGCACAAACTCTAGTATGATTGTTGTATTTAATGAGTTAAAAGTTACGGTATTTTATTATAATCATATAAACTACTTCAATTAAAGTAGTTTAGTCATTATTGTGTCAAATTCATTATATAAGAGTGAGTCATGGATTTCCATTAATGTAACATAAAAAGTCTGAAAACATTTCACAATGAAAATATTGTGGCTAGATTATAAAATAATTTGGAATGTTTTTCAGCTGTTGGGTATAATGACATTGAATCTATAATTGTAAGGAAATATTTCAATGGATTGCAAATGTAAAATGGATGACTATTAACAGACTTGTTAAAAAAGTATTGACTGATGAATTTTGAATATGGTTTTTCTAGGATAAAGTAGACCTCATTTATAATAGATTATTGCAAAAACACTCTAAAATTTTAAATTTTTTTTCTATTTAAAGCTTTTAAAAAGTTTAATGAAATCAATGGCATAGTTAAAATTTTTGGATCTCTAAGTGAAATTTTAAAAAAGGCCCTTTTAAGTATTTATAATATATATCTTAATGCTATTATTATTATCCTTTTTTTTTTTTGATAGTCAGAACTCTAAAATCAAATAGCCCTTAATTTGTTGCCATAATTTATTTCATAATAACTATGTTACTGAATGAGTTACACTATTTACCCTTTTAGAAGTCAACTGTAATTCTTGTAATTCTCATTTACTATTTTTTATTTTTTTAACTGAGATTTTTTTTTTTTCTTCAAGTTCTTATCTTGGCTCTATTATTATTGAATCACAATATAATATTGAATTTTAATTTCTCCACACATATCCAAAATTAAAAATTCTATAAACAATTTTTTAATAATAAATAAATAATCATAACTTCTAAATATCTGTAATTGCAAATACAAAAAACATTTTAGTAAATTAATGTTAAATAAAATATATTTTTACCTTGGGCTTCCAGATTCGTCATAATTTTTGAAAGCTTCAAAAAAATCTGTATGAGCCTTTTCAAATTCTCCTTCCCTGAGATGCATTTTGCCTCCACATTCTAATACAAAATACAATAAATATAAATTATATTGAAATAACTTTGTGTATTAATGCAAATACTTTTTGCATGAAATTGATAAAAATCAATAAACTTTTTAAAATTTCAATTTTAATACAGATTTAACAGAAGTGGATAAGTAACAAACAAAAAAAAAAAAAAATCAAATGGTTTATTGCATGGGAATTCATAAGAAATTCAGGCACTGGAAGTAACAGAGCTGGGCTGTGATCCATGGATCTTGAGCTCCAGAATCTGCCATCAATATAATCACCAAACTGTTTGATTTAGCACACTCAAGAGATAGATCTTCATGATTCTATTACTGTGCAAAATCATGCAGGGCAAAATAATCAAATGGTTTACTGCTTGGGAATAGTTTTGAACACTAGAAGTGAGAGATGGGTCATGCTCTATAAACCTTGAGTTCCAGAATCTACTCCTTTACCATTGTACCATTAATGCAGGACATTGGATAAGTAAATAATATAACAGAAAAACATAAAAAGAAAAAGACTGGTCAATTTTTTTAAATGAAAAACTGTTATAATTACTTTTAGAGGATGCATTAGAAATATTCATTATCATGTTTTCTATTATGCTAATTTTTTGCTTATATAACATTTCCCTCCATAATGAAAATATATACTTTAACTTGAATAATTTTCTAAGCATTTGTGATTTACTTATAAAATGAGTATAATGCTAATTTCATTGTAAAAATGTTGAAAAATGAGATATTTAAAGAGTTTCTATGATTGGTAGTGGTGTTAAATAAATGATTAAAAAAAAATAAAACTATATTACTAAGCATTAAACCTGAATGAGAATGTAAATTTTGTTTCTTTAGAAATCAAAATAAGTTCACAGGAACACATATTATCTGATGTTTAGTGCTAACAAAATCATATGAAATTGTCATATTCCTCTTATAAAATTCATTATCTATTATTACAAAGCCTTATCCATGAATTAAATTTGATAACGAGGGCCCATGAAATATTTTGTGAATGGATAATGCTGAAGCTCATTTTTATCTAAATTAAGATGAAAACACTCAGAAATAAAGAATTTAGATTATGTAAATTCACAAGTGATCTGTAGATTCTTTTCCATTCACTAATATTATTGATTCTTATTTTTTGAATAAAAATTGAAAAAAAAAATTAGAGACTTGCTCCATAACCACAAATAATTTTTTTTTTTTTTGCAATTATCTAGTTTACAGCTGATTTTAAGACTTCTTTCACATATCACAATATTTACATAAATACTTTTTGGTGGGCACTTTTTTCTGTATTAAAATGTTATTTATAATAGAGGATTACATGAACAAATTTTTGTTAAAGCATATCTACTTTCTACAGTTAAAGCACATTTTTTAAAACTAATTGCAACTTTTTGCATTGGCTTTACTTCGACAAGCCTTCCCTATGATTTCTGTTACAAGTTTTACTAAGTTTAAAAAATGACTGTTCTATAGTTCTAATTGTATGTGATGTTTATTGGCTTAAAACCAATCCTGCCTAATAGGATGGTTATTAAAGAACCAAAGTCACCAAAATGTATAGATACTGAATTGAGTTCAGACCTATATAACTATATAAGCTGATGAGCTTGGATTGAAAATATTAGTGTTTTCAATTTAAATCTCATAGTTTTGTAGTTAAGTAGAGGTAAAAGATGGTTGCTGGAGAGTTGCATTAGATCCTAAGATCTAGGTGCAGTGCTCTCAGATCCAAGGCTCCTCACTGACGAAGGCCGCAAGCCAGAAACTAGTCTGGGGATATTGGATGAATAGGCACTAGATGGGGATTTTATGCACAAATCTTCTGGTAGCCATTGATTACTCTGGTTTGCACTGAGTGGCAATATGTATAGAGAGTTTTGCCTGTTTAAATCAAAATATTTAAATCAAATATAATAAAAATTTAATTTTAAATTATATAAAAGTGTAATATTTAATAAAAAGATCAATGAATAATTAGTGCCCTTTGATTATTTTATTTCATATGTATATATGTGTCAAAAATACTGATATATTATAAGTACTTTTTATAAATTATTCTATATTAATACAGGGTTGACCAAAACATTGACAGCAGTAAGGGTTTAAGTGGCCCACTTAGAGGTTTTGATACTGTGATTGATATCTATAAGCATCGAAACTGATATAGGTAATTTAATAAATGAAGCTGAACTATCACAAAGCTCTGCTAAAATGATTATATTATAAACAGTTATCTATTGTTTCAATAAAACTTTTATATACACCATAACTTTTTTTTTTTTTGGTGATATTTTTAAAATTCCTATTAAACCTAAATCTTGCTAGAACCTCCAATAATTTATGTACTATATTTATTATTTTGGTTGTGACTTTTGGATATTTTTTCTAATGTTGCCATTAGATTATCTTTAAGATTGAAAAACCTTGTATTAAGGTATTATAAAAAAAACATTCTGTAGAAATGTGTATATATCAAAAATATTGATAAACTTATATATTTTGTAAATCATTGTATATTAAATATTATGAAAAACAATCTGCAGATGAGATAAATATAAAAGATCAAAACATTTGTCTAAATTTAGAAATTTCAGAAAAAATAAAAATTATAAAGCAAAAAAAAAAAAAACATGAAATGAAAGAATATATCATATAACAGCATTAATAGTAATACTAGAATAAGACAAAAAAAAAAAAGCACAAAAATGTACAGCAAGTGAAGAAGTAAACTATATGCACACAAAACATATACATAAATTATCTCTATAATTTTGATCAGAAATAAAAATTAAATCAACTATTATAAAATATTAGATAAGTAAAAATTATAGTTTTCTCTGAATACAAGTAGAAGGCATTTATTGCATGGTATGATTTCGTTTAAGGAGAAGTCACAATACATCACATCACATCACATCACAACTACTTGACTGATTTTTTTCTCAACCGCTATGAATTTGCAAAAAAAGCATAAATATGTTGAGTGAAACAATATCTAATAAGTCAACTGAGCTAAAGTTTTAACAAGCTGCAACAGAAAATCACCATCAAGACCAAAAACGTCAGATGCTGAAATCATCTTTTAACTTTGTAATCTGCATAAAGTAAAGCAAACAAGTTCCAGTTCACAAAGAATTGTGTAAACATTGGAATTTGCATCTTTACAAAAATCAACTGACATTTTCCAATAACAAATGTTACCAGTCTATCATTTCCTTTGCTTTGCTGTAATATTTTATTTAAATACAATTTATATTCCTTACTTCAAATACTTTATAGCAAAAAATTTTTTATTATACATATGCAGACACAACTTGATGTTTTGACTGTCCTGCAGTCTTCCTCAGAGTAGTTATAATGATAAATAAAATAAATATATAAATAATATAGTAAACAAATATAATTAAAAAATAACACAAAAGATAATAAAAGTAAAATAAATAAAATATGATAAACTAAAACCAATAAAATAAAATATTCTAGTTAAAATAAAATATTAAAACAGGCAAAACTCACTATATATATTGCCACACACAGCAAGCTAGAGTAATCAATGGTTTCCAAAAGGCATCTAGTGCCTACTCATTGTATATCCCTTCTGGCATCCATAGATTACTCTAACTTGCTGTGTGTGGCAATATATATAGTGAGTTTTGCCTGTTTTAACAACAATTATACACAAGCGTAAGAGAGGTGGTCATGTGATGTTTATTGGCTTAAAATAAAATATAAAACAATAAATTGAAATATAAAATAAATATAGATTATACATGTATACTCCCATCTTTATATGGAATCACGAACAACCATTAATTCAAATATATTACCACTTTTATTATTTTTTTAATATCCCCTAATTATAACCAAGGGGATATTAAAAAATAATAAAAGGAGTAATATATTTAAATTAATGGTTGTTCGTGAATACATGTAAAGATAAGAATATATATGTAAAATCTATATTTTATATTGGATTATTTTATTTTATTGGTTTTAATTTACCACATTTAATTTATTTTACTTTTATTATATTTTGTGTTATTTTAATTTTTTTAATTACATTTGTTTATTATATTATTTATGTATTTATTTTATTTATTATTATATCATAGATTTGAAGAAGACTGCAGGACAATCAAAACAAGTTGTGTGTGCAATATATATATAAAAATATTTTTTTTATGAAGTGTTTGACATAAAAGTATACAAATTGTATTTTCCCATAACAAGTTTGCAGGTTTCAACAAGATCCATATATTATTATTTTTAAAAAAAGAATACTGAATCTTTGTTACATCAATCTTGTTAAATCAACGTGTGAATTTAGGGATCAGAAAATCATGATTCGGTTTTGACGATCTGAAGGATCGTCCAAAAGATGCATTACTCAGATCAAACCAAGCTTATGATTTCCAAAACAATGTGCAACATCAGACAAGTTTATGTTATTCTTAGCATTCTGCATTAAATGTCAAAAACAAAACAAACACTTTTCTTTTTATTTAAAAATGTACATTATTCTTCTAATAGTAAATTAAACATTTAAAATTTTTTAAAAAAAACAACAACAAACAAGCACTTGATTAACAAACTAATTAGCCCAAATTAAATTAAATTCCATTAAATTAAATTTCAGCGCGTAGCGCTGGAATGTGCAAGGGTGGGGAGGAATTATGGTTTTGCCAATCCAAAGGATCGTCCAAAAGATGCATTATTCTGATTAAACCAAGCTTACGATTTGTCTTGTAGCTCTTCTCGTGAAAACATGCCTATTTGTGTGAGTTCTGGGAAATGGTGCTTGGCCCTGCCTTTTTGTAATTCTTTTCACCTTCCAAGCTGTGTAGGGAAATGCGGGGATGGGCTTACAATTATTAGTATGTAATACTACATCAGCTAGGGTCTAAGATCATTACTTTGAATTCACATTAAGAGTTATGGCCAGTTGAATTACATAACACTCACATCATACGGTAGCGATCTGTGAAGTGTGTGCTATTTGCATAGTGTTGCGAAGCACATCAGCGGGCTGTAATATTTGTGTTAAACACCATCTAAGCCTGCTAACAGCTAATATAAACACAACTTCTATATGCCATAAGTTCAGCCATGCAAAAGGCATATTTCTGTGATGATGATGTGATGTACTGTAGCTACTCCTTAAACGAAGTCAAGAATCTCTCAGCAATTACGCCCAGAGAAACCTGTTAGCCACTTTATTTTCCATTCCCCAGTCTAAGCTTTCCCATATTCTGCTCCATCACATTTCCACAACATAATCTTTGTCAACTCTATGGTCTTTATATCTAAATCCTCATTATCTTTTCCCAAACCCAGTATAAAAACCAATAATCCAATTTCTGTACAATCACTTTTTTCATACTTATTCTTCCATAACTTCATTATATGTACCCTTTCTGTTTTCAAGCATTTACATTCAATTAACAGATGCCTAATATTTTCTATTCCTTCCTTACATAATTTAGACTAAATCACCCATATTTTTCCATTTACATGTATATTCTCTTGTTGCTAAAGATCCCGTTTGAGCCTTAAACAACAAACTACTTTTCTTACTATTATCATATATTAACTCACATCTAATATTCTGTTTATTTCTATATATATTTAAACTCTTTTTACTCTCCATACTAGTTCTCCATCTCTCTAACTCCCTATTCTTTATTAATAAATCTATTCTTTTATCCCATTCCTTACCACTATAACACTCAACAATCCTCCTAACATAATCATCCCATCTTTTGTACAAATATACTGATATAAATTCTTTCTCCAAATCTTTTGCATACCACATTACCTTTCTCAACCATCTTGTTGCCTGCCCTTTACTCATAACCCAATTAAATACTATTTTGGTTATTCTTTTATTATCCATAAACTGCAATCTATCAAACATTTTCATTCTACTTTTTGCATCTCTCATATGAAAACTTGATCATTCCATTTGTCCTTAGAATTACCCCCTTTGCTGTCCATACATCTGCATCCAAAGCATGTCTTCCTACTTCCCTTTGTGTTTTTGCATAGAAACAGCGCCACCAATCGATGTACAGTGGCTATTCAACAAGTACTGATTCAAGTTTGAGTTTTATTATTTGTGATGTGGTTTGTTCTACAACATATAACTGAACTCTTACTTAAATATCAACAGTGAACTTAAAACCTAGTTTCACATGCTGAAAAACCTTTCACAGCAAGAAGAAATGCAATCTAACCTTTCCTTCCAGAAAAATAGCACTAATACACCGAGTCTTGCATATGCTTGATTCTCTCAATGAAAAAATTTTATACAGAAGAAATAGTAGAATAATTCTTTGGCCATCTTGATCACCCAACATCACATCCTGTGACCATTTTTTTTTATATTTATTTTAAAAAAAAAAGTACACAATATTGCAGGAGAAATCAATGAAGTAAAATAAAGAGTCAAAACCGAAAATGAAAAAAATGATACAAATTTCTTATTTTGAACAGAATAGTTGGAGTATTTCAATATAAAGTGTGATTAACGGTACCTGTATTGAATCTCTATAAATTTCAACCTAGAAAATTTATTTATATTTCTGCAAATATATTATTTATAGGGTAATCATCTGAAATCCTGGAACGGCCGTTTGGGGCATTGATGCTATACAAAATCAATCAAATGTAATGTTACCGGGTCGCCGGAACTTTTTTTTTATAGAACATGATTTTTTTTTTTGATTAAACAAATTTTTATTTCCTTTATAACATGATTTCTTTTTTATTAAACACATTTTTATATTCATTTTTGTTTTTTAACCTGACATTTTTCTTTATTCAACAAATTTTGATAATTTAATTTTGTGTTTATTTTTCTGAATTTTAAAACTTTGGACTGTTTCACGGACGAAAAAACTTGTTTTAACCCCGCCGAAAAAATAATACAATTATTTGGGACTTGTTTCGACTTTGTTCTACCTTTTTTTTTGTTTGTTGACTAAATTGTTTTTCTTCTTATTATTAAATCGAAAGTAACTTTTGTGTTGTTGGGGGTTCAACCTCGTATCAATAATTGTAACAAAAAGTCAATAATTTTTTTTTTTTGAACAACTTTATTTCACTTTTTACTTTTATTTATATTTTGTTTGAATTAGCCTTTTTTTTTTTTTGGCTTCTACAATAAATAGCCTTTGGGGAGGGGGGGGGGGGGCTTTCGTACTGTTATTATTAACAAAAAGTAAACAAAAATAGTAATTTATTTGAACCCTGCTGAAAAAATATAATGCAATTATTTGTGAATTGTTTCAAATTTTTTTCTACCTTTTTTTTTTTTTTGCATGACCAAATTGTTTTTCTTCTTATTAAATCCAAAGTAACTTTTGTGTTTTTTGGGGGTAAAAAATTGTTTTCAAACCCCCACACTCGGAAAAATAATTGAAACAAAAACTAAATAATTTCTTTTTTTTTCAACTTTTTCTCACTTTTTACTTTTATTTATATTTCGTTTGAATTACCTTTTTTTTTTTGCCTTCTACAATAAACTGCTTTTGGGGGGGGGGGGTCATCCCTTGTTATTATTAACAAAAAGTCAACAAAAATAGTCATTTATTTTAACCCTGCTGAAAAAAGATAATCCATTACTTGTCAATTTCTAATGAAATAAAAACAAAAAAAGTACATAAACTTTGGACTTTTTGAACTTATTTATTATTTTACTGCTGTAATAAAAACAGTCTGGTATTTGAGAGGACATTATTTGCCTGAAAAAAGGACACAGTCTCCCTCACTTTCTGTATTGAGCAATTCTGAAAAGTTGAAAAATTGCACATTTTTCTTTCTCAGACCTTTTATTGGTCTCGTATATTTTCAATGCTGAAACATGACTTAGCGCGTGAACTTTGTCGAAGCGTGTTCGAACATACCCTTTGCCAATTTTTTACACATTAACATTTTTTTAGGGGAGGGTGGGGACCATGTGACAATTATTAGTAATTAACAACATTATTTAAATATAAATGACATTACTCTATTATGGAGATTTGAAAAGTTGTACCGACTTGAAATTAAAACTCTCAAGCAATACGGTAATCAGCTATGAATAGAACAAATACATGTAAATAGTTTCGAAGCACAAAATGGGGCATAATATTTTTATGCAATGTCATGTAAAGCAGCCTGCAATGGGTTAATACAATATAAATGTTGTATAAGCCGGAAGGCCAGCCACAGAAACGGCATTTTTATTTGTTTTGACACATAAACAACGCCATCAGGCGGCCGTGCCCGGATTTTAAATGATTACCATTTATGGTTAAAAGATGTAAAAATGATTTGTGCACATGTAAAACATATATGCAGAGAAAAAGACTTATTTAAATACATATTGTATCAGTTCAGACATCTTTTAGAAATAAAGTTGGTCTGACCTTACATGTTTTTTTTTAAACCAAACAACACTAAGTAATCATTTTTTTTTAAAAAAAAAATAGAATTTTTTTTTCTGTTTAGTTTGTTTAATTAATGTAAATTAATAAATAAACATTCTGGATTTAATATGTATAATCTTAGCAATCAGCGCCACCTAAGTTCTTGGTAGTTGCTGGTAGCAGACGACATAAACTATGGCAACCAGCACTGCCAAGCGGGCAGCTCTGCCGCCATGTGATGTACTGTAGCTTTCCCCACAACTACCATTTTTAAATATGTATTATTTTTTTAAACTTTTTGTAAAATATTTTTTTTTCTTTGTGAATGCTAAAGCAAATATAATGTAAAATAGATTTCTTGTTCGACCAATAATCAATATTTTTTTATAACTTTAATATAAATTAATTGATATTTTTCTAATCCAAATTTATATTCTTTATAATTAAATGATAATAATCATATAATACTTTGTATTGTATGGAAGCATAATGGAGCTCATAAGTTAAATGCAAGCTAATTAAATGAACTGTCTCTTATATGGTTGCATACTTGAGTAAATATATATGTATATTTTATCCATTGGATTCATCCCTAGGCATTACATTAGGTGTAAATATTGTGAACAAATTTTGTATTATTTTATTTATATTATTATAAGATTCCATTTCTCTCTCTCATTCCAAATCTAAGAACATATAGCGAACACACGCACCCCACGATACATTGCCATGTTTTTTTTTTTTTAGCTAGTAATGAGGAAATGGAAGGGCTAACATCTTAAAAAGGTAGAGATTTGAACCTAAGCTATATTTCTTTTTTAGAAATGGCACTTTAATCTGCAGTATGGCAATTTTTTTTTTTTAAAATAATAAATATCATTTATAGTGGGAAGTGATATACCCTCTCTTTACTTAAACATGTTTGATGGGAAAGATGATCATGAAATATAGCTAATTATTCAGTCTGACCATCATTAATAAGGATATTAAGTTATAAAACAAAAATACTTTATTATTCATGACATCCATTCAGCCCTGGGCTTAACTCTTCTTATTTTTTGTAAAAAAATTATGTTTGAAAAAGAGGAGCAAAACTGTAGACTTGTTACATTTGGACTTTAAGCATGAGGCTTGAATATATTTATTTACCACCCTAGTGCCAAAATGTGTGTATCCAATATGTATAATAGAAAATGTTAATGAAAGTTTATTTAATGGAATGAGAGAAGTTTAGTACTTGTAAATGAAATAAGAAAAACATTAGATGTTAAGAGAGTAGACAACAGGTAGGCAAAAGGGTAGATTATTGATAGGTTAATTTAATAAGATTGTGGTAATGGCAGAGTCACTAAATTGTAGGATGCTGTATAACAAAGATGTAGAGTAGTGTATTAATTTTTTTTTTGTGATAAGTTTAAATAAAATGTAGTTGTATATTCTAGTTTTATGCAAGTAACAGAATAAAAAATAAATTGATAAAATATTCTGTAGAAATTTAGATGATCAATAAAAATTTTAAACTATAATAAAGGACAGATACTTCAATGATTAATTCAAGGTCAAAATGTAAGAAAATAAAAAGATTTAAATATTGAGAAACCAGTTATGCAAGAGATGGAATAATTAACAGAGTTAGAACCTGAAAATAGAGGTCAACCTATAGGAACTACATCATCAGTAATAGATTTATAAATGCTATATAATTTGATTTTGGAAAGCTAACAGAAAAGCCAACAAAAATATATGGTAGAATTAAGAGAAATGATGAGTGCAATGAAAGAAGAAAACCAACAGAAAATGATAATGAGGTTAAATGAAATGAGAGAAGAGATAAAAGTAGAGAATCAAAATATAATAAAATTTGTATGTAGAGTTAGGAGAGAGGATTTGAAATATAATAAAATCTGCATGCAGAGTTTGGAGAGAGGATTTGAATGAATTGAAAAAAAAAAACAAGATGAACAAAAAGAAGGAATAGAGAAGATAGAAGTAGGAAAGAGTAATAGGGAAAATAATAAAAATATAACAGATATTAGAGAAAGTATAGATGAACTAACAATAAGAGTGAAGATTATAAAAATGCGGAAGATAAAGAATGCAGAAATGAGAAAACAGAAAAAGAGTATTTATAAGTTTCTATTTTTCTCTCTCATTCTAAATCTAGGAGCACATAGCTAATACACACACACCAAGACACATTGTCATGTTTTCTTTTAAGCTAGTAGTGGGTAAGTGGATGGGTTAATATCTCAGAAGCTAGGGAGGGATTTGAACCTAGTCAATAGATGTTTCCCTTTTTAGAGATGATACCCTAATCTGCAGTAATTTTTTTAAATATCATTTATAGTACCTTCTCTGTACTTAGATATGTTTGATGGAAATGATTGATCATGAAATGTAGTGGATACTCAGTCTGACCATAATTAGTTAGAATATTAAGTTGATTTTTAAAAAAAAAAAAAAAAAATTATTGTTCCTACCACCCATTCACCTCTGGGGTTAATTCCTCTTACATTTTGATAAAGAATTATATGTTTGAAAAAGAGGAGCAAAACTATAGACCCATTACAATACAAACACATATGCAAAGAAATGTAAACTCTAATCACACAGCATTCTAAATTTGTACTATTATTTGAACTTCATCTTTCACATATATTCCTAGGTGTGCTAATCTATTAATTTTTTAAAATAATATTATAAATCAAAAAAATAAAAAATTCTCTTTAATAAAAAAAGTTTGTAAATTCCTGCAGTTACAATCATTTATTTTCATAGTTCACTAACCTAACTATATATTACATATATAAACATAACATAATATCTGAGATATTAGTTTATAAGTGAAATATAAAATAATTGTTACATTACATTTTTATTAATAATAACAAATTATCATACTATTAAATATTAAGAATGTATATATTTTTTAAAAAAATACCTCTGATAACACCCATAATAAGAGGATGGGGAATAGCTGATTTAATATGTAAAGACTGTTCGTAAAGAGCCTAGAATAAAACACATATAAATAATTTTTAAATTAATTTTAATAATGCAAAATAAGACAAATCTTTAGCTAATTTATTCTGAAATAGTCAATATAAAAATTGGCAAGTACATTAAACTATTACATATTTTACAAAGGTAATTCCATTTTTTAAAATAAAAATTTAATCTTTTATCTAGTAACTTAATAAAATTATATATATAAAAATATATTATCATTATCATCATATTCATTAGCAATTTGTAAATGATTAATACAGTCATTCTAACTTAAAAAGGAAAAAAAAAGTAAGAAAAAATAAAAAGTTAAAGATACTTTTGCAATGATTATATAAATAAATCTAGGTAATTCTTATCATATCCTGTATCTTTAGATTGATTATTTGATATCTTGCAAAGATTTGTTTTAATTCTTTTACAGCAACTTTTCTTTATGTGGGATTTTAACACCTTTGTCTAAGTGTAGATTTCAATTGCATTTCTATTCTCATTCACATCCTCCCAATGAAAGCAATCACTGAGATGATTTTTATAATCCAAATGAGAGATCTTTTCTCCCTTGTTTATCATTAAATTCTTTTAATGGAATTTAATACATTTCTTTCTTTTAACATGTACAATCCAGTCTTGCATTGGTGGTCGAGAGGTCAGCGCGACTGCCTTGCACTTGCAGGCAGTTGCCCGGGTTGCGGGTTCGCGTCCCAGCCAATGCTATGACACTTAAAAAAAAAAAACAAAAAAAAACATGTGCAATCCATAGAAAAGATACCTTTACAATATTTATACTCAGTATTTTCAACCCAGAAAAATGAATAAAATAATATTAGTTTTATGACACTCCTACTATAATTGCGAAACTTTATGAAGCAACTTTAATTAAATTTTTTCCAGTGCCTTTATATCACAAAAGTCCATATCTTACTTTCATAAAATAAATTAGAAAAAAATAGTCCTATATATACACAAGTAATTAAACTGTAATTATATCATTATGAAATGATGCATTTCTCAATTTTTTAAATATGACCGCAATCATTAGTCTGTTTGCTTTTCATTATCTTCAAGCCTGGTTTTCTATCTAAAAAATACTATTATATTTGATTTACATTCTCAAACTGATATCCAATCAGCTGAAACTTGCTAAATAAAATAACAGATTTTTTGAACAATAATTACTAAACCAAAAATTTTATAAGATGATTTCAAAACATTAAAAATCACTGCATAAATTATCTTCTAAATTGACAAACTAACACAATCCTTAGAAGAATACTGTAAATCTAGAAGCCAAAAAAATAAAGATCTTGATTTTGTTTTTAATTCAATTTAGATTAAAAACAACATTACGCAAATATCAATCATATTTTGATGACTATTTCATGAAACTGTCTATAAAATATCCAATATCTGTCATAAAAATAAAAAGCAGTATTAGATCTAGTACATACCCTCATTTACCACCAGTTTTCATCCCAAATGCTTTACATTTTGCACTAGTGGTAATAAAATTTCCAACATTTCATCATATAAAAGTTGTATAATATGAATAAACATCAGCAGACAAACAGCTGTTACAAAAATTGTTTGATTAAGCGAATCAAATGTTTTGATAAAATCAATAAAAGCAATATATAAATATCATTTGTGCATAGTAACAAAAACCGTGTCTATAATGCTTCTCGAAAATCACATCAAGTTTCTGACTACTATTCATCAATGATTTGAAGGAATCTCTTCAACAAAATCCTTTAAAATATTTTTGTTGTAATTAATAATAATAATATTCTTTAAAACAGGCAACAACTCACTATACGTATTTCAATTCTCTTTATTGTTATAAATAGGAATATTAGAAGCATCCTTAGATAACTATTTCTTGAGTCTAGATATTTTAAAAAATTCCAATAATTTTGAAGTTAACATATAGCCACTATACTTATCTTTATTCCATCAGCTACTACAAAGTTTCCATTTTTCTAATTACAAAAAAATGTATTTTTTCTCCCCATTAAGCTGGATATATTTTTGTTCAAAATAAATTAGTAAATATAATGGATATATTGTTAAAAGAAATAATTTAAATTCCTATAATCATATTCGAATTTCTCAATCAATTCAAAATATCACTTTCATAAAAATAAGTGTTATTGACTAATTTAATGAAATTATAATATCAATTTTCAAGTGCATATTTTATTTTCAATGTATCAAAAGGTGACCATAATCAACAACATTAATTGTAACTACTTTGCAGTTTTAATTCAACAATCATTCTTAAGCCTTCTTGAAGTCATTGAATTTATGTATTTAATGACATTGTTTATGAAGCTCCACAGCCATTTTATTACTGTACAAAGCAAAAAGTTTCACATTTCTTCTTAAGTCATTAATAATACAATCACTATCAGAGAAACATTTTTTTTTTAGTAAATCTAATAACAGAATTACTAGTATCCACAATAATTTGTTTAATAGCTGTTGAAATTTAGTATGAACATTTAAATTATTTCCAAAGAATGAACATCAAGTTTTTAATATGCTTGGAAAAAAATCTATTTATTAATATACTTTTATTTTAAATTGAGATTGTACTAATATAGAATTTGTCTAATAATTTAAATCTAAAGCATTCAAGTAATTAAAACTTTATAGTGTAATCATAATTATAATCCATATAATACCAATGTTTGAAAATAGATGCATCCATGTTTCTCTATAGTGATTTTTTTGCTTAAATACAATGTTCATAATAGTAAATCCATATGATATGAAAAAATTCAACATGATTTGAACTCACAGAATCATAACTAGGTAAAATTTATTCTTACCATTACATGCATTAAAATGACCAGGAAGAAATATTTAGTCTTTTAATTATATAATAACATTATTCAACAAGGAATAAAACAATTTTTATAATATTCCTTTCTTTACTACATTTATGAATTCCAAGAACAGAAAATATTAAACTAGACTTCACAATGAATCCAATACTATATAATCTATTGATGATTTGTTCTTCCAAAGAAAACTTGTAGCCATTTTTACCTATACAAATAAAATTTCTTCTTCTAGAAGACAAACTTTCATAGATCGACTACTTCAATTTTAAACAATATTTCATTAGCTCAAACCCTATCATATATTCAGTTCTTGATAAGATAGCAATATACAAATTTTACACATTCCATGTACTTATATTTAGAAAAAAAGTGAAATAATCACTTTTAATATCATCACAGATGCTACAACTACTTATACCACATTAATGTGCATAATTCTCCAATTACAGAGATTTTGTAAGATAAGCCAATTTTTGATCACTTTTTCAAAAATCCTTCCACTTCCATAGTATGTAAAGAGATTTTTTAATACAGCTGCCCAAACATACAATCATTTGTTAAGCAAAACTTCTGTCTAACACCAGTTCCAAAATGACTCATATTGATTATAATGCTTAATGTAATATCACTAGTAAATTCTACCAATTAGTTAAATCTATCCTCATCAGCATTTTCTTAACATTAATGCAGAAAACAAAGAGCAAAAAAAATAATGGTTTAGAATGGAATCAGAATTAACTTAAAATAAAATATGGCTGCAAAAATACACAATCCCATTGCTACAGTTAGAACTGAAAAAACGAAATTTTTTTTAGATCACAAAAAGGCTTAGAATGTTACCTTCATAAGCAACTTAAAAATCCATCTACTTAAGTCAGTAAATAGGTATCAAATAATTATCAGCTAAAGACTAAAGATTTCAATTTTAATCTGGGATTGCACGGATAAGTATCAATGAACTGATTATAAAAGTAAAAATACTTATAATTATAACATGACGCAGCTTTAATAATTAGTAGAAAAGATGTCATATTCTTACAAATATTAAGCCCATAATTTATCTCTGCTTTTTTTTTTTGAAAAGTTGCATAAAGTTTCAACAATAACAGAAAGAAGTGAACATAAGCTATTTCTAATACTCCCAAATGACATCTTTGGTTAAAGCTGTGATTATTATTGTGAAGAGAGGAGTTTATTTAAGCTACTTTTAATATGTACTTTGTTAGCTAATACATATATATTTAAGGTTATAACCTTAATACTATGTGCCTTGAGTGTTCAATTTGCCACTAGAGGGATATCTGCAAATCTTCACACAAGATTACGACTTTATAAAGATAAGAGCGGCCACTCTTATCTTCAACATACTTTCTAATTATTTGGTGAATGTAAAGCATTTTGATTTGAGAGTGTGAAGCTGTTAAACTCTTCACTAATTAAGTCCACAATTTCTATTAAACACTAACATTCGCGAAATCTTCTGATATATGAGTTAATGTTGAGAACTTGCAGTTAGAAATATTTTGAAACAATATAAAGTTGTAAATATTAATTTATTAAGCATATGGTCAGCACGTAAATACAATATATTTAAGACTATAACCTTAATACTATGCACCTTGAGTGTTCAATTTGCTACTAGAGGGACCTCTGCAAATCTTCACACAAGATTATGACTTTATAAAGATAAGAGCAGCCACTCTTATCTGCAACCTACTTTTTAATTATATAGGCGAATCTAAAGTATTTTGATTTGAGAGTGTGAAGTTGTAATCTTGTGTGAAGATTTATGTGCTGACAATGCGCTTAATAAATTAATATTTACAACTTTACATTGTTTCAAAATATTTCTAACTACAAGATCTCAACGTTAACTCGTTGTATTTCAGAAGATTTCGCAAATGTTAGTGTTTAATAGAAATTGTGGACTTAATTAGTGAAGAGTTTAACAGCTTTACACTCTCAAATCAAAATGCTTTAGATTATACAAAAAATACATAGAATCCTCTAATAACAATAGCATATCATGAATAATCTTAATCTTATCTGCAGAAAAATATTCAAATTTCTTTAGAACAACATCAAGAAACACATTAATGCTTTTTATCCTATCAACCGATTGTTACATGTTTTCAATATCTAAACTATCAAAAAGCACAATATTTTCCTAAAATAAATCCATTAATTTTATCATATATTTCAAAAGAAGATAGACAAAATTGACCTAAATTTATATAATTCTTAAAAAACTAAGAAAATTTTAAATTTTATCAACAATATTCCCTGTAAAATCAAAAATACATCTTAAAGGAAAACTATTTTTATGAGATATCAAAAGTCAAAAAATCATTAGGATAATAATTTAAACAAGCAGATTTATATAAAAAAAAATTATTTACTATAATTTCAATTAACTTAGATTTAATTTTCTTATCAAGATTACATAGAATTTAAAATAGAATATTTCCCATTATTTAATTCTAAAGAAAGTTTATTTTTAAAATCACTATTATTTAACACTGCAAAACAGTCACCTTTGTCTTCTTTAATAAAGTAACATCATTGAACTTTAATCTTTTTTTAAGAAAATCTATTTTCTTTAGGGCAAAAACAAATTTTCCTCTCTCAAGCAGCTGCCTAATCAAATTAACTGTAGAGACTTTTTATTGTCTGGAATATCTGTATTAAGAAGTTAATTGAAATTACAAAAATTATGGTAAATAACATTTTTCTACATAGATCTATTTATTTAAATTGTTATCCAAGTGATATTTTTTGGCTCCTAAGGTTTTCATTAATTTGAAATCTCATAAAGGTAATTTTTCTTTAAGGTATATTTTTGATTTTCCATCTTGTCCGATCTCTAGCTTTTCTTTTCCATATCACCCCAACACACTTCCTTATTTAATCCATCTATCTCACATATGATCTTTTTCTAGATCTTTTACAATCTCTTTCTTGGAATATAATCACAAATTTATTAGAAATATTATATTTAATAAAAACATCTATAAATGTTAATGAGAATAAAGAGTTTATTTCTTTGCCATATAAATCACCAATTAGAAAATTGATTTACAAGAATAGTTTTTTATTGGGTGGTATGAAAGTGGCCTGGAAGAAGGGTCTAAATTTCAATTCATTACTAAATAGTTCAAAACAGTCAATTGATTGCAAATTTATTCCTGGAATAGTTTATAAGATTCCTTGCAATTGTCATAAAATTTATATAGATCAGAGTAAATTAAGTTTTAATGAAAGAGTTAAAGTTCATAAGAGTAGAGATAAAAATAGATATCATAACTTATCTTTGTACATTCACGAACAGAATACAGGTCATAAAATATTATTTGACATGCAGAGATTATCTTTTATAAAAAAAGTGAATTGAAAAGAAGAGTACAAGAACTTTGATGATATAATTTTTTGAATTCCGATGCCTTCAATCTCATGAAGACATCCTTTGATTTTAAAGAAAGTTGGTTTTTGAAGTGAATGATGAAAAGGCTATTTTGTTTTGTATATATATGTGTTGTATGTTTAGTTAAATTTCACCACGGTTGTGAAAAATTAGCAAAATTTTGTTTTTTGGCTAGTATTGCAATGTTATATCAATTTCTATTTTATTTATAATTACTAGTATAGCATTAGGCAGTATTTAATTTATATATATATATATAAATTGAAGGATGTCATGACATTGATTAGCACATACATACATCATATTTAGAACCTTTGTTTCAGATTCTGAGTAACTATATGATTTTTCTTTCAGGTAATCTGCTCACAACCAATATAACTACGTTGAAGTTAAAAGATCAGAGATTAATTTGAGTTGGTCAGATGAATAATGATATTCTGACTACAAAAAAAAAATCTGATTGAAACAATGAAATCTTCATCATTAGTAAAAGAAGTATCACACCTCTGTATCATTGAATCCCATGATTTATGTCTACCTAAAGAAATACAACTTTATTTTGTCCATTATTTATAAAACACAAAATGATTATATATATATATATTTTGAGAGGAAAGGAATTTTATGATATAGAAAAAATATATTATAAATTTCTTTTGGAATAATGGTATCTTGATTTCAAAATAACAAATAAACTTTTAAAAAAAAATCTAATCAAAGACAATATTAATAAATTTAATATTCTTTACATAAAAACAAATAAATTAAAAATAATTACCTTCAATTTTTTATTATTTTTTTGAGCAGTATACATCTGAATTTCTAAAGCATAAATTTCCAGAAGTTGAGTACCTTTTTTTAGATCATCTTCTCCATCATCTGTCTGAAATAGATTTTAATAAATACTAATCATTTTACTAAAAATAAGTTAGTACTAAATAAAATAAATAACATACTTTTCAATATAATAAAATGAAACAATACCCAAAAATCTAAAGGGAAGTAATAAAAAATAAATTTAAAAAGTGATTTCTTTCCTTTAAAAAAAAAGGTAACAAAGAACAATAACTGTATATCAATATTTAATTTGAAACACATTCTAATGAAGCTTCTGTTCAGCATTATTATGAAATGAATTCTAATACAAATTTTATTCTTATCCTATTTTCAAACAATCTGATTTCAAAATAGTATGCATTTCCAATCCTTATGATGACAAATAAGGTTACATTTGACTTACACAAATAGCAGAACAAAAGACATTTGGATTTCGAATACATTTCAACTTTTGATGAAGAGTAAAATTCCATTCCAAGCAAGGGCAAAGGACACATTTGCATATGATTTCTTAATTCCATTTACAAATGTAATAAATGATAATACTAAAGTTTTTTATAATATAAAACTTCAACATTAAAGCAATTTTCTTCCAGTTTTTGCAATTATCAGAAAATGACATTGATTCATTGTCAACTTTATACAGTAAATTACATAGATATATGTATTAATCAAAATATATAAAATGCGCTAACACGACAAGCACACAAAGCTAAAAACAAATAAAGAAAATATATTATTTTAATATCTATTCATTAAATGGCTAAGCGCTTTCAAGGTTCAAGCCCTCATAATCATAGCCGTATACAAAATATAATAAATTGACTCGGAGAGATGCAAATGAAATGATTATGCATTCCATTTCTTGGATATTTTGTAGCAAGAGTCTTTTCTATTGATGGCGTCACCATCTCTAGATATAAAGAAAGCTTCTTTTATCTTTCTTTTTAGATCATGCCGCTCTCTGCATACTACCACTGGATTTCCCGGTTGACAATTGTGCCCGGCTGAAGCACGGTAATGCGCAAAAACTGAACTATGAGCGGTGTCCAACAAAGCTTTATTATAAAAATAAGTGGGTTGAGATAGCCTAGTGGAGAGAGAGGCCCTAGTCTCACCATAATATGATGATCTACAAAATTTTTCAGGGCAGGCAATATTATAGACCACCTGAGGTGTCAGCGAGGGTGGTAGGCAGTCTTTGGTATTATTAATTAATTTGTTAGAGTTAGGAGGTGTGTGAAAACATAACTGTATTTATTATTGAAAATATTATAAAAACATTTATGCATATTAGGCAGGTAAGGGAGTAGAAGTCTTTGCTTATCAATGTCAGGGACTTGATCATTTATTTTAGCAAAAAACTGTTTTATCCTCCTGTCAATTTATATTCACATCAAAACCAACTTTTATTAGGTCGTCCCTATATGATGTGAGGTTAGCTTTTTTATCTGCCTCAAATTTACATAGGTGTATATTTCTAAACAAAAACGAGGTTAAACCAGAGAGATTATGGTTAGTTGGTGAATTGGAAAGAGGGTGGGAGTGTCCTCTAACATCAAGGGGTTTGATTAGCATTTTATAATTAATATGGGTGTGTTCTCGCTACAACGGTATGTATATACACACATTGCGCAAGTGTGTGTGTATACACGAGTTACTTAATTCACTTTTTTTTTATTAAAAAAAATATAAAATTTAAAATATCAAGAATTAATAGTTTGAAAAAGTAGAAGTTAAAAAAATAGAGGGAAAATTTAGAGATAGGTTAGGAATTAGTTAATAATTGTAACTTGACTTTCTTTTATATACTTTTATTTTATAATCCCGTCAAAAATATTCTTTGAAAAAAGTATTTTTAATTAAAAAAATAAAAAGTTCTTATGATTAAATTAAAATAGTTTGTACAAAACTAATCAGACTCTGGAGATTAAGATTCCAGACTGATTAGTTGAACAATATGACTAATCTCTGTATTTAAAATAGAAAAACCAAAGAAATAAAGAAATGTAAATTGTAATTACATTTTTTTAGAGATAAAATGTATTGATAGCATGGTTGAAATTCAAGCAAGGATGGGATCAGAGTAGTATAAAAAGCACACATCCGCTATTGTCTTCAGTTTTTAGTTTTGTTTTGAGTTGAGTTCAGTTAGAGAGTTATTAAGTTATTATTCTATTGAAGTATTAAAGAGAATGAGTGGCTAAAACCGAACATTGGTGTTTGGCCATTTCCTCCGCTCGTTTCTTGTGTGTCATTAGCAAATTGCCATGGTAATTTACTCTAACTCGCCTTCTCCCGATGTTTCAACCCACTTACCAAATTAAGTAAACCTGACATGCCATAGAACAAGAAACCAAGAAGTTTCCTTTATGTTGCAAATACCTTGACCAAGAAAACTCACCGGATTTGAGAAAAAGGGGTGATCAACCACATACAAAGAAAAAACAAGAACTGTGCATGCCCATACACAAAGAAAATCCAAGAACTGTGCATATCCATATACAAAAACCAAGAACTGTGTAAACAAACGCCTATGGAAATCAGAGACAATGTTGAAACCGCAAATAAACTCCAAAAGCTGTGCTGTATTTATCCTAGGTAAATATTCATTGACGTCATTATAAAAACCTTTAAATTTTATCTGGAATAAGAATTCGTTATCATAAGCATGCATATTTGTTAAGTGTATACTCTTTCATGTGTTTTATATTTTCTTATTATTACATTTACTATTATATTTAATAACTTTTAATAAATTTGTGTAAATTATTAATGTCGTTTTACATCTCTCTCTCTCTCCCTCCCCATTCATCTAAGTAAATGTGTAGCCGGTCTCATGTTAAGAACTAGCCACGGGCCAAGCGCTTGAAACGTGTTAATGACATTTCATGGGTTCCAGTGTAAGTATTGGATGGCATGCGTCCTGGGTTTAAACCCATTATAAATATCCCCATGAGAGGTTTCACGTTTCATGCAGCCAGGGAGCTACTTCGGTATGAAAAGGTGACTGTCGGTTTAATATTTTTATTAAATCCCGGTCTGACCGGGGGTATAATTGACATATAAATATTAATCACATTTACTCCCCTACTTGAGTAACAGGTCACTTAAAAGTCATATTGCAAATTCATATGAGTTTTGTAAAATAGAATAAATAATAGAAAGTTTAAGTTTAAGGAGGGGTAATTCCCGTTACAGTATATTGCAGAATATTATAATATAAACTTGAATTGTTTATATCATTTACTTCTAGGTGTTAATCTGATAAATGTGCAATGCAATATATTGAATTTAATATTATTGTATAGTTAGAAGAAGTTATTAGATACAAATACCTTGGTCAGATTATTAATACAGATGGAAACATAATAGATGAAAATAATCATAGAATTAAACTTGGTTGGAGTGCTTTTGGTAGAAATAACTTGATACTAAAAGGAAATATGCCTATGTATTTGAAAAATAAGGTTTTTAATAAATGTGTTTTATCAGTTCTTACTTATGGATCTGAGACTTGGACACTTAATAGAAGAGCAATACAGAGGCTTCAGACCACTCAAAGAAGTATGGAGAGATGCATGTTGGGAGTAACAAGAAGAGATCGAAAACGCAATATATGGCTAAGAGAACAAACAGGTGTTACTGACTTCATTGAAAAAAATTAAAAGACTGAAATGGAGTTGGGCTGGACATATTACTAGAAGAGATGATAAAAGATGGACAAGTGAAATCGTAAACTGGATTCCAGGAGATTGTAAAAGACCCAGAAAAAGACCACATGCTAGATGGATGGCTGAAATAAGAAAGTGTGCAGTAGTGATGAGAAGAAGAGAAGCTAAAGATCAGAGATGGATTGAACTTGGAGAGACCTTCATCCTGCAGTGGATTGATAATGGCTGATGATGATAGCAAAGTGATAATTTTTTATACAATTTGGATTTTTATCTTATAGATCAAGTGATACCAATCTTCTCATCCTATTTGATCACATTCATGCTGTTAAAGATTAGAGCAGATTAGATGTTATCTATTTGGATTTATCCTAAGCCTTTGACAGACTATATCTTTTCATTCTTCTTATTAAAATGTGCTGATTAGATTTTTCTTGAATTGATGAAATGGCATGAACCTTTTATTAGAAAAAGCACAGTTTATATGAAATTTAATATGTTTTATCTACATTATTTCTACTTAGGAATATGTTAAGAGAGGATTTCAGTATTTAGTATTGTTTAATATTTATATTAGTTGTTCCAAGAGATAGTTTAGAATAGTCATAACTTCTGAATTATCAGAAACACACATATATATAGTACAGATGTTTTTAACATGTATACACATCTATGATATTTTATTTTAAAATTATGCACACCGAAACATTTACTAAAATAATTAAAGAAAAATATAATAAATAAAAAGATATCCCTCTATCTCCCTTTTTAAGCGACCTTATATAGTATAAATGTATTTAAAAGTTGTATTTATTACAATAATGTTTGCACTGTGAATTAAAAAATTAAAATTTAGTTTTTGATTAATTTGTAATTTTTTTCAAATACAAGTTAGTGAGGTCGTCATTATTGAAAATATAGAAATGAGAACAAACACTCATTCAAAAAGATTTTGGTATTTTGTTGCATCTTTTCACCACCACATTTTAGCTATTTTAAAGCACTTAAAATTGTTGTTGTTGATTGTATAAATTATAAATTGTCTTTTTGGTTTTATTATTTTGAAATATTGATCAGTTATTTGGAGTTCAAGTTTTAAAAGAGATGTTCCCAAAATTCAGTCAAATTTTAATAATTTTCAAAACATATTAATTTGAATAATAATTATAGTTTATCTTTCTTCATAAGATTAATGTTTAGAGATCTCTAATTTTTTATATAAACTTACCATTTTAAAATTATCATATCACAGGGCTATTCTGACACAATATAATTTTTTTTTTAATTTCAATTATTCAATACATATAATGTAAATTTTATTGATATAGATATTTTTAATTTAGATTTTTAAAAATTTACAAAAGTTCTTTAAAATAATGTAATTGGTAGTGCACTTTTTCATATGAATGCATTATTCTTTTCCTTTTGTTTTTCAAATCTCAGTGCAATTCTGTAATTGGCTCAATGTTTTATATTTGTATGACTACTGCTGTTATTGTTATGATGATGAAATAATAATAATAAAAATAAAATTTTCATTTTGTCACCATTTATAGCAATTCAATCTATATTGAATTAATAAATTCAAAAGTCAACTTTTGTTCAATAGTTTTTGACTGCTAATAGCATTCTACAATCTCTAGAACATTTAGCAATTGACATAATTTTATCTATATATTTTATATCAATTTTCCATCAAATGGATAATTTAACTATATTTCCATTAATGCAATCAAATCAATTTCTAAAGACAAAATTGAATGCTTAAATTGTTGACAGTTTATTCCTATTCATCTAATAAAATATAAATAGTAATGTAAAACAATTTTTTCATAAAACACATATATTTTATTACCATGTGTAAATAAGTAACATATGAATAATTTTAAATTTTTAAAAATTTTCCTTCTAAGAACCAGTAACTATTACTTATTAACATTAACTACCCAATTGATTAATTCCTTAATAAGAATACCTTTATATAATCTTTCGTAAAACGAGGGTAGGTAAATATGCATTCTTTTCAGCCAAAAATTAGTAAAACTAAAGCTCACTTTCTTTCACAGGAATACTATATAGAATAAAAAATAAAACGTATATGACACAAGTTTATGATAGAATACAGATGCATTTAAATCTGCTTAGTAAGAAATCACATCTTTTGATAAAACTTCAAGGATTAACATTGCAAAAAAAAAAAGCATATATATTTTTCTTAAAATAAATACGAATATTTCTAATTTGAGGATAATTAAGCAGCCTATAACTGATTTTTTTTTTTTTTACTGTTTTTTTTTAAATGACATTATAAATCAAATCTTTCTAAATGACTTTTTTTTTTTTGAAAAATGAATTTATTGAAGGTAGTCCTTCACATAACATCTTTTCTCACTTTTTTTATAGTTATTAAGCATATTTTGAATTTCATCATCTGATTAAGATTATAGTATCAAACTAGTAGTAATTATTTTTTCTGACTGGATAGTTTTGCTATTAAAGAAAAAGTTTTTAGTTTTAGCAAGAAGCTTTTTTTTTATTAAAGTTACTTGATAATGGTAATTCTTTTATAATCTTTATTTTCCTACACTTCTTATTTTTCTCCCATTCATTATCAAGATCTGTCTATGATATGAAAATACAGTCAGCCCAGCTTTTCTTTAAGGGATGAAGTAAACCTATTGTCATTTTCTATGTAGTAGCAATATATATAGTTTTATTATAACCAGTTGAATTAAAACACTTATAATTGATTCAAAACATGTACTATTAAATAATTCTTGTGAGTGACCTATTTTAATAATGGCCAACTGTTAAAATCCCTAGAGTCTGAAGCACCCCCAAGAGCCCTTATTCAGAAGTTTACAGTTTCAACTGAGTTTGCGCAGAATAAGTAAATCATACACATATGGGTATTAGACCATTCGATCCACCATTTTATTTTGATTACAATGAGGTACTAATTTTTTTTCTACAATGAAATTTGGATTTTTTATGATTTTTTTTTTCTAAAATACAAATTTTAATTTTTTCTCATTTGTTTTAGATTTTCTAACTGTAAAACTTCTTTACAGTTGAATTGCATTTTCTTATTACTTAATATGGATTGAAAATTGCCTAGGTGTGTTAATAAGCCCTTTTTCTAGAAGCCCATTTTCATGGCATTTGGAAGCTACAACGTCAAAAAAAAAAAAAAGAGGATTGGAGTCATTTTTTATCTGCAAGGACAACCATGGTTACCACATCTAAAGCCTTCATAACTGGATTCAAATTTGAAATGGACGCTAACATTTAGCCAAGAATCAGTGAGTATTCAATTACTTTTATTACTTATTCTTTTATATAATTAAATATATGTAGAAAAAAAAAAAAAAAATGCTATAAAATTTTAGACAATACATTTCAATGATATAAAAACATACTCATCCAGACTCGATCATATACGTATATTTAGTGCAAGAGGCAAGATATATTATGATTTTATTTGAGTATACAATTAGTTTTATTACCTATTTTATTACTTATTTTTTTATATAATAAATATACTATAGAATTTTAGACAATACATTTCAATGATATAAAAACATACACATCAAGACTCGATCACATATCCTCAGCCATCACTTTCATACATCATCTCCCACACACATATATAATCAGTGCTCATAATAAATTTGTTTATTTTGATGTTTATTGATTTTACTTATTCATTTTATCTTAGAGAAATTTTTGCTTGATATTTATTTTTTCAGTACACTTTATTTACTTGAAAAGAATACATATTTTAGGTGCCCTCCCCCCCTTCCCCAATAATATAATAATTTATTTGTAAGTACAAGCTATATATAAGTCATGTGACATCTGACTTGTTATTATTATTATAATAATTAATTATATTTTTAAATATATTACAATTTACTAAAGTTCTCTTTGCATAATATCTCATAAGCTGTTCTTACTGTTTGATATTTATTTGAGTACACTTTTGATTTGAAAAGAACACACATTTTAGGTCACATCCCATTTTTCACTAATATAATATAATAATTAATATATAATAATATAATACATTACAATTTACTAAAGTTCTCTTTGCATAATATCTTGTAAACTATTATTGTCATTTTTTTCCCACTAAAAACCAAACATATTTCTAACAGATACCCTGCATGGAAGGATAACCAAACATTTCTAGCAGATACCCTGATATGGAAGGACAGGATCTGGGTCAGCCAGTAAAAATGGAAGTTACCAATCACAGTGTTTTTGTAATTTTTTCACTGAAAAATTACTTCAGGTAAGATATATTATATATCATTTTTTTCACTAATTTATGACAAATGTGATGAAGCTGTCTAGGAAATTGTCATTTTAACATTTTAACTTTCAAAATTTAGAATTTGTGAACCAATGTAAAAATAAAGGGTTGTGTTCTGATCTATCGTGTCAGCCGCCTGGTGTTGATGCTAACCAAAAACACATTAATATAACGTTCCCGGGCTAGCGATTCTCTATTAATATTGACTTTTTTTTTTTTGTTTACAAATTTTATTTTCTTTCGTTTCTAAATTATTTTTCCCAAATATTTTTGGCAATGGGACAATAGTAGTTGTTTCTTAATTTTTATTGATAAGAGAGTCTTTTTTGATGTATGTTCAAATAGTAATTTGGGTTATATTTAAATAATAATTTACCTTACTTTTATTGGTTTACATTTGATTGACAATAATTAGTGGGAGGGGGGTTTTTGTGTATGTTTAAATAATAATTTACGTTACTTTTATTTTACATTTGATTGCCGACAACAATTATTGGGAGAAGGAGTTTTTTTGTGTATGTTTATATAAAAATTTAAATTACTTTTATTTTACATTTGATTGACAACAAATTTTACTTTCTTTCATTTATAAATTATTTGGTTTTCCCAAATAATATTTTTGACAATGTGACAATAATAGTTGCTTTTTAATTTTTATTGACAAGAGGGTCTTTTTTGGTGTACATTCAAATAGTACTTTGGGTTATGTTTAAATAATAATTTACGTTACTTTTATTGGTTTACATTTGATTGACAATAATTAGTAGGAGGGGTGTTTTGGTGTATGTTTAAATAATAATTTACATTAATTTTATTTAACATTTGATTGACAACAATTATTGAGAGAAGGGGTGTATGTTTAAATCAAAATTTAAGTTACTTTTATTTTACATTTGACGAAAGCCATTTAGAATCCCTCAAACAAGCTGCCCTTTACAAAGTGGACATTTCCGTCGGCAAGAACGAAACTTACAAATGAAAGTCCAAAGATGTTTATGGACCTCAAGTCGCATATATTTGCCGCACAAACATCTCTTTTCTTTCAGCAGGATGTTTTTCTGCTGTAGAAATGTTACAGTGTTGGCTTCTGTATCTGGCAATTCTCATATTTTCAAGTTTTCTGTGTTCAAATTAGCCATATTCTTAGTCTCGGAAAATTACTCGCTAAAACGTGACTTAAAGCGTGATCGTCAAAAAAATTGTGCAACCCCACCCTAATAGAGAATTTAGGAGGCTTACAGCTTTATGAGGAACAATCACAACACTGTTAAAAGTACATCAATTCATATTTAAAAAAAAAAGGTCCCAATGAAAATTTAAATAATTTTGACATGATGAACTTAACACACCCTCACGAGACTGTTACATAAAATACATAACACAGCATTAGGATATAATGCGTAACACAAACAACTATGGCATTTTACTCTGCTTTTAGCATAGGAAAAAGCCACAGCGTTAGCCACCGGCCAAGTTAACACTCTTTCTAGGTTTTATCGTAGAAAGAAGGCTTAACTCCAAGTTAACACTCTTTCTAGATTTTATCGTAGAAAGAAAGCTTAACTCAGAGTTAACACTCTTCCTAGGATTTATTGTAGAAAGAAGGCTTAAATGCTTGAGTGCGACTGCGGAAACAGCAATTTCTAGAAATTAAGCTAGAAATAGCGCCACCCCGCGGCTGACACAATAGATCAGAACACAACCAAATAAAGATATTTAAAAGTGTTAAAAATCTCTTTTTTCTTAATTTTTTTTGAGGTAATGATTATTTTATCAGTTTTATTACATTCTTTCATAATTGCTCTGTCTAACAATGTATATATATTTATTGTAATAAAATATAAAATATATTATAAATTATATTTCTTGTAATTTTTTTTTAAAATTAAAGATGGCGATTTGGTACTTTAAGAGTTTTAAAATCACTGTTATGTTCCAACCTTGAAAATATTACCATTTAACTCATTATTAGATCTAGATTTGTACATATTTTTATGTATATCATTGATTTTTGTCACTAATGCTACTTAATCTGATATGATTTTATCATTTCCTGCTTAGTTTAGTGCAATGTTAGAGTGGCAATTTCTTAAGTGCATGAATCATAATTCCAGCTCTGCCATTTTTGGTGTTCAAGCTTTTTATGAACTCTGAAGAATAAAATCATTCAATTATTTTTGGCCTGCATGATTTAGTGTAGTGGTAATTGCAGAAGCTGAACCTGAAACTCCATGGATCATAGCTCTAGCTCTATTACTTCTAATACTTCCACTTTTTATAAATTCCCGGGCAATAAATTATTCAATTATTATTATTTTATCACTCTTTTTTTTTTCAGTATTCCATAGTTAATTTTATTATAAATTACCACATATTTTCTTTCATAAATCTATTTCATTCCTCTCTGTATTATTAATGATCAAATTATAATTTAAATAATTTTTGTTTTTTATGTATTTATATTTTAGTTTCAGATAACAGACTAGAAATGTTCTTTACAGTGAGTTTTGCTGAATTTTTTTATTTTAACTTGTTTTGTTTGATTTACATCAGTTTTCCTAGTTTTATTGATATATAATAATATTCTTATGTCATTATTATTTGTCTGCTTTCAATATTTTCTATCTTCGATGTTTATAATTTGTTTTGTCCATTTAATAGTTGCTTTTCTTTACATGCTTTATCATTATATAAATATAATTAGTTGCTATTTTCATATAGGAACAAGCAACCACACACCAAAGTAGTCAAGAAATTGCTAATCGATAAATTTCTTCTTTTTTTTGTAATGAACATGTTTGTAAAAAAAAGTTATACAACATGAAAATAATATAATTTATTCGGAAAAATCAAAATTAATATCCTTAGCAAAAAAAAAACAAACAAACTGTATTCAGAAAAATCCATCAGAGCAAACGCAATTCATAATAAATTGAATAGAAAACAAACAAAATTAATACTCTTTAATGAACAAAAAAAAAAAAAGATTGAAAAACAAATATTTCCGCTAAGTGTAACCAATATAATCAATTAAAAAAAAAAAAAAAATTATATTACCAATGATGGCAAACACAATTTCAAAGAAATTAAATTAGTTTCATTATTGTCACATGGTATGCTCAACTGGGTGAACGCTATAACAGAAACCAATAATAGGGCTTGATGGATCATTTCTATAGCTTCAATAATTTAAATTAATAATGAAGTCAAGAACAAGTAAATAAAAAAACAAACACAATAATATACAAAGTAAATTATGTAAGCAATAAAAAAATAACTGACTTATGGAATTGCATTTTACCTTATCACTAATTTAATTTCTTTGAAATTGCTTTTTCTTTATTAGTATTTATTTTTTTCCAGAATGCTTATATATTGATCACACTTATTGAAAACATTTGTTTTTCAATCTTTTTTTTTTTTTACTAAATATATTGATCTCAGACTTGTTTCCAAACATATATTTTCATTATGGAAAAATATATATATATCTTCTTATCTATTTTAATAGATGGATAGTAACACTTCACTAACAAGAAGTATATAAATGTAACTAGCACAACATTATTTTTTCCAAACTATCTATTATATCTTTTAAAAATATATACTATCTTTTCTGTTATCTTTAGTGTAATCTTTGAAGTCATCTGCATTCTTATGTATTATTTTCGAATATTCAATCAAATTTATCTTCCATGTCAAATTTAATGTCCATGTTATAATTATTTATTTTATAATGACAAAGCTTAAGTTTAAAAATATTTTCCATAATTATGGTTTCTTCTTTTTTTATTAATTCTTTGTTGTTTATATAACAATTCTTTAACTGTTTATATTATTAGTATATGCTCTCTGAGGTTCAGCTCAGTAGTAGTGATGGACTTGAGAACAAAGTTCTTGGATCAAAGTTTGATATGAACTTTTAACTATTAACCATATCATTTTGATAGATGGCATGTCTGTACAGGAAACAGGAGTAAGTTATTAATATTATTTGATCTAATAACAATCTCATAAAGTTTTTATCAATTAATTTCTTAACAAAGTGGTGCTAAATTGAGAACTATTTTATTGTATTTATATAATTATATAGTACATTTTTTCATATAATTAATAACAGAAATGACATCATTTCTTTCTTTTTTAAATAGTGTATAACAAAGTACTGCTATATTTTAATTTTTTAAATTCAGATGCCTTATAAGAAGAGTTTTCATACAATTCCTCATCTACTTTATATTACTTAATTCAAGTTTCTTATCAGAAAATTTCTTAGTTTGTTTCACTCTAATTACAGAAAATGATTTGATTTGATTCAGGTTCACAAAATCAGTCTGCTGATTCATTTCTGTCCCTGAAGGTTCAGTAGTAAGAAATTTTAAAGAATCATTGTAATCAGCCGGATTTGAGATTATAATTATCATAATTAATAAATGTTCAACTTCCTTTTATGTTTTAAAGTCATCTTTTGTTAATTTATTATTAATATTATTCATTTTATAGCTTATTATAAATCATATAAAATTTATGTTCCATATGTTTATTTTCTTTCCAATCTTGATTGTATTAGTCAAATTTCTCTTCATCCATAAATAAATTATCCTACAATTTTATTTTCATATTGACCATGTTCTATGGTCATTTTCAAGATCAATTTCAAATTATTCCCATAAATTTATATATATTTATAAACCATACAAAGATTTATAAAATTATAAATATATAATGATATTATTAATATTAATAATGAATACAAGTGAAATTGTAGGATGATATATTCATATGGATGCAAAAAAATTTAGTTTATGCAATAAACAAAATTTATAAAGAAAATGAGTATTTAGAATATAATTTTTATATATTGAAATTAATGGCCTAATTTTGAAAGGAAAAAAAGAGCTACTTATTTATTTAATTAATTATAAATCATACATTTAAAAGTAAACTATGAAAGATAAAAATAAACATCACATGATTACCATTTCCTAAGCTTGCTCTTAACTGTTATTAAAACAGGCAAAACTCTCTTGCACTGAGTGGCAATACGTATATAGAGAGTTTTGCCTATTTTAAAGATAAAAATCTTAGTTTTAGTTGATTTGCATGAAAAGTTCTGCAATTTAAAAAAATGTTCTAGTATAGTATGTTATTATCAGAAGAGATAATTTCAGATATATTATTAAAAAATAAATTCACATTCGTTTTTTTAAGCAAGGTAATTGTTTTTACAGGAAACATGTCCCCTTCAATTTCCATTATGACCATGATGACAATATAAAACAATAAAATTGAAATTTATCTCATGGCAGATAAATAACTGAATTCTTAACAGATTCCTTGCAAATTAGTTTTATATAAGCAAATAAAATGTACAGTATTAAAACAAAATCTACTTCATTTAACTATTTTGTTTACAATAAATAAAAAACCTATAAATATGGCAATTTGGTCCAGTTACCTTCATGAAATATGATAACAATAAAAATATACAAAATAAGTCAACTGTGGGCAATATTTTTTGTAATCATCATAAATATCAATAATCATATATTTAAATTTGTTATTCATAATTTATTTCTAATCTAAAAATTTAAACAGTTATGCATGAATTTTTTAAAGAAGTTATTTTAAAATATTTCACCTGACAAGACAGATGAAGCTGTTTTAAAATCTTTGATAATTTGGCATATTCTTCTCGATCAAAATAGAGTTTCCCCAGTTTAGTGTTAGTTTTAAACCATAACCGATCATTTTTGGCATCTTTTAAGGCTTCCAATGTTGTTTCATAAAAATTCTGTAATAATTCCATCTGTATATACAAAATATATATATAATATTTTAAAAATAAATGTTTTTTTAAAAAAACAACAACAACATATAATTAATTTTCTTAAATATCATATTTCATTCATCTAATAATCAATAAAGTAAGTCATATATCATGTGACTTTGCTTTTTAAGCTTGTACTACAGAAATCTAATATAGGGAGCATACCAATAGCTCTAACAAGCTTTTATTGATAAGTGCCGAAGAAAAATTCTAGATAGAGATTTTATAGGCTTTCTCTTCAGCATTTATCAATAAAAGCTTGTTAGAGCTATTGGTATGCTATATAAAGAGAGAATTAATAAAATTATTAGACAACATCTTTAAGTAAATTTTTAATTCCAATATTAAGATTGAAAATAAAATTAGTCAATGGTTATAAAGGTCATATATTTTTAATATTTAATTACATTAAAAAAATAAATAAATAAAGGCCAGAAAAATTAATATATACTTGAAATGAAGTAAAATGGTATTACACCATTCTTCCATTATTCATTTCATAATATAGTTCCATACATACTGTAATAGTACAATTTGGGTAGCCGTAACATTGTCATATATTAAATCCTTCTTAATCAATCAAGCTTAAATTAGAGGAATAAACTAAACATTTTAGACTAAAATAAAAAAAAAGTAATGTAAAAAAAAATTTTTTTGTTTGTTATCTTATAATCATCTGATTATATAATTTAAATAAAATCAGATAAAGTAATTGTCACATTTTATTCATAAAAATGATGTTGAAAGTTAAACATTTGTAAAAATGTTATATTCTAATAAATAATACATGTAATTGTGAAGATGTCATTCGTATTCTCTTTTTATTGAACATTGGCCTAGCTAAGAGTTATAAACAAAGAATTTATAGTTTTCTATAGACAGAGAAAGGAGAATATAAATAAACAATGTATAAAGAAAAGATTGAATAATTTACATGTAATCGGAAATTAGTTTTCTTCTGTATAAAAAAATAAAATGCATTGTGTAAGTGGGGTTAATAGCTTAATTAAGATTAAATTCCATTAAAAAAAAACCAAGAACTAATTAAAGAAAATTATAAAGTTTAATTAAAATTAAATTCCACTGAAGAAAAAATAACTAATTAAGGCTAATTACAGGATAAAGAAGGAAAAATAACAGATTAGTGGTAAATTACTAAAAAAGTAAAAAGAAAACAAACTAAGCCTTATGAGAGGGGTTGTCCTTCAGGCAAATACTGTACAAAGAGAAAGAAGGAGAAAAACAACATCTAAGGAGAGTCAAAGTTCGCATCATAAGTATCATATAGTTTGGACAGATTTCAGTTTTAGCTTCAAAGACATTATACATCATCTAAGACCATTTTTATATTACTTTTCAGTATAGAATCAAACATAATTAGAATAGTTAAATTCTGTGTAGTAAAAATAATGAAAAAAATGTGATAAAAATATCTGATGTGCCAGTTACAGCCCAAATAATAAACTTAGCTTTACCAACCTCAAAATAACACCTATAAGAAGTCCAAAGATGAAGAGCTGAAATATAACTTATTCGCCCAAGAAAAATTATTTCTCATCACCTGCAGTTGTATAGCCCACATAACTAAGCACCAGATTATTAAAACCAAGAAGAGTCCAACCTGAATCAACTATGAGATTTGACTTAATTTGCTATGACACTCAGACATGGACTTATGAATCTGCAATGAGACTTTTTAAATTCATATGTACATGGATAAGAAACTTCCTTAGTTTATAAAAATTCATTGATATATTTTATCACAAGTATTTATGGGTATAAATGTTTTTTTTTTTTTTTTTAATGAATATTACTAATGTATACATGTATGTATATTTAATTTTGGTATTTATATTTAATCTTAAATATTATTTCTTTATTATGTTTATTAGTTTATTCATAGAGTAATAATGTTTAGAAGTAATTTCAGTATATCGATCGAGATTATTTGAAATAAATAATATTATTATTTGAATTATTTTATTGTCTGTGCATGCTTTTTTCAATAGTCTCGATCTCCAATGTACACACAGCAATCCTCCACCAAGCCAAAAAGTTCATGTTCTGAGCTGAAGTGAAGCAGGGTTGTTACCAGAAAATCAAAGTGGTGCTACCAGAGGGCAGTATTTCCATAAGCATCCTTTTGAGAGATGCAAAAAGTAAAATGAAAATGTTTGGTAGGTTGCAGTTTATGGATAGTAAAAGAATAGCAAAAATAGTGTTCAATTGGGTTATGAGCAAAGGGCAGGTAACAAGATGGGTGAGAAAGGTAATGCGTTATGCGAAAGATTTGGATAAAGAATTTATATCAATATACTTGTATAAAAGGTGGGATGATTGTGTTAGGAGGATTGTTGAGTGTTATAGTGGTAAGGAATGGGAGAAAAGAATAGAAGCATTAATAAAAAATAGGGAGTTGGAGAGATGGAGAACTAGTATGGAGAGTAAGAAAAGTTTAAATATATATAGAAGTAAATGGTCATTGGATGCGAGTTAATTTATGATAATAGTAAGGAAAGTAGTTTATTATTTAAGGCTCGAACGGGATCTTTAGTAACAAGAGAATATACATGTAAATGGAAAACCATGGATAATTTAGTGTGCAGATTGTGTAAGGAAGGTATAGAAAATATTAGGCACCTGTTGATTGAATGTAAATGCTTGAAAGCAGAAAGGGTACAGATAATGAAGTTATGGGAGGATAGACATGAACAAAGTGACTATACAGAAAGTGAGTTATTAGTTTTTATGTTGGGTTTGCGAAGAGATAAGGGGGATTTAGATATAAAGGCCATAGAGTTGACAAAGTTTATGTTGTGGAAATGGGATGGGGCAGAATATGGGAAGACTTAAGAGTGGGGAATGGAGAATAAAATGGCTAACAGGTTTATCTGGGCATAATTGCTGAGATATTCTTGACTTCGTTTAAGGAGAAGCCAAATACATCACATCACATCAACACCACATTCTTAGTTGAAATTGACAACCCAAGTTAAAAATTAGTGGAGTTCAAAGACTCTAAATTTAAATAAATACTTGTGAATGAATGTTAAATGAAACCCTCTGAGATGATTTGATGCGTGATGGTCAAGAAATATAACCAGGATACCTTCTATAAATAATTATATAAAAGGCATATGGTCTGATCATCATCATCAATATCAAAATCTATTTAATTAATTGAAATTTCATTTAATTTTTGTTAAACTATTTGCATGCTAAGGCATTATCACTATTGGTTTTTGATGATTATTTACAAATCCATCTATCCGAGTATTATTACATTTATTATATAAGTAATACTTTGGGTACAATTTGAAAATTATAATTGCCGTTTGTAATGTTATAATTGACTATTTATTAGTCTGCATTCAGAACAGGTTATATTTAACTGTTTAAAGAGATTCATTTAAATTTCTTTGTATCAATAATTTCAATCTTTGTGGTCAAGTTGGCATTTTTAGTGTCTATATAAATATATTGGATCATTAATAAAGATGGGATTCCGTCTTTATTGTTAAAAGGAGGTTGCCTTGACAATAGTTTGAAATTGTTGATTATTATTGATATTGGGATTGTCTAAGTGTTGACTGATTTTTAATATTAATTTTATTACAAATATTAGCCTTAAAGTATATTATTAATATTAATAAGATCAAGTAAAATAGTTTGGAAATTTTTTTATAGGAAAATCTTCAAAGCTAAATATTTGATAGACTTTAGAAAATAACCCAGCAGATTCTTTTAGATATAACAAAAATTGTTGAACAGCATCTTTACACGTTTGCAATTCAGACTTGGTTTTTACAGACAATAATTTTATTTTTAAAAAGATATGTAAATCAATTGAGTATAATTCCTTAAATTAAATCATCACTTTATTTAAAAATATCTAAAATCCACTACCATGAATTAAGATACTAGATGCTTCTTTATTTTTTAATTACTTCAATAGACTGGCACATTAGATTTCATGTATAGCAAAAAAAAAAAAAGACAAACAATCATTAAATGTGAAAACATCTTTCTGTCTGGGTGAAGATATAGGTAATGAACTCAATTAAAATAATATTTTTGTTAACCTTCATCATGTGTGAAATGCTTGGAATCTTAGTACAAAGTTTCTCAGAATAGTTCAAAAAAATGTCATTGTTTACCCAAATAAAAGAACTATGTTTTGACTCTAAAAAGAATAATGGATGCATTAGGTTTATATAATACTATACCGCTTAAGTGGCAGCTTTAAAATGTTTTCATTTTGCTAAATGCTAATGAGATTTAGGTAATATGGACTTTATGAGATATGTTGTTTCATCATATACTCATCTCATAAAGCCTAATAATTCTAACATAATATAAAATGTTAAAATTAAAACAATAAAATCAATTTATAAAACAATGGCAATCTGTGAGACAATAATTAATATAAAATAAATTACTACTATTAAAAAAAAAAATTCATAATTATAAATTAAGTTATTTTTTAAAATGTAATAATTTAAATATCACTGTACCACTAGAATATTCAAAAAGAAATAATTATAATAAGGCAAAAAATATTAATTACCTGTTTTGATGTGGATATATAATCCAAAATGGAATTGATTGATTTCTCTGAGTAATTCCTTGTAACAGCACTTTTGATATATGTCAAAAGCTGTTTATACCTGGCCATCATTTCATTAAATTTGCCCTTTAATAAATAAATGAATAAAAGAATTTAGACACGCAAAAATTAAGATATATGACTAATGCTATTCAAAACTGTTTTAAAGAAGCTGATTACAAGCATTCGTCTTTCTATCAACAAGTAATTATTTATCTTTAAAAAAAAAAAAAATCTTGACAAATTTATATAAGATAATGCGAAAATATAAATTTTAAATATACATTTTTTTTTTTTCAATTACAAAATAACCCTTTAAAAAGTAGGTATATTTATACAATATCAATGTCATTATAATATTGAATCCATTAAAGATCATAGGGTTTGCAAAAAAACCAACTATCTTAAAAAACTATGTCAATTTTATAAATCCTAAGATCTAAGAATTAAGATTAAACAACAGTCTTTATTGTAACATAATTTTTTTCACCTGTACATATGATTTAACAACGATGTTTTAATATATAAATATATCATAATTAAATCAAATTTATAAGTAAAACAAATAAGCTTCAGGGTGTAGTGATAGCACATCTGTCTCCACATTTATAAAGTGGGTTCAGATCCAAATTGAGTAAAGTTGTTCAATTTTTTCAGATTTTAAACAGGATTAGGATTTTTCTTTCAAGTAACTAATCCATAGTCAAGCCAGAAAACCAGACTGTTGATTAATAAAGAGGCATCTAGCTACTTGTAGCTGTAGGATAAAATGAAGATGGATAACTGCTTAATCTCTCATTATCCAACAATTAGCAAGTCTAATGTGTAATGACTTTTTTATTTCTTTAGGAGTTATAGTTGGACAGATTTTTACTCTGTAATAGATTTAAAATCTGTTTTATCCTTTTATTCAGATCATATAATATTAAAGTTACATTTATCCTAATTTAAAATTTATCTAATCAGTGTACAATTGAAATCAAAATACTTTTATAAGTTATAAACGAATTTAATAAATAAACCAGTTAAACTGATATGCTTTTCAACTAGTCAAACTGCTGCAACTAAAAATTAGTTTTTGTTGCTATCTTTCAACTGGCCTAACAACACCAAGTAATTAAAATTTTATGATCTAAGCTCCAAAATATGCTACAATAAATTATGTTAAAAGGATGGCAATCAATAACAAATTTCTGCCAATAAAATCAAAGATCATAATATCTTATTGCTTAATTACTCAACTATGTTTCAAGATGAGAACTTAAAATATATATAGTAATATATATGTTTTATATAATGCTCTACTAGAAAATATATATTTTTATGGTAATCAATTTGATCTCTATACAAGATAATTTAAGATCCTACATTTATTTTTAATCCATAAATAAGTTTTTTAATCCATAAATAAGTTTATTTCCCACTGTAATACTCGGTCTCAAAACTAGATTACATCCTGATATGTGTCTACAATTTTGAAAGTGGTCTAAGTCAAGCATTTAAAAAAACCAAGATTATCACTTATTTTACCTTATATTCTTTTAAATTAAAATAATTTAACGTAATTTTTAAAAAGTTGTAAAATATTAAACTGTTAAATTGATTTGCATGTTGTGTTGTTAGTTAGAATTCAGTTAATGTTTAATTTGAAAGTGGACTAAGGCAGTTGCATTCTTGTGGATTTATTTGTGGAAAAATAGTTAATTATTTTACTATTATGTCAACTGTTAGCGATTCAGATAAGTATATTTTAGATAATAATAAAAACATGAATAAGTTGATTTTTTAAATGTGGTTTGCAGATATATGACCACGAAATCTAAGTAAAATTTCTAAAAAAATAGAAATGAATAAGATAATTATCATTTTCAGATAAATCAAACCAGGACTTAACTGCAAACATATTATGTGTAAATCCAGAAACCCCAGACATGGAGCAAGGAAAAATAAAAAAGAGGACAAGAAATACATTTAATTATACATAAAATATCAGGGAAATTAAGAGAAATAGTGATGAAGAATACACTACAAAAAATTCTCAAGTTGTTATGCTAAAGTTTTTGAAAATAAAAATTGCCTTTAATGTTGGAATCTCTTTAAATATGAAGAAAGAAAATCTAATTTTGAAAATTTTTAAAAACCAGAACTTATTTCCATGTGATGCAGTTCATAAATGAATGATGAAACAAAGGTAACCCAGAACTTTAGAAATATTGATGAAAAAATACAGCTATGAAAATTTTCTTTTTATGACCAATTCAAAAGTGTCTGTTTGCAAGAAATTGTTTTAGATACTTTTAAAATATATGATGGGCGGTTAACTTGGGCTCTGAATGCTAAAACAGCAGGAACAGACATTCATGAGAAAATGCCCGGATCATCTCGAAAAAGATCAAGTTATAAAAAAACACATTTTTAGTTTTCCAACATATGAAAGCTACTAGACCAGAACTTGTAACACTCCAGGCCAAAAACATTTAAATACCAATTTAGATATTAGAAAAATGCATGACCTTTATGTGGAGAAATGTAAAAAAACTAATCAATCATACATTAATGGCTGGACTTACAGAAAAGTATTTAATACTTAGTTCAAATTAAATTTTCATCTTGCTTGCAAAGATATGTGCCAAAAGGGTGATTTACTGAAGCTAAAAATTGAAGCAACCAGTAATGATGAAGAGAAGGGTGGATTTTAGACAAAATCATGATTTACATTTGAAAAGTGCCGAATAGGCTAGGGAATGTCTATAATAGAAGACCAGCAAAAAGCAAAAAAGAATCCAGAGGAATATTGTGGATTCTCATTTGATTTCTAGAAAGCACTTCCATATCTAAACTTTGTTTTGGTAGCTTATTATAAGCGAAATATATATGTATTGTTACTGGTTGGGTTACATGGCACACAGCTACAATGTGTGTGTGCACACATATATATAAACTAAAGGAAAAGTAAAAATAAACACATAAATTTTTGTAGATATTTTCTACATTTCACTTAGAATAATAAGTAAAAGGTTAAATAACTCTGAATTTAAAACAGAATTTTATTTTAATTAAAACATTTAAAAAAGTCGAAATAAATATTGTATTATTATTCTGATTTTGAATTTAAAAAAACAAGCATGGTTTTTTTATTTTTATTAATGCTTGTATATATTTCTTTATCTATTTTTAAAAATCTTTGTAGATTAAAAATTTCAAAAAGTAGCTTTTAATTAAAAGTGATTTGAAGAGAGTAAAAACACGAAGATCACACCTTTGGTAAAATTTCAAAGTAGTGATTTGAAAAGATTAAAATTTATTTTAATCAAGATAGGAATTAGAGAGATAAAAAAAACTGCTTTCAAAATTAATGTTTTTATTATCTCGATCCAAGTCTATAAAAGTTGGATAAAACATTATTTCAGTCTTGTTTTAATATTTAGAGAAGCAGCTGGCTCATAGCTAGCTGCAAAGTTAATAAAAAAATTTGTGAAGTAGTTAGATACAGTTTGTTGTTAACTGCAGCAAAGAATGGCAACAGATGGCTAGTAGAGTTATGGAGAAAACTGCATAAAGATGTAAGAATGCAAGGAAACAGCTGCTCTACAGTTCAATAATGGAGTTTGAATTCACATGGAAGAAAATGACCCATTTCTTTGAGTTGATATTCATAGCTAAAAATGTGTTCTGAAAAAATAGCTTGCTGGTCTAAAGCTTACCAAATCCTAGTCAAGTGGAACCAATTGCAGAACCCTTACCTGGACCAAAAACTAAGATTACCAAGAGAACCCCATCAGTTGCTGAAAAAGTAATTATATGTATGCTGATATATCTATATGCAGAGAAGCACAGATAAATGTATATATAGCTGGTGAGTTAGTTTAATTAAAATAATTAAAATGACTTGTAAAATTATAACTTAAAGTAAAACAAATGAATAATTTGTTTGAGTCATACGTCTAAAAGACAGATGATTTGATATATATATATTTTAAAAATTGTTTTAGTAATTACTTATAAAAAAATGACATTAAATATATATATAACTTAAAATGCAAGCATAATTTTGTTTGAATTAAAAATCAAAAAAGGGGGAAAAAATAATTTAAAGGCATTGATAATTAATTAATCAACAATCAAAAAGTGACCTGTCATAAAATTGACTTTATTTCTTTTTAAAAAGGAAAAGAAACTGTAATCATTAAAGATAGAATTTGATTTTATTAATACACATGTATATATGTGAATTTAATGAATTTTAATCAAGGAATTAACTATGAAAAATATATTATTGTGATAGGTTAAAATAAACATCAGTCTGTATACACACACACATATATGTAAAATTTTAATCATGTGTTGTATAACAAGTCAACTATGTTCAGAAATTACAATATGTGTCAATTGTATTGCAAATATCAATGTGTGTTAGATAGACACTATTATGTAAAATTTTAATTTTTTTTATTAAATGTCAATTCAAACATGTTCATTTTATATCAAGCCACATGCCTATGTGCTGAATGGGTTTTAGTTAAACCTAGTGGAACTTATATATAAATCACCATATAGTATCTTAAATTTTATATATAATATAGTGTAATAACTTGAATATTGTAAATCACATATATGTAAATCACAATGTGATAATTTATTATTATATGTTAATCAAAATCAGAAGGCTTATAATTGTAGTCATATTTTAAAGACCTTAATTTATATTGTTATTAATAAACTTGAATTTGATTATTAAAAAATTGTATAGCATCATCTCTTGGTCACCATAACATTAATAGAGCTGTTCTCTGAACTAGATTTGAGCATGGGATGAATATAAAAATGGGGATTTATTTAGTGCTTTAGGGGCATTCAGTTGACAAGAGTCCTGTTTTGGCACAAAGAGTATATTCTTCGAAGTCCCTGCACTATATTTTATTTAATTGTCTTTATTAGAATTTAATTTTACAGTTGGCTAATGCATTAATGGCACTATGTGGCCACAGCATTAATAATGATCAGCATGTTTTTAAAATCCCAGCATTATTGCCAAGATTTTTCTGGTTATGTATTCTGATGAATTAGCACTCAAGTGGTGCATCCAAAGTTATGTTGCTGGCAAGGGCTAGTTAGCCTGGTCTTCAGAAGACCCATTTCCAATCCAGTCACTAGATTGGCTGTTGATTTTATTATTTGATCACTTATAATGAGAGTATTACTTTTACTTATTACAATGCTGGTTGATTTATAATTATACTTATAGTTGTTCTGAGAAGTTAACTGATCTATTCTGATCTAAGTGGCTGATCTCATGCTCTCTGAATATATAAAATAATTTATATATTTTTGGATATTAACATTACTTAATATCTTCTCACTTTAATCTTTACTATCCCATCCCATTACAGTATATAACTTAGGTTTCCATAACAATAATGTAAGACATATGTATGGTATGAGATTACAGCATCAAGAGGTTTGTAAGAAGTGGCATCATATATTCTAAAGCATATTAAAGATATAACTACTCAAAAACATGTAATAGCTTACAGTGATGCTTGTTCAGGTCAAAACTTTAGCATTAAAATAGAACTGTCATGACTGGAAATTGTTTAATTTTCCGATAACATTGAAATAATAGCTCACAAATTTTTGGTATTGGCCATTCATTTTTGCCAAATAAACGTGACTTTGGCTCAATAGGAATGAGAATAAGAAAAACAAATTATTTATACATCATTATTATGAACTAATAGAACTATGTAGTAAAAATAATCTATTTTCAGTAGAACGAATGATATAGAAGAATTTTATTTCAGTAAAACAGCTGGAAGAATCAACAAGAATAACAAAAAATATTGTGGGAGTATTATTTCTTGGCTGAAATTTTAAAAAAATGCCCCATAAGGATGTTGTATAAAACTGCTTTAGATGAAGATGCTGAATTCCATGTTTTAGACCTTTCATCCAATACATTCCACCAATAGACCAAGAGCAAAAAAAAAAAAAGATATTATGGATTTACTACCCTACATTCTTTTAATTTGCCAGTAGTATTTTAACTCTCTTAAAACTCAAAATCCTATTCCGAAGAATGAGAAAAAAAAAACAGAAATGATAAAAATTAATAATTTAGAAACACAATTAAAAAATGTAAATGAATAAATTTGGTTCAAATTTTTTTTCTAATAATTTTTTTTTAAAGTCAGTTTTAAGATATTCAGTTAATTTTGAAAATAGTCTAAATCATTTCAAGTTTCAAAAATCACATTTCCTGGCAAGCTACACACAAAATTCCAGTCACAATACATTCTTACTGTAAAAGACTAAATATTTTTTGAAATACATAATATAAGAACATTTTTTAATTTATTGAAACACAAACTTTTAAATATCTCGAAATGAAAAATATTTGATTTAGTCCACATTCACAATTAGCAGCACATATGTAAATTATGAATAAATCAATCCATCATTAATTAATATCCATATCTATGTTCATTTAGTGTATGTTATTTTATGATTATTTAATGGAACTAAAGTTCTTAAAGGAAATAATCTATTTGGCAAGATAAATTTGTTATCTGCATTTAGGTAAACATTCTTCCATATTCTGAATATCAAAACTGCTGCATTAAATAAGCTGATTGGTAGTTTTTTCTCAAAATATAGATATATTATTTTTTTTGATGGTTGAACAGATATCCAGTTTGTTGAAATTATTATTGTTATGTACCTGCTTATAGTCATTACAAATCTCTTCCAAATTTCCTTATCTCTTACTTTGTCTTTAAGATTCTGATAATTATAGTTGTTAGTTTTTTCTTTTTATTGCTTCAATGAATGTATGAGTGAATCTGTACCCTTAAATTATTATTAAATATATTATAGCTATTTTTAAAAATTTTGTTTATACTATAATCTTAATTAATGTATGTTTTGTAACCTCCGTGATATAGTTTTTAAAAAAACGAATACCAAAAATTATTATGAATTTTAAAATGTACAAGTTATTTATTTATTTTCAATCTTTAATAATTAATAATTTGAAAACAATATAATTTGTAAGAAATGAAAAGTTTATTGCTTTATTTATTATAAAATAATAAAACTGACTTTAAAATATTAAGTTGCCGTAGAAACTTGGACAGTTGCAAAACAAACATCTGCTTTTAAATTTTGGAGGGAGATTAGTTAAGTTTTTTATGCAGCTTATAGAATGGAAGCCAGGAAAATAATTTTGATTCTCACCTATGTGTATATAATGCCAATAATGAACTATAACTGTAATTAGTGTTTACCCTAATCTATCCATAAATATAATTTATTAATCATTCAATAAGGCCTCGTTGCCAATCTTGGAACCTATTGTGGATGCTATAATATAATTCCAATATTTCATTATCCCAAGAAAATTTATTAATAGTTTTAAGAAGAAATTATTCAAGAAGAGAAGGATTAAAACATTCAGCTGTCTGATTCCCTCAATCATAAGGAGCAATATTTAAAATGCAAATTATAAATAATAAATTATAATCGTTATGGCCAGATATATCAATTTAAAATTAGTTTCACTGTGAAAGAATAATTGAGCTCATCAGAAAAATAAAAATAAGGTAACTGGATAAAACTCTTACAATAACTTTCATAAATTAGAACAATTAAAAATATTTTCTGTCATGTATTTTCTCTATTCTGTTATGTCTATGTAAATATAATCAGTTATATTGTTTTTATTCTATTTTGTTAATTTAAATTATTTTTATAGTTAATAATCTTGTTGCTCATGAATTATCTCATTCAAATACAAGTAGACTATTTTATTTTGCCTCGGAATATAATAAATGTAGAGAGAATAATGATCAGGAAATATGACTAGATCTACATAAAGGCTTGTATTTAATGTAGGCACAGTCTGACGATTACCCATAACTATTATTAAATTAGATTGGTAATAAAAATAGAAAATTTATATAGGCACTCCACCATGATCATGGTCAACCATTTGGTAATAATTTTCCCCTAGACAAGCATTTTCATATTTATTATTATCAATTTCAATTTTAGTTGAGCGACATTTCTGTTACAATATATAGGCATGTTGAAAAGTATTGTACACTAGCATTTCAATAGACAATATGGATTCTATTCTCATCAATGTTTATCAACAAAATATGAAATATCAATATGCTATATACACCTATTCATGAGGGACTTGAAACAAAATATGTAGTTTGTAGTTCTATTGTAAACATTCATAAAAATGAATAAAGACTTTAATTACTTCCAGCAAAAAACTATCAAGTTAAAAGATATAATGTATTACATCAACTAGGTAAATCAATCTAGGAAAAATATTTTTTTCTAATTATATTATATGAAATTACACTTAGCCCAATCCAGAGTTTTTTATCATGGAAGCAAATTATGTAAAATAGCCCATGAGTAAAATAACTGTATATTAATAATTTAATTAAGTTCAATCAAAATTGCATCAAAATATTTTCATTATAATAAAATTTGTTATATGTTGTTCTTTTGAATGCATATCATACTAATATTAAACAAATACACACTGTATTCACACACACACACATATTGGTGTACAAGTATATAATAAGTAGAGGAATTTGACTTAGGATTTTTCAGTTATATTCATCCTCCACTCCAACTCAAATAACCGATACACATGACCACATATATGCGAAAAAGATAGATGATCTTCAATATATGTATTACATGCAGAACCAACATTCATCAATTGGAACGGATCATAATCTCCTACACATATATACAATCAGTGCTTGGTTTATATTAAAATAGCAATTCCTTGCACAGGCTTCAATCTTCTCACCTTTCCAACTACTCAATGTCCATTTCATTGAAAAACTGAAGATGGAATGCTCAAAGCTGTTATTGGATTTGATATTATAGTCATACCCATGTATATACTAACTTAATGCAATCCTCATATTATCTGACTATTACTTATCCATATATATTAATATGTAATGGTCTGATAATAAGAGGGGTTAAATTAACGTATTGTCTACACGGGTATGACTACAATATCATCCAATAAGGACTTTCAATGAAATGGATGGTTGAATAGTTGGAAGGGTAAGAAGATTGAAGCCTGTCCAGTAAAGTTTAAGGAATTGCTATCTTAATATAAACCGAGCACTGGTTTTATATATATATGTGAGAGATTATGATCTGGCTCAACTGACGAGTGCTGGTTCTGCACGAAATGTGTATTGGGTATCACCTATCTTTTTCACATGTATATGGTCATGTCTATTGGTTGCTTGAGATGGTTCGGAGGACAAATATACACTGAAAAATCCTAAGTTCAAATCCCTTCACTTACACATATAAGAAACATTTAGTATATGTAAACTAAGTATATAATAAGCAAATATAATTTCAGCAATAAATAAATTATTTACAGCAGCAATAACAACAAAAATCCATTAGTATTGATCTTTGTTATATCAAAAATTTTTAATCACTATTTCTTTAACTCCCTCCTCAAAAGACAAAAAAAAAAAACACCATTCAACTAATTCTTACCAATTTAAAATTTATTTTTATCATTTGCTTTAATGCTTTAAAACCCCATTCTCCTTTTTCATCTTCCAATTCTAATACCTGAAACAGACAAATAAATATATTAATAACAAATTATTTTTGTGTACATAAATGCATGGATTATATGTTTAGGAAGACACACACATAGCAGAGTAAAATAACTAAACAATAGGATAATATAACAAAATAAAAACTCTTAATCATCATTTGTAGTTTATCACCACTTATTGCTCTCTTAACACAATGCATTCTAGGATCTCAATATCTAGAATTACATCATTTAGTTTTTGCACTTGCTATGCATAAAACACATACCCAATTATGTTAATACTTTTCAGAGATGTGTTTTATAGTATTTTTAATGACAGTTTTTAAGTACTTTTTTTTAAATTCATTATTAACTAAGATATAAGATTATATAATAGCCAAATTCTGATTGTGAACTATAACAATACAAAAGATATATCTTAATTAAATAATGAGATAATATAAGATGCTTAAAGGTTCTCATGTAACAAAGCATATGAGAGAAATATAAACACTTTTAACAACTTCTTTAAATTAAACATTCACCAACATGTATACAGACACAATAATGAATTACAAGTGAAAAATTTAGCTAGCAGTGTGATAGACTTTTAAATCCAATTTATTTATATTTGATATTGAATTTTCTATTTATTTAAGAATACTTCATCATTGTATATAGTGAAGCAGTCAATCTTAGCTTAAAGATTGTGCTTCATGTTTCTACCTACTAACCTATATTTAAATCCTATATCTTATCCCGCTCCTTTTGTCATGTATATATATGTTATGTATATATTTGAAATGCGCGCCTAAATTTATCAATTTTAACTTTCAATAACATTTTATTATTAATTATTAGTTTTTTTGTTATTAAAGTATTATAGTTGCGGCTCAAATATATATATAGGAGCAAAAACTTACTAACAAAATATTGATGTTTTAAATATTTATTATACGTCATTTTTTTAAACTTTTTTTTAAATTGCTTGTTTGCCTTTTAAACTGTATATTTTGTAAAATCCAATATGGAAAATTCAACTATTGTTTGTCCAAAAATAATAAAAGGGTTGGAGCACTATTGTTTTAATCTGGGGTAGGTATTTTTAATTAAAGTTTTACTTAAAAAGGGATTAAGATTAAAGATACTTTTGTTATAAATATGTTGTCAAATCTATTTCTAATCTGGAAATAGATTTGAATTTATTTTTGGACGTTATCTTACTGTGGCATCTTCAAAAAACGATAAAGAAAAAGTATAAAATGGCTGAATTTTGAGTCACAGATTAGATGAGCTATTGTTGAGAGAACTGATTGCTGCTAGACACCACGCTGTTTTGAAATCTAAAAATGATGTAGTAAAAAGCTTTTCCCGACCCTTGTGGGTCATTTTCCACTGCTGTTATATCATGCGCCCGTAGTAATGAAGTAAGAGCCCGACTGGAAAATTTTAGAATGCTAATAAAAGCTTGTTGCCACCGAAGAACTTTCATTTCAATTGCCATGCACGTGCAATATTTTAAATTGGACTCTTAAAATTGCCAGGTAACTTTTCAAGCCGTCACCTCAAACTAAATCTAGCCTACCTCATCTATCAATATGTCTTCTAATGTATTTAACTTTGTTTTTGTTTTAATATATAATTTGCTCTTAAGTAATTTATTTTATTTAATTCTCTCTCATATGCTCTTAACTTTCCTTAACTTTGGTGCTGTCAATTATTTAGTTATTTATTACTTGATTTTATATATATGCTTCTATTATTATTATTCTGCCAATCTCTAACAATCTGACGAGTTGAATTTTGTAAAATCTTTTCTTTCTTTTAAGTAAACCTTCGTGAATTAAGGTTTTTAACATCCATTTAAAACAACGCATTATTAATTAATATACTTGCCAGATTGTTTTTACGAGTTAACATTTTATTTATGTTGGTTTATTATAAAAATATATTTGTTTAACTCTGGATTTTCTACCCGGGGTAAGTCCAGAACTTAAGCTAATTAACGCTTTGAAATCTTTTAAAATGTTGTTGTTGTTTTTTTATTAAATTCTGAAAGAGTGATCCATTAATTATTTTCTATATAACTGTTTTTTTTTTTTTATTTACTCTTAAAATATAAGCTTAAATATTCCAGTTACTATAAAAACCACGAAGATGGGATTGAATTATTTTAAATAGTAGAAAAGGGATGGTGGTAAATCTTAATGTTACTTTTTCTAAATAAAATCTCCAAGCATATTCTAAGTAAAATTTCTCTCTCTCTATATATATAACTGCATAGCGTATTATTTGTCTAAATTATAGTATTCAAACTAGGGTCGTTTATTTTAAAAGCAGTAAAATTTATTCAATGTCGTTAGAGACATGTATCATTACTGCATTAGACATTTAGCCTATTTTTGTATATAGATATGTGCTTCTTAATCTGGGGGTTGCGACAAGATCGAACCCATAGATTTCTTCTCATATCTCATTCTGTAGATAGTTGAGCTATCCGGAAGATTTATTTCATATAAAATGCCTCTGGCGGTGATCCCGTAAGTTTGCCACATGCTATGCACATCCACTGTCTTCGTATAAAAAGGCTTCTGGCGGTGACCCCTAAGTCTGGCACACGCTATGCCCATCCACTTCATCTTTCGTCCAGAAGCACGACTTTTCCTGTTATTCCTTGGTTATAATGTCAGTACCGTAAGCTTCTTCATATATTTATTTCTTTTGCTTCATGACCCAGTTTTAATGCTCTAATATTAAAATTGTGCTTTGCTTAAAATATATATATATAAATGCCAATTACTTCTATTTTATTAATTAAATTTATTTCAGTCTTATACAGTCCCACCATCATAACTTATTTCTGAATTTAAGAGTATCTATATGCCTTGGAGAAAATAAAGCGTTCTTCTCGTATATGTTAATGAAACTAATTTTCAATAAATTGTCAAATGTATTTTATGTGTTTTCACGACCGTAATGGCAGAAAAATAGTTTATATTTATATCTGTAGTGAATCTCAGAACGCTCCCCTAAATCATGTTAGTCACCACGTTTCAGAACCATAACCCAAAGCATTAACAGCAATTTTATGTAACTTCTTTCTAATAACTGATTGGCATCTTAATATTAAACCCATCAAAAATGTGTGTTTATTTATAATATATATTATTTAGCTAATAAAGAGCATAATAATAGCGTGAATGACACTATGTAATCATCTACTGCTTGCTCATTCACGCACATACTAATGTACTTAATTTATAAATGTATATAAATAATTTGTCATTATATTAAAACTATATTTTATTGTCTAACTTATTTGAGTAGTTCAAATTCCTTCTTTTCTCCACTTCCAAAAGTAAAGCCTGCTTATATATATTTTAGTTTAGTAATAGTTAATAGATGTCTCATTGTTTTGCTCAGCTTTGCTAGTCGGCCGGATTTAAAACTAGAGTGAGTTCGAATCCAGGCTGGTCCCTAATCTAAATCTCGGGCTTGACTGGGTTTGAAGTACATTTTGTGAGTTCCAGCTCATGTTAGATGGATAAACATGTTTTGACCGGTACAATAGTAACTGATAAATCTATCAAGGTTAATATTTTTTGTTAAACAAAATATAAATTCTGAGGAAGATGGTTAAACAATTGAAACCATTGTTTAGATTGGTAAATAATAAACAAATTGCATGCATTAAAAATGCATATGAAAAGTTATAATCATTAATATGTACATTTACTATAATTTAATTATGTTTAATTTATTATAATGGTTATCAATTTTATAAATAATATTATATTGCTAAATAAATGTAATTTGTTGCTCCAAATTATTTTAGTGAAACTCTTTCACTGAGATTAATTTTTATAAATTAACATGATTTATTTGTAAAAAAAACTGCTAAAAATTATAGTACTTAAAATAAAATTTTATATATAAACTTTTTCAGAAAGCAGGATAAAAACCATATATATATAGTTGCAGTAGATCTCAAGTAATTGCTCTGTATTCTAAATAAGAAATATAAATATATGACAGATTTATGGTTTGGATGTCACTATCTGCAATAATCCTAACATGGTTAGAGTTCTATTCTTTCACTGAATTAACCAAAACATTAAAGAAAAGCTTTTGATTTTAATATAATAAAATCACTTAATAATTTAAATATTAAGTTTATGTACAAACACATTCATAAATAATAGTAATATATAATCAAAAGGTTTACTGTTTGAGTTCATTAAAAATTCAAGCACTGGAAATAAAAGGAGAGGATCAAAAACGATGAATCTTGAGCTTCAAAATATATAACTCTATCACTACACTAAACTATACAGAATTATTGAAATATAATAATGAATAAATGCTTGCTAAAAGAATATGCTTTTGTGTAATATATACTTATGTACAGACATGATAAAAAGACACATACAAATTTCTTTATATACTATTTACAATATGTATTTATTATTTGAGTTAATGCTTATGAAATTAAAAAAAAGATAACGACAATGAAATATATTTAAAAAAAATTGAAATAGGTGATTCAATATGGAAAATGACATTTTGTCCTCTGTTCATCAAATCTATATATCAATATAGATTTCAAAAATCTTATATTTTATAAAAAAATATGCTTAGTAACATTTTAAATAATGGTAATCTTTATTTTACTATTACAAAACAAATCTATATAAGCATTAAGTAATAAATAGACACAAGATGATAGTGAAGTTATATATGACAATTGGTTTTGATTCATCTTGGCAAAATACAAATTTCTTTTACCTCTGATGTTATAGAAATATCGTGTCCCATAATAAAAAGATGATTATTGTAATTATGGATGCAGATTTAGAAATATATAGCAAAAAAATACCATATATTTTTTATTTATAAATTTTAGCAGCCCCAAAGTATGTATTGCAAAAGCTATGATTCTTATTTTATTCTTCTAAGTGTTGCAAAACTGAGGAAATCTAACAAAACTTCAGAAAATAATTTTTTCTACATCAGGTGTAATTTAAAGGTCAAAAATCTGAGATGTTAAATACTTTAAATTATTATTTTAATAATGATTGTGGATTTATTAAATCTAACTTCTTTTTGGACTTTCCCCCCAATATTTTCTTTTTTTGATGTTTTGACTGACTAACAGTCTTCTTCAGAATGAAAACTAATAATACATTATATCAGTTATTTCCTATATTTATATTATTAATTTAATTGTTTTCATGGATAAAAACCCAAATGTCAAATATTCTTTTGCTTTTCTTGTATGTAATAACAAGAAAAAGTCATGTTTTGATAATATTACAGTTACACTTTTCAAGATAACAATGACTGAATTTTAAGGAATGATTTGGTATAAGGTTAAAAGATATCTTAATATATTGGCAGAAATCATTTTGCAATTTTCTAAGCAACTTCTATATAATGGATAAATCTAAATTACAATAAGGTTGTTAAATACATTGAATTCCAAAACTTACCATAAATTATGTAAATCCATGGATATTAACAAACAGTATATATTGAGTGGATAATATATATATATAATTAAGATATTCGTGGGTTTTCAAGTAAACCAAGATGGCAGCCCATATTTTTGATAAATCTACAGCCCCCCCCCCCAATGTTTATATAAAAAAAAGTCTGTTAGGAAATTTTGTATTTAATATTTAGTTTTTTATTATTGTTATTTTAAAAAAAGGAAATCATTGTGGAAAAATTACAGAAAAATGAATAAAAAATATAAATACAATATTTATTCTTTATTCATAACAGCAGCATGCAATCATATCATGTCCATTAATGCAAACTTTTCGGGAGGGCAGGATCCCATACCTTTGGAAAAAGTTCACTGAATCACATTAGGAGATAGGAAGGTTCCAAATTTTTATCATAATGACAATTTACCAAAAAAAAAAACTGCCAAAAAAAATAAACACAATGAATTGAATCCAAGTATGACAATGTTAAGAGCATCTCGTCGCTTCCCACGTTATAAATAAAATAAATTGAAATAAAGCTTCTTAATGAAATTTATTCCTTTTTTTAAAATTTAACAATTGATTTATTAATTTTGTTTTAATTTAACAACACATCTTCAGTAAATTAGACCCTTGAAACTGTACATTTAACAAAAATATGGGTGGCCACCTTGCCTTACTTAAAAACTCACAAGTACCATAGTTAAAATATTTTAACACACACATATAGAATATTGTATGTACAAATATCAATAAAATGTTTCAGTTTAAAAGAAAAATAATAAAAATACAACTGATGAAAGAACATTCCAAAAATCTCTTATTGTGCTTAGAAAATCCCAATCATTTTTCTTATTATATTTTTTAATTTTTTAAAAGCATTGAGTAAAAATTAAAAAAATTTTTTTTCAAAAAGTTAAAAGAAATTGTTTGAAAAAAAAAAAACTATGCCTAAATAAACTCTACTAATGCTTTAGTTAAATTCCTTTAACACAAAGCAATTTTCAAAAGAAAAGAAAGTTTTAAACAGAAAAAAAAAACCCATCACTTATAAATATATGTACAGTACTCACAATTTATTGAAATTATATTTATGTATGCAACCACTTCTTATATAAGTATGCTAAAAATTAATAATGATAAAATGCAAAAAAAATAATATCTAAATAATATTTTTTTTTACTTATTTCTAATTTTTTTATAGTGGTTAAATGAATCGGTGAGTGGTAATTCCTTGGATACAGCATCCACACTGTATTTTCTTTTTTCTTTAAACAATTGGTTCATATGGAATATTTATAACTACTTAGATAAATCTATTTTGCAATTTACTATGTTTGAAAAGAATCGTTTCATAAAAATGTGTAATGTCTTAGTGTTGACTGTACAAATAACAATAAAGACCAAAAGGTTTTTTGTTTTACAGCATTTCTTTTACCATATTTTCATTTTTCTACTGGGCTGATTGATTTAAGAAAGGAGTTAAATCTGTTAGAAAATTCTCCTTTAGTCTGGAAAAATTGTTTTTATTGTATGTATAAATAATTTTAATATTGCATATTTAATGAGTATTTTGCCACTAAGATCTTTAATATTTTTGAAATGAAGTAAAATGATTTTGTTTTCAATCTGGTTGCAATTAATATCATAAGCATTAATGACTTAAATTGTGTTTTTTTTTTAAATACATAAAAAGTTTATAATAAAACATTCTTTCACTGAAATCATTCAAAAACCTGTTTTACTTTTAACCAATTCATTAAAAATGTTACTTGGATTTGATGTAAAGATGTAGAAATTAATGTCTAGTTAATAACTAAACTAAATCTTAAATCCAATGGATGCAATGATAGAATGTTTTATTATGCACTTATATGTAAAAAAATATAATTCACTATACTTATAACAATAAATAGATGGAAAACAAACATAATGCCATTTTAAGTTATATGAAAGGCATTATAAAATTTAAAAAATATTCAATACAATACACTATTAAAATTATTTATATATGATATAATAAATCAAATGAATATTTTCGACCAAATCAAATGATAATTTACTATTCAAATAATAAGGAGTTTATGAAATTCCTTAGCAGATTTGCCCCATTTCTTAAATCAATCAGATCAAAAAAAAAAAAGTGGAGAGATAGACAGAAGAATATAGAAATGCTTAACATAAAAACTTGTTTCCTTTGCTTTGTTCTCATATAATCAATACTGGCTACAGCATATATTTTGATAAGAAATCTTTTCAAATGTAAAAAATTGGAAAACAAATATACCACTATTTATTTATAAAATTGCACATTCCACCAATATATTAAAATTTTGCTACACATTTTGTTTTCTCATTCTTTATTAGTTATTTTAAAGTTATTATTTTAAACGTAAATACATCAATTCATAAGTAAATCACTAGCCAAAATTACATTACAAATTCACAAAAAGACCGATGGTTTCCCTGCCAAGATGAATTTCTCAAATGCAAAGTAAAATAACATGAAACAAATGTATTCAAAATCATATATCTTTATTAAGAGATTTAAAAAAATTTTTCTTTTAAAAAATAACTGTAACCTGGTAAAACACTAGCCTGCATTTCTTTTTCAATAATATATACTACAGAATTAAGATATTCATAATTTAATTTTAGCTAAAGATTTAACTATGAACTGATGTATTCAATTATTACATTGACTAGTTTAGGAAGTTAGCATTTGATATTTTTGCTTTTTTTAATATTAAAACAAGACATCTAATATTTTGAAATTTAATCATTGCTATTTTGAAAAAGATAACTTATATTATTCATATATAGAATTTTATTTGGTAAAAAAAAACCTAAAAAAATGCTTAGTATGCAGATTAAAATTCAAGGATAATAGTAAATTACACAGTGTATCAATATATTCTATTTCAATTATACACTATCCAAAAACAAAATGTAGTTCAACAAAAAGTTAAAAATATTAAAATTCATAATTTTAATAAATTTTATGATATGGCAGTCACCATTTTTTTTATCTTGAAACACCATCATTCAATTCAAAATATCAAATGTCATAATTTAGACATATGTAATCACATTTATGAATAATGTTTCTTTGGGTTACACTGAAAGCACATGCACTTTATTCACTTTTTTTCTTCAAAAATTTAATTGATACAGTATTTTGTGTAGTATCCTTCTTAAGGGATAAAATAAAAGTAACTACTTTAATAGTGGAAGAAAAAAAACCAATTAAATGTTATATAGTGTCAAAAAGCTTAAAGTTTGTATTGAATTTATATGAGAATCTGAAATGTAAATACACATAGGGATGATTGTATAGATTCAGAAATCAATATGAGCATAAAAACATCAACACAATTAGTGAGGGTATGTCTATCAATAATGAAACTCCTATTCTGTTTCTATAGGAACAAAAAAATCATTGGAAAAAAAAAAAAAAAGATATAGTGCAGAGTAAATTTAATCTTTTAATAGGATGTGTTTCTTTTAGCATTTTAGTCTCAAAAAATGAGATTTTTTTTAAAAAAAAACAACAACTATATGCTAAATAGTTATATATTGAAATTATAATGTTTCGAAATATTTATATTTATGAAATCAACATTTTTCAATTAGAATAAAAAATATTGGGTTTTAAAATATGAACAACAACAAAAAAAAAAGATCAGTAAAATATTTAACCTACAAAATTATACACACTTTAATTGAAATTGTAACACTCTGAAATATTTGTATTTATTAAATAAATAATTGATGTATATAAAATAAAAAACATAATATTTAAACAAACATGGAAAAAACAAAAACAGAGATCAGTAAAATATTTGACAAAAATTATCAATCAAAATTATAAAATCTTTAGATACTTTTATTAAGTGAAATAATTATAAAATATATTATATCATAACAAAATAATGTTGAAAGTAAAAAAAACTTTTGTAAGACTGGTCAACTTGTCTCTTTTTCTCATTTTAGCATATGTTAATTAGAAAAAATATGAAAATCAAGATTGCTTTTCTGATTGCAATGGTTACAGAAAATTACTGAAACAAAATACTATAAAAATATTAACAATAAATCTCTAAAAATTTGAAATTCAGGTTAAATATTAAAAAGAAAAACTGTCAAAGTTTAAAGATGCCAAAAGTGAATAATAGACATTGTTTCAATCATGTATGAGGCATTTCAGCTACATGCAAAAGTCAATTGCAATGAAATTTACACCACTGCTTGAGAAAATCAAGTCTAACACAATGATATTCATTTTATTAAATATATATAGTACAATATTTTTTTTTTGAGTAAATTTGAATGTATTCTCTCAATTTATTAATAACAATATTATTAATTTTAAATTTTGTTTATACTACAATATTAATTTATATTAAATATTTCTATGAATTTTATTATAATAAAGAATAAAAATAGAAATGAGAAGATAAATGATCTAAGGTCATTTCTAATTAAATGGATATTACCTCATTATGTATTGTATAGCAGTCAAAACTTGGCAACAAAAATTACCTATCATTTATAATATACATGAAACAAACTTGATCCAAAATATAACACATCACAATTTTATCATATATACATTTTTATTAAAAAATTATACATATTAAAACAATATCAAAACAAAATTTTAAAAAACCCAGATAAATTTCAATTAGCAATTTTATAATTGAGTTAATACATCTTTTTAAATATATATGTATTAAAGATTAAATAATTATCAACTTTATATTTTCTAGTAATACATTATAGGATAACTCTTCCTATTTTTCTTGTGAATGAACAAGTAAATAAATAAACTAAAAACCAAATAAGTTTATCACCATTCCTTTTTTTAATGGATAAATATTGTAAGACATTTGTTATGATAAAAAATATTGATAAAATAGAAATATTAAATAAGAAAATTGAAGTTACGAAACTGAAGATTATATCAGCTATTTGCTTGTGATACTTTGCAATTACAGTCATGGATTGGATCATTGTATACACCAACAGAATTAAAAATTAGCCAAAATTTAAAAATCAAAATTTCACAGCTAATTAGTTTCACTGCCAAGACAGATTTCTCAAAAACAATGGAACACAACACAAATATACACTAAATAAAATTCCATATTTCTCAATTTCATTTCAATTATGTTTAATATCAAAAAAACCCTTAAATAAGGTAATAGCTTCAGTAAAATGAATTTCAATGAATAGATTATTCTTCTCTTTATCCCATTTTCCCCAAAGAAAACAACCTTAGCTTGCTCAGATCTAGTCTTATGGCCTGACTTTCTTTCATTGATATATATAAAAGGCATATTTTGTGGGTTCATCCGTGTTATAATATTTTAAATATAGATATACTGATGTTTCGACTTGGTAACACAAGTCATCCACTGAGTAATAAAAAGTAGAAAGACGGTTGTAGAGGCGCTACAATCACTGATTTGAAAAAAACGCCAAAGTTCCACCAATAGCAAAAATGTTAAATTAAGAATGTTTTTTAAAAAAATCTTTCCAAATAGGAGGAAGTTTGATGTATCATCTCGCTTATTGATACAATCTGGCCTTCTAAGTATCTCAATGGCTTCTCTAATTTTGCACTGGTATAGATTATCACATCTGGATATGATCCTGGTATTAGATATATATTATATTATATATATATATTCAACCCGTGAAAATATTCGTATCAACATATATATATATATAATGCAGAACAAAAACATTTATTTTTTAGATCTAGGAATGGTATGCTTATCAAATTTCTCTTTTATCTTATTCAATAAATTATTTAAAATAACATCCATCATCCATGCTATTTTCTCATCCCCAAACAAATTATAACTTTTTTTAAAAAAAACTCATAGGAAGACAATTTAAAAGGAGAAAATATGCTAATACAAAAAAAGATTATAATTTGTTAGATAATTAAATAAATAATTTACTGAGCATTGCTTTTGAGGGAGGAGGGGTCATATCATAGCACTTCAGCATGTTAATCGAATTGGTGTTAATATTGAAGAAAACAGACTGGCATTAGTATTGAAGAAAAGAGATGTTTTCTTCAATATTAACACCAGTTGGACTGACAAGACGAAGTGCTATGATTATGCCCCCTCCCCCGTCGAAAACAATGCTCAGCAAATTATTTATTTAATTATCTAACAGAATATATTCTTTTCTTGTATTAGCATATTAACATTATTCATAGAATTACAAATTTAAAGAAAAGAAAAATTATACTTATTATTAATACTATTATTCCAATTAAATAAAATATTCTTGGAATTTATCAGAAAAACCAATACTAAAGTAATATTTATAAAATTGTCTTTTTTGAAATAAAGATAGCTTGTTTTAAAAAGCAATTTTACAAAAATTACCTTAGTACTAGCTACTCTAAAATTCATTAAAAGTATTTTGTTAAATAAGAATCATAGTACTGATAATAATTTTAAAAATATGAAGATAAAAGAAAAAATATTTTATTTCTTTGCCTTTTAAATTATTTTGTTATAAGATTGAAATAAAAAATTCTAATTTGTTTGGGCATAAGAAAATAACAGAGGAAGAGTGTTACTTTAAATAATTTACTGAATAATAAAAAATTAATAAGCATACCATGTCTGGAGTAATTTATATTATTTCTTATTTTTGTAAAAAGTTATATAAAGATCAAAATAGAATGAGCTTAAATGAAAGAGTAAAGTTTATAAAAGTAGAATAAAAAATAAATATCTTAGTTCACTATTATATAAGAGTGAGAGAAATACAGACCGTAAGACTGTTTGAGAACTTCTAAAATTGTTTTCTTTGAAAATTTATTATACTGACCCTATTAATTTGAGTTCTTTTAAGATTAATGAAAAGTAATTGGAATGTAATTGAAAATTATGGGAAATTAATTAATATATATCAGTGTTGTGTTTATGTTTCTTTGTATTTGAGAAGTCTGCGTTGATTGTGAAATTTTAATGTTTAAATTTTGACTAGTCTTTTAATTCTAAGTTTGATCATTTATTTTTATTGACTAGTTTATCCTGAAAGTCTATGATCAAATCCCCTATGTATTCAAATGTTTATAAGTGTAAAAATAGTTGAAATAATGTACTGTTAATTTTAGTTATCAAAACATATTTCTAATCAGTAGAAACATTAGAAAAAGCAAACAAAACAGTCAGAAAAAAGTACCAAAAGAAATTAATTATTAATTTGTTAAATAATCAACACTGATATTATAAATTACTGTCCAAAAATTGAGTTCCATACCACAATTGTCTATTTGATTGCCTTATCATGCCATATAGCAATTTTATAAGAACATAATATCTAATACGATAAAAAAAAAAAAACACTATTAGGTTCAATCTTCTTCAGTGTAATCTTAAGAAAATAAATCTTATAAAGATATTTAATATTTTCTTTCTTATAATTTGAATATAATATAATAGTAATGGAAAACTATTCAGGAAAATTTAAAATATTATTCTTATAAACATATATAAAATAACTGCTTCAACTTTAGTACTTATGGTTCTTTTTTGAAAGTATATAATGTTTTATAATCTATGAAAATACTGCATTATATTTACTCCAACTCCATTACCAGCTAAACAGCTTTCTTAAAACTTCAAAATATTAATCTGCTCATCTTTCAATCCCAACAGAAGTGTTTTATTCTAATTTAAATTAAATCATATCCACATTTTCATTACAATTTTTTAACTTTATCTTTAGATGCCTCAATTCATATGTTAATCTTTCTATATTGCTTCTTTTGATTTCAATACTTATATTTTTCATATTCTCTCTATTATTTATTTCAATCTTTTATTTTCTCATAATGCTTCTTTTTAAATTTCCTTAATTATCTCCCACCTTTCATTTATTTAAATAATTATTTGTCTTCACATGATCACATTTCCTATACTAGCACATTAATTGTTGATGAACAGAGCACTCTCCATACAGTATTGCCACCTGTGCTAAACAGAGTAATCAATGGATGCCAGAAGGCTTGTGCATAAAATCCCTATCTAATGCCTACTCATCCAATATCCCCAGACTAGTTTCTGCCTTGTGGCCTTCGTCAGTGAGGAGCTTTGGATCTGAGAGCACTGCATCTAGATCTTAGGATCTAATGCAACCCTCTAGCAACCACCTTTTATCTCTACTTAACTACAAAACTATGAGAATGAAATTGAAAACACAAAAAATATTTTCAATCTAAGCTCAATAGCTTATATAGCCAAAGACACCAAAATGTATGGGTGCTGAACTGAGTTCAGACCCATATGACTATATAAGCTATTGAGCTTAGATTGAAAATATTTTTTGTGTTTTCAATTTCATTCTCATAGTTTTGTAGTTAAGTAGAGATAAAAGGTGGTTGCTAGAGGGTTGCATTAGATCCTAAGATCTAGATGCAGTGCTCTCAGATCCAAAGCTCCTCACTGACGAAGGCCACAAGCCAGAAACTAGTCTGGGGATATTGGACGAGTAGGCATTAGATAGGGATTTTATGCACAAGCCTTCTGGCATCCATTGATTACTCTGTTTAGCACAGGTGGCAATACTGTATGGAGAGTTTTGCTCTGTTTATCAACAATTAATGTGCTAGTATAGGAAATGGGATCATGTGATGCTTAATGGTTTAACACCAATCCTGCCTAATGGGATAGTGGTGGCTATAGTTGTAAAAGAACCAAAGACACCAAAATGTATGGGTGCTGAACTGAGTTCAGACCCATATGACTATATAAGCTATTGAGCTTAGATTGAAAATATTTTTTGTGTTTTCAATTTCATTCTCATAGTTTTGTAGTTAAGTAGAGATAAAAGGTGGTTGCTAGAGGGTTGCATTAGATCCTAAGATCTAGATGCAGTGCTCTCAGATCCAAAGCTCCTCACTGACGAAGGCCACAAGCCAGAAACTAGTCTTGGAATATTGGATGAGTAGGCATTAGATAGGGATTTTATGCACAAGCCTTCTGGCATCCATTGATTACTCTGTTTAGCACAGGTGGCAATACTGTATGGAGAGTTTTGCTCTGTTTAATTATTTGTCTTGTTACCATTTATGTTAATTTCCTTATCTAAAAATTAAAAAAAAATAAAATTGCTAAATATGCCATTTAGTTTATCAATGACATTTTTTTCTTAGCTTAGTACATACATTTAGAATTTAAATTTAATTTTACTGGTCCTAAGTTATGATTTGAAACTATGCCCACTAGTACAAATTCTTTTCTTACGATTTTTAAATTGTGTACTCATAATTATCAAGTTATTCTGTCCACAAAAATTTATTAATTTTTTTTTCTATCACTTCTCAACCTTAAATCATAATCTTCTTTTAATCTTCTATTCCTTCATCTTTTCACAGACATTCCAATCTCTCATTAACCAAAAAGGCTGCTGCTTCTAAAACTATCTTTTGCTCATAGTTCTAAGACAATACTAATACCATAACAATAAACTGTCATTACCTATTAATTTCTTATCTAATAATCCTCTTACATTGCTCCATAGACATTCAATGTCGACTTGCAGACGAATATTATGACAATAAATATATATAAAGTAATAATTTTTTTTACACAATTGGAGATATTCATTAATGCAGTCTTTTAAAAAACTTACATACAATTTAATGAATAAAAAATCAGATTAAAAAAAAAAAAGAACACACAAATTTTATTTATATACATTTATCATTATATACTAATATTCAAGGCAAGGTTGTAATGAAAATAAAATCAATTTGGAAAAAAAAAAGGTCCTTCAAGATTTCTTGAGATCAAAATGTAAGATTATCAAAACCGATGGCATGGCATCAGAAAATAATCAATAAAAGTACCAATCAAATTATACCAGTTGATCTAGAAAAATATTCAATAGCTTACTGATTGGAGAGAAGTCAATTTTTATTTCTATATCGAAGAAAAGAGTCTTGATAATCATAACATAACAAATAAGATTATTCTGAAAATTATATAACCTTACATTGGTAAAAAAAAAAAAAAAAAGGTCAAATGTAAGTAAGTTTCAGAAAAGCTAAAAACAAAAAACTACAACTATTATAGATGATGTATACTGGAGAATAGAAAAGGCAAAATATATAAAAAGAATTTGTTTTATGGATATGTTAAATTATGGAATGAACTTAGGATTGTAGAGATAGTACATTGATAAAATTATAAATAAAACTACCCACCTTTCTTTATTAATGTAATAATGCTTGTTTTATTTAACTTAATCAATCTGACAGTTTTGAATGACCATTTCTCCAGAACTAAAATATATACAAATACATGAATATAGAAAATAGTTTATCATATAAACAATACAATCAAACATTATATTCCATTATAAATTGACTTCTTTTTATATCCTCTTACAGATATATTAAATATATCATATATATATAATCCTCAAAATCTACATTACATTTGTATTATAAAAAATCAAAGACAGTAAATTCTTTACTATTTTGTAAATTTTTTTTTTTTTATTAATTAATATCATATTATAAAAAATTATAAAAAATATAGCTAACTTAAAAAGCTTACAATCTTTTATTATTTATTAAATTTAAAGTTTATGCATTAATATTTAGATTAAAAATAGAAAATTAATAAATAATAAAAGATTTTAATTATTTTTAAATTAGTTATAATTTTTATAATTAATATAAAAAAATATTTTACAAAATAGTAAAAACTTATTGCCTTTGAGTTTTTATGATACAAATGTAATATAGATTTTGAAAATTATATATATATATTTAATTTATTAAAATATATATATATATATGTTGAATGTGGTATATATATATAACAGGCGATAACAATCAACGCTTAAGCTATCAATAATCTTAATAAATATGTAATAGAATATAAAAACAAGTCAATTTATAATGAGATATAATGTTTGGAAGTATTGTTTATATGATAAACTACTTTACATATACATGTATTTCATATACATATATTAGTTCTGAAGAAGATTGCTGATCAGTCAAAACTATTATATTGATTAAATTAAATAAAACAAGCATTGTTATATAAAGAAAGGTAGCCTTAAGAATTGAGTATTTCATTAACCTTATGAAAAAACTTTGTATGGGAGAAAAAGTTATTGTTAAAATGAATATAATGTTTGGAAATTATACAGTAAAAAAAGATGATTAGAAGTGAAAGGATGTGCCTTTGAACAGACTAAAAGCCAAACAGATAAGTTTCTCTAGGGAAGGGGTGCCAATCTTTTGGCTCCTCTGGGCCACTAAAAGCTGATAAGCAAAAAAAAAAAAAAGTTTAGATACAATTTTTTTTTATTATATCCACCACCACATATAAGCAAAAAAGTCCTTACATAAAAATACTAATTATGCAGTAACCCATTCAGAGAATCTTTTAAAATCAAGCAGGTTCCAAGTTTGTGATCATTAAAATAGAAAATATATTTATATCTAAATAATAAAACAACACTCATGTTTATATATATATTATTATAAAATAAAAGAGGAAAACATAAAACTAATTGGATATTTGACATTATATTTCAGTGCACGTATATTTATTTTAATCACATTGTGACACATAATCACAAAAAAATGTCATAATGTTTTAAATAAGTTTATGATTTTGCATTTTGGGCCCCATTCATAACATCCTGGACTACACGTGGCCTTCAGGCTGCAGGTTAAATATCCTGCTCTAGAGCAATGCTATTTGTGTTATTGCAAGGAATCTGTGTTGACTAGATGATATTTAATAATAATTATAAGGCCGCATAAAAGTGAAATGAATATTTTTGCTTGACCGCTAAATATTAAATAAAAAATTATTTATAACTTTAACAATAAAATCTAAGATCATGAAGATGTACTTGCTATATAAGTAATATAATATATCATTATATCAGATATGGATCTAATCAAAAATCACAATTCTAGAAGATGTTACACTATTTCCTGTGATTTGATAAATATATAAATTTGAAATAAAAATTGTAGCATTAATTCCAGTTTCAATCATTAGATTTATGCATTCACACGACTGAAGCTGTTAAAAAGCTCTCTGATTATAGTTATTTTGTCAAAGCATTATGTCTTGAACTAATCTGGTTGGTCAAAAGACATTTTGGAAGTCATTAGTATATTCCTCTTCCCAATGGCAGTAAACATATGTTTGAAATGTAAAACTGAACCATTAACTACAAATTAAGGTGATAATGCATAAGTAAAAAAAAAGCAAAAGATTAAAAGATAGAGATTTTCATGAATGTATATTTGGGCTATATTAAATTTAAACGTTTGTATTTATGATTAAATAATTACTCTTTATCTTAATAAAGAATTATTAATAATTATTTATTGAAAGTTATATATGTAATCAAATGATTTATTGCTTAGGAATTCATTAGAAGTTCAAACAACAATCCATGGATCCCAAGTTTCAGAACTTATTACTCTATTATAGCACTAAACTATGCAGGGCTAAATATGTAATTGTGTAATATATATTTATATACATATATGATAAAAATAAAAAAAAAGCACATAGTAAGAGTTTCTATATATATTGTTATTTACAATGTTTGTTTAGTTGAGTAAATGCTGGATAACGAATTCTAGTAATCATATTAAAATTGAATTAAAAAAAAAAGATTTATTTAAAAAACTAGTCTGACATTAAAAGCTATGATTAATTAATTAGACCTGGATAAAAAAAATTAGATAAAGAAATTGATTTAATTAAGATAATAATTATCTCCCACCAAAATGAACTTTAATTACAGCTGTAATGGGGAAAAAAAACTGTATAAAGTAATTGGAGAAAAGAGAAAATTAAGTTTTTTTTTTTTTTAATATTCTTGAGTCAGACATTTTTGACACTGCCCTTTTTTGAAATTCTTTTACTTTGATGAAAAATAACTGCAAAAGTGTAGGTAGATTTGAGAACAATAATAGAGGATGGAAGATAAAAAAGCATGAATAAAGATGAAAATAGAGGAAACTAAATTTGGAGTCATGATGGAAGGTTTCAGCTAGAGAATACTTCAAATGTTACATTTAAGTTATGTTATGTTTAGAAAAGTTTTACTTTCTTGAAAATAAAACATAAAGATGAAAAGAAATACTGAAAAATGATGACATAATTTTAAATTAACTAACTTCTGCCTTAATTGATAATGAAGGTATCAAAAAAAAAAAAAAAAAAACTTTTTTTTAGTTTATAATGAGAAATCATGTGATATTGTTATTAACTTTATTAGCCAAAAAATAAAAGGAGTCTGCAGATCTCATAAAATTGAGATTTCTAAAATATATAGAAAATAACGTGGTGTCAGAACCATATATCTATGCAATAAATTAGCCCAGGTTTAAAATCTTAAGGTTTTTTAAATGCTTTTATATTAACTTACTCTATTTTCTTTCTCTCGGGATGTCCACATTTTTAAACTTTTAACGATGAAAAATCCCCCCCCCCTTTTAGAACTTGAACTCATATACTTACGTTCACCAGGAAAAATCCTTAGCAACTGAGCCAATGGAATTCTTAAATTTGTAGAGTAAAATTTGATTATTTTCATTTAACTCATACTTAATTAAATAAAAATATTTTCTACTAAAACCTTAATTATTAATATTTCATAAATATTTAATGAAAAAAATAATAAATGTGTAAATTTAGAATTTATTTGTTAGAGGATGTATTTTTTATTTTCACATCTTATTATTAAATTATAATTTTTGTCAGATTTTTTGTAGTTTTAATTATTTTTTAAAATAATATATAAATATAACTAAAAAGTAAAAAAATAATATGTGAAAAAAGCTTTTTTTAAATAATGCTTTTATGTAAATAGCCGAAATAACAAATTAATCCACCTCTTGATTAATTTGCCATTCTTGGAAAATATCAGAGATCTTAAAAATCTAGACTTATTATAAAACAAAAATTGCAGGAATTTCATTTCATAAAAGCATTTGAGATCTTTTGATTTTTATGTTTTATCTGAACCACAAATGCTTTTACGAAATGACAATATTCCTGCAATTTCCAATTGTTTTATAACAAGTCAATTCTTAAGATCTCTGATAGTTTCGAACCAAGAGGTGGATTACTTTGTTGATTATTTTGTTATTTTGTACTTTTTAATCACCTATTCACATAAAAACATTATTTAAAAAGATTTTTTTTACATATTATTTAAATTTCAGAATATAATCTTGAATAATATAAAAGAGAAAATGATAACTTCTGGATGCATAAGTGCTGTTCGAGCTTTGAATTCTAATTTTTAGTGATAAAAGTATACGTCAGAAACTGGCCTGGAGATGATGATTTTACAGTACCATACTAACTACTCAAGCTTACAATAGAAGTAATTATTTCAATAATTTGAACCATTGTCTCTAAAATATACAACTTACTATTTTATAGATACAATAGAAACTTAAAAATCTTGCAAGCAACGTTATTTTGTCTAATTAAAAAAATAATACAGAAAATAAACATGCAATTCTTATATTGAAAATGCAAAATTGAAAGTTATTTCAAAATTCTTTCATAATAAATCTGGAGGATTTTGATGAAACTTAAGTTGACTATATACTATCTTATTTTGATAATTTAAAAATAGAAATGACTGAATTTAAAAGTCCTAATCATATGAACTAATAAATTTAATTAAGATGCACAAGGAATTAAATAAAAATAAAATAAAATTAAAACAAAATATTAGGTTTCAGTTCTTTCAATATTTATAACACGGGAAAAAGTCACTGCAGTCATTTATCATTTGTTGGTTTATTATATATATGCAAATAAATATTTTCTTAGTTGAATTACATTTTAAATCCATTAAAAAGTAAACAATTTCGAGCCAAGTCCATATAAAAGTTTCCAACAGGAATTAAATACAAATATCCTGTGCAAAGGTAAACAAAACCAAATAAATAATTGAAATTGCATTTTAAATATTATTATTCCTCTAGTATTTGATTTCCATATACCTTTGTTATTACCATTATGGTTTTTTTAAAATATCATAAAAGAATCTATAGAGATTCCAAATAATTCTGCCATTGTATTTATCATATCTATATAGGTCAGTGGCTGTTAAATTCCATTTATAAAGCAGATGATAGCAATAACTGTGAATTGTCCTGAAACTTTTTTCTAACATTCCAATAATGATTAGATTGACAAATTTCAACTGGCATTACTGTTGGCTTTGAAAAAAAAAATTGTTTGAAACCTCATTAAAAAATCTACTTTCTATGCCATAATTTTTTGATTATAGATTCTTGGTTGAACACCAAGAGTGGGAATCTTACTTTGAGACAACTATTAGATGACAAAATTATATCTTGAGTTATTGGCAAGACCAATCAGTCTACTCAACAAACATATATTTTTTCTGTTAAACAACTTTTCTTTTGATATCTGGTGAATGAATATATGAAAGAACTAGAAATGATTGCAAAAGAGTAGACTTGAGTGTACTAGTAATATCTCCAATAATAATATTTAAATGAATATCCATAAGTTTAGTGTGGCACTTTTTCTTCAAACACAAACACATAATTCACCAGTAGAATAGGCTAGTATTAATAAAACCGCTTGTAAAGTACTTGCATCACATTCCTAAATAATGCTCATCAGCTTACCTAAGAAGAAATTATCTTAGATCTAAGCATAAAATAAACAAGTTAGCCTATGGTCAAAGATTACTCCTAAATAGCATGAGTAGGATATCATGTTTTAGTATATTGTTGGATTAAGAATAAAATCCCAGTCTTTGAAAGAGTTCACAAACTTTTCATATCTTTATTAAGATATTTTTCTATCTCTAGAAAGGGTTTCAAATTAATGTTGTCATCAGAGATAGATTGTTAATAAATTAAATAAAATAGGTGATAGAAATGAACACTGTAGAAGAATTTTCTGTAATATTTTTTATTTATTTATTATGATTATCATTTAATATTATCTGAATTTTTTTATTAGATTATTTTTACAAGTAAATTTTAAGTTTCCTGCTCTTAAGGATTTTAGAGATCTTTAGAAGACCATTTTTCCAAATAGAATCATAAGTTAAAGTTAAATCAATAAAGGTAGCATACTTTTTACTTTATTTTGAAAGCATTTTTCAATGCAAGTTGTTAAAGATAAATAACAACATCTTTCTGGCCCAAACTCAGTCTTCTCTATAAGTAAATGCTTCTCACTTAATTCTGTTAATATGATTCTTTCAAACAGCTTTTAGGGAACACATGATAATGATATTAAGTAATGAATTTGTGAAATATTGATGGATTTATTTTGATTCAAAATTTTTGAAATAGTATCTGTATGAATAATGTTGTTAAATTATTTAATCATGTTTTGGTTTTAGATCTTAAATTAAATTAAATTACCTGCTTCAGAGATCTTTCCTGCCTTAAGACAGTCAAGGGCAAGTTCAAATTCATTAATAACCACTGTTTTATTAGACTAATATTGTGAAAGAAAAGCTTGCAGTTTTATTCTAATGATGCTTTTTCAGATTCTATCATTGTTTTAAAAGGCTGATATATAAGATTAGCAATCTCGTTAGCAGTGACAATAGTAATTCTTTCAGAGATGTTTTCACAACCAACAAGCTTATGTAAAAGATCTTCTAATTAGTTTTATTATTATTATTTAGCATCATTTAGTGATTTTGGAAGTTTGTCAGAAATGTTTGGATCTTTGATAAAACTGGCGAAGAACAACATTGCTGGTTTTGTTTCAATTTCGAATAAATTGTTTTTGATAATCTCAGGGGATGAACCCTTTAACAGTTATTATTATGAGTTTGTAATATCCACTAAGGCAATAACCTAAAGCATGTGCGGTTGAAAATGCGAAGGTAGGGACCTCCACAGGTCCTAACCACAAGCTTACACACTGGAAGAAAAGAGGGGAACCCTTCTTTACTTCAACCCACTTTCCATACAAACAGGTGAAGCTGAAGCGGTTAGACCCTTGTAGTTAGGACCTGTGGAGGTCCCTATCTTCGCATTTTCAACCGCACATGCTTTAGGTTATTGCTTTAGCGGATATTACTTATGTAATCAATGTGCATTAAATAAATTTATTATGAGTTTGTTAAATCTATCATAGCAAAAGACAATTAGAAGAGTTCTCTTCAAGGTATTAAATGCATCAACTCCAGCTAACTTTCCTAAAATTTCATATCAGAATGAAATAACTTTCAAGTATAGGAAGGTGAATTCCAAGAGCAATTAGATCTGGTTTACGTTAACAGTGGAGGGACTGATATCAGTAGACCATCAGGTAATGGTGACTCATTTTCTATCAAAATAAAATACAAATCAGTGTTGTCTCTGTGGGAGTTTATATTAGAGGTTTATAAATATTGCATACATAAAAAATCTATCTGACTGGTGCTTGATATATTATTTAAACTATCTTCAATAGAAGTTGTTTGCGTTATAATCTAGTTTGAACCAAAAGTAGCCATATCATATTTAGAATGCATTTTATTAAGAATCTATGTAAATTAAAGAATTTTAAAATGCACATTATTAGAAGAATAACAAGTCTCCTGAAATGCAATTATATCAGTGTTGTGCCAAACAGTTATTTTGTAGAGGATTTCTAATTTTATTGCGAAAACCTCAGTATAAAGATGAAATATTGTGATAGACTCCAATATAAAGATGAAGTATTGTGAAAGATTCCAATGTAAAGATGAAATGCTAGATTCATAGAATTGCACCTATATAAATAAATATTTTGTTCTTTATTATTAGATAATTCTTTATAGAATTTTTCTATACATTTCATGATGCCACCTCTGATTTAGTAATAGTTCTAGCTTTTTTTCTTATTTAGAAATAACTTTTCTTGGTATTGCAAGAAAAGTTATTTCTACAATAAGAAGACAGAACTATTACTAAAAAAAGAGATAACACCAAGATTTGTGTAGAAGAATTCTATAAAAAATTATATAGTAATGAAGTACAAGTGAACAATGTATCCTTGGTAGTCATTACATCTGAATTGATCAGTATTTTAAATGAAGAAATGAGACATGAAATTAAATTTATGAAGAGGGGAAAAGCACCAGGAAAACAATACCTTAAAGAAAGAAATAGAAAAATTGTCGGCATGGTGTACCAGATGATTCAAAGAATGCAGCAGTAATATCAATATTTAAGAAAGATGATAAAAAAAGATATTAGAAATTACAAATCTATTGATTTTCTATCAATTCTATACAAAATCTTTACCAAGATAGTTACTACTTATCTAGAGCAAATTTTGGATTTTAACAACTAAAAAAGATCAAACTGGATTTAAAAGTTGACGTGTATGCGTCAAATAAATGAGACTTTAGACAGATTTGAGTAAGTTAAATTATTAGTTTAATTTTCAGCAAATTACAATATATACATTACTGTTACATGCGTCGGCAGAAGCACTCCTTTAAAGTTGGGTATCATAGGTCTGCCCGTTAGGGCCACTGTAGTCTAACTTTTTCTACTACTGCTCCCTATTCTCCCTCTACATCCCACTTATATACCCGACTTCTGGAGTCCTAACAACATTCCATAAATACCTCTCCTTATATGGTCTGATAGCTGAACCCTTCGCAAGTCCTTATGGGTTTTGATTTATCCCCATTTTTACCTTATAAGGCAAAACATTTTTATAAGTACATTTTACTTAACTTTAAACCCATATATGGTTATTTTTACATGACAATTTACATTAATAATTCCAATACTTTTTATACATATATTATTTATGAATCTTTAATTTTACACTTATTATTTACATAAAGAATAATTCCAATACTTTTAATATACATATTATTTATGAATCCTTAATTTAATTTGTCCAGGACACTACACTCCTCCTCCCACTCCAGAAGTATCGGTTATTCCACAAAGTCTCTTTTGATTTGTTCATGTTGTTTTCGTCTGGGTGTCTTTCCTTCCAGCTTGGAACACTCTGGCGGCGAATGTGATTAAAATGTCTTTTGTACACCATCTCACCAACGATGAACTTCTCATGCTCCATTCGTAAACTTATAGCTTCTTCTCACTGTCTTTTTTCAAATTCTTTCTGCTGGAGCCTTTTTTGATGCCTTTGTCAAGCTGCTTCATGTAATTCTCTTTCATGTTGTCGCTGCCGTTCATGAATTCTTTCTTCCTTACTTTTATCAAAAGTTCTCACGTTACTTTCCTCAAATTTGCTTGAAGGATTTTTAGATTTGGAAGCATTTTCACTTCTGTAACTCTTAACTTTCACAATTGGTTTTCCTTTGTTTTTATCCACATTGTGCGAACTCATTTTCACAATTAGTTTTCCTTTGTTTTTATCCAAATTGCGCGAACTCACATTATTTACTTTAGATGCTTTTTCCATCTTGCTCCGCTGTGTGTATGATACCTTCCGGCTTTGGCATATTACAGGCGTTGAGTGATCCCTTAACTGTAGTTGCACCGGTGTTGTTTGTTTTTGACCCAACTTTGTTCTAAATCGAAGTGGGAAATTATTTTGTATTTCCTTCCCGATATAAATTTTTTTTATTACCTTGATCGTAATTCCCAGTGGTCGGAACCAGTTCCTACCGATCAGTGGATTTATTTGGTTATACACTATAAATAATGGTAGCACTCTGCTGTTCGCGTTTAATTTTACTCTCACAAAAACTCTTCCAACGATCTCAACAGTGTTTCCGTTGACGTCTCTAGCGCAAACTTCAGTCCTCTCGATTTTTTTAGAAAAACTGCTTCCTTTAGTAATGTTCTTCCAATCTCTTAAGGATATCAGAGATACTCCCGAACCGCTATCTATTTCCATTTTTAAACACCTTTCTTCTATGTATACTGTTTGCTTAATTTCAGACTTTGCGCTCTTTAATGATTTTATCTCGTACATTTCTGGGGATTGTTTACATAATTTTGATTCGTCGAAATCTCTCACTAGAGGTCCTCGCACTTTGTGGCTTGACGGGCTGCGCTGGAATTAACTACAATTTTGCTCGAGGTGTCCTGGTTTTCCGCAGCTGTAGCATACGCGATTGCACCTATAATCTTTCTGGCTTCTGCCTTTCCCTTCTCGCTCGACTGTTCTCTGAATCGACTGGTACTGAATATGCTGCAATGTGCTAAATATATATTCATTAGCTTTGTTGATTACTGATTCATGTGCCATTCCTCTTTTAATTGCTTCCTTATACGTTATTGTCGAGTCTGCTAATAAATGTTCGCGGAATTTTGTTTCATACATTCCCAGAAATAATTGTTCGAGAAGTGCTTCTTCTAAAAACTGGCCGTAAGCACAATTTTTTGCTAATTCGCGTAGTGCTGCATCGTATTCTTTAAAAGTTTCATTTTTTTCCTGTCGTCGTAGTCTAAAATGTAATCTGGCGATATGTTTTGCCGGTAGAGGGCAGAACTCTGCAGTTAATTTCGCGACTACCTCGTTATATTGTAACGTTTCGGGCTCAACTGGCTCACACAAACGATTGGCTATTTCCAAAACTTTTATTCCTGCAAACCCCAAAAGAGTAGCTATTTTTATATCATTTTCCTTGACACTATTTACCAGGAAATGTTTTTCTACTAGTTTCACATATAATGGCCAGTTACTCGGATTTTCAACATCGAAGTCTGCTATTCGCAATTGTATGTTGGCAGCCATTTTCGACACACGAATTTATCTCCGGTCGCGGTTCCCTTTTTTGGTTTAATATTGAAATCCGACGTATGTTTGCTGTTCCCAAAATCTATCTATGGTGATCCTGTTCAACTGCGCCAGCTTTGACGTGTATGCGTCAAATAAATGAGACTTTAGACAGATTTGAGTAAGTTAAATTATTAGTTTAATTTTCAGCAAATTACAATATATACATTACTGTTACATACGTTGGCAGAAGCACTCCTTTAAAGTTGGGTATCATAGGTCTGCCCGTTAGGGCCACTGTAGTCTAACTTTTTCTACTACTGCTCCCTATTCTCCCTCTACATCCCACTTATATACCCGACTTCTGGAGTCCTAACAACATTCCATAAATACCTCTCCTTATATGGTCTGATAGCTGAACCCTTCGCTAGTCCTTATGGGTTTTGATTTATCCCCATTTTTACCTTATAAGGCGAAACATTTTTATAAGTACATTTTACTTAACTTTAAACCCATATATGGTTATTTTTACATGACAATTTACATTAATAATTCCAATACTTTTTATACACATATTATTTATGAATCTTTAATTTTACACTTATTATTTACATAAAGAATAATTCCAATACTTTTAATATACATATTTATGAATCTTTAATTTAACTTGTCCAGGACACTACAAAAGTGATTTTAGTAAACTGAATAAACTTCTAAATATTGATAGAGATCATAGAAAGATCCAATGAATATAATTTGTAAATTATGAAAAGACCTTTGATTTTATAAGCATTTCTGTGATGAATAAAGCATTGATTATCAAAATATAGACACAGGATACTGTCATATTCTAACAAATATTTAATAAAATGCAATCATAATAATTAAATTGCATGATGACATCAAAAAGTTTACCAATGAGATGAGTGTATGACAAAGAGATTCCAACATATATTAAAACTGTGTTCAGAAATTTTATAAGAAGGATTTTGTGGATTAAAATGAGAAGTTAAGAGAGTAAAAGTAAAGAGAGACTATTTAATTCATCTAGACTTTGAAAATAATGTGATTGTTTTTGCAAATAATGCTTCAGAGCTTTAGGAAATGTTGCAAAAGTTATCAGATGAAAGTGAGAAAATAGAAGTAAAAATAATTGCTGAAAAGACTAAAGTAATGTTCAGTGGATATTCTCAAAAGAAGTCAGATTATTAATACAGATGGAAAAATAATGAATGAAATTAATCATAAAGTTAAACTTCAATGGAGTGCTTTTGGTAGAAATAATTTAATACTAAAAGGAAATATGCTTGTGTTTGAAAAGGAAGATTTTTAATAAACTTGTTTTATCAGTTCTTACTTATAGATCGGAGACTTAGACATTCAACAAAAGAGCAATATAGAGATTTCAGATCACTCAATGAAATATGGACAGGAAAAAAATCGAAAATGGAAATATATGAGGGAACAAACAGGCAACATTCACTGAAACAATTAAGAGATAAAATGGAATTGGACTGGATATATTGGTAGACGAGATAATAACTGAAGGACAGTTGAAGTTTTGAGTTCGATTCCAAGAGATTATAACAGACTAGAAAGTAACAACATGTGAGATGGATAAATGAAATAAAGAAGTTTGCTGATGTATTGTAGAGAAGATAGGCTAGAGATAGGAGAAATGATTAAACTTGGAAACTAATCTGCAATGGATTTATAATATTTGAAAATATGATATACATAAATACATACACACACACACAGATGACATGAATGTGTGTATAAAAGTGTAAAGAGCTTATTAAACAAGTATTAAATAATATAGCTCTTAACAATGGGATGCTAAAATAAATTGCATTAAAACAGCAAAAAGCAATGATAAACTGCCATCAGCAACTGTCAAGATTATCACTTTGTGATGTATTAATTAAAACCTGACGTGATACTACCCAGAACAATGGATACATCGCTGAGAAATAATTATTTGCTTAGAACAACAACCATAATAATCGTTGTTGCTAACAACATACTTCGTGCTCGCGTGAGATATAAAATAGGTACACGGAATTATTGACTTGCAGCTTACGCAAAGAACTATCTGCTAGTAGTATTAATTAATTATAAAGTAGAGCGAACACTAATTTGTTAAGGTGCCAGTTGGACGTTTAAAGGTTGGAGATAATTTATTGTTTAACCTCGACGGTTAAATAAACCAATTTGGCGCAGTCAAGGATAGAACCTGTAAAAGAAAACATTAAACGTAATCAGCAATGGCCACCATGTTCCAAATGTCAATAGCAGAATTTGATATCGAGAACCCTACCAACTGGTCACTATATGTTAAAACACGTGGGAAAATTTTTCCTTGTTAACAATATCAAGGAAAACCACATAAAGGTGGCCATATTACTTGGATTTTCCGGAATGAAAGTGCTCGAGATCGCAAACCTTCTATGTGAACCGGCAGAGCCTGAAACGTTTCAATACGATGAAATTGTTCAAAAATTAACAGAACACTTCTGCCCTCTTCCGTAGAAACACGTCGCTAGACTGCATTTTAGAAATCGACGGCAAATGAAAGCAGAAACTTTTAAAGAATTTGACACAGCGCTAAGGGAACTAGCAAAAAATTGTGTCTATGGACAATTTTTAGAAAAGGCCCTGTTGGAGCAGTTATTATGGGGCATATACGACACTAAATTCCGTGAACACCTACTAGCCAATTCAGAGTTAAATTACAAGGACGCCATTAAAAGAGGAATTGCACACGAGTTTGTGATGAACCAAGCTAAAGAATATCTGGATATCACGCCATCGGTAAATTTTTACCAATCAATTAATAAAATCATGGAACGTGGAAATGAAATGTCAAAACAAAAACAATATAAAAACAAACTGTTACTGCTGTGGCAAATCGGGACATATTGCTCAAAATTGTAAGAAAAATCGAGAATATTGTACAAATTGCGGAATGAAAGGTCATCTAGCAAAAGTCTGTCATAAACAAAAACCAGAAAATACAGACAAAAGAAACCATAATACAAGCATTAAAAATTTAAAATGTAACGAAGCAGAATTCAAACTGCCAATACTCATCGAAGGGAAATACGTTAAAATGGAAATTGACAGCGGATCCGGAGTTACATTAATGTCCCTTAGTGATTGGGAAGTTCTCACTGTGCAAAGAAACGTTATACGTAAAATGGAAAAAACCAATGTAAGCACCAATGGTAAAAGTAAAAGTTAAATTAAACTCAAAAATAAGAAAAATACCTCTATACATAGTCTATAAACAAGTAAAGCCATTAATAGGCCGGAATTGGTTTAGACCATTCGGAATTACCATAAACGAGATTAAAAAAGTCAATGTGGAAATCGACTACATAGACAACTGGAATTCATGAATAAATAGTAAAAAAGTAGCAGAGTGGACAGATAATGATCCAGGATATCAATTGCTTATAAAATGGATTAGTAAAGGATGGCACAGCAAACGACCAAAGAACTTACCACTGGCTTTCTGGAATGCTCGTTCAAGCTTATCAGTCTGCAAAGGGTGCATACTAAATGGAGACAGTTATAATACCCTCGCAGGGCCGGAATCAGGTGCTCAAAATGCTGCACAATGGTCACCCAGGAGTTGTTCGGGCAAAAGCACTCGCCAGAAGCTATGTTTGGTGGCCTAAGATAAATGAGAACATTGAGTCCTTCACAAAAGCATGTCAATCAAATGCCCACAAAGAATATAGTTCATGGTTACCAGCTAAAAATGCGCTGTCCAAAACAGAAAATACAACATTCATAGCAGGAGAAAAAGTATGGTTTAGAGATAGTCTACACAAGCGACACATAAACCACATATGCCATTGCAGTTCTCCAAGCTGGGAGAACAATAAACCCAGTGGAAATAAAATCATCGAACCGGCAGAGACGAAATCAGAGATAGATAAACCAAGATCACCAAGACCTCAGAGAAAAAAACAGTCTCCCATATTCTTAAAGGACTATGTCCACTAGAAAAGAGAAAATGCTATGTTGGACTATAGAGAAAACAAAATGTATTCCATGTTACTCCTAGTTCTGTGTAGTGGGAGGAGAAGTGTGATGTATTAATTAAAACCTGACGTGATACTACCCAGAACAATGGATACATCGCTGAGAAATAATTATTTGCTTAGAACAACAACAATAATAATCATTGTTGCTAACAACATACTTCGTGCTCACGTGAGATATAAAATACGTATACGGAATTATTAACTTGCAGCTTACGCAAAGAACTATCTGCTAGTAGTATTAATTAATTATAAAGTAGAGCGAACACTAATTTGTTAAGGTGCCAGTTGGACGTTTAAAGGTTGGAGATAATTTATTGTTTAACCTCGACGGTTAAATAAACCACACTTAACTATAGATTCTATTGCAGATTCAAAATTTTAAAATAAATTCACAAATACATGCATATATACAGTCAATAAATTAAATTAACTAAAAAAATATATACAAAAAACAAATAACAAAAATTACTTATCAATATAAACTGTCTTTGGGTTGAAATATTAAAGACTGTATATAAGTTATTTCTGTTATTTTATTTTTTCATTATCATTTTCAAACATTATCATCAATCCATTGCTCGATGAAGATCTTTCCAAATTTAATTCTGTTTCTCCACTTTATCCCAATAACCTTCCTTATTTCATCCATCTATCTTCCACATGATCTTAATCTAGATTTTTTACAATCTTCAACTAATCTATTGTTATCTCTTCTAGCAATATATCCAGGCCACTTCCATTTCAGTCTCTTAATTTTTTTCAATAATGTCAGTGATAACTGTTTATTCTCTCATTTATGCATTTCATTTCCAATCTCTTCATATTATTCTTAACATACATTTCTCAATACTTCATTGCATGGTCTAAATCTCTAAATTGCTCTTCTGTTAAGTGTCCAAATCTCAGATCCATAAGTAAGTATAAATAAAACATATCTATTAAAAAAGATTTTCAAATACATAAGATATTTTCTTTTAAAATTAAATTATTTCCACCAAAAGTACTTTAACCAAATTTAATTCTATGATTAATTTCATTCATTATTTTTTAATCTGTAATAATAATGTGATAAAGTTATTTGTAATTATTAACTTCTAATTCATGATTATTAATCTTTATTTTTTCCATCTGAAAAAATCCATTGAACATTAGCATTTTTAGTATTTAACTTTAGTACTACTTTCTCGCTTCAGCTGATAATTTTTGTAATATTTCCAAAAGCTCTGAAGCATGATTTTCAAAATCTAGATGATGTAAATAATTACTATGCACTTTTTTAAAATTAGTACCTCATTTTAATCTACAAACAATTTCTTGAAAGACTGCTTTAAGTTTTAGAAATATGGAATCATCCTGTGTATCACGTAACCTAATGACTGCTGGTAAATTTTGATGAATATACTTCAAAATATGAGTATATCCTAGATCTTTATCTTGATAGTCCTAAACTTTAATGACTATGGAAAGGCTTATAATATCAAATGCCTTTTCATAATCTACAAATCCAAAGCATAATGGCAATTCATATTCCATGATTCTTTCTATAACTTCTCTTAATACTTTGATATGATCTATAGTGCTAAAACAACTTTTAAATATACTTGTTCTTTTGTTTGGTTTGAATCCAAAGTTTGCTGTAGATAAGATGTAATTATTGTGGTAAAGATTTTGTACAGAACTGATAGATCTATAATATCTAAAATATTCATTATCATATTTCCATAAAGTTTGCCAACAATGATTCTATTTTTTCACTATAATTCTATCATTTCCTGGAGCTTTTCATTGTTTAGATATAATTGCATGTCTCAATTTATTCAAAATGGCTGCCAATTTAGAAGATATAGCAATCTTAGTGCTTTATTCTTTGTAATGATTTCAAGATGTTATCCCTGTTTTAAAATATTAGTTCCATCTTTTCTCCTAATTACTGAAATAACTTTACTTCTAATACCAAAATGTTTGATATTTTTGAAATCTTTATTTTCTTCTATACTTGTCGTAGTAATTCGCAATTATATTATATTATTAACTTCAAATATTCAATTCTTCTCAAAGGATTTTCATATCCCTTCTTTTCTTCATAGAATGCCTTGTCTCAGTTGAAAATTTATTAGTAAATTACTTTTTTTAATGATTGTCAATATTTTAAAACAATTCGCGAGTTCTAATTTAAATTCATTAGAATGTTTCTGAAAATTGTCAATGGTGATTTTTAAAATAATTTTCATCTTTAGTTTGCATTAACATCTTCTATATTTAATCTATTAAAAAAATTATAATCTTAAAATATATATTTTCTGTTAATTAGAAAATATAATCTAATTCTGATGTACCTTCATTTGGATGTTTCCATATTCATTTCTGTTTAACATTCTTCTCAAAGAAAAAATTCATAATATATATTTCTTTTCCTACAAATTTCACACACCTGTGTCCTCTCTTATTTTTATCACTTAGCTTATTTTTATTTTTCGTTTCCTAATTGTAGCATTATAAAATATCAATAATTTTAAAATGTTGAATGGTTTGATGAAAAGCATTTTCTACTTCTTCAATCTTTTACCAATGTTAACATTAAGTACCCATAGCAATTTAAAGTATTTGATATGATCAAAAGCAATTTGTATATCTATATAACAAATCCATTACTTTATCACAATAAAAACTTATTGAGATATAAATCTGAATTTAATATCTTACATTAAGTTGAATAATTAATCTTGCTACTATGACTAATATTCCACTAATCTCCACAATGTTATTCTTCCACATTTTATTTATAATGAATCCTACTCTATTTGTGTATTTATAAGTAAAGTATGTCCATTTTTCAAATCAACTATCTTCATTTTTTCATTTAAATTCATTAAGTTCAACAATGTCTCAATTAATATTAAACAATTATTACAATTCATGTAATCTTCCTTCATTTGAAAGTCATCTACAATTGTAGGTAATTAAATGAAATCGTCATCAAATGCTAGCCTGGATTTGTAATAAGGAAGATTTTTAGTATCCTTGCCTGTGGCCACCAAGCCTCCTGAATTTAGTTTTAATGTTTTTATTACAAATATCTAAAAATATTCACAGATATATTCATCCTACATTCAAGAAAACTCAAATGATGTTTCAGTTAAGAACTATCAGACAAATGAGACAAAAGGTTATGATGTTTCATGATCTTAAACTCAACAGGTAAAAAGCCAATAAACTCATCATCAGCCCAACTATGTTCTTTTATCATATGAATAATTTCATAATATTAATAGCTGCAACAAAAATATATGAAAAGGATATTTAAAATTTGCTCTTAAGGCCTCAAAGAGGAATCAAAGGATCTCCTTATATTAAGTTTTTAAAAATCAATAATTGATTTATTTAGATTTTATTTAATATTATGCATAGATTGTAAAGATATTGCTTAATTATTATAACATTCAAATATAAAATAATTGAATATTTTGTTTATATTACCCGCTGAAAACTAGTAAGAGCACCTTCAGGATCTTCTTCTTTTAAGGCCTTTGAGTTATAATACTGATTTTCTAAATCAACGTCAGGTTCAGAGTTGCTATCTTCGGAATATTCCTTCAAAAATAAAAATAAAAAAACTTACAGAGAAAATATTTAAAGTAAGAATAAAAATCATTTATGAAGTTATCTATTTTTTAAAAAAACTGCATATCATCTCAACTAAATTTCTTCAAGCATCTGAATATAAACTCTATTTTGATGTTATTAAAAAATCATTTGTTATATATACTTTAAAAAACATAAATGCCTGTGGAGGTAAATCATTACAACTACTTAATTAATTCATTAAAAAAACCTTACAACGATAATAATTTGAAAGGATAAATGTAAATAGAAAATCAAAAAATGAAGAGCCTCATGTAGTGAATAGCATATGCTGCATCTCAAATTCGAATCCAGAACATGAAAAACTTGAAAATTTTTCGATTTATAACTAGATTAAAGATGTGTAATTTTCTTATATTGCCTGTCATCTTTCTACATAACTTTTACTTTAAAAGAATCAATTTTTCAGAAAGTTTAACATATTCTTTTCTTCATTAAGCATAACTATCAGATTTGTTAAGATAAGATTTTTTTCCACCTTTCATCATTTTTTGATTCCTATATATTAGAAAGTATCAGCACATGTCCAATCCTGTTTCATTTAAAAAAAAAAAACTTTAACAAACGATTCTTTTCTTTCAGTATATCATATTTAAATTTAGTTTTTGCTTGAATCATAATTTTAGTTTTGTATGGGATTATTTTACATTGTTAAAATAATTAGCACACAAAAAAGGTGTAAATGGGTATAGGCATATACAGATTAAAATTATATATTTAGTATGATTACATAGTTTTAATTGTAAAGTATATGCATTCTCTTTTTTTCTTATGATTTAATCTCCAATCCTTCTCATTGAGTATTCAACATTACAATAGATGTCTCTAGAGAAAACAAAGGGAACTGCTGTTCTCAATGCAGACATTGAAAGTAAGTAGAGAAATCATGTAATGCGTTTTTGACCAGTATATACCACTCCAGCCTAAAGTTGTAACAGATGCATACAATTATAAAACTAAGTCATTAAAATATATAGTTGCTGGTTATAACTATTTATATACATTCAATATCTTAAGAGTATTTGAATCTCAGGAATAAAAGTGTTTTCTGGATGTGTAGAGACAAATTCAATAACCAAAAACTACTCTGAGGATTTGCACTTGGTATTATCATTTATTTCCAATTGATTACTCAAATTAGATGATTCTTAAGTAAAGTAAACATACTTGCAATAATTACTGCTCCTTAGATGTTGAGATTAAATTAAAAAAAGCAAGGGATGATTTATTTAAACAATTTATTACTGGTAATATTTGTCTTATGTATTTCTGATGAAATGAGATTATAAAACTAATAAATAGTGTTAAATTATTTTTTTTTTCCAGTATTCCATCAATAATTGTTATATAAAATAAAACAGCATTCAGCTTTACTGAAAAAAAAGTTTTCTAGTCTTTAATATAAATTTATATAATATACAGACAATACTTTCTAAATACTAACCAATGATAATTATTTCTTTATTTTTTTTTTCATATAAAAAACTTATAAAACACTAGTAATAACAAAATCAATTCAATATGCATTTCAATTATTAATCAAACACATGAATTTGTATGATTGTGTTCATTGCAAATTACAAACAAAAATGATCAAGCACCAACACATATTCCATGCAGATTTTTTCTGTTAAAAACTTCTTTCGCAGCAATAGCTTTTTTTAGCCTGAAAAACACAGTCATCATAATCTATGGTTGTTTTTTTCTCAAGTAAGTTCTTACAAATCAGCAATATTTCCATTACTTTGAGAATTTCAAAGTTAAAAAGAACCATTATTCATCAATTTCCTCCTGATTTCTTATCACTGGTATACCCTTTCTGGCTTTTTTCTCGCCACTATAAAAATAAAAATATCTCTGTACAGAGAGTTTCTTGAATATTTGGGTATTCTACACTTCTAGACAATTCAAATACTTTCAACAATCTGAGATGGACTCATGACTTTAAGACTGCGACCATTTAAATCGATTCTCCAGTTCAATATTAATACTAGGTATTCACAATTGACTTCTTGATATTCCTATTTTTATTCCAGCTTACTCTACTCCTCTCATTATCTTTTTTTTTTTTTAAATATAGCTTCTATTATCTCTTTTACATTTTCTGTAATTTTTAAACCCAATTTACAAGAGACATATTTCTTAATTAAAAGTTCTCTGTCTATATTTCAAAATTCTAATTTGTATCCTTCTCAATAAATAGTGAGGATATTTTCTTGTTTTTTCATTCAATATTGATTTGAATGTATACAATGCAAATAGCAATATCTCTTTCCAAGATTATTACATGGAATATACCAATTTTTTTTTTACAATATCTATAAAGACTTAATTTTACCTCTCAACATTCCATTAAATTGTGAAAACAATGTTTTTGGCATTACAAATTTCTTTCATAATATACAAGTTTATAATAAAAACATTAAAAATACTATGTACATTATAAAAATGTAAAATAATTTATTGTCATTTATAAGAAGTGAAGAATTGTTAGCCAGTCAAAACATTGGATGAGAAAAGCATCAATATAAAGCATTGAAAACAACAACTAAGAAAATATCATTAAACACTGTAATATAAATCAGAAATAATAGTGTCAATTTAAGGTGACTTTTTTAAATTTTTTACTACATATTTATGCATGTTAAAAAAGATCTCACAATCAAATTTTCCAATTTTTTTTTTACATAATTCTAATTTCACATTTCTGTGATTTTATTTTAATATTTTAATAAATAACATTAAATTACTGCTTTTAATATCATGTGCAATTTAAAAAAATTGTTTTCAAAAGTAAAAAAATTGCAAAATTTTATGCAATGCTTAGAATATATAAATAATCAGTGATATATTAATTTTAAATTAACTTTATTTGGTTTACTATATATAATAATATTAGAGATTATTTATAAGTCTTATTAAAACAAAAGAAATTTCAAACAGGGAAATAGTAAAATAGATATTCATATATCAAATACTGCTTATAATTGAGCAATAATATATTTATACATACAATGCATATTAATTAGTATAATCAATGGTTAAATCACTGGGTTATTGTCTCCATATAGATGCAAAAATATCCATTGGTACATAGGTCTGGTTTTAATGTTATTTTTTTTTTTTTAGAAAGAATGGTTTAATATTGCGTGATGTGGGACTAAAGCTTAACTAGCATTTTATAAATCATTCAAGTAATGATTAGAGTACAATAAGAAAGAAGGGAGAAACAATCCATAAGAAAGTGTTCCAATATTTCTTCACTTCTATGGCTAAGGGCACATAACAGATCTATTTTTGTGAAATGTCACTTGTAGGAGAGAAAATAATTAATAGGAACGGCTTTGACATTTTAAATAAGAAGTCTAGATATTTGAATTCCAAGTGCCAATATCTGAACTTTTTTATAATGAATTTGTTATTACATAACAAGAAAGAATGAATATTATTTGATATGTTATTATTACTTTCAATTTCATACATTTGCCAATAGCTAATTTTTTTAGAAATAGATTTTACGGTAGTGTTGTATTTACTTATGAAGATAATTAAGGTTTCAGTAAGATTAACAGGAATTACATTATTAACACTTAAGAGAACATTAATTATTTTAGTTATTTCATTAATAGTTCTCTAAAGATAAAAAGTAGAAATGCCATGAAATGAAAGATCATTGAATTTAGTATGTTTTTGCATATTTCTTATGCTAAGGGTTATTGCCTTTTTTGCTCCAGATTAGTTTTGTGATAAGGGAATATATATATATTTTGAATGAAAAAGTAAATTTAATAATGGATAGGAAATAATTAATTTTGGAAAAATTAAAATATTGACTAGTGATATCTTTGCATATATCAAAAGGTATGCTTTGGATAATGCGTTGATTGTGCTTTCTACTAAAACAGTAAGCTGATTTTGAATAACAGCTCTCATCACATTATAAGAGAGGTGTACAGGTAAACCTAAAAATTTATGAGAAGAGAAAAAATTGGAAAGAATAGTATTACCTGTAAGAATATTCTAAGTAGAAGATTTGTTTTTATTAAAGTGGAGTGAGAAATTGCTAATATAGTTATAAGTCTAATGTTATTAATAAGTTTAAGTAACTCGACACTACAAATTAGAAAAAAAGTCATGTCTCAAGAAAATAATTATTTTGGCATTTTAAAGGCCTTTCCTTTGATGCATGACATTTTTTCCTCTGCATAAATATATAACATGTCCACAATTAGTCCTATTAATTTGCAAGTTTACTCATTTGCATGAAATAAATTGTGACTCATTTTTTTGCTATTCACAAATGGTTCTTATTTTGGCCACATCCATTACTTAACTTACAAAATACTCACAAGTGTTGTCTTTTTTACATGTTTTTAATTTTAGTACAATTTTCTTTATTTCTCAATGTTCTATGTAAATGTTTTCAATGTTATTTTCCAGATATTTTGTAATTATGTGTGTTTGCACATGAATGTATTAAATGTAAGCAGAAGTAATAGCAATTTGTGCATGGTATTCTAAAAAACTGTGTGCCTTCTTTTATTACAAATAAATATTCTTTATTTAAAGATTTAAATAAATAAAAAGTTGCTTTAGATAATGTAATTTAAATAATAATAAATTAAAATGAAATTAGGTTTACAAAAAAAAAATCTTAAAGGATTACAATAAATTTTTAAAAATATAAAATTTCTTTTAAGCTCTCAATGCAATTTCTCTTAGAAAGAAAAAAATACAAAAATTTATATATAGTATATATAAAAAGTTGAAATAAATGTTTACATATGCATTAAAAATAAGACTATTATTCAATTATATATAAAATTTTATGGTGACAGCAAAAAAAAAAAAAAATCACGAACAAGTTTGCTCCTATAAGATCAATGATTCCATACTAGTTTTTTCCACATTCAAGAATTATTCTAGAAATATAAAGTAATCTTTAAGCATAATGAAAATTGAGAATATTTTGTCTTTTCACATACATTTCAGCAAATGAAATAATTTTCATATTCATGACTGAGAATTTTTGATTTATTTTTGTTTTTATTTTCAGTCATTTGTTGGCATATGCATTTAAAATAATTATTTGTAATGAATCTTAAATGCATTCTGCTACAAATTTTATTAATAGAAAGCAATGGTAAAAAACAAAATAAAATAATTATCATTGAATGTTTTTTATTGTTTCACTATAATACTTATTTTATTGTAGAAAATTATTTGAAATTAAACCAGAAAGTGCATCTACATTAAATTTTCAAATGTAATCTTAATCTATGTATATTATAAATAATTTACACTGTAATCCTCTTTTACCTTTTTATACAAACTGTTATATATATATGTTTAACAATTTTCAACAATTCCAATCAAAAAAAATAAAGATATTATAAGCTACATTGTCAATTCCCTAACTTATTTCTTCTACCATTTACCAGTCATTCATATATGTGTCAAATTGTGATGTTTTCAAACTTAATCATTAAAAAAATAAATAAAAAAAACTTCTTAAATTGCAAGTGTAACGTTTTTTCTGTAATATTAAACGTACCACACACTGTTCTGATTTAGAACAATAATAAAAGAAACGCACAATTTTCGATTTAAATATTTAGCGCCACCTTTAAAACCGAATAAGTTTATATTCTTGAGTAAAAGAGTTCAAAATAATAAGATGGCATACAACTATTTAATGTTTAATTGCAAAGATTTTGTGCACATTAAAATCTAATCAATAATAATTAATTTTAATAATTTTTGGAAAAAATTTAAATGATTTCTTTTAAAGTTAGTATAATACCCTAAAAAAAAAAAGGCAGGTCATAATAACTAATGAAATAATAATAAAAATAATTATTAATTCAAGATAAAATATTTAAAATCTACTTAAGGATTTAATATTATTAGAATTCACATACAATATCAATAAAACACTTTCTAAGCCTCAAATGTATGTCTAAAAACGCAATAAAATGATGTGTGTTAAATTAAAACAAAATACTTGATTGCAAAATGCGACCAATATTTTTATAATCTAAAGTCTTAGAAAACAAAGATAAAAAGAAAATAATGTACCAAGTCGTAATCCTCTTCTACTTCACACATGAAATCATCAATGTCCGACATATTGTCCAACATTAATAATAGCTCACGTTTAATTGGTGGACAATTTGTTTATACTTAAATTAATATAATAATGTAAATATTAATTTAAAATAATTTTAAAAATCAGTATAATTTTATAACAAAAAAAAAATTATTTAACAAAAAAAAATTAGGATAAACTTCGTGTTTTATTAGAATTCGCGTTAAACGTCCTTCATTAATATTCAAAATGGTGAGTTTGTGTGATTGCGTATCGTTTGGTTGTAAAAAAATATTGTAAATAAATGATAATTAATCAGATAATTATTGAAATTATTTATCACTATGAAATATTTTAATTATATTTTTAGTATGAAATACATATTTGATATTTATGTAAATTAATTGAAAAGTTTCACGCATTCTTTTTTTGCTTTCAGAGTGCAGCCGAATTTTTAGAAGGCTTGCCGTGCTACAATAAAAATAATTTTACTCGTTTTCATAGTGATTCCAGTTGCAAAACCACGGTAAAATATTTGTAAATGTTTGATTCTTTACATGCTAAGAATAATTGTACTTATTTTGTTTAACCAATATTTTTTATATTTGTAGGTGCGAAGACCAGCTGTTTATTTGTCGACTAAAGATTATCCGTCAGAACAAGGTAAATAAATGTATATTTATAAAAATGTCCTATCATAAATTAAAAGTTACTTCTCTTATGTTAGACTAAATAAATATTTGAAGTATGGTAATGAAAACTTTTTAGGTTTTGTTTTTACATATTTTCTTTAGAAAATAAATTCAAAATGGTGGAAAAAAATGTAAACGTTATGACATGTTGTTTACTATTTAATGATACTTAATTTTGATTGTATATAGAGAAGAAAGAAAGAGAAACACTATATATTTAATAAAAAAAATGAAAAAGCAACTACAAATTCCTGAAATAAGCGTAAATTGGATCGGTGTTTTCATTTTATAGTTTTTAAATATTCGTTTCCAAATTTTGTTTAAAATATTGAACATTATAAATTTATTATTAATTAATCCTAATCTAAAAATTGTTATAGTTATTAAATACTGTGTCGATATACTTTATATTCAAATAGCTGAGTTTGTTTTTATAAAGTTGGTCGAAAATTATTTCTTTTAATTCTTAAATTTTACTGAATATAAACAATTGTAAAAAAAAAAAAAAGATACCTGTTGCAAGGATATTGAACTGATAACTATAAATAATTCGTTGTACTATACTTCTTCATAAACTCTAATTTCTATTACAACTAATCATGGAGAAGGCTGTAATATGTGATTATTGCTCAATTTATTTTGAGGATCAAATCTTATGATGTAAAATTATCTAAATTTCTAGGCAGAGGGACCTGTTAATGGTAGTTTACAATTAAAAACACAAATTTGTAAAGAAGGATTTGAATCAAATTTGAGCCCCTTTTTAATTTTTTAGCTTCAGCTATCCTTTATTTTGAGAAGAAAATTGGCTAGGACAAAATGAGGAATAGAAAAATGTTAGAAAAAAATTAGAAAATACTGCTGTTTTTTATAATGTGCAAATAAAGTTTAAATGAGGGAAATTATACTTGGAATAATTCATCCTGCAATGGATCGATAATGATTAAAAATGATGATGATACTTGAAATTTTATGTATGTTAAATTCTCTGCCCACACTATGACAAAATGATAATACTTAATCATCAATAGTAGTTTGCCATTGCGTGTCATCCTTTTAACATAATTTAATCTATCTTAATTTTAGAGCTACTATATAAACATTAATGAGCTCTATATTATTAAGATTTTTGAGATTGATAGTAAATTATTTTTAATATATTTTGGGGTTGATATACAATAACAGGAAAAAAAAAAAAATTTGATGGAATTAAGAATGAAAACTGATATCAATGAAATTCTATAAAAATTGAAAGTTGTTAATTGTGAAAATGATTTAGAGTAGTTTAATAATTAAAATTTATAAAAGAATTATGTCCATTGAATTTTTTCCCTCTCTTTGGTAATAGTTTAGGATATGCATTTAAAGACAGCCAATTTTATATCGCATGAAATATATTTTAGATTTCTTTAGAAATAATCCAGGGTTTGAAAAGAAGAACTAGAAATGTAAATAAAATATATTTAGAAAGAAAAATATATGATTTGTAAAGACCTGGACATTAATTGAATTTTGAAACTTAATAAATAGAGCGCTTTTTTGTTTTTCTAATTTTATTTTTAAAAAATGAAAGCATTTTAAGAGAAAATTAATTTCATTGGATAAATTAATTTATTAGTCATATACATATAGATAAATGGAAAAAAAATTTTTTATATAGCTCACTACAAGTCAAGGATTTCAGCATCCCTTTATTAAAAAAAACAATGAAGATAATATTTATTAGCTTAGACAAATGCAAGATGGTGAGGGTTCATGGTTTTCCATTTTTGTTTTATCTTTATCTAGAATATTGCTAATCAGTTATTGGATAACCAGCTAGGCTGGTTATCTGAAAGAAAAATCCCACAATTGCTTGGAATCTGAAAAAAATTTAAAAGTTTCACACTATATTAAACTTAGTCATGGCCATGGCAAGAAGATGTGCAAATCATTCCTCGATAAGGTTTTTATATGTACATAAAATAAAAATTTTGTTTTTTATTCTTTAGGGACTTTGGAGAGGTGCTAAGAACAAAGCAGTCATCTTAGTTTATAAATTAACTCTTTTTTTGACCAAATGTCCACCTTTATAGATATATAATTAAAGATGGTTATAATTTACAATACATGAAATTGTATAAAAATTTAATTACATATTATAGTACTAATAGTATTTACATGATCATTTAGATTCTTATCAGTAACATTTTACACTTAATAATAGTTGAAGTAGCACTTTTGATCTATATTTATGGATGTTTATTTTTTGACTGAATATATTTAGTTTAAGAAAGCAATTTGTGGTAGTGAAGTTATATTGCTTATGTCATGAAAACTTGATTTATTTTTCAGTTTTTTTATATAAAAAACCTGTTTTATTGATTCTTATTTATGGCATGCAAATCAGCAAAAGAGATAATAGATTGTTGATTTATTTTTAAAAAAACTGCAGTTTCATTATAAACATTTGTTTATAAATGCCCTTTTTTGTTTTTCAAATAAAACTGATGAAATTCTAACTAATATATATTTAGTTAAAATAATGTTGAAATTGTTTATTTTTCAGTGATTACAACAGAAAAAACAAATATTTTACTTCGATATTTACATCAGCAATGGGATAAAAAGGTAATTTTTATTGTAATAAAATATCTTTATTTATTTTTTGTATTAAATTCAGATAATTTTTTGAAACTTTAAAAAATCATTTTTTAGCAGTCAGAAAAAATATATACATTTTTAGAAGACAACAAATAAATTAATGTACTCAAAATTTTGGTGTTTTATCCATTTATGATGACTAATCATTAGAGTTTGATAACAAACATTGAAAATCTATATTAATATCATTTTAGAAATCCCATAAAATATAGTCTTTTATTAGTTCAAACTTTGTCAATTTATTAACGATTGTTTTTTACAAATATTAACTTATATAAGGTAATTAGTCTGTTCCAATTTTGTTAAAGTGAATCATAATTAATGTATGAAATAATCATTAACAATGACTAAATAAAGATGATTCTTCTAACTCCAATGGAAAAAAAATTGAAAGAATATCACAAAGTTAAGATATGTTTTGCATAGTCTATACAAATGTACATACTCTCTCAGAAGTCTTTGACTAAGTTGACTGCTAAATTATGGAATATTTTTATGCAAATGCATGAACCAAAACATTTTACTATTCCAATTGAGAAATTTCTTGTTGAAATTAGAATCTGCAGTTAAAATGAGACGAGCTTCACATTGGCAGAGGGATTTAGATGGGACTTCATAGTATTATCCTATTTATTCAAGTTGTATATTAATTGAAAAATGAGCGAAACCATACTAGATAAGAACAAATGTGATTTCAGGATTAATGGAAAAATCATTAACAATTTTCGGTTTGCTGAAATACTGTATTTGATATTTTTATTAATAAAGTTGAAGAACAGGGTAAAAAGATAGAATTATGACTATTTGTCTTAGTCTTTTTAAGATATTTTTTTACAGAATGGAACTAGTGTATGAGAGATATGTCGCAGATAGTACTGGGCAGAGTTACATTTTTTAAAATGTAAAATATTTATTTTAAGAAAAGCATATTGATGCTTTTAAATTGCTAGTGAAGGTTTTGAAAACTCAAGGAACAGCAAGGAAAAATGGATTTTTGATTAGATTAATATCTTAAATGACCGGGTTGAAAATATCTGATTTCATTATATCATAAGATGATTTAATTCATTAGAAAAGTATATAATGCTTGGAAAAGTTGCTAGTGAAAGAAAAATATAACCACCAATGAGATGGATTGATTGCATTACAATAATAAAAAAACAAATGGATAATAGGTAATTTTATGTGAAATGCTATTTTCATGATTACTAGGAGTCTTGCCTTGTCAAAAGATTAAATCTCTGAAGTACAAATACAAGAAAAAAAAATCCAAAAAGTGAACTTGTCTTAACAGATTGTTATTTTATTGGTTTATTATTAAGCATTGTCTGCAGTGATGTGATTTCCATATGATAACCAATTAGCTGTTACTATTTATGGTTTAAAATATAGTAATATATATATATATATCATATGCTGTTTATTTGATATCTTGTAATGTTATCTTTAACCTGCTTCTGTATCAAATGTCTGAATTTAAGACCTTGCCTTATTATAGCTCCATAGTATTTTACCTTTATTGATTACTAAAGTAGTATTTTATAGATTGCATCAAGAACATAACTGTAGATTATCTCTTAATGCAATTAATATATTGTAAATATCACGAGTACCATTTCCTATCCTTACACAAGTTGTTTAAACTATAACAAACTCCATACGATAGTGCCACCCAGACCTTAGTAATTAATAGATGCAAATATATAGATACTGAACTGGGTTGAGATCTATACGGCTATAAAAGCAAAACAACTTGGATTGAAAATATAGTTTTCATCTTGGCCTCATAGCTTTTTGTTTTAACTAAACAGATAAAAGGTTGCAGTAGATCCTAAATCTAGGTGCAATGCTCTCAGATCGAATGCTCCTTACTGATGAAAGCCACAAACTAGAAATTAGCCTGGAGATATTGGATGAGTAGGCACTAGATAGGGATTTTATGCACAATCCTTCTTGCATCTATTGATTACTAAGGCTTGCACTACTGTATAGCGAGGTTGCTACTGTTTAATATTGTAAATATATAAGCTAAGAAGATGTTCTTATTTTAGTTGTTAATTTACATTTGATATATATAGCATAAAGCCATCTATCTATAAACTATTTCAAAGACTAGTGTTATCATAATTGAAACTAATAAATATCCCTGTTTAACATGAGTTTTCATTTCGAATATCTCAAATTATTCACCATCAGTAATAATTCTTCTAATCATATTATCATGTAACATCTGTACAATATAAATAAATTTATGTAATCATCTAATTATTTGCAAACAATATCACAAACATTTTTGATTGAGTGAAATGTATTGAAAAATTGGTAAAAACAATGCAGTGAAATCTATCAATGATTTTTTAAAAGTTCAGAGAAAGTAGTTTTAAATACAATTTAGATATGATTGAAAATATTTATAATTACTATTTTATATTGTAATATAATCTTCAATACTTTCTCTTCCTCTTTCCTTTTTTATTTTTGCTTTTTTTATTTTTATATAACATAATAATAAGAAGAGTGAAATGTTATTATACTATTTTATATTTGATTACGAAATATAATATATATACATAAATTTAATAATCACATATGTTAAGAAATTAAGAGTTGATATTAATTATATATAATTATTAGATTTTTTTTTTAATTAAATCTTTTCTAATCATTAATTTATTACAAAAAATAAAACAAAAGAATTAAATTGACATTTATTTGCTTATGACAATTTTTATTATTTCATTTATCACTGAAAATGTCAAGACAAAATATAAATTTGTCTTACTAAATTGTTAAAATTTGTAATAGAAAATTACAAACAAACAAAAATTTCTATTAATATTTTGTTAATAGAAAGTTTTAAATGAAACCATTTTTTTTTTTTAAACTTCAACAAAATATTTTTTAATGTAAAAAAAAATTAAGAGATGCAATCTTGGAATTATGAAAATTAAAAAAAAAAAAGGCCATTTAAAATAAAAATGTTGATTGAAATTTAAAAAAAAACCTCACAATTTGGAACCAAAGAAAGAAAATTGTGGATACCTAAAGATATATGACTGTTGATTGACAGTTCATTGCTTGTTCACAATCTTCTTGCATTTTCTTAGCAACAAAAACCTTATCTATAGTGTTTTTGATTTTATAAAAGCTGCATTGACTCTGATAACCACTTATCTATGATTAGAAGAAATACATTTAATAAATTTCTTGAAAGCATTTTTGCTATTATGAATAATGATCATATTCTCATAATTTATTTTATCTTAGTCTTTTTATAATATGTTAAGATATTGGTTTATAAACCTTTTTCAAACATTAATATGCACATTCATAATATTCTTGACTTTCAGGTTTATTTTATATTTATGATTTATTGTTATCTATTTTCAGAATGCACATAAAAAAAGGGACACTTTTCGTGCCAATTTAGAAACTCCAGAAGAAATTCCTGCAAGAAAAATTGCAAGAGTTGAGAATCTCAGTCAAACATCGTAGATGTAAATTTTTGCAGTTTTCATTTCAAAGCCATTGTATAATGAAATTGAAAATTTAAAGGTTTTCCAAATGTTAAATGACTAACATGTACTTGGTTTCTTTTCTCCTGTCAGAAAATGCAATTGAAAACTGTCATTTTCCACATGTCTATTTCTTTGTAATGTTTTTTTTTTTTTTTTTACAAAAAAAAAAATTATTAATTGTTAAGTTTATTAAGACTTGTTACTTTCATAAAAAAAAAAAAAACATTGTCAATGTTACTTGAAAATATATATGAATATGTTAGTTATTTTTAAAATAAATCATCAGATTGTCATTTCTGATGATGTAATTAAGACACTCATATCTTTTATCACTGTTTTGGGTCATTTTGGTCTCTAGTAAATAATTCTAAAAAATTTTTGTTTTTAAAAAATAGAAGTAAATAATATATATATATATGATAAGTTATTTGATTGTTGAATTACTGAAAATAAAAAATCAAGTATACAAAAGGATTCGAACATATACAGTGGCATTAAGAAAATATTGCATTACCTCTGCTATATGTGAATTTAAGCAGAATTAAGAAATTGTTTTTATCAGTGACAAACATTATTATCTCATTTTTGTAATTTTTTTTTATTATATATATGTGTGTGTGTATGAACTGAGAGAAATGTGAACGTGTAGAATGGAATTCATTCCTATTTATCTTGAGAAGATATTTACAATGAAGATATAGCAATCAAACTTTGATTATAATTGATTTAAAAATAATGAATTATCTAAACAAATAATTGCCATTTAGAAAAATGCTGCATGATGTAATTTTCTTATAAAATGTAAATCTTATGTTAAAATTAGTCTCTAAATTATGAATACCACTGGCCTCATTTTCAATATTTTCTATATTAGTTAATAAAAGCTATATATTGTTTTAGTTATTTGTTGTCAGTTGTTATTTTTTAATTTATTTTTCACAAATTCATAAAAATACTATATTTATTTATATCCATAAATACTCATGCATATATACACAACATTTTTCCAATTAGTAATTGGTATCATATTCATAAATTATATATATGTTTAAGAATGTATTTTTTATCTTCTGTTAACATGTAATACAAGCTTTGTGATTTAAGAATTTGTAGATAATTGAATACAAAATTATTTTATCTAGAAAGAGTTGAGGGAGGTTTTTATTAATCATAAATATTCAATGAAAATTTATATTTTCAAGTTTTAGTAATTGTTGATACACATTAATTTGTTCATAAATGTCAAGGTCAAAAAAAAAGTCAGATTTAAAAATTATTATATATTACTATTTTATTTATTTATTTAGCATATGGTGTCCACACATTAAAATATCAACACTACCAGTACTTAATCAATGAAGAGCTGATTTCTCCAATCTATATAGAGCAAAGGGACCTGATAAATTGGACATTCCCTGTAAATATATTACATAGTTTGTGGTTTTCCACACTGACAGTATGGAGAATCTATAAATTCCCACTTGCAACCTATAACGACATCCATCTTGACCTGCTCTGATTCTGTTAATATTCGACCAGTTTTTTTTTGGAAGGGAGAAACCAGATATTCGGAAAGTAGTGTCAGCTATTAACATATGATTATTATATTAAAGTTATTCCAGTCATGTGTTCACTTTCCGTTGATATCCAACACAGGTGATTGCTGAGAATTACCAGTAAGTCAAAAAGGCTGTCTTGAATTTAGCCTGACATTTGGGGAATTGTTCAGAATGAGATCGATTGGATGATTTGATAACTCAAAAAGCTTGTTGAATTCATTGATAGTTGCCATAATATAGTATAATTAACAATAATATATAGTGTAGATATACAAATTTGATGTATGTCTTTAAAATTATGCCAATGTATTAATTTAAAAAATTTGTAGTTAAAGGAGAATTTCTTTTGATTTTTGAAAAGAAAAAATGTTAAAACTTTTTTTTTTTACTCTATTAAGAATATTTAAAACAATATATAAATAATTTAAATTTTTATTTTTTAGATAGTTTTAATATATTATGTATATACTTCCAATTCTTGACTTACATAAGTAAAATCTTTCATTTAGCTTTGTCTAAGTCAAAAAAAGTAATAAAGCTTAATAGTTTAACACTAAAATGCAGCTTTGAATAATTATATTTGTAAAACCATTTTATAAAGCATATATCTGAAACATCATATTTCTAATAGTTTTATCAACAATTTTGTAATTAATAAAATTTGTGTTTTAACTGCTAATGAATGAAATATTTTTCTTTTTTTAATGCCATTAAGTTGAATTGTTATTAAACTTCGAATGATGTGTTATAAAAGTTTTGTGTTGTGTATAAATTTTGTATATCAAGTATTTTTTTTTACACAATTATTAATTTACATGTATCAAAAAACTATGTTATAAAAATATTTAAACTATATATATATATTGTAGGGTGTTGAGTTCAAACCCTACATAAATTCCCAGATACCTCAGAATGTGGGAGAAATATTTGTTTCTCTCTCTATTTTACTTTGTATTAGTAAAAGAGGATAATATATACTTTGGATGGTTTAATAGTTAAACTTAAAAGTTAGAATTTTGAAGCACATATAAATAGTTGTCTAGACACAAACACAATAAATCATTTTTCTAAGTTTGCTTATTAACCTTTAAAGTTGATTTATATTTAATATATTATAATATTCTTTCTTTAATAATACTTTGAGTTTAATACTACTAATATTAATAATCTATAGCTTTTTAAATTATTTAGATTATTTTTTTTAATAAGCAGGTTTTATATATTTGGGTATGGATGAGTATGTGTGTACTTACAGACATAAACTTAAAAATATTTACAGATATATTTAAAAAAAAGAGTTTTATTTAAATAATTTTGTAGTTTCTGAATAAAAAAGTTATATTATTTAAGAGCAGTTATTTTTGTTTTATGTGAAAGTGTTTCACAAAAATGTCCAGCTGACATCCACAAGTCTGAAAGGTCAATTTCAGACATGAGAAGGGGGGGGGTGCTATTAAGTTGATAGAGTTCAGATCAAAAATCTACTGAAAATCTAGAGCATTTTTGGACTATACTAAATGATAAATTTTAAAAGAAAATTGTCAATTGTTGAGATTTTGTCCAGATGCCTTGATTTATAGATTTCCATGTGTTTCAGTAATAAAAATATGTGTGATATTATCAGACAATAGCATATATATAAAGCTGAAATAAGAATGTTTAAAAAAGGGGAGAATAAATCTGATTGTTCTTGAAAACAATATTCTTTTATTTTTGAAGGTTTCTACATCAACATGGTGGGGTAAGAGATTTTGTTGGCGGTTTCTGTGGCCCCAATCCGTGTGTATATCGGAGGAGTTTAAATCCAAAAATATTTAAAACATGACTGATCTCCAAAGATAAAAGAAGAAATCAATTTTTGTTAATGCTATTTCACCTATGCCATTTGCTGAATCTGAATAAAAGCACAAAGCAAAAAATGAAAAGCAGAAATAACCATGTCTATAAAAAGTAATTATACCCAAAACAAATGAAACCATCCCAATGATAAAATGGTCACTAAAGAAGCAATTTATTTCATCATCATCGTAGTAAAAAGAATTGCAAGCCCAAACTAAAATATGACTTCCAGTAAACCACTGCAATTAGTAAATCTACGTATATTACATATTGGTATGTTGCTGATTTCAAATTTTCAACCTTAAATAAGCTGATTTTAAAATGAAATTCCTTGGACTCTTTGAAACTGTCTACATCGAGAGTAAAGGAAGAATTGATAATATCAATTTTAATTATATTTTTATCAGTGACTTAAGAAATCTTTTTAATAATAAATTAATTTCTCTTTAAATCCTAAAACAAGAATAAATTATTAGAGATTTTTAATAATATAGGAGTATATATATATATACTCACGCATACATATAGTCAATATGTATACATTTTATGTATATTCTTATATTTATACAAATATATGTAATTTAGTAAATTAATATTTTTCATTCTTTAAAATGAAAAATTATTGTTGATAAAAGACAGTTGACATAGTAATGACCTCTGGGTTCACACTGTTTATCGAATTAATGGAAATGAAATTTATTTAGTGATTTTAATATCGAATTCTAATGTAACAATGTAGAATGTGATACCGCAAGCTCATGCAGCTAGATATAAAAATAATTCTATTTTTATTAGAAGATTAAGGATTCTATTTTTTCAGCTATATCCTCAAAAAGACTTATACTATGTTCAATTTAAAACAGTAAGATAAAATCTATATTTTGAACAATTTAATACTTAGAAGAAATTTCTAATATTTTTTTAAAGAAAGTAATTCGAATATATTTTCGTGTTCTATAAAAATTGTTTGAATTGGAGTTCTAAAATGTAAACTTCATTTTAAAAAAAAAAGAATATGTTTATAAAAACTTCAACTAAATTTAATGTACTTTACATTATCATGGGATATATAAAATGCACTTGCCTAGTCAAATATATGTGTGAATAACATCTTTTGCTGAATGCCTATAAGATTATATAAAAATTAGATCTTCAAAATGGAATTATAATTGTTAATAAAGGAACTGTATTAAGGAAGATGAAATTTTCATACAAAGAGGAAACTAAACATCAACGTGGGATATCCTATTATTTTCTTTAATGTATAACAACGAAGGAAATAAAAATTGCATCTTCGAAGGATTTTCATTCCGAATTCCAGGAACATCTGAGACTATTGTATTAACTTTTATAAATACCATTTAAGTTTTTTTGAAAATTATAATTGGGAAAGATTAATTTCATTTCCTTTATTATCGTATTTATTTCATTAAAAAAATGAATAATAATAATTAATAATTTAAAATATTTTTATTTATGATTAATAAAGATTTAGATATAGGTTAAGAAATATAAAGGCTTGTAAAAATATAGAGGGATAGAGTGAATCTGGAGGTAAATTAAATTATTTTTAAATTCACATACTATTATTTTTTATGACATGACACTACATTGTTAATACTAATCCAAATAGTCTAATAACCATAATGTATAATGTGGATAAATGACTAACATTGATATGAAATATATATTTTTATATTAATAAACATAAATTACGTAAAATCATTTTAACGAATGAAAATATTATATATAAATGATTGGATTATTATTTGTATAATCTAATTATAGAATAGTGTTAATATAAAAGTCTTAATATTTAGATACTTGTATTTTATATCCGTTGTAAAATCATGTGGTATTATAAGTTAGAAAATATATCTACCGTAAGTAAATAGAATATTTATGTTTTTTTAATATAAGGAAGTAGATATATGAATAATTTTTATATATTGTAAAATTTAAGTTATTTGTTAAATAAATAATTATTATGTTTTTTATATTAATTTAAATGAAGTCTTCAATTTTGTTTTATTTAATTTAAAGAGTTAGTGAGATTTGTTATTAATATTACTTTAGAATATTGATAGGAACCCCTGAAGAGAGAAAATAGTTAAACTTCCCTGAGTTAGAAATCTGAGCATAACGGTTAAGTCAATTAAGGTGAAAATTGATTTGATGTGGTTTAGATATAATAAATTATTTATTGGGAATAATATATCAAAATTAAATCACATCATTTGTGGCAACCTATATGAAGACCTAAAATCTGACTATAGTGAGATGCGATTGCCTTAATTTATCTCGTTGAGAGAATGCATACTGTTACAATAATAATAAATATTTCTCTATTAATGTGTTATGTATTCTTAAATTATCCTTACATGTACCCATTTATATGTGTATTTTATTTTTATAAAATGTGTATTGATTCAAGTATCATGAAATATATTGATTTATATTGTATGTTAAGGTAAATAGTTTTTATTCATAATGGGAATTGACACATATACACATACCTAGTAATATAATTATGCTTACTTGTATATTTGTAGAGCATGAATGTTAAAAAATGGGTAGAAACTTAGCATTAGGAGATATAGATTTTTTAAAGTAATTAATGACCTAGATTGGCGAAAAGTCAGGTAAATTGAAGCTGATTTCTTTAAATGTTCTTATCTCTATGATCTAACTAACCTTTCTCTACTTATTTCTTGTTGATATATTTAAATTTATAAATATAAAAATATATGTTATACGCAATAGGCGAGTATGTGCGTGCATCGTTTATTTTGAAAATAAAAATGTTTCTAGGGTATGAGATTTTTATTCACCCACTAGACAAACACATCATGCTATATGATATGAACATTGAGTTTACATTTTATTAAGGGAAGGGGGGAAGACCTTTGATTATTATTATTATTTAAATGTAATTTTTCATTATTAATTATGTAAATTTTCTATCTGTATTATTAATGATTAATCAGCAATAAATTGTAATTTGTTTTTTTTTTTCTTAAAAGAAGCATATATCTTTCTTAAGAGTTAATCATTGTCTTGTGAGATTAGTTATGATTATCATCATCATTGGTGGGTCTCAATTGTTAAAATATATTTTAAGTAATTATAAATTGATAAAAAATATAATTTGTGTTGTGAATTAATTGTAAAGCTGTGGCTGGAATCATCATCGTTATATCACCATTAATAAATAGACTAAATAAATGTGTTTAATGGCCATATATAAATAATGGTTTTCACTATGCTTGTGAACCATCAGCAAGAGACATAATCATCACCGGAGCATCTGATAAATCTATAGTACTTAAACTGAGCTGGTAACACCTATGAGAATGTTAAATATGAATTTATGATATTAAAATATTATAATTCATCTGAGAATTATTGGCACAACTAAAGTATAAGGATGTTTTTTTTACAAGTGCAAGTGTTATAAATAATGTACCAATTGGGTTCAAACCAGGTACACCTATAAATAGGTATATGATATAACTTCATCTAGTTTTAGAAGCCTAGTGGCACCCAGATACACAAGTTAAACTAAATAAAGAAGAAATGAGTTTGATTTCCTTTTTCCCAATCTTGTTGATATATTTATTGATATTTAATTAGTTACAAATAGTGCCAGCGTGTAGCTATAAATTATTTCTTCACAACCCTGAACAGTGTTTTATACATATGGAGAGAGAAAAGGGGATCTTTCTTGTTGAAAGACATCTTTATATTCAGTATAAAGATAATTTCACATTATTTATTTATTTAGTCACAATATATATTCATTATACAAAAATGGACAATTTTATTGGCTGTGATCTTTAAATATTTCTAAATTCATTTCACATTTTTTTTTTGGAATCAGTTAATATGATGAACAAGAACTCCCTTTATATATATTTTTAAAATTGTTTATAATAGGTTAGTGTATTATGCTTGCTATGTAATTAAGAGTGATATATATATATATATCGGGGTGGTCAAACTTTTAGACATTAGGGGCAACTTTTTTGGTGAAAGTGTACCCAAGGGCGATTATGTTTTTTTCAGGGTTTCAAACTGGAAACCAAAAAAAAAGACCATTATTTTTCCGGAATGAAAAAAAATAACAGTTCAAAGTCCTGTTTTCTTTTTAAATCTCTTGGGGGGGTTATTTGATAGCTAGATGGATGTGTTTTAAAAAGTTCACAACTTCATTTTAAAATCAGTTCATTAAAATCTTTGTTACTCCAGAACAAGATATTTTCATTTCTCCTCAGGAAAATTGCAATTAAATGTTTCTAAGAGTTTTAGCTCTAACGGTACACAAAAATAATTTAATTCTTTTCAACTTCTTCCAACCTGTGTTTATTTTTGAGATCAACAATAACAACAGGTATTATTTTAAATTTAACTATTTTTAAAAGAGAATAATTTTGAATTTTTCCTTTTTTTTTAATTATTTTTTATATTCAAATCAGCTCTCACTATAATTTATAATTAATGTTCACGTCAGCTTCGCAGTCGACTTCCAGAAATCTTGCGGTCGACTGCAGTTGACTTCTTGGCCACCTGTGATTTATATCGAGGTAAACATGTTGAAAAAATAAATCTTAAAGTTTTTTTTTTTATTTCATGTATTTTACAATTGCAAATAACTAGAGAAATATTTTGCAGAATATCCCTAGATGTGACAGTAATTCTAAAAATATTAAAATAGGTGAAAAGTTCTACATGTATATTCTATAATTTGTATTTAATTTCTCATTGTAAAATTTAAAAATAATCATTGTAATTATCTTTTCTTCTGAATAAATAATTATTCCTTCAAATTCTGTTTTATAATTTATGAACTATCTTTATTTAGGAATTTTGTTTATCAATTGAAGTTTTAAATATTTTAACAAATATCTTTGCTATTTAATATATTTTCTAAAACAACTCGTTTCATTTTATATGTTTTTATTTAATTTTTTAAGCTTAAATGATAATTTTTTTATTAGAAAAAGATTGAACAATACTCCATTAAATAACTTATAAATTGATTTAGTTTTAATAAATATTTTTTCCTCTTGTAGATATGACTATTTTCCTATTTTTACCAAATGATTTATATAGAAGATGGACAGTGTTGGGATTATTAGAAATAATCTGTACCTAGAAGAAAAAAAGGTTAAATAAAATATTGGAAGGAATAGTACAAAGGACAGGAAAAGAATTTGGACCGTTGCATATTTTATTTATAGTGATTTTTAATTTATATAAGTTTGTTTTAAAACATTAGTATTTAATTTCAACTATATTAAAAAATTAAATCTAGGAGAATGTATTTATCCGTTTCTTATCTAAGTTAGTACAGAACAGTAGCATAACATTAACAACTTATAATATTCAATCATAAATATAAAAATTTTCCTCATATTACTGATAAGCCAAAAAGCAAGCAGGTAGATGCTCATAGTGATAGTATATTCAAAGATTTTAATTTTTTTTAGTAGATAAAAATATCCATAATACATTGTTATATTGAAACATTTATAACAATGAAAAATTATATATTCTTTGCTTCTAATTTCTTATCATTTAAAAAGTATTAATTATTTTTAATTTTGGTCACACATTGCAGAGTTATTTTTTTATACATTTTAACTGCTTCAATCTTTTTTCTAGCTTAATATAAATACTATGCTATTTAATTATTACATTTTTAAATTTGTAGTATTTTAATTTTAATAGGATTAAATTATTATGATTTTAATAGTTGAAAATCCAGATAATGCAAACAGTTTATTTGTGATGTCTTAATTTAAAAAGAAAAAAACTCAGCAAATGGAGTAAAAAAATATTTATTCTGGAATCAAAATGGCCACTAAAATATACATTTAAATTTTATTTTCATTATCCAAACCATGTATTATAATAGGCTTAATTTGTATCATATTAATGAATATATAATCCACACTTTATATGAATGTAATATAATATTCTGAAGAAAATTGTCTTTATGTAAACAATATGTGGTATTAACATTGTATTAATGAATAAACAATATATGATACTGTTTTATGTTATAATACGCTGAAGATAAATACCTATATGAAAATATTAATACTGTCAAATTAATGAGTAAACATGCATTTTTAATTATTCATCCAATAATAGCACTTTATAAATGCATTGGCCATTCCATTTTCAGAAAAAGATAAAAATATGGAGAGAAAAACAAAAGTTACAGATGAATTTTGAAATAATTATACAGACTAATCTGTGAAACATATATACATTCGCATATATCATGAATTAGTAACAAAGTCTGCTTATTTAAGATGCAAAGTTATCTTAATTTTGCAGAAAACTTTCTTAAAGACTTCATTTTCTAATTATATCCTCTGTCATATTCTAATGAGTATAATTAAAATATTTCTGAAATAATTTTTATAATATAAATTGGTCTGCTATTCATGAAAACCATGATCATGTCCACAAAATTTTTTTTAGTGTTATTATTTATTTGACTTACATGGCCAATCCATCAAAGAAGTGCTTTTGCAATATGATTTAATATCACAGCTAATAAATTGAAGAAATATTATGGTTTGGCTTTTTGATATTGCCATTATGTTTTCAGAAACATGAATATCTTTAAATGATGTTTTTCCAGTCTTTTTATGACTCACTGACTGGATTCACTTCCTAAAAAAATTAGGCAAAGTATTAACTAAAATAATATTATAATAAAATATTGTAGAGTTTAAACTATTAAATGCAGCAGCAGCACATTAGAGTTTGTGATGCACTTCAACATTCAATCACCATTTCTAATTAAAAAGTTATTATGATTCAAACTGACATTTGATAGATGTTAACTATCCAAGCTAAAATTTGCTCAAGATTTTTCTTATGTTATTGGAAACTTCAAAATGTAATACTAAAAATATTCTCTAGGTCTGCCTTTAAATTGGTATGATGAATTCAATCATCAATATATTATATATTTAGAAATAAAAGATCTACTTTTAACAGTTCCAATTGAAAATACCATCAAACATATTGTGATTCAATAACTAGTTCTTGAAGCTTCCTGTAAACTTTTCCATTGACTATTCATAAAAATGGAAAATACTTTGAGCTAATATGTATCCATGTTTGATTCTAGTTTTCCATTCAAATGCTTAAGATTTTTCATCATTATATTAACACTTCCCTTACTGCCATGTAAAAATTGTATAATGTGAATCAACATTGACAAATTACCAGCTAATTTCCAATATAAACTTTTTCAGTTAATTAAATCAAGTACATATCCCAAATTGAGAACAATTTATTTTTTAAAATTCTTCAATGTATTAAAGCTGCATTGAATAGGAATAATACTCCACAATTAATACTGCAGAGTTTTTTTTAATTTTTCTAAACTGAAACAACAGAAGAATCCTTGAGATCAAGTAGTACACTATTGTGGATACTAAAAAATTTCCAATAGTGAATTTTTTAAGTTAACATTTAAAATTGTTACTAGGTAACTTGTTATGATCAACAACTTATTTTCAAGATTATAAAAAACTTAATTTTCATCATGGCCATTCCAACTCCAAGAAAAAAAGCTAGAAGTGAATTTTGAAATGACTATATAAACTAATTTATGAATCACAAATACTTCCACATACAGAATCTGCTGGTTAATTTTTCTCTGTATTCGATATTTTGCAATTTTTTCTGAAATATTCCAAAAATATATCTAATTGTAGCTCTCCAATTTATTCTTGCCAATGGAAAAAATCAACATTGCACTTCTCTATAATGACTTTGAGATAAACTTTATAATCTAAATGAGGTCTATCATGAAAACTATAATCAATTTCATAAAACACACTTAGGAAAAAAGAAGGATGGAGGAAAGGTGAAGGTAGTAGGTAAGTTAAGATCTGAAGAAGACTGCTAGTACAGTCGAAATTGTTATAATAAATAAAAAATTATTTGTTTAAAGTGTTAAAGTAGTGTTGATGAAGTTTATAGTGAAACACTTAGGAAGTCTTGTATTGCTCATTTGTCTTATATGTTTAATCCAATAAAAGTGTGATTTTACAATAGTGGATTTAATAGCATCACATCCAGAAATTTTCAAAATTTTACAGAGCAGCCTTAATTGAAGGTTTTCTAATGTTTTTATGCAGCATCAAATAGTGTCCAAATGTCATTATTAAGTGAAATAACAGCTGGATATTTAGTTAATTTAGTTGCAGTAGTTAGTTATTTTTCTGCAATGAAATATCTTTTCTATTTAAAAATAGCACATTAGATGTGTGCCCTACACTTCAATATCTAGTTCAATCTTTCTGTGTATAAAACTAACAATATAATTAAACTGACTTAAATTCTCAAGCTAATAACCTTCCAAGTTCAAAGTTGTTAAGGATTTATCTTCTATCACTGATTGACAAAGAACTTGAGATTTTTTAAACATTAATTATTAAATCAAAATTTGTATATATTGCATTTAAAACAATTACATTCTGTAATTCACCATTTAAACTGGCAAAAATAACAATCATCAATATACTGTAAATTCAGATCCAAGGAGATGAATTTTTAGTTTTCACTTTTAATTGATCCAAATTAAAAATTCCACCATCAAACCAGTATTGAAACTTTATATCTGTTTCATGAAGGTGCCTATAAACAATTTCAAAGATCACTCCTAAAAAATTGAAAACATTATTAGAACAAGTATACATCTTTGTTTAACACCAGTTTTCATTTCAAATGCCTCAGACTTTTCACTTGTAATAATATTTGCATTTAGTGTGGAAACTATAATATGAATAAACTTTGGTGGATAACAATTAATTTTAAGCAATGCCATAGACCAATTTGATTATCTTTACCAAATCAATCAAAGCAACATGTACACATCATTTTTCTTTAATGTCTGATAACAAAATCATGTCTATAAGGTTTTTTGACTGCATTTCTACTAACCATTCTTATATGATAGGAGGCAACCTATTCAACAAAATCCTTGAAAATACTTTTGTTGTAATGGATAATAATTATAGACTACAATAATTACTGTAATTTAGTTTATTCCCTGTATTTTTAAAAATTCAAACTATGGAAATATTAAAATCAGGCAATACAATTTCATGAGTTCATATATCCTAAAAAATTCCAATATTTTTGAAGTTAACCTATTATCACTATATTTTAAAAATTCTCTTAAGCATTTCATCAGGATGTGAAGCCTTTCCATTTTTAAGATTACAGTGAATTGTTTGACTTCACTAAGCTGCATATTTTTGATTCCAAATCTAATAATAAAAGTGATATAAAAAAAGTCATTATCTCAGTTTTTGTATCATCATTCAAAATATAATCAAAATACTCATTTTATCTGTTCAAAATAGCATTATCATTATAAAAGAGATGTTATTACTGCATCTAATAGGATTGTGATAGTATTTCATGTCTATCTCATTTGCAGTTTTAATCCAGAATCATTTTTAAACTCTCTTTAACAATTTCTGAATTCCTTTCTTTGAATCTATATTCATGTTGAAATTTCACCTTTAATTTATTATTTTGCCAAAGAGAAAATGTTATGTTTCCTTTTAATCAAATCATTAATAATCAAATTGTCAAAAAAATGATCAGAATTATTCATTATAGCAAACCAAGAAAAGATTTGGTTTCATCCATAATACCTTGAGAATTTCATGCTTCGATAATATAATCTTGGAGATCCAAATTAACATTTTTTGTGTTTTATAGCTGTTGAAATTTAATATCATAAGAGATTTTTCTGAAGAATAAACATCAGTGTTTTTTTGTTATTATGATTAGAATAAGATCTATTTTTTTAATTGAACTACTGTTCTAATCTTGGAACATATTAATATATTAACTGTCACCAATATGTGCTTGTAAGTACTCAGCATATGGATTTCTTTTGTATTCTGGCTCCTAACTATATTGTAATCAATTAAATGCCTTATTTTGAGCATGGATGCATGCATATTCCTTTATAAACAAAGTGTTTGTGATAATCAATCCATGAAAGTGTTAAAAGTGAGAGATACTGTGTCAGTAACATCTTGGAAATTTTAATTCAAATTGCAGCTAGCAAACATAGAAAAAAAATAGTGCTTACCTTTTCTAAAAATTGTTAAAGGTATAACTAATATTGTAGTGTATTTTATTATATTTGCAGTTTTATTTTTGTGCCTTTCTGAGGTATATATAAACTTTAATTGTAATGGCTCAAAAAATGTTAAAACATAAAACAGGTTTGAGTTTATAATAAACTTTATTTAAGGCTGAGTGCTTTTAATATTGAGTAGTATCATAAGCATAACATTATGTGACTAAAGGACTACAAACATTCAACCTGATAATAAAAAATGGTGGTCTAGTTTCCCTTATATTTCGAAATTCGCACACAAATTAAAAAACATTTGTACCAATAAATACAATATCAGTTTTCACTCACTTCCATTTTTAAATAAATTAAATAATTCAAAAAACAAAATACTTAAAGAGGCTTCACATCAAATTGTGTACAAAATTTAATTGCAAAAAACTTGATTGCTTGAAATCTTACTATGGTGAAACCCAAGCTAACTTATCTACAAGATTTGCCCAGCATAAATATTTGTATAACCAGGCCAAAGAAAGCAATGAATATTCTTCCTTTTTTTTTAAATCACAAGTTGCAATCAGGCTATAACTTTGATCTCTCATGGCTGATATTGTTTTCTATGGGAGAGATGACAGAAAGGTGAAGAAAGCATGGTCAATAGTTAAAGATCATCATGCCATTAATAAAAAGTACTCCAGCATCCTTCTTTCTAAAAAATGGTACTTGTAGCAACCACTTTTGTCATTAATATGCAATTCTCCTAAAAATTCAATTTTATGATAATCTATTATTTAATAATCAAACATAATTTTAAATATAATGCCACAATTATGATACTACTCAGTATTGAAAATGCTCAGCTTTAAATAATTTTTCTTTATTACAAATTCAAACTTATTTTGTTATTTTAAAATGTTTTAACATTTTTTGAACCATGACAATTACTGCAGAAAAACAGGGTAAAAAATTTATTCCAAAATTATTTATCTTTTCTGCATGTGTGTGGTTATGCGTATCAATAGTATGAGATAGTGTGGATAGTGAAGTGCTTAAAAGTCTGAGTTCAAATCCCCTACATTTATATAAGCTTTAACTAAATTTTGACACAGAGTACATTTTCTAGATTAGGTGGCAGTAAGAATATATCTCACTTTTTATCTCACTTGATACATGAATGTTTTTCAAGTAAATGAAACTGATAAGATGGCAACATGTTTGCAATGAGAAATGCATGACCTGTTACTAATGCATATTTCTAATTGGAATCATTTTATGTCAAAAAAAAATGTATTCTTCACTTGATGTTTTCACAAAAACTTTTATTTTTTCAAATTACAAATTATTTTTATTTTAATGTTATATAAAATATGAAAATAAATAAAAAAATTTGATTGGCAAAAATTGAAAGAAAGAAAAAATGTCTTCAGAAAGAAGTGTAAATTTGTCAAACAGGTTACAAAAATAATTTCCTTCAGCAAAAAAAAAGAGAAGAAAATGCCCTTTTATATTGACAGATAAAGCCCAAAACTTTATTAATAAAAAAAGTGTTTTCCCAAGAAAATGACAACGATGGTAATGAAGATGCTACTAATAATGAAACTATAATTCAAGAAAACATAATATAAGAAGATTGCTTGTTGCAAAATGATCTTGCTCAGTGGCCATCTATCACCAATAAATTCATTTATCACTTAACGATATGCAGAACCAGACCAGAACAAATTGGGGATTTTTTTTGTCAATTTTTATTTTAGATGATGGAAGAAGTTTTATAGGAAATGGTTCTTTAAATTCTTACCTAACAGTGAAAAGTTCAATGGCCATAGATTCTATACAGTGTGTCCAAAAATTCTTTATTTTGATTTTATTGTTTAATATTTAAAAAAAAAAAAATAAGTTTTTCAGGAATATTAAAAGAGTTTAACAGCTGAAAGATATTTAAATCCCAGATTATCTGATCATGAAAATCTTGGATGTAGAAAATGCTACAAAATTGGAAAGACTTTGAGAGAAGGCTTCTTTTGGATGAGAAAATCGATGATCACTTAGAAAAGAGTATTCAGTCAAAAGCTTAAAAGTAGGTGCTATTGCATATGATTTGGGGAGGGGGTAAAATAATCTTGCAGTAAGAGACTCTTCTAACACAATAGGGGATCCTAAATTGTGACTTTTTAAAAAATTGGAATTTGTTGACTATTAACATCTATAACATGCCCATTACATTGAAAAAATAAAGTCTAAAACAATTAGCGATATATTTATTCTGAGAAATTAAATTGAAATTATAAATGTAATAGGAAAAACAAATATGAAATGAAATTACAGGGCAAATAGAAGATGCAAAATATTTCTCAATTTTTGAAGGTGTGTGATCAATCCATCTCTAGCCTTTCTTCTCCACATCAACCCTGCACACTTTCTTATTTCATCCATCCATTACTTTGAAATTTAATCTTACCACTGCCCAGTTGAAGAGTTGGAGTGTTGAGTATGAAGATTGGCTCTCTTAATATATATCTGAGCACTTATTGCATTTATGTGTAGAGATGATAATCTGGACCAACTGATGATTGCTGGTTTAGTATGAAATACATATATTGGTGATTATTTATCTTTTTCCGACATATATATGTTCAGGTGTAACAGTGATCAGGGATAGAGTGGTGAGTGGTGGGTCATTTGAAAGTCTGTGCTCATATACTCTATATATTAAATACATCTCAATAAACTTATTTAACTTTATGCATTATAGTGTGTTAGCTCCCTGATTGTTATTTACTTCTAGATTATTCTAATTTTACTGTTCCTTATCATACGATAATAAAAGTTCACTTTATATTCCTGAAGGTTTGTGATGTTGGTGTTCTAATTGTATTTTTATATTGGACTATATCCATCATCTAATATGAGCATTGAATGTCTTTAAAAAAGTTTAAATATTCCAAATACATTCAGCTTCAAATTTTCTTCTGGTACCTTAGACACATCTGTTTTCTCTCTTCTAATCATCAATTTGTGTTCTTGTGAGCTCTTTTCAATGGGATAATTAGTTTCACCAATATATGTTCTTCCACATTTATATAGTTTTTCATAGATGCAATTTTTTTTCTTTTTAGAATTTCAAGTTTAGGCTTTGTAGATAGATGTAAGAAGTCCTCATGGTGTGGTATGGCTCTGGAAAACTGTTCTGATGTTATACTGATTGCAGATTTTTGTTAATTTGTCTATTTTTTAAATGTATGGGTACACTACAGTACCAATAATTGTCTTTTCTCTTGATGGTTCTTTTTATTATCTATTTAATATTTTCCATAACAGCTGATGAATAACCATTTTTCACAAGAGTTTGTTCTATATACATCTTTTCTTTTTCCAAATCGCTGGTTTCTGAACAAACTTCTTTTGCTCTGTTCCATAGTGATAGTATAACTCCATGTTTTGTGTTTCTGTTGTAATTGAATATATAGGCTAGATATTTTCCTGTATGTGTTGGTTTTCAGTAAACTGTGATTTTGATTTTGCCATGAGGGAGTCTTGTCACAAGAACATCTAAGAATGCCAATTTTTGTTCTTGTTCTGATTCTATTGTGAGTTTAATTGAAGGAGATATGTTGTTGATGTGTTTCCAGCAAGTTGTAGCAGGAGTTCACCATGTGGCCATACAACAAATGTATCATACATGTATCAAAAACAAACTTTAGGTGGATATGGAGTAGTTTCTATGGCTAAGGTTTCAAGTTCTTCCATGTAAATATTGCTAGACAATGGGAAGTCCATAGCCATTCCTTGATTTTGATGGAAGAATTCTGTGTTACATTGAAAGTATGTTGTTTTTATGCAGAATGTTAATAGTTCCATTATACTATCAATAGGAAGAGTTGTTCTGCTTTGTAAATTATTGTCACCATTTAATCTTTTCTTTACAATTGACAATGCTTCTTCACATGGAACACTCCTGAATAAACTTTTCACATCAAAGCTTACCAACAAATCAGTTTTTTTCCAATTTTTATGTTCGTGATTAATTCTACAAAATGTCTAGAATCCATGACAAAGGATTGGGTCTCATGATCAAAGTTTTTCTAAGTATCAAACAATGCATTCCATGTTCCATTAATAATGTAGAATGTTTTCTAAAAAATAAACTTACTGATGAAGACTTCATAAGAGTTTCTCAAGCAGCAAAAAAATCATATTCTACATTACATGGAAAAATAAAAGAATGCCAAAAGAAGAAATTTTCTAACATACATGGGCATATCAAAAATCATAGTGTACCAAGTCATGTACCAATGTCATGTGTTCTAAACATCTAACAGATACTGAAATTTTTGTTCTTGAAGGAGAATTAAACTTTGCCATAACACCGTCTAATATCCCTTTATTGGATATAATGGCAGACACTGAGGAAATCATCAAAAATTGCATTTAGAAGAAGCAGCAGAATTATGTTGGAGAATAAAAAGAGCAGTTGATAAGTAACAAAAATTGAAGTCAAACATATCCTATGATGAGAGGAAAGCAATTAAATCTCTCAAAGTAGATAAACGTATAATTATTCTCTCTTCTGATAAAGGCAATGCAACAGTTGTAATAGATACAACTGATTATGACAACAAAATGTAAGAAATCCTCACAGCAGACCAATATAGAAAAGTGGCAAAAAATCTGATACCAAGTATAGAAACAAAATTACAAGCATTATTCAAAAAGCATCACAGGTACTTCATTAAAAAGTGAAGTAAAATATCATATTTCAGCAAAATTCCTCATCTTTATCTTCTACATAAAATCCATAAGGTTCTTGTTCCATTAAGACCTATTGTTAGTTGTAGAGATGCTCCTTGCCAAAATTTGCAAGATTTCTTCTCAATGTTCTAAGTCCTTTGGCATACAAGACCCAGTCTTTTGTTGAGGATTCTAGACACTTTGTAGAATTAATCAAGAACATGAAAATTGAAAGAACTGACTTATTGATAAGCTTTGATGTGGAAAGTTTATTTATGAATGTACCATGTGAAGAAGCATTGTCTATTGTAAGGAAATGATTAAATGGTGATAATAGTTTACAAACCAGAACAGCCCTTCATATTGATAATATAATGGAACTATTAACTTTCTGCATAAGAATAATATACTTTCAATATAACACAGAATTCTTCCAACAAAATCAAGGAATGGCTATGGGCTCACCATTTTCTCCCCTGATTAGCAATATTTACAAGGAAGAACTTGAAACCTTATTTATAAAAATTATTCCATATCCACCTAAGGTTTGACTTTGATATGGGGATGATACATTTGTTGTATGGCCTTTTGGTGAAGCACTGCTACAAACCTTCTGGAAACACATCAACAACATATCCCCATCAATTAAATTCATGATAGAATCAGAACAAGAACAAAAATTGAGATTCTTAGATGTTCTTGTGACAAGACTCTCTCATGGCAAAATCAAAACTAAAGTATACCACAAATCTACACATACATGAAAATAGCTAGCCTATACGTCCAATCACACCAGAACACACAAAACAAGGTGTTATACTATCACTAATAGAAAAAAAGGAAGTTTGTTTACAAACCAGCAATTTGGGAAAAAAAAGATTTATATGGAACAAACTCTTATGAAAAATGATTATCCATCAGATGTTATTAGGAATAGACAACAAAAAAAACTATCAAGAGATAAAGACAATTATTGGTACTATAGTGGACCCATACATTTCAAAAATGGCAGAAAAATTAAGGGAAATCTGCAATCAGTATAACATCAGAACAAATTTCCAGAGCAATACCATACTACGAGGACTTCTAACATTTACAAAGCCTAAACTTGAAATACTGAAAAGAAAAAACTGCATCTATAAAATACCATGCGAGTATGGAAGAACATTTATTGGTGAGACCTGTTATCCCATTGAAAAGTGCTTGCAAAAACACAGACTGATGATTAGAAGAGAGAAAACAGATGTCTAAGGTAGCTGCCAATGACATATGTTCAATTGGAAAATACAAAAATATTGGATAGAGAAGAAAGGGTACAAAGAAGAAAATTTAAAGCTGCTGCTCACATGACAATAAGAAAAAAATACCATAAGCCAATCTAGTCAACATTACATAATATATGGAAACCACTAATCAACCTTCCTCTTAGGGAAAAGTGGAGAAGTCAGCAGGAATCTCATATATAAGTATATGAAATTTCTACAAACTATTGCCTTTGGCAGAATGGCTCAGTTGATTAGAGTGTTACCTTACAATTAAATATTCAAGAATCTAAGGGTCTGTGTTCAAATCTCATGCTAGTACTGTCACTGGTCATGCCAGAAACACCTGAAGAGGAGAGAATAATATCTCTCGAAACATTGTGCATATACTAACCCGTTTGTTGTGCTATTACTAACAAACAGTTGAATGTATTTGGAATATTTAAATAAAGTTAAATTTTTCTAAAGACATTCAATATTCATATTAGATAATGGAAATACTCCAATATAAAAATACAATAAGAAATATTGATTCAACTTTTATCTGTTTTTTTCTCATTAAGTATAGACTAAACATTTTCTTCAAAATTTTGTAAGCCTATTTCTTATGTCTCTACTATTTAATTCAAACAAAGATTAGCTTTTTTTTCATTCACCACTCTTGACTAATTAATTATCTTTAACGTTTTATAGAATATTTCTATCATCTTTAAAAATGTATTTCTTGGAATTTTTAATGTTTTTCACTTTCAATCTATGATTAATAAAAACTTTTTAACAAAGATAAATGAATGCTATCTTATGTGGGTGCAGTTACATTTCTCTTTGAAGCCATGCAGTAGTTGTCTTTTCTTTTTTATGATTATCATAGGCTAAATTAAAACCAACAGCTTTGATTTTTCAAACTTCTTGTGTATTTTCTTGGCTAGAAATAGACAATCAGAATTGGCAACCAGGTTGTAATGAAGATTAATTTACTCACACCATAGTCTTAATAATTACTTTAAAAATCTTTTATACATGTAGACTGCTTTTAAATATATTTTTTGTCTTGTTGAACTTGGAATATTTTAACTTTTATAATTATTTACTGAGAAAAATATTAAAACAGATATCTTTTTTTTCTTCAGTTTCTTGAATCTCCCCTTATCACCTGCTGTTTTTTTCTTAAAAATCCTGGGATAATTGATGTCAGCAGCCTATTTACTTGACTTCTCATTGGTCAATTTCCCAAACCAATTTTTTAACTTGAAGATTTTTCTGTTTCTCTTTTAAAATATTAAAATCAATAAATATTTTACAAATGAAATTAATTTAAATCCTTTGTTAACAACTAAAGTTCCAATTCCAATTATATTTTTAATATATGATATTATTAATTGGATTTAAATACAAAATTTAGGAATAATAATTTTTTGTCTATAAGATATTACAACTACAATAATTTTAAAATAAATTCTTATCTTATGGTCAATAATTGTTCCTTCTTTCATTGACTACAATTTTATGTTTTTAGCATTTTAAAAGAGCACTGTATTGAAAATAAATTAAAGTAAACTTAACAAATAATGATGTTTATTTAGATTGGCATCTATTGCATTAAGATTACATGATAGATGATTTTATAAATAATAACAATTATTAAATCTCTGCAGGATTTTCTTTTTAAACTTTATATATTAAATCATTTATTACTGTTATACCCAAGTTTAGCATTACTATTATCTAAATTATAAATTTAAAATTTTGGAACCATAATTTACATTTTATATGCTATTCTTCCCATGGATAACCAATCAAAAGCTTACAATATCCCCTATATAAAAGGCAAAATTTTGAATTTACTATCCTCTTTTAAAATAAAGTAATAGTTTTTACTTCACCTTTGATTAGTAATTAATTGTATTTGCGCTTTACGCAAAAAAGTGAAGCTTGTCTAAATCTTAGAAAGTTATATGGCTTAGCGTGGAGCTCTTGAGTCTCCATAATCATAGCCTACTTTTAACTGAAGTTACGTTGTGGTTTATGTAAAATATTTTATGCAAATTTTTTTTTTAATACAAATTAGAATGGAAAATAGAAAAACAAAACTTTTGATTACTGCATCATAAGAAAATATCCACTTTATCTTCTACTATAAACACTATTTTTATTACATTACTTTTATCAATTATGCAATTACAGTTTACTAACGATTATTAATTACCTTATTAATACTATCATTCATTTTGCTGGTAGGTATGGGAACAAACTCCAGTCTTCTTTGAAATACTAACTCCACTTAGTAGACAGTTTATTAGGTATAGGACTATACTTAATTTTGGAATGACTCTGATGAGTGTTCTTAGGTGAATATGAAGATAGTCTACCTTTTTAGTTAAAGATTTTCCTTTTCCTATCTCTGGGTTATAAATCATTGTTCTATCAGGCATTGGATTAACCTGTATATTTGAAACAGGATAACTTATCATATCTTTAAGATTTCTAGTTCTATTATCAAATGAGGAACCCAGTATCTCTAGAGCATCGAGTATTCCTGTCACTTCCTCTATAGTAAAACGATCAGCAGTAATAAGTGCCTGTTCAATTGGTTCTGGAAGATTGTGTTGAATAATTCTGACTATCTGCTGTTTCGATAAAGAAAATGCAGTAAGGCTTTTCAGTTTAACAACTTGTTCCTTAAAAAACTTTGAATAACTTCCTTTATTAAAATTATATATTTCTCTTGAGATATCTGATACTGAACATTATCCTGTCTGTCATCACTTCAAAAACTACACAATATTGTAATGGTCATATTTGTACACTCATGCAACACAATCCAGAGTCTTGGCAAATTCCCCAAAGCTGATCCAGATGAGGGGTTGAGATCTCGAATCAGACCGCATCTCAGCTCATCCACCAACACTCCTTGACTTAATACCCTATGAATGACATATATGAGGCTACACTTGGAGTTTCTTAATTTGCATGCTGGCAGTAGCAAAGGGTAAAACATGAGACTCCAGGATGAATTAACTCCTATATCTATGACTCAACTAAACACACACATCTATGGCTTACGAGATATTTAATAATTGTTAATCCAACCCAGAATGACAATGCATAGTAATATAATTTACTTAAATATTAACTAAAATTAATATGATTCGAATGGATTGAAACACTATGAAAAAATACATTAAACAATATTATATTTTATATCTTTTAATAAAATCAATCAATTATTAAGACAGCTATCCCTCTGCACATTGAAACCACAGGTGTTACAATTAGATGATTAAGTGAGTTACAGGATCTCATCTTATGCATGGGACAATTAAGTTGGAATTTATTTCATTAATAACTTTATTATATTATAATCTAAAGTTTAACTTATGCCTAATTCATGCCATGAGATGCCTATAAGGTTTGCGGACAGTTAACTTGAAAAAGAGACAGTTTATAATCACCCTAGATACCTCAAGGTTAGCCTAAATTAGCTCTATACAGATTATTATTATACAACTAGATCGTGCATTCAAATTAAAGTTGAAATTATTAATATTAATGACAGAATGAACTGGGATCTGTTATAGTGAAGTTTCTGATACTATGGCACTATATTAACCAAAATAAAATGGTGTCTCAAATGTGTGTTTCCTCATGCGATCTATCAACTCAATGATAGGTTCCTGTGTACTATATGACTTTCTATGAGAAGAGAACATTTTGTTCTGGAGGTTTGATTCACTGGAAACATGAACAGTCTGAACCCTCAGGTTTTAGTTCTAAGGAAAGTGATCAAAAATGAATATGGAATGGCCTTATACCAAATCCCCATAAACAAATACATACATGTATATAACAAGCTTGAAACATGAACAATCTGGACCCTCGTGTTTTGGTTCTAAGGAAAGCTATCAGCAACGAATGTGGAATGGCCTTATACCAAATCCCCATAAACAACTACTTACATGTATATAGCAAAATGCATATGGAAGTGTGCATGCTTTATAAGAAACACATTCACCACGCTAATGATCATCAATCATTATTAAATCTAAAATGTGCTAAATCATATCTTCTTTCCACTAAACCATTGTATACCAGTTCATAAGTTAGCATACATGAACATGCTAAAGAAAGGGGTTAATTAAGTGATCTAGCTTATAATTAATCTTTATAGTTCATACTATAAATTCTAGGGAAGAATAAAGCATAATAAGGTCTTATGTATTTTAATTTAAATATGCTTTAAAATAACTCTCTTGCATTTGTTAACTAAATATTTTATTAGTACAAGCAAACCTACTTTTACTCAGCTAATACATAATAGCTATTAGATATACATATAATAGGTTTCAGATTGGTGATTGCATGTGTGTGGGTTTTAATGCCTATAAATTGTCTATAGAGAGCCTCTAATCATCTCTCTCAAACCCCCCTCCACAGGATCTAAGTATCAATCTCCCCTCTGAATAAGTCATAGCATAAATTCATAACAAATATAATAAATTATAATAAGGCATAACCACAGATAAAGATATTTAGAGTATAAATTCTTTTACTCTAAAAGAGTTATGCAAGTTTTACAAAGTAGTTATTGCTACATTATTTTAGGAAATTAGATACAATTTAGCTTAATGACAGAATTTATTCCATAGAGAAAGTTTAAATAGTAAGTTTGTGCACATTTATACATAGCTAGCTTAGAATTATTTAAGAAATTAATAACAAGAGTTTATTAAAGAGCTCTGCAGATTATTTTGCCAATCTTCTCTGCTAAGGTGTCTTCTTTCCATAGTTTGGGCACTTCTCTGCTGGGCTGGTCTGTTCATTTTTACTTTCTGGGCAGGCTGCTGTTTCAAACTTCTCCCATCACTGATGACTCATATCCTGCAAGGGCAGATAGCAATGGATCACCATTCTAGCCTTGGCTTTCATTGCAAAAGTGGGCATAGCTCCCAACAGCATCACAAGTTAAAATTATCTATTGTCCAACCTAATTTAATTACAATCAGGGTTTTTTATAAGAATACACCTCCCCTCTGTCAACATCATGATTTGTTTACAAGTTGAGACACATTTTTAATCTTTATTTTGCTTTACAAACAAAACCATTACCTCTGTAATTTAAAAAAATAAGTAATTGAAAAAAATAGTGTCAGTTATCTACCTTTCTCTTTGTTACAAAAATAAATTTAATATCTTTCAAATCTACTCTTGTTTTTACAGATTTTAAAAGCCAGGTATGGTCAGCTAATTTCCAAGAAATAAAATTATTTTACAAAAACAGATTTTAACCTGGTAAATATTTTATTATATACATGAGTCGGTTAACTTAGAAACTATAATTTTTAGGCAAAGAGAGCTAATTAATGTAAGAGATTTACCATCTTTGAGAAATAAATAATCTTAAAAGAAATAACAAAGTTTGAAATTTATAACTTTGCAAGATTCTTTCACATAAGTATATGTGAAAATTCACATACCAGGTAATGTTTAACTTTATTACCTTAAACTTTAGAATTATGTTTGCCTTATTTATAGAAATTATTTACATTATTTGCAAGCTACATTTATAAGATATACACACATACATTACTATATACCTTTTATTAAGTTAGATGGTTCATCTCTGAAATATGCCTTTATAAAATATACACACATACACACATATACATATTATTATACCTTTTTATTAAGCTCTTTTAATTAATATACGCCAACTTGGGGGTTTAAACTGGGAAAAGTATACTACTATGGAACATAGTAGGTGAAACAATATGATTGATAAAGAATACTGTTTCATAATTAAGTACTTAAAATCTTCACAGATTATTGGTTTGTTAAACAATGATTGCCACCAATTCTTTGCAGCATCTGACAAGTGATTACTAGCAATGGCTAATTTTTCTTTTTCATTCATCACACATAGAGGAAATAGATCTTCCAGGCTATTTAAAAATTCTAAAGGATTTTCTGTAAATCCACCTCTGAAAGGCACTATCCTTATAAACTTCATAGCTAAAGGATTCACATTATTTGTATCTAACATCTTCACTGAACCTTCCTCTTTTAACTTCAACTTTTTTCTTACACCTATATGCATCTTTACTAATTTGAAAATCTACTGATCAAGTTCACTTGTTTGACTCACTTCCTCTTTAACAAAAGTTTTCACTATCTTGGCATTTTCTATTTCTGTAAAGCTCTTATTATTTAATATACTCTCTGCCTCTATTCTTATACATATCTTTAAATTTAACATCCTATTCCAAATGACTTAATCCTTCTTTAATATATCTTTTAATTCTAAATTAATTGCTTCTTTCTGATCTCTGTTTTCCATAACATCTTTATATTTATCTGTGACATCCTTAATTTCTTTCTGCATTTTTCTTATATGTTCACTTATCCTCAATCTAAACGTATGGTTGTCTATCATTTCCCCTTTTACCATACTCATGTCTTCAAAAACATTTCCTTTTTAATTTCTTTAAATTTACTAGAATTAAAATCCATTTCTTCCCCCATCTCAGCACACTCTTTCTTAATATCATTTATTTGATAATCAAGATTAGTGATATAACTACATATTCTTTCATTAGAAACTTTTATCTTTTCTTGTATTTGATCACTAGAAATTTTTATCTCCTCTTCCATTTGATCATTGGAGATCTTTATTTTTTCTTCTGACAAAATCTCTTTTTATTATCTCCATCATTATGAGTCAACATTTGAATAATTCACTTATTCTAATATTTATATACTAACTTTCTTTCTTACAATTGCTATCTAAAACAGCTCTATGAATTTTTAATTCATTTTGAGTTAATTCATAGTAGGATCTTATCATCTATCATTTCAACATTTTTTGCATTCAATAACTCCAATTTAAAATCCATATCCTCTCTTAATGCTTTCAAATCCTTTTCATTCTTATCAAATCTATAATCAAAAGTACTTTTTTTCAAGTTACTTTTATTTCATCAATATTACTCTTGATTTCATCTTTATTATCATCTAATTTTTTATTCAATTTTGCTCTAAATTTTAAATTATCTTCTCTTATTTCATCTTTGTTATCATCTAATTATTTAGTTCTGCATAAATTTCATTAACATATTCAAGTCAATATTGCTCTCCGAGCTCTTAAAACTTACAACTTCTTCTAACTCTTTTTCTTTAATATCATGCATTTTCTAAAAATAAATATTTTCTTCACCATCTAACTAAAATATTATGATTTTTATATTATAAATATTTCTTTATTACAACACTAATTACATACTCCTGACCATCACCTCACAAACAAACAATACTAATTCTATATTTTAATCCACTTATTTTCTAAGTTGCCACTTTAATTCTTCTACTATTAATATTTCTTCTCCATTGAGGCATAATCACAGTGATCACAACACATTAAATATTAAAATTGATTAATGAGAATGCTTTCAACATTATCTATCCACATATTTCAATCACAAGAGAGTATAAGTCACATGTAATTTATTTTTAATTGTAAATTAAAATTCTTGAATGAATATAATTATTCAATATTATAATTTAATAATATCTATCATTATACTATAAAGAATCAATGACTATCCTTTTACAGATGTGAGTTATAGGCTACATCACAATCTATTTCATCTTTCTTGTTCTAAGTCCTTGGATATTATAAAACAATATTTATATAACTATTTAATATATAGAGTATATGAGCACAGACTTTCACACAACCCACCACTCCCCACTCTATCTAATAACACTGATACACTTAAACACATATATGACTTTCACACAACCCACCACTCCCCACTCTATCTAATAACACTGATACACTTAAACACATATATCTTTTCAACATATATGTGTTTAAGTGTATCAGTGTTATTAGATAGAGTGGAGAGTGGTGGGTCGTGTGAAAGTCTGTGCTCATATACCCTATATATTATATATATAGACACAGGTATATAATAAACCTAGGTTTCAGTTATAACTATTTAATATAAAAATTAACTATGCAGAAGCTCTGATTAGACAATAATCAGGCCATGCGGTAGGGCACCCCCCCCTCCTTTATCTATGTAACCTTCAATTCCGGTTTTTCCACCACATCTCTCTACCTTTTTTATTGTACCCCTACTATACTAGCTCAATAATAAACCATCAAGTATAACAACAATAATGAGGCTTGAAACTTGCTAAATATTTAAACCTAAAATAGGACTTTAGGGATGATTACAAGAGAGTGGTTTTAACATTGAGAACTATATAAAATACACTCCACAATGGCACTGCTATTGTGATAATTCTCCTATTACCATCCTGTTATAATCATTAGGAAAATCCCCACAACAAACAATGATTAACATAATATGACATTTAAATAATGATTTAAACTTCTCTTCTGTGATTTAAGAATCTCAAAATAAGAACATTAACTAAATTCCATAACTTAAAATAAGTGATGCTATCCTATGGCTATCTCAGGGATCGTAAGTATTCTATTCTAAATATAATATAATCATTAGGTTGATAATTAAATCACGGGAGGGATTTTACTAGGATCCAACCATTTAATAAAAATATACTATTACAAACCTTGATCAACCTCCTATTGGAAACTTAATCTAACTATAATAATAAGACATGGAAATTAACACTCATCACTCTCCCTTGAATAATTTAATCTACTTTTCCTAAGATGGATTCTCATATTTATGGTAACAACAATTACTTTAGAATATTTATTTTTTTATAATCAAAGCTTCATCTCACCATTATTATCTACCAAGTCTAATTCAATGAAATACATCTCTTAATTAGTTAGCATTCACCCACTGTAATTAACTCCGTCAGAATTACAAACCTTAACACATATTTGTTTAGTAACTTATACTCTGAAATTATATAATACTTTTAAATTATGATATAACATATATATCAACCTAAATTACTAAATTAGAATGTGACTCTCAAACAAATATAGATATCATTTAAAAGCAATTGAGAGTTAGTGTATTAATTATAAAATATTAAACATAACTCCTCAAATAAGCTGTGTAATCAAAATATGATCTTTATAATTCAATGTGGACAATGCGCTTTATGGATATGACCTTGTGATGGAAATGACTCTCAGACACAATAAAATTAATACTACACAGTTTAAATCAAAACTGTTTATACATTGATAAGAAATTAATTACATTGTTTACAAATAAACTTTGTGATTATTATATACAATTAATCCATCCCTTAGTTTGTCTTTTAGTTCTTTTGAAATTATAAATTTATTATGTTATTATGTATGCTTTCATACTAATCTGATATACTAGCATCTTTCATGAGTTATCGAAGATCTTCACAATTATTTTTCATATTACCTGATATTTTCTAACTCCCAGTATATTGATAATCTGGTAATAGTTAATTTATATTTTTTGTTTAAAATTTGGTTTAAAATATTACACTTCCATCTTTTTAACAAAGTTGTTAATGATGTGTAAATATAAAAAAAAATGGAAGAATATTTATGATGTAATTAAAACGAATAGTAAGCTAAGAACTCTTTCCATATCATACAATTCATTTATGCCTCCATTCTCTCTATCACTTATATTCTATAGTGTTCTTTGATCTCAGTTATTTTTACTCCTCTAGTAATTTATTCAAATTACTATTCAAACAAAATATTTGTTTGTACATGGTTTTACCTTCGAATAAATCTATCAAGATTTAGAAAGAAATTATAAAATCCTTTAAATATTTCATCTACCTTTGATGCCTCCTAAACTATTATTTGCCTAAAACTTTATCAATGAGAAACTGATTTTATGAAATACTATATTCAATAATATATCCTAATAAAAAGGATGGAGGTTTTGTTTAAATAGTCATTTTATTAATGATTCTACACCCATTTTACCCTGGCTTCTTGCCTGAGCACTTACTATATATACTATCATTTCTTTGTAGGAAGCCCTCCCATCTCTTTCCAATAAATATATGGATATCACACAGATTACTCCCACTTAATTATTCCTCAGTTCTTCAGAATATTTTAACCTATCCTGGAATTTTAACTAATCTTCCTCGATTGTATATTTGGCATCTATTACTCTACTAATTCTAGATTAACAACTTAATATAATCTTCCCCATGTGATAATTTTCTATTCATCTCTATAATCATGTTACATAACAAATAATCTATTTCAGTTATTATTATCAATAGGATTTTTTTTCTTTATGACAACTGAAATCATGATATTGTCTTGCATTAACATTCACTCTTTCTTGCTTTTATAAATACATTACATTTTATAATAAGTTTATGATACCTTTCAGATAATCCTATTACACATAATTTCTTAATGTATTTATGGTCAAAATGTACAGTTAACATTATGTTCCCACACAGACACTCAATTTTAAGTCTTGATTGCTCTCTTCCTATATTTAAGCATACCTTTAACATTATATACCAAATTGCAAACCTAAATTCTTTAAATTGTCACTATGATAAATACCTTGCATTTATATTTCATTTTAAACAAGAAAAATATTAGTGATAAATTTAAAATCTTATTTTTTTAAAAAATCCATTTCAAACTTCGATTTCCATTTTTACCATGGTCAGCCTGTAGATATTCTCCCTTCTTCAAGAGTTTGGGTGTTTCTCACATCTTCTAGAATACATGTATGTTTATACAATACATTAAATAAGCAATCACACACTAACTGGACAAATTTTTAAATTGGATGCATCCTTTTCTAGTTTAAAGTTACATGCACATTTTTTTTTCCTATGTAGCAAAACTTTTAAATACATTTTAACTAATTCATCCATAGGTTTTTTCACATATTTCATCCCCTTTCCTATTATTTATTACTCTTCTAATATTAAATACATCTCAATAAACTCATTTAATTTTATACATTATAGTGTGTTATTTCTGTGATTGTCATTTACTATTAAAAAGTTGAACAGAGTTTTAGATTATCATTCCAATTTTACTGTTCTTTTCTTATCATACGATAATAAAAGTTCACTTTATATTCAAACATAATAAATATTGATTCAACTTTTGTTTTTTTTTCCATTAAGTATAGACTAAACATTTTCTTCAAAATTTTGTAAGCTATTTCTTTCATCTCCACTGTTTAATTCAAAGATTAGATTTTTTTGCATTCATTACTTGTGACTAATTAATTATATTTAACGTTCCATAGAATATTTCTATCAGCTTTACAAATTTATTTCTTGGAATTTTTAATATTTTTCACTTTCAATCTATGATCAATAAAAACATTTAATTTAACAAAAATAAATGAATGCTTTCTTATGTGAGTGCAGTTAAGTTTCTCTTTGATGCCATGTGGTAGTTGTCTTTCCATTTTTGTGGTTATCATGGCTAAATTAAAATCAACAGCTTGGATTTTCCAAACTTCTTGTGTATTTTCTTGGCTAGAAATAGACAATCAGAATTAGCAACCAGGTCATAATGAAAATTAATTTACCCATTCCATGCTATTAATCAATACTTTTAAAATCTTTTATATGTTTAGACTGCTTTTAAATACATTTTTTTTGACTTGATAAACTTGGAATATTTTAACTTTTATATTTTACTGAGAAAAATATTAAAACAGCTACCTGCTTTTTTTAAGTTTCTCGAATCTCTTCTTATTGTGTGCTGTGTGTTTTTTTTAAAAACTCTGGACTATTTTACACCAACAACCTATTTACTCAGCTTCTCATTGGTCAATTTCCCAAACCAACTTTTTAACTTAAAATTTTTTCTGTTTCTCTTTTAAAATATTAAAATGAATAAATATTGTACAAACGAAATTAATTTAAATCATTTGTTAACAACTAAAGTTCCAATTCCATAATTGGATTTAAATACAAAATTTAAGAATATTGTTTACAAAATATTACAATTACAATAATTTTAAAATAAATTCTTATCTTTTTGGTAGATAATTGTTTCTTCTTTCATTAACTACAATTTTATGTTTTGTTTTTAAAGGGGCACTGAATTGAAAATAAATTACTCAACTTTATAAATAACGATGTTTATTTAGATTGGTATCTATTGTATTAAGATTATATAGATTATTTTATAAATGATTATAAATAACAACAATTATTAAATATCTACAGGATTCTCTTTTTAAACTTTATATATTAAATCATTTATTATTGTTATACTCAAGTTTAGCATTACTATTACTAAATTATAAATTTAAAATTTTGGAGTGATAATTTACATTTTATATGCTATTCTTCCCATGGTTAATCAATTAAAAGGTTACAATATATAAAAATAAATTTTTTGATTAATTATTTTTTTAAAATTTATATGTATAAAACATTAACCTATGAAATATACTTGTCATTTTATTTATAATGATTAATTTTATAAAACAGAATAATGTAATATAACTGAATGCATTATATATTTTATTCTAGAAAAAAAACAGAATAAGATTTGGTAGTGATGAAAACCAATATGTTTTATATACATATAAAATTAATAAAGAAATAAAATATTTTTTAAATTTTGGATATTTACTGTCAGAATAGTTTTAAAGAAAGCCAAAAGGAAGAGCTAATCTTCTATTTTATTAGCTGAACTTCTAAAAAAATGCAAAAATCTATTTAAAATTTGAACTTATCTCATCATGGATCTACCAGTTATTTAACCATATCAGAAATCTTAATAAATGAAGTAACTATTATATTAGAAATAAAATTATTTGAAGCATCATTCTTAGTTAAAAAGGTCTTATTAAAAGAAGATATCAGACTGAAGGAAGATGAATTTTTTAAAAAAAGTCTTACAAATGGTAATATTATTTTTGGACCATTACAAAATATTGCAGATTAGTAAAAAAAAATTCTGTTTTCACCTCAATTTAGTTAATAAACAGATCCTAAAATTATCGCAAATTGTTGAAAGATGTAAACTTGACATAAAAAATAGACAAGCATTCTTATTCGATTGCTTTATATTTGTGTTATTTATTAAAAAACATGAATAAACAAGTTTAAGAGTAGCACATTAACAGATATCAATTTTTTTTTATTATATGTATTTTAATATGTAGCGATTTTTAATGTTTTGCACCACTGTAATAAAATTCTTTCCTTTCTAATCCCTTTCTACTGTTTTTATCATCTTCCCCATTCATTTTATTTTTATCTTCAAATAAATAACAACCAGGATCAAGTTTTTATTGAATATGGAATTGTAGAACAAACTTAAAAGAAAAATGGAGTAAATGGAAAAAATTGGGGTTATATCAAATTCAAAGGGAACTTAATAATACAGAAAGCAATGTTCCAATAGACATATATTCAGATGCCTAAAGTAACACATAAGTTTCATCTTTATATGTCTAGGGAATAATGTAGAAGTTAATAAAAAAGATATGGATGCTAAATTAACAAGAGAATATCTAGATCATGGTAGCCAAGATTATGGATCAAGCTGTTTCTAAATTCATAAAAATATTAAAAGGAGCTGTGTGTGTGCATCATGGGATCCATTAGAACATTTAACTGGATTAAAGGCATTATTTTTATTTTATGTAGTGAGTGAAAAACACAAAGTTACTATTGTTAGCAATACTTTTTATGGAGTTGCTGATTGATGGGAATCTCTGTATATAAACCCTCACACAATTGGTGATTATTCTCAGATTATACTTTTTAATTTTTGAACTGAGGAGAGGAAAGATTAAAATCACCATCAACTTTCTTGAGAGATATGGACTAAACAAGGTGAAAATCTAACGCAATTTTTTTTATTGATATATCTAAATTGAAAACACTCATTGTATTTCTATTGTCTGAAGTCAAATTATATATAGGTGAATCAATCCAAATTAACAATATTATTCATGCAAACATGTAGAATGTACACAAGACATCCTAAAAGTCAGAGACATATTATAAGATAAATCAATTTTAAAGGGAACAATAACCATAATTCTAAATAAAAATAGAATGGATACAATAAAAATGGAGGATACCTATATCTGAAAAATACATCAGGAAATAAAGATCAAGGTCGATAAAAACAAATAATCTTCCAGATCCACTTAGAGTCTTATAAAATTGAACCAGAATTCACTGTTATATTTTTATGGTGAGGATCTTTGACAAAGAAGTGGAATATTGAGATTGATGTAAAAAAGACATTAGAATATATCTCTAATACAATCCTTAAAGATGATTAGTATATGACAACCAATTGTGTCCAAAATTGTCCATTAATCCAGGTAACAGTGAAAGGATTTGATATCAAAGTCTAGAGTCAAATATTTGTAATTGATGATCAATTGCTCCACAGAATTATGAATACTAATTTAGAAATTTTAATGTTAAACCTTACAACAGATTTGAATAATATTAGCCAATGGCAAAAAAAAAAAAAAATTAGATTCCATACAAATACGGTTTAATCTATGAACAAGTGCTCCAACAATTTATATATTTTTGGGAATGCTAAAATTAATACATCGTATGATGCTAGAGTCAGATTTTTTATACTGACAAAATTGTATTTTTAGATTTTATTAGAAATATGATTATTTATAATCAAGAAATCAATTTTTGTAAATATGGAGCAATATTTATCTCCATGGATTAACTGCATAAAAGATATTGTAAATATGAACAAAATTAGTTAAAAAACTCAGCAAGTCTGACAAACTAGTTACAACCAATCAAAACACCTTAGAAGATATATTAATGACTCCCTAAATGACCTTTTCAAATTCAAGGTTACATTTATTTATTAAAGTAAAAAAAGACTATCATTAATAATTCAAATCCTATCCAATATCTTATCAATATAGAGAAGAGATAAAAAAAATAACATCAATATTAGAAGGGGAAAGGTTATGCCTCAAGCTTTATATAATTATCATACTACGAAGAAATGTACCTTCTTTTATTCATGAGCTCTTAATTAGATTTAAAGATAAACCCGTGTGTACCACTTCCAATTTGACTTTTAACTATTGGCAAACACTTTTTCTTCCAGAATATCAGAATTAGGTACTCATATGTATTCAAGAGGATATTCTTCAGTCTGATAAAAATACAGAATTTCTATGATGTTTATATGGATATTGTTACATAAAGGACATGATAATATTTTATGTAGGTATGTTATCATTGCATTAGAAATCTGGAAGAACATCTTTGTATCTAAAAAGATAATAGGGAAAGAAGGAATTAAAGTTCATCTAGATAAAGTAAATTCAATTCACAAATTTCCTACACCTTATAATAAAAACATTGCCAGGGATACAGAATCATTATTGAGGTTATTAATAAAGAATCAAAAATAAATTTTGACTAACCAATAGGTACAAGATCTTAAAATAATTAAAGCAATTTTTTAAAAAAGTCATTTTAGCACATTCTTACTTTATACTATCTTTCTATATGCAAACTGATAGTAGATTTGGTTTAAGGATAGTGTTCTTCCAAATAAATGCTTCACAATGATCTTAAGCACTATACTTTATTTACACCATTAACAATAACAGTTATTTGGATATAGAAAAAGAAATCTTAGCCATTGTGTGGGCTTTTAACAAGTTTAAACATTTCTTGTTAGCATCAGAAATTATTGTGGTAGCAGATCACAAAAATGCAGTTTTTAAACAATGGTTATCTGATGAATGACTAGTTAATATGTTAGAGCTTATTTTTACAAAAGTTTAAATAGATTGCTCTGAAACAGAAAATGTACCCATTGATATGCCGATATAGTAGCAGCTTTCAGTAATGCAAAATACTTTTATCACTTCCTGTAGATGATTTTGTAAAAAAGGACTTGAACAATTAGATCTATTACTAAAGATTCAGAATATGCTCCCATTATATTATATTTAAAAGGATAATTACCTGAAGATCATTATAGCTATAAAAGAATAAAAAATCAGAAATTATATATTGTTTTATAAGCCATATTATGAGGAAAACACTTGAAAGATTCTAATTCCACAGATCATCCCCCCAAAAACTTATTATATATACACTGCTTCTATGAACATTATAGTCCTATAAAAATGAAACAAAGATTATGCAAGTTATTTCTATATCCTTGATTATACTTTACTGCCAAATTTTTCTTCAAATCTAAATGAGATAATAAGTCTTATGCAGGAGTAGTCTATTATTCCTCAACAACCTAATGAAATTTCTTTTATGAATCATTGTTACCTTTTAAACAATTTAAATTCTTAGTGGTTACAATAAGATATATTTTCTAAATATGTTAGTACATATCCCATTAGAAAATCTGATGCTATAAATACAATGAACATGCTGCAAAAACATCAATTTTCTCTTGTTAGAAAACATAAAGTAATATTATCAGATCATGGTGTTCTCTTTCTTTCCCCAAGAATGAAAAAATTAGCTCAACAATCAGAATATTCAACACATCTTCAAGACTGTACAAAATTCTCAATCAGATTCTTGTGAAAGAGTAATGAGGGAATAAATAGGCGCTTTAATGTGTAGTTAAATAATAATCACTATGGATGGGTTAAGCAGACTAAATAAACCAGAAATTGCATTAAATGGATATGCAATGAGTCAGTTCACTGAATTTCCACAGATTCCATTTCATTTTGGGCAATAGTTGTACACTTATAAAAACAAAATTACCCATTATTATCCCTGAACAAATTGATACAAAGATTTGCAAAAGGCAAAAAAAAAAAATTTAAATGGGAAATTTAAAAAAAGTGTCAAGTGCACAAATCCATTTTAGTTCAGTGTTGCAGAGCTGGTTGCCATCAAAATATCTCATATTAAATAAACCATAGCAAAATGAGTATAAGGTTTTCCCTTTATAAGGACCTTACAAGATTGTGGTCAATATGGTAAGAATGGTTTTCATGTAGAAAGCAACAAGGGTACTTATAGTTTGGAATCATTTACTCAGGGAGTCATTATAAAATATAGGAGTCAAAACGGTTATAACAATAATACATCTTTAACTATGAATATAACAAAGTGATATATCATCCATTGATAATTATCTACTTTGATAATTTATATACATTATATTAACTTGGGAATTTTAAATTATTGTTATGGCTAGCTAAACTGAATGTGTAAATATTAAGTGGAATCATTTTAATGCGTGGTAAAGAAGTTGGTACAAAAAAAAATTGTAGTGTTATTGTTAAATAGTTAATGTGAGATGTTGAAAGTTACTCACTTCATATTATCACTTGTTAATATCCATTGCTCATCACATATTCAATTTAATATATGCTATTTGTTAAACAAACATGATTTCACAATTTACAATGCTTTGGTATTCAATCTCATTATTAGTCCCTTGCTTAGTTAATGTGTTTAATTCTTCGTGATTCATACTTACCAATAGTACAAGAATAATCACCCTTGATTTTAAACAAGAACTCTAAATTACACTGTATATTTAATAACTTTTTGTGCAAATAAAGGTTATTTTGAAAAAAAAAAAATATTTTTTTTAATATTAACAAATTTTGTTAATAGTAAAATTTGTTTACAATTGTAAAATATTGTTGTCATTATTGAAAGATTCATAAAATCAAATCAAAAAATGATAGAGAAAATGGAATAGAGCAAAAAGAAACAGAAAATCGAAGCAGTTAACTTCAAAATAATACATTGAATGAGATTGTTTTTATAACAAAGAATTACAAAAACAAAATAGATATCAAGGCTACTTAATTAAGTTCCTTTAACATATTATCAATATAAGTAAATAATGGTTCTGTAAATATTAGAGCATAACTTTGTTTTAGCCATGAATGATAAAGCTAGTTATGGAAAGAGCGAAGATATGTATGTTAATGTTGAATGAATAAAAACACACACACACACTCAAGTCAATATATTTATTCATTTGATTAAAAAATAATAATAATAAATTCTGGTTAATTATTAAAAAACATTAAGTGTGTAAATGTTTTTGCGATTTTATTTACAATATGCTTGAACAGAAAAATAGAATTAAATGCATTATACATCTTATTTTAAAAAGAACTGAGTAAGACTTGGTAGTGGTAAAAATTAACAGAAGTTTGTTCTTTTATAAAACTCATAAAGAAATTTAAAAAATGTTTTTAATTTTGCATATTTTCTGATGTAACGAATGTTTTTAGAAGGAAGAGCTTGTCTTCCTTCTAATTGTCCAGAGTTCTAAAAAAAACCCGAAAAAATCAATTAAAATTTGGACCAGTCTCATCAATCAGCATAAATCTTTCAGTTATTCAGTGATTGAGACAATGTAAAATATAAGAATGTCTTAGTCAAAGCATTTAACCATTATATTAGAAATAGAATTACTTGAAGTATTATCTCTTGAATCAGGAGTCTGAAGAAAAAAGATATTGGACTGAAGCAAGATGAATAAAAAGTGCTAATGTGTAGCATAATGCAAAAGGTTTTTTTTTGTTCATAAATGCAAATTAATAAAAACATTTTGACTTACATTGTAGTTAGTAAAAAAAAAAGTAATCGTAAAAGTTTTAAAATAAGTACACAATTGTTTTATATATATAAGCTTGACATTAAAAGTAATAGATATAAACATATTTATAATGAACACTTTTATGCCCTATGGGAACTAAATACCAAGAAAATAATTGTTTCTTAAACTACAAATAGGATTTTTATATTTAACCTGAAATAGAAGTGTGGATTCAGAAATTAATTAAGTCAACCACTTGTTATAAAAAGAGGGATTAACTTAATTAATTTCTGGACACTTCCCCACCATGATTTTATTTCAAGTTAAATATAAAAACCCCAACTGTGGTTGAAGAAACAATTATTTTTTTGGTTTTAGTTCTCTTTATAATATTTATTATATCTATTATTTAGTTTTTAGCATTAAGATTGTAATCAGATATTTGTTTTTATTTCAATTTTAAATGACACTAAAATACTTTTGAAAATAAAATAAGTATTAAATCAATTTTGTTTGCAATATAGCATTATTCATTGCTCTGAATTTAAGAAACTAATTAAGCTACCTAAAATAATATAGTGGTATATTACATTGCCAATGATTTATAAGATATTTACAAAATTTGAACAAATTATATTGAATATTAAACTTCAATTTTACAAATAGATAGCTTAAATAAAATTATTTAAAAAGTAACAGAAAAAATGCTAGATCCCTAAATAGAAATATGATTGACCACTAAAGAGTTGACAAATTTGGTCCAGAAAGAAGCTGCTCAGCAAAATATTTGACAAATAATTAATGATCTTTACTCACCTATTCTTGAAACTATTTGAAAAATTGCAGAGATCTATTATTAGTCTCAGTACAATTACTACATAATCTGGAGAAAAATAGTGTAATAACTTCATGTTTTAAAAATCAATTTCAGAAAACAATACTGTATGTCCAGAATTGATATCTCACAATAAAGAAAAATTTCTTTTCTAATCTTTTTGAAGTAAATATAAAAAAATTACTGGAAACAAAACATTATCTGTATATAAGATGCAAAGAACCAGTTACTTATGGTAATAATAAAAAGCTAACTCATATATCAGTTGTGTCAAGTTAATTTTACTATCTATCTTTCTGATGAAAGTAACAAAAACTAATAAATATTGGCTTGATTTCCAAATGTGAATGTATGAACATTGCATTAAGTGCATTTTTTAAAATTAAAAAACATAACAAAAATTTTATGAATGCAATACAGAAAAAATATTATATCTACTCTACAAGCTAACCTATTATTTTTGAAATAAACATTAAAACTATTTTTAAATAGATCAATGCAAGACTTATGTTTTTTCAATAACCTTTTATAATGACACATTAAAAAAAATCAGCATTCATCAGGATTGCTAGTTTTCTGCTGTTGAATGATTTTTTATCATTGTTTTATTCATTAACAAAGAAAATTTAGATGTCCATTTACTGACATTACATGCTTAGTTGGATTGATTATGAATGTTTTCTGAAAAAATAAGCCTAATTAGAAATACCCCCCCCCCCCCAGTTTACCCAAATTGAATTGAGGTCATAGGTATTATAGTTGGCTGCACTATTGCTGTTTGGAATAGTATTAAACAATATTTTTTATTCTCAATGAATGTTTTATGGATAACTACATACATTTTGGTCTCAATCAAACAACATATATCAAAATTATTGTGCAAACATACGTTCATACCAGACACAATCCATATAAATACTTAACTGATTGGATTTTTAAAAAATTCATAATTGATTGAAACTTCAATTCCATCCATAAAATTAAGATTTTTTGCTAACACAAGTCAAAATTTCATCAGAAAATTCTCTTCATTCTTATTAATTATGGACTGAAACACTTACATTCATGAGATTGATTTCTTCACAAATATTTTATGAAGGGATTTAACTATGAGAGTTAATTAACGTTTTATTGGTAATATTTTTTACTTTCTCAATAATTTTGCAGGATTGCTTTTTATCTCTTCTAATTTTTCCATCACTTTCATCATTTTAATCTGATTGATTCATGTATCATAATCATTCCAAGTTATTATCAATTTTGAAAATATTTGTAATGAGTAATAAAATCAACATTTTCTTGTATCACTATGGACATAAATGTTTTGCTTGATTGATTCTCTAATACTTACCATACTTGTATACTACATTTTGGAGCTTGGTATCTTATCTTTTTATATATAAATATATGAGTAGTGACACTATAATAAAAATAGTAATAGAAATCATATCCATAACCTAGTGCTATGAATTGTCATCTAATACATAATTGATCTGAAATTCTAAGTATTACAAAGTATATTACAAGAAATGTAGGCATCACAATTCTGTACATGTTTAACACTTAATATATTTTAACTAAAGCCTCTTTTAAAAAAATCCTCATAAAGTTTCTTAAATATAAAAGTAAAGTATCATACTGTAAAAACAAAGGACTAAGCTACAACATTATTTTTCATAATTTTGAATATTTTTGAGGCTTCATAATTACCAACAAATAGTATTTCCATGTTAGTATTCGAATTTAATATTTGTATGTATTTACTTAAAAAAAATTTCCTACATAGAGTTTGGGATGCTGATAACAGAAATATTTTTGAAGCATAGAATAAGTGAATGATTCATTTATTCATTCGCAAAGACTTTATCTTGTGTTGGAAATGAAAGTATTCATTTATTATTATTAACATTTGTAAAAAGCGCATGTACGTTAGCTTAAAAGGCTAATCTTTAGTTTATTACAATTTATAAACATAGCGCTATATAAATAAATGCCTCTTTAATTTACGAAACTATGTTGTAACATAAAAAACACTGAATATACATACAAATTTCTAGAACGATAGTTTTTCCAGAGTATAAAAAGAGAAATGATAATAAGTAATTTTAGGGATGTTATATATTCACAATATCAATAAGAATAATAATACATCTCCAGATCTTTCTCTGAATAATGATCAAAGTCTGAAGTTCATATGGCTTCTTTCAGTTTTGAAATTATATATGCCAACATACATCTATTGGTCTGTCTCTACATTATTGGCTTCTTTTTTGTCATTATATAGCAAAAACTGGAAAAATATAAAATTTATTTTACCTATAATATTAAGACATAATTATATATATATGTATAATAAATAAACTAAATTATGACCCTTATTCTAAGGAGACTGTAAAGTCATCAGCCAAGGCAACAAACAGTTAGTGTTGAAGGCAGAAGGTGTTTAAATCACTTATGATGATTAACCTTGTTTAGGTTTCACCAGATATTCAAGTGAAGGAAGATTGCACAAATTGGAAGTATTGTTTAATATTTATTATATGAGACATTGTTACACTTTGTGAAGTTAGATAAAATAAATAAACAAACAATTGATTTAAAAAATAAAATGGAGTTTATTACAAAGCACAAATATTGGAAGCAGTGGAGTGAGATTCATTATAAATAAAAAGTGGAAAAACCAACATTGTGGAATTGATATAACAGATAAAATGACAAGATTCAAATTAATGGACAGCACTAAATTCAAATGATTCAGGTTTATACATCAACAAATTCTCATTATGATGAAAAAGTAAAGGATTTTTATTTGAATGTATAAAATGTTTTTGATCAGACCAAACAATATCTTAAAATTATCATAAAAAATTTTACTGCTAAAATTGGTAAATGATTGAGAGATGAAAATGTGTGTAAATTTGGTTATTGTAGCAAAAATGAAAGAATGCCAGCTTGGGGGGTTTGTAGAACTATACATTATGAGTTCATTCCTTAATAAAAATGATAAATAGAAACATCCAAATGAAAGTAATGCAGAATTAGATTATATTTTGATTAATAAAAAAATTAATTCAACACTGGAAATGATCACTAATTAGTGAGAAGTAAATTTATGTTAATACAAAATTAGAAAGAGAGAGAGATGAAAATTATTAAGGAAAACAGCAATAATAGATGATAGTCCTAATTCTCAGAAACATTCCAATGAATTTAAATTAGAGGTTGCAAATTGTTTTAAAATAATGATAGATTTTGAAGATGGTTCAAATTTAATTAAGATCAATAGGAAAATAACTGATACTCTACTAAGAACTATAACAAATATAATTATTCCAAAAAAGCTGCAATCCACCAATAAATTTTCAAGTAGAGACAAGATAATGTATAAAAAATATATATCTATGAAAATATTTAAAATGATTCATTACAAGTTTTGTAAAATGATATAAAAAATAATTAATAATGATAAAAAAAAACTATAATTGTAAACTGGCAAGAAAAATTATAAAAAAGAATAAAAATCTTAAAACTGTAAATTAACTTCTTTGTATTGAAAAACAAGTTTCAGTAATAAAAATAAAAGTTGGAATTACTATTAAAAAGAGTGATGACAAACATCATGAAATGTAATAAAAGAGTTCTATAAAGACTTAACAAAAAACAGCTAGCATTTATAATTACTACATCTTCTGAATTGTCAAGTACTTGAAATGAAGAAGAGAGATATGTAATTAAGTCTACAAAATGTAAGACTAGGAAATATTGAAATTATTATTGATATTTTAAATGAAGCATATATATGAAGAAATAAAAAAATATTGACAAAATTATATTCAAAATGTTTAAATGATATTAGAAATTTCAGACGTATCAGTCTTTTATCCATCCTATATAAAATCTTTACCCAAATAAGGACAACTCATTTACTTGTTGGATTCAAACCAATAATTAGAAAATGCTGGATTTAAAAGTGGTTTTAGCACAGTGAATCACATCTAAGTATTGAGAAAAATTATAGAAAAAAACAATGAATTAAAATAACCAGTATGCTGTGGTCAAGATATAGACCTGGGATATGGTCATATTTCAAAAAATATTTATCAAAATACAACACCAATGATTATATTACAGAATAATACTAAGAAGATTAACATTGAGAAGGGTATATAACAGATGATTCTATATATGCAAACTTTTCATAACAGTTTTACAAAAAATATTTTGTGGATTAAAATAGGAAAGAGTAAAAGTAAATTGAAATTATTTTAGTAATTTGGATTTTTCAGATAATATAGCTGTTTTCATAAATAATGCTTTAGAGCAACAGGAAATATTGAAAGAGTTATCAGGTGAAAATAAAAAAAGGAGGACAAATGCTAAGAAGACTAAAGTAATGTTCATGAATTTTCGCAGTACAAAAAAAGATTATAATCATGAATTAGAAGTTAACAACTACATATATTTTAATCAGATTATTAATACAGATGGAAATATAATAGATAAAATTAACTATAGAAACTTGGATGGAGAGCTTTTGGTATAAATAACTTAGTATTTAAAGGAAATATGCTTATGTGTTTAAAAAAGTTTTTAATACAGGTGTTTTTGCCAGTTCTTACTTATGGATCTAAAAATTTGATACTTAACAGAAAAACAGTAGAAGTTTCAGACCAATCAATGAAATATTTAGAGAGATGTATGATGAAAGTAACAAGAATAGATTAAAAATTAAATACATGAGAACACAAACAAGTATCATAGACAACATTGAAAAGAATTATGTGATTGATATGAGGCTGTGCTGGACATATTATTAGAAGAAATCATAAAAGGGCCCAAAATATTGTAGAAACCTAGAAAGAGACCATGTGTAATATGGCTGACAACATATCATCATCATCAACCATTATCAATCCACTGCAGGATGAAGGTCTCTCCAAGTTTAATCCATCTCCAATCTTTAGCTTCTCTTCTCCATAACACCCCTGCACATTTTCTTATTTCATCCATCCATCTCACATGTGGTCTCTTTCTGAGTCTTTTACAATCTCTTGGAATCCAGTTGAAAATTTCAATTGTCCATCTATTATCATCTCTTCTAGCAATATGTCCAGCCCAACTCCATTTCAATCTTTTAATTTTTTCAATAAGGTCAGTAACACCTGTTTGTTGTCTTATCCATACATTGCGTTTTCGATCTCTTCTTGTTACTCCCAACATATACCTCTCCATACTCCTTTGAGTGGTCTGAAGTCTCTGTATTGCTCTTCTATTAAGTGTCCAAGTCTCAGATCCATAAGTAAGAACTGGTAAAACACATTTGTTAAAAACCATCCTTTTCAAACACATAGGCATCTTTCCTTTTAGTATCAAGTTATTTCTACCAAAAGCACTCCAACCAAGTTTAATTCTATGATTAATTTCCTCCATTATGTTTCCATCTGTATTAATAATCTGACCAAGGTATTTGTAACTGTTAACTTCTTCTAATTCTTCATAATCAATCTTTATTTTCATATTTTGAGCAAATCGATTAAACATTACTTTAGTCTTTTTAACATTTATCTTTAGTCCTACTTTTCTACTTTCATCTGCTAACTCCTGCAACATTTCCTGCAGCTCTGAAGCATTATTTGCAAAAACAACTACATCATCTGCGAAATCTAAATGACTTAAATACTCTCCATTTACTTTCACTCCTTTAGTTTCCCATTTTAATCCACAAAATACTTCTTGCAGCACTGCTGTAAAGAGTTTTGGAGATATGGAGTCACCTTGTCTTACACCTTTCTCAATGTTGATTTTTCCAGTATCATTATGTAATCTAATTGTTGCTGTTGCATTTTTATAAATATTCTTTAAAATATGACAATATCCTGGATCTATACCTTGATAATCCAATGCTTTAATCACTGAAGAAATGTGTATAGAATCAAATGCCTTTTCATAATCTACAAATCCAAAACATAAAGACAACTCATATTCGTTTGTCCTTTCTATGACTTCTCTCAATACCTGGATATGATCTATTGTACTAAAACCACTTTTAAATCCAGCTTGTTCTCTTGGTTGGTGGATCCAAAGTTCTCTGTAGACGAGATGTAATTATCTTGGTAAAATTTTTATATAAAACTGATAAAAGGCTGATAGGTCTGTGATTTTTAATATTTTCTTTATCACCTTTTTTAAATATTAATATTATTACTGCATTCTTCCAATACATCTTTATCATTTAGACATTTGGTATATAACTTTGCTAAAATTGTTTCTATTTCTTCACCTGCTTCTTTTAATATATCAATTATAATTCCATCATTTCCTGGAGCCTTTCCTTTCTTCATACACTTAATTGCATGTCTCACTTCTTCATTTAAAATTCTGGGCAATTCGGAAGATGTAATAGATATAGGAGGTACTTGTTCTTTATTACTATATAATTCTTGATAAAAATCTTCTACCAATTTCATGATGTCATCTCTCTTTTTAGTAATAATTCCATCTTTTTTTCTTATTGCAGATATAAATTTCCTACCAATACCAAAATGTTGTTTAACATTTTTGAGAGTTTTATTTTCTTCTACAGCTTTCCTTGCTATTTCACAGTTATACTTTCTTATATCATTTTCAACTCTTTTCCAAACCATTTTACAAAATTCGAGATATTTAATTCTTTTTAATACATCATTTTTGTATATCTTCATATTCCTTCTTTTTTTGATAAATTCTCTAGTCTCAGTAGAAATTTTATTAGTCAATTGCTGCTTTTTTCTACCAGCTATGTTTGTTGCAGTTTTTAAAAGTGTATCAGTTATTTTCATATTAATTTCATTCAAATCTGTATCATGTTCAAAATCTCCTAACACTTGAAACCTATTTGTAAGTTCTAATTTAAATTCATTAGAATGTTTCTGAAGATTAGGAATATCAACTGTAAATATTGTTTTTCTTAATAATTTTTGTCTCTCTAGTTTTACATTAACACGTAACTTACACCTTACTAATCGATGATCACTTCCTGTGTTAAATTTATTAAGAACATTACAATCTTGAAATATGTATTTTCTGTTAGTCAAAATATAATCCAATTCTGCTGTACCTTCATTTGGATGCTTCCATGTCCATTTCCTTTTAACATTTTTCTCAAAAAATGAATTCATAATATAAAGTTTTTCTTTTTCTGCAAACTCCACAAGTCTATGTCCTCTCTCATTTCTATTACCATAACCAAAATTACCTACAGCAATTTCATCTTTCATTTGTCTACCAATTCTAGCATTAAAGTCTCCCATAACAATTTTAGAATGTTGTTTACTCTGATCAAAAGCCTTTTGTACATCCATATAAAAATCTTCTACTACTTCATCACTATGAGAACTTGTTGGGGCATAAACCTGAATTATCTGCATTTGGTATCTGCTATTAAGTTGTATAACTAATCTTGCCACTCTGTCCAATACACCATCAATCTCCACAATATTGTTCTTCCACTTTTTATTTATAATGAATCCTACTCCACTTGTATTTCCAATATGTGTGCCTTTATAATAGAGTATATGTCCACTTTTTAAATCAATTGTTTCTTCTCCTTTTCTTCTAACTTCACAAAGTCCAATAATGTCCCATTTAATATAAGACAGTTCTTCTAATTCTTGCAATCTTCCTTCACTTGAAAGTGATCTGCAGTTGTAAGTACCTAAATAAAAAGTCGTCATTAAATGGCAGCCTGGGTCCGCAATCAGGGGATTCTTAGGACCCTCCGCCTTCGGCCACCAACCGCTGCCTTGGTTGGTGACTTTACAGCCTCCTGGGAATAAGGGCCATGCTTTATTTTTGTCTGTCATAATTGTATATATGTATTGGAAAAATATTTATCATTTACACAAACATTCATTCTGCTTTATCAGGCACTGAGAAGAAAGACCATGGTGTTTCTTGATCTTAAACTCAGAGGTAAAAAGCCAATAAACTCACCACGCTGGCTAATGTGTGTTGGTGAGCAGCTCATCCATGTTCGTATACTATATGAATAATCACATAGTAATAACAGCTGCAATGACAAGAACATATGGAGTGGACATTAGGAATTTGCCCTGCTCAGTTCCTTTAAGGCCTCCAAGAGGAATCAAAGGGTCTCCTTTCAGTTAATAGCAAACTCCTTTATACACCTGCAATGACAACATATAAGCAAATATTATTGCTGGATGGATAAGCAGTGTTTTTGAACAACAAATTCTAAAATCCAGAAATTATTTATACTTGGTTGGCTCTATTATCTGGATTATTAATGTGTATACAAGTAATTCTGAAATAGGATTATATAGAGTGGATTATTACAGCAATAAAACTAATTTGTTTATTACTCGGGAGTTCATAAGAAGGGTATGGGAAGTCACAGAATTTCATCTTCAAAGTTCTGCCACTTTATTGTTGCATCAATAAAACATATACTAAATAAACATAAGATTTTGTGCTTTACATATACAATAAATACTAAATTTTGTGTAGTGTAACAAAAATAAATTATTACTTTGCTACTATTTTCATGTAACCAGTTTTCAAACAATCATGTATTTTTCAAAATAAGTAATATGAATTATAACTGGACCCATGAATACATTTACTTCAATTAATGGAATAGAAAATTTATTTTATGCATTTTAAAGTAGATTTTTAAATTATTTTTATGTTAGTATTTATGGGTCATATATAAATACACACTCAAAGAAAAATCAATAGATGTTATTAATGCATTTAATATGTAAATCAAATAACATAAAAACTCCCCAAAAGACATTTCTTTCTTGACTTAATCTCATCTAATATACTTATCTCATTACTTTATCATAAATCAAAAATAGCACTATAGAAATCTTATTATGTCTGTTGTTGCAATCATTTGTATCTATCAAAATAAGTTATGAAAAGTGTGACCTGAGAAGCATTACTTAACATAAACAAGAAATTTTTAAATGTTTTTGCAAAAATTTCTTTTATTCTCAAAAAAATATGCAAGTGCATTGCTCTTTAATAGTACAATTCTGAGTGCCGTTATTTTTTTGAAAACAATTACCAGATATATGAATACATATGTATGATGAAGATTGTCTTACCATCTATCAATATATACAGAAAAATGATTATTTCCAGACTTTCTTTACATATGTCAATACATTAAATGTTTTTCAAAGATATGTATAGGTGTTTAGAAAAAATGCTACTATGTTCAATGATAATTCTCTAAAACCTTGATTGTGCTAATATTTAGTGAGATATTAATAATAATTTTTTATTATTTGATTACAATGAGTATTGCGAGAAAATTCTTCAGAATCAACAAAAAATATTTTCCAGTTTCAAAGATCCATATTAGTGGAGAATCATAATATGCATTACCAGTAACATGACAAATCACATGCATATATGACAAAAAAATATATTTTTTCAATTCAAAATTAACATTTTTTCATTTTAGTTAAAATTATAAATTAACTTTGATCAATTGTCAAGATTTTTCTTTTGCTGAAATATTTGTAACAAATTAATTGTCTTTCATTTATCATGTGATCTTTGCTGTTTTAGAAAAAAACAAAATATTACTTCCATTGTGAATCAAAATTTAATTTCAAAAATAACTTTATTAATGTAAAATAATTGATTATTTAAGAATATGTGAATACATTGTCTTTCTTGGTACGAAATCAAAATTTAAAGTTATTTAAAATAAAAGAATACGTTAATTTGATAACAAAACATTAAATTATTAAACTGCCCACAAATGACGCAAAAATAATATGATATCTTACTTATCAGCAGTGATGTAGTTGTATTTTGTTTCATAATCACTATATCAATATTTATTTCCTAACTAGTTAAGGGATGGCTTACCGGATTGATTATAAATTAATTATCTGAAAAAAAATCTTAATCTTGTTTGGATGATGAAAAAAATTTCAAATTCACCTGGATTTGAACTCTATGGATATAACACATAGTCATACAAACAACTATGACATGAGATTATAGAAAATTGACTGGCTATTGATGAAAATCATTTGATGTATTAATTCTTATATAAACAATTAAATAAATACTCTTTTCTTTATATATTTTTTTACAATGCAATAATTTATTCTTGACAATCTTCTTACAGTTTCAAATGATTCACAGTTTTCTTCATATATATAAATATATATGAACATATATCATCTGAACTATATGCAACCATCATACAACAAATTTAATAACTTGATGCATTTCCATAATTTTTTACCTTATATATACTGTAAAATATATAATATGTACAATTAATATATATATTTATATAATACATATAAGATAAAAAATTATGGAAAGGCATCAAATTATTAAATTTATTGTACTGAGTTATATGTAGTTTAGACAATATATGTTTATGTGCTCATATATATTAAGGTTTTATCAAGTCAAGAATAAATTGTTACACTGTAAAAAGTGTACAAAGAAAGAAGTATTTTATTTAATTGTTATATAATAAAAATATGTTCGAAATAAATCGCAAATCTAAATAAAATTCAATGTATATCTGACAAGTCAAATGTTAAAAAAAAAAAAAAAATCTGAATTATTAAAAAATGTTTCTGTCTTTTTTTAAAAAAAAACCATGTTTATAATATCTTTAAAATATGCATTTTTCTGTAAAAATTTATAATTAATATATTTCTAAAAACGTGAAATTATTTTATGGAATGTAAATTTGATGTGTATGTAGCATGCTAATTTAAATTTTGTATAAAACAATAAAATATATTAACCAATTTTTCATGAACATAATTATTATAATTAAAAAATAACACTACACAGATGTTAAAACGTACTTACTTTATTTTGTATGCAAAGAAAGGCATAATTTTTTTTCATATAATAAAAACACCCAACCTACTGAAAAAAGTAATGAAATAAAAAAAAAAAAAATCCACATAAAACCAACCCCTGGAGTGAGAATAAAGTATATGAATATGCTAAAACATTCTATCCATACATGTGATGTGATGCTAGAACAGCTCAAGGTAGGTATTTTTTTATTTTATTTATTTATTTGTTGGTTTAAACAAAGAAAAAATATATATGCACAACATGATCTAACTAATAAGTATGTACATCTTGATGCTATATTTCTGGACTATACTCTAGCCTCAATTTGAAAATGAAGGAAAAAGAAACCGCAAGCAAATGCACCATACAGGAAATTTGAAAAAGTGATATTAGAGAAAGGCACAAGACCACATCACTAAAAATTGAAAACAAAAAAAAACACACTTTACTAATTTTTTTTCCATTCATTTTTTAATTATTTTTGATTTTTTTTTTTAAAAAAATTCAAATAAATAAATAAAAAAAGACAGGTGCATCTGCTGCGATCACAAAATGAGAGGAGTTACAGATGCGCAAAAGGATTTCTGCAGGATTTGAAAAGAAGGGGTTAGGAATCAGTACAAAATTGTGAGTCTGTGGATCAGGTTCCAGTAAGAATGATACAAAGATAGCAAATAGAAGGGGGGTGGGCATCTTGCACAAACTTTACAGCAACTGTTTCTTATTACTCTGTAATTAACAGAATTTGATTTAACATGCATAATTAAAAAATATATCTCATGATATATCAAACAAAATTCGAAAAATATAAAATAGAAATAAATAATAAGTGTATTTTTTATAAGTTTGCTATTTTAACTGTCAATAGACATATTAAATAGTTATAGTAAAAGATAATAAAACTATAAGAAGTAATATATAATCTAGATACCATTCGCATGATTTCTTTACATAGGAAAATAAATATTTAATGCAGTAATTTATAAAATTTATATATATTTAATGATTGTGATTTATTTTGTGAAACTGTAAGTTATAGATAAATCAAATATTGAAAAAATATAATTATTGCTTTTAGGAAATTTGTTTAGATCATAATAATTAATACATGGTAAATCAAAAACTAAGTTATGGTAATATAATTTTTTTTAAGTGTATATTATTACAGATTTTTTTTTTTATAGGCAAGAATCTGGTTCAGGCTTTGTTCTTTACCATTCTACTTGTTTTCTTTTAATTTATAACTAATCTTTCCACCCACCCCCCTTCCTATTCAAGACCTTAATATTATGCGAATGAGCTTGGAGACTTTAGGACAACCATGTTTACAGGAGCATGCTCTCAGTATACTGTGAATCAACTCAAAGGCAATACGAGTCTGGGAGTTCGTCATTTGTAAAGATTCAACAACAATTTCAGTAACTCTGGTGCTGTGAATTTATAAATATTTTAATTTGATGATAGCATTGCTCACAGATAGATAACTTGCAAAATTACGTTGAATGAGGCGGCGGTAACGATACAGCATTTATTTTTCTTAAATAGTTTGAATTCTTACAACTTGTTATACATTGGTTAAATTTTTTTAACACATGATTACACAAATACAGTAAATATATAGTAATTATTATCATTCTTTTTTAAAGTAAACAATCTTGCCTGGTCTCTCATAAATTGCATTTTTAATTCTGATTAAACTATCACTTTTTTAAAAAAATTTATGTATATGAGAAAAAAAAGTGGACCATAAAAATAAGCATTGATTTGATATGTAATGGTATGATCCATTAAGAATGCTAATCTTGGAACCAAATTTTTAAAGATCCACAGACTACCTAATCCCCCACCATTTCTTTTTTTCATTGCATTACTTTGCTTTATTTTTTTTATATATATTTTTTTTTACATTTCTACTGGCAATTTAACAAGTAACAGAATATAAAATAGAATAAAATTATTAGTAATAATAAAAACAACAATTGAATATAAAACTGGTAACAAAATGGTGAAGGACATTTGCACTGATAAACATAGAGCACAGTGAGTGGTTACAAATCATTTCTTATTAAACATGTGAATGCAATGTTAAACCTTTTACAACATCTTGAATGATAAAATAATTAGAAGAGAAACCACTCATATGGTAATGATTAATAAGAGAGAATTCCAATAAGTGGAGTGGATTTGTTCTTAAGGTGTTTTACCCTAGCATTTTTTTTCTCCACTTTATAAATATTTTCTGCTGTTTTGCAGGAGTGTAAAATTATGGTTGTGTTAAAATAGTTTTTTGAAACATTCTTTTTCCTTAAAATTTTACATCTTATTAGATTCTCCGAATATTTGATAATGTAAGTAGAGTCATTTACTTGATGCACACTTTTGGAAAACTAGGCGTACACACAATCTAGAACAGAATCCTATCTTCCTTTTGGATTGTTTAATATATTTTTTTTTTTTATAGAAGCAGCCCATTTTAAAGAATATAATACTACACACAAGAGAACAAATTTATACACAAGAACACTTGGACCGTTAAACGGATGAATGGGAAATCAACTTGGAAAGAAAGTGATGAGAACATTTTTGTATTGTTAAACAACTCATTAATCAAATGAATACATAAGTAGACTTTTTTTTTTTCATAAAAAAAGTTAAATTTGACAAAAATGTCCTGATAAGTACAAAAAAAAAATGCTTCTGGAATTATTGTTTAATAATTAGTATCCCTCCCTACAGCATTTAAATTTTACATTTTTTAAATATATTAATTGTATTTGAAATAGTTTTAGAAACAATATTTGCATAATTTGTATATATATTAATACATATATACAATTATTGAAGAGAGGTGACCAAACCAAATCTTAGACATGTACAAGGTTAGAGGTGATTTGTAAACCATGCGGTTTAAGTGGAAAAAAAAACCTCTATGAAACTGGGAATAGTAGGATGTTTGAATAGAATTGAATGGGTGATGGGTTTACAGAAGCTGATCTTACCGATTATAGTGACCGGTATCACATTATTATCATAGAGATGAGAGCTTGGCGCTAGACTCCCAGCTGACACCCTCCCCTTAATATATGAACCGAGACATACATATATAGTATCTTAACTATAAACTTTTTTCCTTCCTTATTATATCAAAACATTGTTAAGGATCTATAACTGTTTCATCAAAACTAATGGTAAATTTTGCTGAAACAATAATGCACTTTGTCAAATCATATTTTAAAGAATAATTTGCATACCAGTAAGGAAGTCCATTTCATACATTGAAGACAATGTTCTAATGCAGATGGTAGTTGATTCCACCAGGTGTCTCAAGATTTATATATAATATTCAAAATACTTGTACTGGATATTTATAAACCATGAAGGAGAACAATTGAAGCAAGTATAAGAAAATAAAAGGAATGTAACAATGGAAACAAAATCCAACAGCTAAAACAATTTCATATCTTCAACATATTTTTTTTTAAATGCTCTGTATATTGCTTTCAAACAAAGTGAAAAGTTCAATAAAAAAGATTAGTCAAGTTCACAAAAAAAGAAAAAAAAACATGCAGTAAAACATTTTTTCTTAGTAATTCAATTCCAAATATTTGTATATAAAACATAAATTTAAAAAAAAAATTCATATGAATAAACTCTTTAATTATTTTGTTTCATTTGTAATAAAAAGCTTTGACTTTTTTTTTTATGCCATTATATGAAAAGATCTCCAATACCACTAACTGAACAAGTCATGTTAACAACTTACTATCCATAACTGGAAATATTATTGCAGTAAATTGGTGAAATAATGGTATGTCTAATAACAGACAGTTGGCTGAATGTTGTATAACAATCACTATAAAATCTAAACGTAGCTCTCTCTCTTTCAATCTTAAAAGTATCCTAGCTAATATCCACCCGATGATTATACTTTCTTATGACCACAGATTTTTAGGGAGGAAACATCAGTAGATTACTGATGGCAGTAACGTTCAATCTTCTGACGGCATGACGGCTAAACCTGGCTGTCCTGGGCTTGGCACAAAATGGTTTTGGTTTTCTTTTGTTACTTTTTTTAAAAAAAAAATTCTACCTAGGTTATTTAGTCAAAGATATAGCAAATTACTTATTTTTTCCTTTTATAACCCAGGCAGATTCTGTCATGAGCACCACAATTTATATAATTATACATTATAAATAGTAATTTCTCACATAGTAAAATCCTCTTGCCGACAATCAGATTTCAATTTAACAAACTCTTTAGCTACTTCATCATTAGTCCTCTGTGACAGAATCCGCAATATAGTCCAGCCAGTCTCATCTAACTGAACGCGCTTGCCCAGCGCACACCAACACGCGCAGCTTCCCGCGTCTACGATGTCTCTTAGCTGCATTACCGCCACTCCAATCAAACGATCCTCCCGGGCAAAACAATAATCCTTCACACATATGTGAAGTTCATAGGCATCTGGGTCATCTTCGTTGCCAAGAATACTAAAAAAAAAAAAAAAAAGTATTAGTAAACAATATAACAAAATCTAGAATTTATTTTCCAACAAAGGTTTTAATAAAGAAAAACAAAAAGATATAATAATTTAAGTCATCTAATATACTTTTTATAAATAAAAATTATATTTTATCACAGTCTACTATAAATATGTGAAATATGAATAATGATAAAAAATTCAATAAAAATCTTGACATTTGAAAGATGTGTTACAGAAAAGTTTTAAGAATGAGATGAATTCATAAAATTGTTAATAAAGAATTATATAAAACTAAACGTACAAGATAGAAACTTAGGTGGATAAAATTATAGAATAAAAGTTGTAACCATATAGTCAATCACATGATGATAAAAAAATTAAACACTCATGAAATAAAAAAAAGGATGACTTCAAAAATGCACACAGGTGACATTAAAGTATGATGATCTAGATTGCATTAGCTGAATTTTTTTCAAGAAAATATACAAAACATAGTGAAAGATGTTGAAAAGCATCTTTATCATTTCTACAAAAAGCAATCTTAAAAGAACTATTAATGCCACTAATCATAAAATTTCCAATAGAAGGTTTCTAAACCTAAGATTGACAGATTAAGAAAAAGCAGAACTATAAGTTTCTATTTTACAATGTATATCTAATATCAAGGTAATAAAACCAATAGATATTTGTGAATTTAAAGTTACTCTTGATTGTCTTAAATCAAGAAAATCCCCAGGAGGTGATAATATTTTTATAGTTTTTTAAAAAAAATTTAGAATATAAAACCAAACTATGGTTGTCAAAATTAATCAGCAGCAACATTATTATTATAGAAACAATTCCCAAAATTTAGCATATAAGTGAAATTATAGCAGTATTAAAAATAAATAAACCTATGAATAATTCAAAAATTATTTTCCAATGTTTAATAATATTTGTTCTTTTTAAGCTATATGATCAGAATAGCAAGAATTTTGCTGTCGAGGACCATCCACCTATAGAGCAAGATGGGTTATTGTAATAAGTTTTATTTTTAATAACTGGTAGCAAGTCTTTATTATTCTAACTCCAGTTTGTGATTCTATTTGGAAAAAAAAGTCTTCTCCAAGGCCTCTAAAATTCAGGAAAACTCTTAATTTGCAAAACTTTTTGATAAAAAAATTCAAGAGACATCAAATAATTATCACAGTAGATACAAACTACAAAATACCCTACCTTATGGCTCAGTTCTTGCAACTGTTTTATTTAATACTTTCATTGGGAATTTTCCGAAATAGAATGCAGAAAATTCATATATATTGACATTGGTGCCCTGATTTTAAACAAAAGATGATTCCAAAAATAAAAAAGTATAACTAAAGATGTGAAAAATTTGGAAATCTTTTTCAAAGACTGAAGGCTCATTCCTAATCAAAAACATTAAACTAAAGTTTTTATTTATATAATAGAAAAAATCTTGTAATCTGAATTTAATCTTTCGCAACAATAGTCATAAATACAATTCTACACCATGTTGTTTAGACTTATTGTTTTCAAATCAGGCAAAATTCTCTATATGTATTGCCACTCAGTGCAAGCCAGAGTAATCAATGAATGCCAGAAGGCTTGTGCATAAGATCCCCCCATCTAGTACCTACTCATCCAATATTCCCAGACTAGCTTCTGGCTTGTGGCCTTCATCAGTGAGGAGCCTTGGATCTAATGCAATCATCCAGCAGCCCCCTTTTATCTCTACTTAACTCCAAAACTATGAGACTTAAATTGAAAACACTATAATATTTTCAATCCAAGCTCATCAGCTTAAATAGTCATATCTAAATATTATGTCTATATCTGGCATAAAATTACAAAATGCTTAAAATGAAAAAAAAATTACCATGTAAAATATAACAGGAATTGCAATAATAAAACAATAATTTGTCTGTTCTATTTTATTTTAAGTGGATAAAATTTTGTTCCAAAATGGAGGCTTAAAGTAAATTTTTTTTTTTTCAAAACAGAGACTTACTTAACATGTGATTCATATGACAATGGTTTTAACTGGCAGCTCAACAGTCCAAATAAATTGTCGATTCCTCTTTCACATTTTGTTTGGTTTCCATTAGATTGTCACTGTTCTATCATGAATTCTCATAATGAAACATTCATTGGTCTCCCTGCATAAGCCATCAAACATCCACTGTTCTGGAATAATTCATCTGGCTTGGTTTTTTCGTTTTATGCAAAAGGTTCTTGTTAATTTCCAACAATTTTGTTAGGGCTTCTAATTTTACAATTTTTATCACCCTATCATCGCAGTGACTCAAACTTCCCACATATAGTTATTCCAGTCTATTACAGTTTTGTCTGCTAAACCATGCTCTGTTTTCCCTCATTCTATGGATGTTAATTTGTGAGCCCAGCTGCAAATAAATCAGATCACCAATAAAAATGGAATTCTGGGACCGTTATGAAGGCCTGTTTTATTATTACATCCTTGAACATTGCAATGCCATTGCTTGTTCAAAGTATGGATGTACCAACTGCATTGATTTCAGTAGGGATAAACTCCAAATGTTCATCATTTCTACTGTTTAAAAATAAAATAAAATTTTTTTTTTAGTATTAATCAGAAAATGGAAATGTAAATCAGCACTGAAGTAAAAAACACTTTGAGAGGAACTTGTCCAAATGAAATCTGGACAATAAATGGAAGGGTAAATTTATCACATAATACAGTATTGCATGAGATATCAGGATTTATTTGATAGGATCACAAGGTTAGATATTTATCACTAATGTGAAAAGTGGAGCATGTCTCCTGCATTGCAGGTCTTGTACATAAGTACCAAAATTTGTAATGGTTTATTTACCTTAAGTTAATTTATAAATCAATTGACAAAAGTCATGCCAATATATGTTTTTATGGTATATATGTGAATAAATAGTGTTGTCTCATTATTTGTGGCAGTTTGTAATCTTTATTTGCAATCAATAACATAGGTAAATAGTTAAGAGTGTCTTGTTTTCTCCAAGACCCTAGTGGGCTTTGAAAGAAAAAAGTTGATATTCTGTAAAGTCAGAGTGTGGGAATGCACATGCAGATTTCCCTCAGGTGATTTGCATGTGAGTTATGCAATTCTGACAGTTACAGTAGAAAGATGTAATTTTTACCAGACTAATAAAAAATCATTTAAACAACTTGGTGTTCATTATCTTCCCTAAAATAGTTTATATTTTTAATTTAGTTTAACACTTTAAACTTGTATTTTCTATTACAAAAAATACAGCTTAGGAAAGAATTGTGTAAAGAAAATTTATAGCAGTTCTATGTTCTAGATGAAGCATTAAAAAATATTATTTACCAAAGTAAGCATTAATAAAAAATCAAATATTAGTGCAAATAAAACTCTTTTTTTAAAAAAATTAAATATGCCAAAAGGAATCCAAATAAGTTTTTGGAGTCAAGCAAAGAGTATATCATATATTGTAAAGAATATACATAAAATATCACTCTTTTTTTTTTTTTAAATAAGAAAAAAAATAAAAATACTCACAAATGAAATGTTTCATTGTACTTGGGGGCCCAGTTATTACTTTTAGATTTGGTTGCATGTTTTCGCCGTTTGTCACTTAAATGTGGGCCTATCAGGTTAACCTCCACAAACGGCCGGAACATACCAGTCGTCTGCCATCGCAAATCATTTGCTGCGACCACTGAAATATATATATAAAGTTTTAACATATTAATCTCAAAAGCATTTTATTTATTTATTAAAAATAGTGTTTACATACTTTTAACAGACAGAAAATATTATGTTTTACATATTTTAAACAATCTGGGACCATTTGTATATTGATTATCTTCTTAAAAATAATAATGTACTGATGTAGCTTTTTTAGTCACCAATTAGCATTGATGCATAATGTATCTATTAAACATCTTTTGCTTAGTCACCAATGATTCGGTGAATCTGGTATATTAAGTAAATTCCATGTTTCATTATACATGAGTTTTGATGCTATGATGAAGTCTCTGTTTTTTACTTTCCTTATAATGTTCATGAAATAGACTTACTGGTTCAGGGACAGGCACTGTGAACATTACCTTACATTTGACATTGCATATAGCATGTGTAATAAAGATTGCAAGTCTAATAATAGGGAACTGTTTAGTTTGAAAGACTTCTTTTAAAGACACGATTTTGTAGTAATCCATCCTTAAATTTTGGTATATGGCTAAATTTATTTTATTGAGACCAGGGCAGGAGTATATTATATGGTTGAACGACTCTTTTGCCTTTTACATATTTGACAAATAGGGTCTATCTTATTGTAGAATCTTTTGAAATGAAGGAATTTATTTGTGGGCATGGCTTCTAAGTTTATTTTAATAATGAGATTAAGGTATTTAGCCTCAAAAGTTAGAAATTTAAAAATTGTTGTTAATCTGTAATTGGTGAAGCCAAGATTCGGAGCAATTGTGGGATAATTCAGATTAATTATACTGTATGCCTCCAAGATGGTAATTTTTGATCTATAGTTAAATGCTGGTTAAGCGTCCAGAGCAGTTGCTCTAGCCAGCACATTTTATGAAGTTTTAACATATTAAGTAATTTAAATTACCAGTTTTACAAAATAATTGTAAATAATTCAGCTTAAGAAAAAAGAATCAAATTTTTAAAGTTCTCAAATATTAATAAGTTTTAAATTCTTACTATTAAAAATATATATATATATATTGCTAATATAATGTATGGTCTTTTAACTAATTGGAGCTACATAGTGTTTATCAATGAGTAAAAAAATAACTAATTGATAAAAAATAAAAGGTATTTATTTTTAAATTTATACCTACAAGCGTATATTAAATAAAATGAAAATACATTTTACAATAAAAATAATTTATTTAACAAAATAATTTCTCAATTATTTAACAAAAAAGTACATCGATGATAAATAATATGGATGTTAAAACCTTCATCCATAAAAAAAACAACAACTCTACTTTTAAAGTATCAAGTTCCAAATTCAGTGATTATTTTAATTGCTAAAATATAATTCAGTTTCATGTTTTTATTAGTGATCTTACTGCCATGAATGGTTTTATTTCTGGATTTTTATTTTTTATGGATTTGCACTTGATCACATACCTAGATTTGATTTCTTATACATTATTTTCATTTAAAACACATATATAGTTTTTTAAAAATATTTAATATACTTTTTATGCATGAATTTATTACCTTTTGCTTTTTTTATTTAGCAAATACTTATATGTGCTTGCTTTTATTGTGCAAGTTTGCTACTATAAATGGTTTCCTTTTTGGAATTTTGTTTATTATGGATTTGCATTTGGTCTCACACTTCCCTTGGATTTATGTATTGTTTGGTTTGCATATAAAACTCCTATCATTGTGGATACTTTTGTCTTCTTTTATTTAATATTGAAATGATATAATCATTTCATCTAATTATAATCATCCACCATTTTATAGCAGTTTAAAATAGTATGGGGTGTGTAGCATAGCAAATATATTTATTTTGAAACAAGATAGGCAAGATAAGGGGAAAATGAGCTATTTAAACATAATAAAATAAAACATATATAATTAGGATATAAGTAATTCATAACGCTAATAGACAGGCATGTGTTATATTTTATTACATATGATCAGCTTCCATGCAAGAAACATGGATGAAAAAATTGATTCATTTATAGGCGAGCATTGGAGCAAAACAGAACCTAAAACTATATGAATAATACACCAAAAACTTAAAACAATTATCTTAAAACATGAGAATACTGAGTTCAAGGATATCTCAAAAGATGATGTAACAACGAACTTCAAAATTATATGTGTGTGTGTGTGTGGGGTATTAAAAGCTCAACAATTGACACTTTTAAACACTGAATTCTCACATTTAAATTATGTAACAAAATGACTCACAATCTCTTAAAAACATATAAAAGTATTTTTCTTATATGGATTTATATATTATAAATTTTTTTTCTCATGTATTATAGCATCAGCCAGGAAGCGAACTCGCTAACCCGGAACAACTGCTTGTAAAGCAGCTGTCGCTGACCTCTCGACCACTAATGCTTGACGTATATTATAAATTTAAAAATCATTCAATGTAAGAGTTTTAAAATTCGCTGGAAAAATTTCCCAACTAATTAAGTGTATGAATATAATACAAACATATAACCTTGTTTTGATAGAAACAAAAATAAATAGTGGGTCACAAACAGATATATCAACATTTCAAAACTCATAAGGTTTTCCTCCTAGGATTTTTTTTATCTTTGTCAGGAGGAACAGAACTATATTATTAAGAAGACATGTCTTTTTCTTAAAAACATTTAAATGTACATATTAATTTTCCCATAGTTACTTTCCATCATTTTACTACTCATTTGATGTAATATTTGTTTATGTAACATCTGGGTCTTATAATTATAAATAGATTGATTCTTCTATCCCATTATTCTAGAGACTTTAATATGTCATATCATATGTTTGGCTTCAAATGGCTGCCCCTTCTTGCCTTCTTCCTTGTAAGTGATCAAGGTTTTCTTCCTTCAGACTCATCTCTTTTTACAATGGTATATTCTTATAGATCTTTTTTTTCTATTTCCATATGCTATATCACCTAATTAATCTGTCACTGTTTAATTCATTTTTTTACATTACTCTGCTCTGATTGTTACGTTAGACCTAGATTTTATGATTATCTATGAGACATTTTGGTAAGAGAATAAAAATACTTTTGCAATCTCATATTTCTGAATTTCTTTTTTCTGAGTTCTATATGCTTTTTACATTAAAAGATATGAACTTAGATTCAGTACCACTTTTGTAAACATTTTACCATACACAGTGGATCATATCACTTGCAGCCAGTCTACATAAAAAAATACAATGTAGCCCATAACAGATATATATATTAAAAAACTAATAGAAATGAATAATATAACACTTTGAGGATATATTTGATTATGAAGAAAAAATATTTTTCTGACACATCCACATACTTGGACAATGACACTTCACAATAAAAATACCAGCAGCTCTCGCTAATTATCATATACTTAAGATAGAAAATAATATGCCTGAATCTTTATGTTTACATTTCAAACAGAAGTCACAAAATTCCAAACTTCAAATTTTTTTAGTGATTCAGAAGATGACTATTTTTTTTTAATCCAAGTTAATTTGCATTAAAATTAAAACTATATCAGATTCCTCAAACTCAGTTACATGTGATCTATTTAGATTTGTATTCATCCACTTAAATCAATTCACAAACATTTAATCAATTACTTATCAAATTTTTTTTTACAGTATTCTGAGACTTTATCAAATTCTACTGATCCATTTAATAAAAAGCAATGGCAATATCTTCCTTAATCAGCCTCTGTCCATATCTATGAGTCCTTTGGTGATAAACATACTAAAATCAGAAAAGACAAAATTAAAACATTATACTATTTCTTTCACTAATGCAATTTACCAAGAAAGGATTATCTACTGGACAGCCTGTTTTTCTGTTTCCAGTAGTTTTAAACACATTTTAATCAAGGAAAAAATACAGTTCAATTGCTTGCAGAACAATATAAATTTAATATAACAGTTTAGTAAACTTTGTAATAATGAATAAAATCCTGATTCATAAGGATTCTTTTGACTGTCAATCATTATATTAAAGGATGGTAATAAATAAATATCCTATAATTTAACCTGTAAAATATTAATGAAAATTTCTTGATAAAATTTATTAAATATTACTGTTTTTTTTATTTACTTATACATATGTAAAAAGAGCACTAATATTTATATTGTAAATATTAAAAAAATTTTTTTTGGGAAATTTTGCAAAGAGGTTCAAAATTTCTAGCTGGGTCATTGATTTTTTGGCAAAGATGGTCTATGTCAAACAAAGCATCAGACCATCTAGTGCACACTCATTATTCAAGTTTACAGTAGAAAGCTTTAGAGTAAATATAGCAAATTAGCTGAGATCATATGATGTTGTGCAAAGGCAACGAAATAGTATTTTGAAAAAATAGCATGAATTTGAATATACAATGCTAAAATAACTAATTATGAGTTGATAAAAAGCACTGAAAATTCTCACAATGAAGGCCAAGTACCTTTTTAATTTTTGATTACAATGCCTTTTGTCAAGAGACATTTTAATGTCAAAAACTTTATTTCTTATAGAATATAAAAGTAAGTAAAAGGAAATTTTTTAGAAATTTGTTATTCCTAAGATAAAATATTCTGAAAAATCTTGACACAGATAATAGTTTTTCATAGTTGAAAATTGTCAAGTTTTTTTTTTTAAAAAGTTTTTGTTTTTAATATAAATTTATATTATATTTTTGCAAATATGTGTCACAATCAACAAAGTATCAGAATTAAGGACAAAAATTTACAACTTAAATGTGAGCATTAAAATAGGACAAAACCTTAATGACTCATAATATTTACATTTATGGTAAAAACTGATTTCGTCAGTTGCATAACTCATCAGTCCTTATCTGAAAAGACAAGCCTATAGTTATTATATGTAGTTAAGAATATGATTAATAACTCCTTTCATTTATACTTTATTCAATGCAAACATATTGTTTGTACAAATAATTTTGTTTTCTTTTCTTACAGTTTTGACTGTCTAGCAGTCTTCATCAGAGCTGCAAATACTTAATACATATAACTACATAGAAAGAGTATATTATACTATAATTATATCTGGTATATGATATTATTGTAAATTTTCAAATGCCTTTGTTCCATAAATATTTTTAAAAAAAATGAATAATAGGTGCTCTTTTCAGTACCTTCCAAAATATGTCTCTATTTTGTAAAAATCAAATTAGTTCAAATTTAGCTCAAGTAGTTTAAATTTTATGCCTCCTCTTTTCTGGTTTAGTAATATACTACATGCAGTAAATTTTTTTGATATTGTTGCTATTTTTTTTTTTTTCTTTTTGTCCTATACATGAGGGGTCAGAGTGACTTGAGGTCAACATGAGCATGGCAATAATATTGGAATCAGCATGGGATTTGGGTTTTCATCATCAGATTTTCAACGATATGAATGGCTGAAAAGATGGAGTAGATTGAAGCCTGTCCATTAAACTATGAAGATTTGCTATCTTAATATAAAATGAGCATTGATTATATATATGTGTGGGAGGTGACACTCTGGATAAACTGATGAGTGCTGGTTTAGCACAAAATACATATATTGGTGATTATTTATCTTTTCTACATGTGCGTGGTCATGTGCATCAGTTGTATGAGATAGTGTGGATAGTTGAAGGGTGCTTGAAAATCTGAGTTCAAATCCCCTATACTTACAATTAAGCTCCAGGTTTGTGAAGAGTGCCTGATTTTCAAATATTTGTTACTTATTATTATAACTTTTGCTTATAATAATAAAAATCAAATGTATTATAAAAAATGATACAGGGATAGAAACTAAAATAATTTTACCTATCTTTTATAGCAACAATTGTAATTTCATTTATTATAGAAAAGATCCTTTTTTTACTAAAAAAAGTAATCACCCAAGTTATCATAGATGACAGATATAGAACACATCAATGTTTTTGTTTTTTAATTTTTCAAACATTATATAGTGCAGACTATGTAAGTAATACTATAAACAAGGAACAAATATCCAATCATGCCCTTTTACAAATTTGTATGCACTCATCTGTGAGCATCAGTTTGAAAAGAATAAGTGAGAATAGGCAATCTCATGGGAAGAGGGTGTATATAAATTTGTAAAAGCACATGAACGGAAGTTTATTTCTTCTTTATAATATAATTAATATTGTAAATAATATTTATAAAAAAAAAATCGAATTTGAAACATAAAAATAATACTTTGTTTAGGAGCAGTATCACATACCAATTATAGTCTTAATGTTACAAAATTGCTACAGCTATTATAGGTTTTGGTATAAAATGTTATGTAATTAAATCATATAGTTCTTAGTTTTTTTTCTTTATTTTGTACTTTTTAAATTTTAATATGTTTGCATTGAATAAAGTGTAAATGAAAAGAATTATTAATCATATTTGTTAATATAATCAATGTAATAAAAATAAAGAAGAAAGAATAATATTATATACATAGTTATAATGTAAAGTTGTAATTAATAATTTATTAAGCACAAAATATGCACTTTAATTTTTATTTGCAAAAACTATAATGGGGTCAACATAACATTCACTACACACAATTATTCAAATCCCAAACAATTTACTCTGTGCTTTTTAGTGCAGTGGTAGAGTGGCAAATTCACAAGTTAAAACTTTCTAAATTGATTCCTAGCTGAAAAAATAAAATCTCAGCTTGATAAATTAACTGAATATGTTATGCTAAATAAGCTAATTTAACTCTCAAATGACATACAATTAGCAAAATTTAATAACATTGCTATTTTCCTATTATTAATCAACATTTAAATTATTTTGTTGTGCATGAAGAAATTATTCCAACTTTGTAGTGAGAGCATGGCATTCAACAACATAGCAGTGTGTATATATATATACACACACACACAAAAATCAAGTCAGATGCCATGTGACTTAATTTAATAAGCTTGTATTACAAATGTTATATATAGAGCTCACAAATAAGCTCTTAACAAGCTTTGCAGAATATCCCCAAGCCCAGACCAGTTTCTGCTACTGGCATCATCAGCGAGGTGCTAGGATATTCAAGAATCTTTTTTTACTTAATAGTTATACATTAGATAAAGTGCTGAGCTTGTCCTGGTATTTTTAAACTAATGCTCGAATATCTTAGCACCTCACTGATGATGCCAGTAGCAGAAACCGGTCTGGGATTGGGGATATTCTGCAAAGATTGTTAGGAGCTTATTTGCCAACTCTATATATATATTGCAACTGTTAGAATTGCACAACCCACATGCAAATCACCTGAGGGCAATTTGTGAAGACTCAGAATTTTCCAAACTTCAGCATTTATACCAGTTATCACATGATCCCTCAATAACAGAATATTTTCCATCATACATTGGGGTTTCTTGGTTTGTCTGTGAAATATTAGAAATCATCATGGTTATTATTAGGCAAAATGCTAGATGCTTAGGTTTTTGAATCGGCACAATAAAACTATGAACAATTTTAAAAATGAAAGAAAAAAATTTTTTTTCCCCAATATTACAAACATTTATTTGAAATAAATAAATCATAAAACTTAAGTTCTCAGACATTTATTTCAATTAATTTTAAATTAACCTGTTAATAAATAATTTATTGTTTAATAAATCTTCTAGCACTAAATCAATCTTTGCTAAATAAAAATCTAAATATGTAAGCTTACACACACACACAAAATATTAAAACGTAAAAACTGATTATTCTGCACATAAATAAAAATATAATCTAAATATAATTGTTTTACCTCAAAATATTTTAGTGTGGTAATGTTAAACTTATAATGCTGTTCTGTTTATTTCTGTAAGAAATTAGTTGTTTCATGAGTGTGAGCATTTCTATCAGTTTATATCATTTAATATCTTTGTTCCTTAATAAGAATAATGGATAAAATATACAAGCATCAATAATAAAATCTGCTTGGAAAGCCATTCAAAAATGCTTTATAAAATTATATTTTCTCATAAACATTAGTATGAGAGACTATTAAACATGATATTGATTATCTAGAATGCCATACAACCAATGGCATTGATATTATTTGCAGAACTATAAAAATTAAAGCCAATAACATTTTTACAGTTTTATATTTATAATAGCCAATTTATTGTGATACTGTCAGGTTACATATATATATATATACACATATAAAAATATTTAAATAGAACAAAAAGCAATAATACCATTAACAAAATGGAAATTAAAAAATGTACCTTTAACAGTGACTTTATGTTCTCCTGTTCCAGGATGTGTGAACAAGTCAATCTGGATTGATACCTCTCCTACTGGCTCTTCAACACTAGGTTGATCTGATTAATTAAATATAAACATTGTTAATAATAAGAACAGAAAAATAACAAGATTATCACAATATTTCAAATATAATTATTAAAATAATGTTAACATTAATCAGTAAGATTAGTAATAGTATCACATTAACTACAATTAATAATATTATAATCATTGTTAATGAGATATATATATATATACACATAACATCAAGACAATATAAATTTACCCTGTTGTGTTTGAGATGTAACAAAGGCCTTGATTAGGGTATCTGTGGTCTGAGTATACAATGATAAGGCGTAACGCAGGGACTGAAGTTCGGGGCTTTTGTCCAGGAACGTCTTCTTCAGCCCATTACCCCCCGCATGGAAATATTGCTTGATAGTATCCAGCGCCATGTCCAGCACCGCGCACTGCTTCGGACTCAGGTTCTTCTCAGCTTCCTTGGACATGTCCTAGGACAATGAAGCATAAAATACTAAATTTATCTTGGTCTAATTGAAATGCCATTATTTTATATTAATATATCACAAATTTATGCAAAAGATTTAAAATATATATTTTAAAGTTGTAATTAAAAATTACAAACAGGATTATTCTCATTAACTATGCCAGAATGTTTTATATATGCTGTATATAATATTGTGATTCACTAGGTAGTGTAAAATAAAAATGAGCTGTATTACTGATCATTATATGGTTTTCTATGTCATATATGTTAAGTATTAGTGACATTTGTTTTTCTAAATAAGCAAGTTATTAATCCTAAATAGTAAAGCAGCCAATGCCTACAGATAACCACAACTGATTTCTAACTATACAAATTTCATTTAGCCAGTCAGAGTTGCTATGATAAGGAATATCTCAATTTAGTGACATTTTAACTATATATTATCTACATTAATGAACAAAATTTTCAAACACATTAATAATTTAGGTCTATCTAGTATCCATTCTATTATCTATTCCAAAGACTAAGGTGGAGGCAGATGTAATAAGTAAATAACTGATATTATATTTGGTTTAATAGTTCTATTAATTATAAGTTTGGTATCTTGTAAATGTTTCATTAACTCTATATTGTGATTTGTTAATTATATTAAATGCATAATATTATTTTCTCTTACTCTCTCTCTCTCTCTATATATATATATATACACATACAATAAATATCAATTTTCATAGACTTCCTAACTGAATAATACTAAAATTATAATGAAAACTTCCATGTATTTATCTAAATATATTTCTACTATGATATAACCAACAGACAACTAATTAAAAACCGGTATTATGGTGAAAAATCCTGTTATTTATTAATAGTATTTCTGTCCGACTTAGTTTTAAGTTAAAAGATGGGTATTACTAAAATACTTTTATTAGATAATGTGATTTGTTTGCAATGCCAGTTTTTAATTGATTGTTTGCCTATTACATCATGGCTGAAATATATCTAGATAAATATATAAAAATTCTCATATAATATTTACTTATATATATATAGCAAATTAAATAGAACTAAATAATATGAAATAAAGTTGGAGAAAACCTTTTAATTTAAAAAGGCATTATACTAAATATTGTAACACATTTTAAACAACAAATTATTATTTTAGGTTTATATATATATATTGTACCAAAGTACATTGATATTAAAGTAATTGTATGAGTCCCATGTTTTAAAAATTTAATATTAAGAGAATAAAATGTAAAAACTAAAGAGCAGGGGGGGGGGAATTTTGTATTAAATAAAATATACTGTAAATGCTGTTTAAAATAATAAGCTGTTTAAAATAAAAGATTTTTTTTTGTTTAAAAGAAAAAAAGTTTTGTAATAAATACATGATTTAATATTCTTAAAATGAATTTTTAATAAAATAATAAAGAGATTTCGTTTTATCTTATAATAAATAAATAAATAAATGTGCATGTGTGTATGTAATTTTTAATAAAAGTAGATGCAGAAGCTGATTTTATTCCACGAGATAAATGCTGCTGCTAAATAAAGTTTTCCATTGTTTAAAACAGTATAAATAGCTCAACTTTTGTTCATTCTTGGTCTGACTTTCTCATTTTAATAAAATATTTTTGAAGTAATATTTCCAAAAATGTTGCATTGTTAAAAAACCAACGTGTTTGCAGTGGACCGAATCCGCTCTCTACGCATTTAAGACCTGCGATTGGTTCGGAAAGTAATCATGTTGAAATAGACTAAACAGACAGCGGAGTGTAGGAACGTCAAACTAGCCATAAAAATATCATATCACAGGATCTACGAAGGAATCATTTTATCAGTTGTCGATGAGTTAAGAAATAATTCCATTATGCTGTTTTATCATATTTTAAAAACTTAGGTAATTATTTGACTTTGATATCTTAACATTACCGATCTTTCCTTAAAATAAAGATAGACTTTATTAAAAAAATTTTAACTTTTTGAATTAAACTTAAAAAAAAAAAAAACTTTAAACTTCTAAAAATTAATATTTGCAATAATAAGTAAAAGCAGCTTCTATTAAATAATATTTTTGAAACAATGGCATGCACGTATGTGTGATTTGATTTTTTTTAGACTTAAAAAAATGATAAAATAAATATGATATAACGTGTATAATTTATTTGTTAAAGTAATATATTAAAATGCTTATTTTAATCTTTAAAAAAAGAAGTGTGTGGCTCTCATTATAAGATAAAACGACTAATTTATTTTAAAAATAAAATAAAAAATATTTGTTTATTTCTGATACGTGCGGGTAAGTATAAATATTTATTTTCTTAATAAGAGTAGGAGGGAAAAAATCCAATCATTAATAATAGTATTTCAGAAAAGATTCGCTAGTTAAATCCATAAATGTTTATTATTCAGTATAATGTTGTTATTATTAGTTTTAAAGGATTGAAGTATTATTTTAAATGGTTCGGGGAAATTATTTTGGTTTTAAAAAAAATATAGAAGTAGCTTAGAAGAGGCAGAGTTTAAGATATACCTTTTGTTTTGTCTATTTAGTGGGTTAGAACTGGTTGAGCTAGCAAGGGATTTTCAGGTACCGAATTATGTTGATCAGATAGACATGCTAATTCTAATGTAATTAGCTGGTGCCTAAGGGATTTTCTTTTTTCTTTAAAAAATAAAAATAAAGTGTTTATTTGATTGGTGTATATTTGGTAGTCAAGTGTTGAATGTTATTGATAGTTCGCTATTGATGATAGTTGACACTTTACTTGAAAACCAACCATTTTCTGAAAGGGAAATTTAGGAGGACAAAATATAATAAAATATTAGTTAATATTTTATTTGTCGATGCTTGGTGTTTGTTGTTTCCCGTAAGCTTAAGTAGTAAATTTTAAATTGTAGTTTTATATCATTAAGAGATTTGAAGGTAGTAAGTGTTAAATAGAAGTAGTAGTTAGTTGTAGTCGTTTATTGGTTGTTCGGAGGAGGTTGGTTCAATATATATATATATAGTAATTACATGTGAACAACCTATATTCAAACAAATGAGTTTAAAATTTTGTTTAGGTTATTCAGAAGTTAAAAGTTAATAAGGTGATTAAAGTTATTAATTTTAAAATATATATATATATCAGACCCATATAGCTATCTGGCTTGCTATGCTGAGTTTGAAGACATTACGTGTCTAAAAGATTCACGCTTGCAAGCTGAATAGAAATTGTTTCATAAACGCTCGGAGTTAGTGTTTAGATCTAGTTTCTTATTCCTATTTTTCACTGATGATAGCAAATCAGCTTGAAATCATGATCTGAAGATGGAACTAACGAAGGAGATAGTGAATGCTTACTCTGACATTTATGTAAACAAACATACGCTTTGATGGTGTTTTTGGTAAAACGCCATCTATTGATCATAAATACAAGCGTTAGCAAGTTTAACTTGTTTTTTTTTTTTTCATATATATATAGGTTACTTAAAAGTTTAATTATAAGTATTAGATTTATCCATTATAAGTAATTTTATTTTAAAGATATTATAACAATATTTATTTTTCTTTGCACTAAAATCGATCAATATCAATATTTTTTCTTGATAAGTATCTTTCATTTACTTAAATATATTCTAAAATATTTATATATATGTATGAGAGAATGTTTTTTTTTTAAATAAATAATTAAACATAAATTAACAAATGTGTATATTCTAAAAATGAATGTAAAAGATTCATACTAGCAATAATGAAATAGTAATAACAAAAGGAGTATGCATGGATGTTTGTTTTGGTTTACTTTCTTAACATTTTAAATCTTATATTTTAAAATATATTTTGTTTTGCTTAAAAAAATAATAATAGTATAATAATGGTTTTATAATGCTCTTTTCATTGAATCCAATCAAATTATATACTCTCTTTTCTTTTTAAAAACTTTATTTGTTCTCATCAACCATATATACATATTCATATCTTTAAACACCCACTGCTTTGACCACTTTTTTCTGTAGTCATTTTCAAGAATCTATAAAATTACATATTTATATCATCATTATTACAAATAAATTAATATATAAAAATGTATATACCCTTATCATGCAAAACAATAACATTTCCCTTTCATCTGTCAATACATTTTTTTACATATACATTACATTATATAATCTACATTTACTTACTTTTTTTTTCTCTCCAAACATTTCCCTTTTTTTTTACATATACATTTCTTTATATATATATAATTTCTTCCTTTTTTGTCCTTTTTATACTCTTAACCAATTACTTTAAAACAATAGTTTTTTTATAGCCTTTTTTAAATTTGTTTTTTTTTTATTTTATTTTATTCTATCTTTTATATAATTCGTTCTATTTAAGACAAGTTTTTCTCTCTTTATATATAAACTTTCTTATATCAATCTTTCTTTATATAAAATCAATGTTAGAGAAGGCAAAATTATATAAAGAACTAATGATAAAAGACAGTTTATATATAGAGAGAAAACCTGTCTTATATAGGAAAAATAGATTAAAATGAAAAAACAAAATAAAAAAGTGTATAGAAAAATATATTGTTTTAAAGCAATTGGTTAAGAGTATAAAAAGGCCAAAAAAGAAAGAAAATTATTGGTATTTTTATATATATAAAGAAATGTGTATATATAAAAAAGGAAAAGGTTTGGAGAGAAAAAAAAATTAAGTAAATGTAGATTATATAATGTAATGTATATGTAAAAAAGATGTATGGATAGATGAAAGGGAAATGTTGTTTTTCATGATAAGGGTATATACATTTTTATATATTAATTTATTTGTAATAATAATGATATAAATAAGTAATTTTATAGATCATTGAAAATGACTACAGAAAAAAGTGGTCAAAACATTGGATGTTTAAAGATATGAATATGTATATATTGTTGATGAGAAGAAATAAACTTTTTAAAAAGAAAAGGAGAGCATATAATTTGATTGGATTCAATGAAAAGAACATTATAGTTTATGAGACATATATTTTAAAGAAAAAAAAAGTTTTTCTTATTGCCTGCTGTTAAAAAATTTGTTAACAGCAGTGATAATAAGTTAAATATATATATTTTAATGGCTTTACTTAGTGGGAGAAGAAAAAAAAAAATCTTATTTAAAATGTAATTTAATTGCTTGTAAAATGAAATAATTTATTAAAAAAAAATTTTTATTTTTAGAATTTTAAAACAATTATTATGTAAAGATTTTTAGACCAATCAGAGCATGCCAAGGACATGTAAAACATTTTCAAATAGTAGAACATGAGCTCAGGAGGCACTTGATGGTTGCTATGGTTATTACTTATCTTGTTAACTGGAAAATGCAAAATCAAAAATTATATAAGTACCTTAAAATTCATAGAAATGTCTTTTTATTCATCTTTTCATTCCTTATGATAAATAAATTGGAGTGAAATCTAACCCTTTGTCTAAAAACCATATGACTTTGCAAGCTATCTAATATCAAAGACAATCAACAGGCTTTAAAGAATTTACAACATCAATTGTTTATATAAAAAAATCAATCTTTAGAATAACAAACAAAAAAAAAACAAACAAATTTATACAACAATGTTAAAATAATTAAAAGAAACTCAAAGTAATTTGGTTATGAACATTTTCCAAATTTAAAAAAGATGTATTGCCCATAGCAATAATAACATTTCAACCATCTTAAATAACTTTTTGTCAATAGATTAATTAGAATTAACTATGTAAATGAAACATCACTCAATAAAACCTATAATTTAAAATCAACATTGCTGGAGGTCAAAATAAAAAAAAACATTGTTGTTTATTTTATATGTATATAAAAAATATATAATTGTATGTTTAATATTAGTTCTAAAAAAGATTTATTTTAACTTTCCCTATTCAGATGTTTAAACAAGGTTAATTGAAATCAAACAAGCAAAACTCTCCGTACAGTAGTGCCACTCAGTGCCAGCCAGAGTAATCGATGAATGCCAGAAGGCTTGTGCATAAAATCCCCATCTAGTGCCTACTCATCGAATATCCTCAGATTAGTTTCTGGCTTGTGGCCTTCGTCAGTGAGAAGCCTTCTGGCATCCATTGATTACTCTGGCTGGCACAGAGTGGCACTACTGTATGGAGTTTTGCCTGTTTGAATAACAGTTATGTGCAAGCATAAGAAATGGTGATCATGTGATGTTTAAGGGTAATTGAAGTCATAAACATACATTAGTTATAATTATTATTATTGACACATTTATATTTTCCACAAATACACTTACATTTGTATGTATGTGTGTATAATACTTATTAAATGTGATTGTCTAGAATTTTATATTTAGATAGTAATTGTATTTATTAATTTTAAAAATATTATAGTATGGTTTATACAATTTATTTAATTTATAAGTGTTATAAGTAATATGTGGTCTTTACATTTGTGAAATTTTATTAGAAATATAGCATCATTCAGAAAAATTTTATTGTATTACAGAGTAGTGTATAAATATATATTTAGAATTTAAGTCATTAATAAATAAGGGATTTCAGCAAAGGGTTGCTATCATTATCTGAAGTTTTTTGATGATTATAATTGTTAAACTAGTTATTTATTTATGAACATTTAGTTTTGAATTACATGTTTGGATATTATTTAGTGAAATAAAGCCCATATTTAATTACTCTAATAAAACTGAAAAACATAATTCATCAGCAATGTTATAGATGAGGTATATATGTTTAAGTCATTGTGTGCTTATAATAAAAACAAAAATTATCTTATTAGATTTATAAAGCAAATTCTTATTTATGCTACAAATCATATTGTTGTTTATAATTACATATACACAAAATATATATTTTATTTATTATAATTTATATTCTTAGGAAAATGGAAGCTGGAGAAATTTATTTAATTAAATCAATTTATTAATTATAAATAAATAACAAAATATTTCATTTTTTTTTATATAATAGTAAATAAATTTAAATTTTTATCCATTTAACTTCCCTTTGTATTTATCTTATTTAATCAAGATTATACTTACTTAGTTAAAAGGCATCAACAAAAGTTTTGAGCATTCCATCATCAGATTTTCAACAGAGTGTAGAGGATTGAAGCCTGTCCATTAAAGTTTGAAGATTTGTTATCTTAATATAAACCAAGCACTGATTAAATATACGTGTGAGATGATGATCTGACCAACTGACGAGATGCTGGTTCAGCACAAAATACATATATTGGAGATCATTCATCTTTTTTTGCATATATGTGGTCATGTTTATCAGTTATATAGAAAGGAGTAAATGAATAAAGGAAGTTTGATAGTCTGTATTCAAATCCCCTCTAAATACATCTAGCTTAAATATATATAACATACTTGTATTCAATATTACAGATTTAGTCTGAATTCTTCCCATCCCTCTTCTGTGTATTTAAATGAACACATACCTATGAAGGGTCAGAGTGGCTTAAAGTCATCATGGGTAGGACAATAATATTGGCACCAACGAGGGTTTTGAACATTCCATCATCAGATTTTCAATGATATGGATGGCTGAAGAGTTGGAAGTGGATAGGATTGAAGCCTGTCCATTAAGTTTGAACATTTGCCATCTTAATTTAAAGGAAGTTATTGATTCTGGCTAATGAGTGCTGGTTCGGCATGAAATAGATATACTGGAGATCATTTATCTTTTTCACAAGTATGTGGTTATGTGTATCAATTATATAGAATAGAATGGATGACTGAAGGGAGATTAAAAGTTTGTGTTCAAATCTCTAATTATTTTGATATAGTAAATATATCTATAAATTTACTGATTAATTCTTCTCACCTTATTTTTTTATTTAATTAAATCTACTTTCAAAAACTTGCGAAATTCTTGCCAGCTGATTTAGATATAAGTTTTTTTTATCTTCAATTTTTTTCTTAAGAATTTTAATATACAGTGGAACCATGAGCTATGCTGTATCTAACTATGTGACTTGTACTATATGCCATCCAAAGAAAAATGTAAACAAACAAACAAAAATGTAAATAAACAAAAAAAAACCCCATTACATTAATATTTGAGCAGCCCATTTCTTTTTCTCTGGGCACTATACACGATTACATATATTAATAAAATTTCTTCAGTTTATGTTGAAAGTGCATACATTTTATTCTTCCTTTATTTTCCTTTCTGAATTTGATGTGCAATATTTTGCATAATAAATTATTTTCCAAGAGAAAACATTTTAAGATAATATTGACAAAAAAAAAGAAGAAAGAGATCATAATTTCTTGATAAAAAGATTAGTCTATTATGTTTCTCTAAGAAAAAAAAGTTATTGAAAAAAAATCACCCAGAGCATTATTTTAAAAATAAATTAATTATAGTTTTTTTTTCTTGCTTCAGAGAATGCAAAAGTGAACACAAACTCAGTAAAATACATGTAAATGTGCCCCTCCCCCTCAATTCTTCATTAATAATTATATTATTATTTTTTAAAATTGTGCAGTTCAATAAACAATATTCTTTCTATCTAAATAAATGTTTATAAACAAAAGGTGAGCTAATACACTATATATGATGAACACACAAGAATTGGAAACAAAATATAGTGTAGTTCACAACTCCACTGTATATTGTTCATGCATTCTATATATTTATTTTTATATAATTAAATATAAATATATAAATTTACTAATGAATTCTCGTCCTATTTTTTTTATTTAAATCTACTTTTAAAAACTGCATATCAGCTGATTTACAGATAAGTTTTTACATCTTAATTATCTGTTTTGAAAAATAACATTAAAAATAGAAACATGGTATTTATATCAATTAGATTTATTTATTTTCAAATTTTCATATAAAATGTGTGTGTATTTAAGATTAAATCAAAAATACATATTTGATTAAACCATAACTTTTTCTAAAAAAAGTAAAACCTGACTATAGTGTCTTTAGTTTTGCATTAAAATATATTTTGCATTTTTATTATCTATTATTACTTCCTATATCAAAACTGTTAAGGCATTACAAACTTCATATATGTAAAATTAATGTGTTAAACTGGAAATTACTTCTTAATCAAAGTTCAAATGATATCAGCTAATGAATTAAAAAAAAACATTCTTATCAATTTTGTCATTATACTAAAATAATTAATAAATTAGCTCTTCCAGAACGATCATTTCATAAACTGTTGGCAATGTACAAGAACCTTTTCTCATAAATACCAACCTTGACCAATTAGATTTTAAACTTTGTTAAGAAGTTAATGATATTATTATTACCAGTTTACTAATATGCACATTTAGTGTTTATAATATAATTATTAATTAATGTTTAATAAGATTATAGCTGGTTTCAATTCTGCCTTAAACTAATCCACCTGAATGTTTAGACACTTAATATTTAAGAAGACTATTTTATAGTTATTTCACACTTTAAAATATAATTACTCTTAAATCTGGTATATATAAGAAAAAGTGTTTGTATATCACATTGGAGAACTGCCATCTGAATGTAAGCTGTAAAACAATTATTTTGTAAGAATTGTATGGCTGGTTTAATTACAGTTGTGATAAGAAATAATTAACCTATATATAAAAAATATTCCGTTAATCAAAATATAATCCAACATTATTATATTTTAATTTGTATACTTTCATAACTATTCATTCTCTTAGAGAATCTTTGACAGTAAAAATAAATAAATTCATACTATACAGATTTTCCTTGTTTGCACATCTCATAAATGTAAATCTCAATTTTCATCTCCATAACTATATTTAATCATTATACTTGTGATAATCAAATATTTTTTAAATCTTGTTTTAAAAACTTCTATAATAATTTAAAATTGTTGCTACTTTATTCAATAACATTCTTCAAATTTATATGAAAGTTCACTTTTTCATCAGAATAAATATCTATTGGGCATAAAGGAAATTGTCTACATTATCTTTTTACACTGTGTTTCATATAATTAATCTCCACAATTTAGATCTTCCATTTTTTATTTATGATAAATTCCTGTCCATTTGTTTTTTATTTTTGTGTCTTTAATTAAAATAAAGTATTTATTATCAAATTGATTGTTTCTTCATTTTTCCATCTAATTTAACAAAATCCAACAATGACCCGTTTAATATGTAATAATTTATTTTTCAATTTATACTATTTTCCATTACTTCAAGTTGATAAAATATAAAGTTATTACTGATTAATAGAAAAAGTTTGATATTAATTGAATATTTTCATTGATTGATAATTGAAACCTTAAAAAATTGAGCAATAAAAATTCCTGAAGTACACCAAATATACTGTTGTGATAGTTATACTAATTATGTAAATGGTTGGGCAGCTTATTAATATTCATGGCTCTGTAATGATTCTATGGCTTTCAAAAATCAAAATAGTCTTCTTTCTTTTTCTGAATCTGGATAGTTATGAATAAGATATTGGTTGAGTTTTTTTAAAAGGATAATGGATGCATGTATTCAAGTACATGTTTCACTACTGCTAATATAAGATAGCAGCATTTGGTGATGTTTAGAAAGGTCCATGATTATTATTAATTTTGACAGTATAATTCATATATATATATATATAATAGTTGTGATTTATGATTAATTAGGACTGGAGAGAGACCATTGATAACACTTATAAGGAATGCTATTTCAAAAGAAAAATGAAAATAAAATGAACAAGACCAAAGTATACATTACATTTATAAAAATAATTTAATATTGTAATTAATAATTTATGTGCCTAGATGTGACAGTAGGGACCTCTACAAATCTTAACACAAGATTAATGACTTTAAAAGAAAAGAGCGACTACTCTTATCTTTGATCTATTTTTTAATTATATAGGCGAATCTAAAGCATTTTGATTTGAGAGCATGAAGCTATTATAACTACTTCACTTATTAAGTTCACAATTTCTACACAAGCTAATGTATGCGAAATCTTTCGATTTACAGTGAATCAGTGTAAACTCTTATAATTAGAAATCTTTTAAGACAATTTAAAGTTGTAATGAGAATGCAAATAACAAATTGTTAATTACAACTTTAAATTGTCTTAAAATAAGAGCTTCCCAGTGATTTGCTGTAAATCAAAAGATTTCACATAGGTTAGCTTGTATAGAAATTGTGGACTTAATCAGTGAAGTAGTTAATAGCTTCACGCTCTTAAATCAAAATGCTGTAGATTCGCCTATATCAGGGGTGGTCAACTTTTATGCTCATAAGATCTACTTTTTATTTTAAAAATGTGTTGCAATTGACTTGTTGTCATAGGTGTAGTCTAAGTGGATGGAGGTGTGAAATACATACTATTTTTATATATCTACCTAGTAAAAAATAATTATTTAATGGGCCAAAAAACTCATGTCCAGGGGAATTAAAGCAACATGTGTAATTATTAACAATATTTATTAATTCAAATTAGCTACATTAAGTCAAGATTAAAAATATTATTTTCAATAATGATATGACTTAGTGGACTTCACCTATCTAGAATTGAAAAAAAATTTAGAACAAAAATAACAAAAAACTTGAAAATCTTGACTTAATTTGTTTCACTTGTTACCCAACAGCTCTTGCCAGATTGGCCTCATGATCGACCAAAATTGGCTTTGCGATAGACTTGTTGGACACCCCTGGCCTATATAATTAAAAGTTAGGTTGAAGAATGGCCACTCTTGTCTTTTAAAGTCATTAATCTTGTGTTAAGATTTGTAGAGGTTCCTACTGTCGCATCTAGGCACATAGTCTTAAGGTTATAGCCTTAATATATTTTACTTAAAAATAATTTTGGAATTAACATCAAAAAAGTTTTAAAATTCTTACACAATAAATTTAGGGAAAAAAATTAACACTGTACTTTAAAAGAAATAAAAAATGTTGAAGGATTATACTTTTGATCAATCTATACTTAATGAAACCACATAAATTCTAAGCAATCTGTTTTTTTTTTTATCATTGAAATATATTCATTTTCAGGCAATGATTTAATGATATACCTGACTATATAGCAACTATTACATTTAATAACGACTCATTTTAAAATCGTTTCATGAATTATGAATTGATTTAAAGTTTGTGTATAAGTGCAGATACTTTTTATACTTCACAATTATTTAACCAAATGTAGAGTTTAATTAATGAAGACTTAAATGACAACAATGAAAACTCAAATACAATTATCTTAATGCAAGTTTATATTACATATAAGATTTTCATATACAGTACATAAATCATGAAGCAAAAAAAAAAAAATCCGATAACTCATTTGAATTCATTTCTTTGGCTATGAATTTATAATAATTTTGAAATTGATTTGTTTTAGTGACTTTTCTCTCACTTCAGAAATGAAAAATTGTAAAATAACTGTCTAATTTTACACCTATAATTTCAAAAATATCCATTTTTTAAATATATGTCAATATAAAAATTAAAAATTTCTCCATGATAAACCATTAAAAAGATTTGAAAAATCTTTTAAAAATAAAATTTCCTGGAATATTTCTAAAAAAAAAAATCAAGATTAGAGAGTTACTTGAAAGACTGAAGATTTTCAAGCAGACAAAAAAGTTCTTGAACATTTAATCCCAACAAAGACATACTCAAAATTGTCCATGTATTAATTAGCCTTACAAGTGATAATATATGTTTATGAAATGTTGGACATTACTTATTAATAAAAAAAGAAAGATACATTTACACTATGGTACTTAAAATTCCTGTAGGCAACAAAAAAGAAACAATAAATGTATTATAAAAGATACAATGGTTATTAATTAAAAGAACTGATTACTCAATGAAAAAATGTTAATACTAGACGAAGTTGAATGATTGGAATTTTAAAAACAAAAACCCCATAAAATGAGATTGCTGGAGAGAATGAGAAGTCAAAAATGTAAATAATAATGAACAGAAAGATATAAAAAGCCTCACATATGGAGTCACCAGAAGTCATTATCGATTCAAAAGGACCGAACAATTTTTAAGTATCAAAGTTAATTAATCTTTTTTTTTTAGATTAATAACTGAGGGAAAAGTCATTATTTCTTTATATACATATAAATTAAACTGAGATAAACTACAGTTCTGAAAGGTATGAATAAACAGAAGAATGCTATAACATATTTAATATTTACATCTATAAAAACTGATCTTGTAATAATGTAATGTAGTCATTAAAAAAGAGACTGTCTCTGCTTTCTAAAATTGATTTCTAATTTCAGAAAGACTTAAGCTATATGTAAAATCAGGCTAATATTTAAACATTATACTCTATTTCCAACAAAGTCAATAAATGATTCCTTAATTGGTTCATCTAGCCATACATTTATAAACATTAAGTATAGTTCTTGGAGGTGTAGTTTACTTCTGTTGAATTTACATGAACTTTGAACTATGCATATTTAATATATATATATATTCATAGTATTATTTCCAGGTACTTCCTTTTGTGTAATAAAAATATAACTGCTAAATAGCTGATGTTTCAGTATAATAACAAGTAATTTCCTCAGAACTTCTTTCTCAAATCATAAGAATGTGTGTGGTAAAATTTAAAATTGTTATTTTTTCCCTTTGTTATTTTCTTCTCATTCTTAAATTTTATTGGTTGGGAAGTTTTTAAAAATATTTTATCCTCCAATAACTTTTTCCAAATATTGTTAATTTTCTTCAATTCACACTTTTCATTTATGCTCTTAGATCTTTTAAAAATCTCCATAGCTTTCCTTAGCAGTCTCTGATCATATTGTTCATTTTTTAAATAGCATATGTGTTTTATTAAAATTGGTATCATGTTTAATTAATTTAATGTGTGAATCAATGGCTGATGAATTGGATTTTTCTCTAATTGCCAAAATGTGTTCTTGCTTTTTTATATTTATTTTGTGATTGGTCTGTCTAATGTATGTATGTGAACAAACTCCACATGGAATTTCATATATACTATGAAACTCCAAAGGAATTTTATCTTCAGAGTGTGGAAATACCTTATTAATTTTTTTAAATGTAGTATAAACTGTGTATATATTATTTTTCTCTAAAACAAAAGATACCCAAAGTTATACAATTTACCAAAAATCCACAAACCATATATTCCATTGAGACTGATTAGAAGTGTAGATGGTTCACCAATACAGACACTAGCTCATTTTCTATATTCTTTTCTACAGCCACATTTAACAGAAATGTCATTTCATGTTAAGGATGCAAATCATTTTCTTGAGCATATCTGAAATATTAAATTAATTAAAAATGATATTTTGGTAAGTTTTGATATTGTTTCAATTTTTACTAGGGTGTCTGTAAAGAAAGCTATTGAAATTAAAAAAAAAAAATTCAATTGCCTGATTTTGTTGTAGGATTGACTGAACATAGTTTATTGAATCCATTTTTTGTTTTTGATGGTCAGATGTATAAACAAACAACAGATTTGGCTATAAGTTCACCAAATTCTCCAGCATTAGCTTCTATTCTTATGTAAAACTTAGAAAAGAAAATTCTGATATCAGCAGTTAAAAATCATCTTTATGGTTAAGGTATGTTGATGATACGTTTGTTATTTAATCTCATGATAAGCACACTCTTGATAAATTTTTAAATTTCTTACACTCCTTTCATCATCAACTTTACTATGGAAGTAGAAAATAATAATTAGCTTCCATTCTTAGATGTTTTAAGTGAAAGAAAGAGGGATGGTTCTTTATCCCATATTATATATAGAAAGCAAACACACACCAGGAGACAATCTACTTTTTCCTTCTCATCACCACCCAGCATAATTATTTCCAGTGGCAGAGACATTGATAGATAGAACTAAGAGACTTTCTGATGACAGGCATTTTCACCAAAATATCTTTGCTTCTTCAATCACAGGGCTTTTTAATATAATAAGAAGAAAGATTTTGATATTTCAGAAAATGGGACAGTTCTGCCACATATAAAGGGAGTAACTGATAAAATTGATAATGTTTTAAAGAAAAATAATAACCACACAGTTTATACTTCATTTAAAAAAATTAATGAAGTATTTCCACATCCTAAAGATAAAATTCTTTCAGAATATCATAGTGTATATGAAATTCCATGTGGAGTTTGGTCACATTTATATATTAGACACACCAATCATAGAATAAACATAAGAAAGGAACATGGCAGTTAGAGAAAAATTAAATTCACCAGTCATTTATTCACACATTAAATTAACTAACCAAGACTTTGATTTTAATAAAACATATTCTGACAAAAATTGAACAATATGACCAGAGATTGCTAAGGGAAGCTATAGAGATTTTTAAAAGACCTAAGAGCATAAATGAAAAGTGTGAATTGAAGAAAATTAACAATATTTAGAAAAAGCTATTGGAGGATAAAATATTTTTTAAATTTCTCAACTGATAGAATTTGAGAATGAGAAAAAAATATAATGATTTTAAATTTTACCACATACATTGTTATGATTTGAGAAAGAAGAAGCTCAAAGGAAATTACTTGTTATTATACTGAAACATCAGTTATTTAGCTATTATATTTTTGCTGCACAGAAGCTCCCAGAAATAATACTATGAATTCATTTATCCATGAGAATATTAGAATTAATATATATATATTATATTTAATGTTTTCACAGTTGTATGATGTAGATAAATTATTTTTTTGGGTAAAACCATGTATTATTTTCTATCATGTATCAATATTTCGATGAACTAGCACCTGCCATTGTCAAGGTAAACTCATGAAAGAAAATTTGTTCGATCTCAAACTGTAACGTGAATGAGTGCGGGATGAAGCATGAGAATCATCTTGAAATAATTTAGTATTCAGAATATGAGGTTTATCAAAATGTATATTTCTCTTAGTTTTACCACCTATTAATTTAAAGTCAATATTAGAAGGCAGATAAAATGAGAGGTTTCCATATGGCTGGAATACATTGTACTTCATCAGCCCCATTTAAACCAGTAGGTCTCTTTAATATTTCAATTGACTCTCTCATGGTTCTCAAATCATATCTCTCCAAATTAGCAAGCATTTTTGCATTGTAAAAATGTCAACTATTTTCTACTAGCAAAAAAATTGGTGATTTTTTACATAAACCTAAAGATAGAATATTTTTGGAACACCAAGGAGTTTATGAAATTCCATGTTTTCAGTCCTTAAGAAGTCATGTAGGTCAGTCTAATAGATGAATAAATATCAGAATTAAGTAACATAAAAATGCTTTTAATCAAAAAATTAATACATCAGTTAAAATTTCTCATTTTTTAGAAATTGGTCACAAACCTGACTTTGACAATGCCAAAATGCTTGCTAATTTGCAGAGATATGATTGGAGAACCATGAAAGAGTCAATTGAAATATTAAAGAGACCTACTGGTTTAAATAGGGCTGATGAAGTACAACATATTCTTGCCATATGGAAACCTCTCATTTTATCTATGTCTTCTAATATTGACTTTAAATTAATAGGTGGTAAAACTAAAAGAAATATACATTTTGATAAACCTCATATTCTGAATACTAAACTATTTTAAGCTGATTCTCATGCTTCATCTTGCACTCAGTCACATTACAGTTTGAGATTGAACAAATTTTCTTTCAAGAGTTTACCTTGACAATGGCAGATGCTAGTTCATCAAAATATTGGTATATAATAGAAAACAATACATAGTTTTACCCAAAAAATAATTTATCTCTCTCTATATATATATATTGAAACAGGGCTAGGTTCAAACCCTGTTCCAAAAGATAGTTGTATATATGCGCACATATATATATATATATATGGTTAAAATTTGGACTAAATTCAGTTTCTTTTTTGTTTTGTGTATATTTCAAATAGGAAAATAGAAAGAGTTAGAATAAATAGAAGGGATTAGGGGGGGAGGGTACAATATTTGTGCTCTTGTATTTTGTTTAAAATGCATGTAGTTATATTGCTGTATGGATGAATAAATGGATTCACTAAAGAATAATAACACCAAACTTTTATTTTCAAGATGGAAGTTATGGTATGCTATAATAAAAAAAAGAGATATTAAATAGAAAAAAAATATAGAAACTGCATAAATCATTATCTTAATAAATAAAAAAGAAAAAATGTTAAAAAAAAACCAAAGAAAGAGTGGTCGAAAATAGATTGCAAGTGTTAATGGAATTTCCTTGACCTCAAGAAAAAAAAATAAAGGTGCTAAAAGATTTTTACAAATCTAAAATAACACGTGGTTTAAAAAAAAAAGAGAAGAATATAAAAAGAAAGAAACAATTGAAATTAATTAATTGGAATTTTGCTGCTAAAACTTTCGTAGCTGGGATTCAAAAAAGAGATTTCTACAAGGGTGATTTTTTTTTTAAAAAAGAAAAACTTTTTTGTATAAAAGAATATATATATAATGGTCAACTATGAACATGCTGGGGTAAGAACTAAAACTTGCCGGGCTCTGCAAGTCACTCTACGAAGATATGGCACATGCTATGATCTGGAGCGGATGTCTACATTGGAAGGAAGCCATTCTTGAACCTGTAAGATAGAAATTGTTTTTCATCGTACACTCTTCATGTACTAAGAAATTGATCAAACTATACCCATCCAAAATTATCTAGTTATATAGCCATAGTGTCGAGCAAACCAATGCTGTTACTCATATCTATATTCGTCTATATCCCCAGGGAAAATCCAGGTAATAAGAACATTTTCTAAGCGATATTTATTTATCAAATATTACATTTTACCATGATAATGTGTAGAGACTCTATTTATTGAAAGTCAAGATAATTCTTTTCTGCAGTATAAAGTGTATTTAATACAGGAATGAACTTGTTTTTGAATTGCTTTATTTTTTTTATTATCTGATTTTTGTTTATTTTATCTATGTAGTATATGTGCATGCACATGTTGTATTAAAAATATATGAGCACAAATTTGTAATATCATATTGTGATTTTTCCATTTTAATGAAGATTAAATATCTTTTAAGGTAAAATATATGTGGTCATTGATTTCCTTTATTTTGAGTTTTGTAAAAAAGGTCGAGAGATTTATATTAATACAACATGTAAGTGATTGATTGTCTATTTACCCATTTCTGGACCAGATATATTTTTCACAGTTGATAACCACCCGCCCTGAGTGAGCTAGCTAGTGGTAGGATTTCCATTTATTTAATATTGATACTCGATCTCTTCCAGTATAATTCTTATTTACCTGTAAGATTGGTGCTTGGAATCAGAAAGTGATGTCCATAAATATGCTGGGCGAGAAATAGGAGTATAGTTTTGAATTACTTATCAGAATATAGATTTTTTTTAAACAATTACGTTATAATTAAGCATATACGTGTAGCGTTATATATACACGCAATCTTATAAATATGGAAAATGGCTAATTCCATTACAATAGCACTCAATGTGGGGCTTTTGAAGAGTAGAAAGTATGGGGGACAGAATATAAGTGTTAGATAAAAAAGAATTAAAGTGAAGCATTATAATTTGTTTCAGTGGGTTTAAAAAAAAAACAGATCAGAAAATAGGTGATGGAGTGGGTTAGATAGGGAAATTAGACACGTAGTACAGTACTTTGGGGGGATGAAAAGTAGACCTGGCATGTTTGATTTAGAAACAGCGATATATATATATATAGAAAAAAAGTAAAATAGAATAAAGCAAATGCAAACAAGATTACAGAAGAAAATGGACTAACAGAAGAAAGAAAACAAGGGAGAATTGAGCATGATGGAGGTCAATATAAAAAAAATTGGACAGATTCGAATGCAGATTCTAGAAATTCTAAGATAGGTTGAAAAGAGATTTCAAGAATTAGAACAGAAAATAGAAGAGAGCGAGAAAGAGTCAGTAAAGGAAGAAAGCATGGATAAAAACGAAGACAATATGAGTAAAAGAGAGGGAGAAGAAGTATGAGAGCCAAGACAAGAGTGAATAGAAGAAAACTCTAAAAAAAAGCATAAAGATAGCAGAAGTGCGAGAAGCCATGACAAAGTATTCATCGGACCAGATTAAAGTAAAAAAAAAAAATCTTCAATGATTGGGTGTTTGCCAGTCGTATGACAGATGCTCCAGTTGAGCATATAAAAAGTTTATGGGAGTATTTCAGCAGCAATCCAATGTCTGAAATAAATAAAAATAGCTCTCATAAGCGAAATAGCTGTGAGAGAAATAATAAGATTCACCAGAAAGGATGGGAGCCTAATTCAAAAATTAAATAATCTTAGAGAACAAGATTATGAAACAGTACAGAAATGGCATTATGTAAATGAAAAATGGCTACAGTAGTGTAGGCTGACCCATGACCAGGGAAAGGTTGAGTTTACCAATGTTAAAAGACAGACAAGAAATTGATTGACTTAGGTAAACAAACAGAAAATATGTAACTGAACACGTATTCTGAAAGTTTTTTTATTTTTATTAGTTGAGGATTTAATAATTATCGTATTTATTATATGGGCTGTTATATAAAGCCAAGTAGATAAAGAAGTAGAAGTTATTTTTTTGTGTATATATATATATTGAGGTATATAAAGTAATAGTTTATACATGGGTGTTGGCCAGTTTGTAAGCATAGAGAGTAAATAAGTTATGGCTGTGAAGCTTTGGGAGGAAAGCGGTCTATCATTTCTGATGGTGGGGTTGGCTGCTGGATCACACATGTGGTGGCTGCATTCTGTGTATAGCTGCTCTTTATTCCTGACATGGTCGGAAAATTCCGAATAAGAGTCGGGCATTTTGTCCTAGTTACCCACACTCCTAAGTCTCGGAAGCAGCAAAGTGTGGTTAGGGGATGCCTTCTAGTTAAAAAAAAAAGGAATTTTTTTTTTACTTCTTTGTTATTTTGTGGTCGTCTTACCAAGTAAGTCGAGGTAGAAATGGCTGTATTCATTCGTAGCATGTCATATGTGCATGAGTTGTGGTCAGACACAGTGTATATCGTTATGCTAATAGTTGCTTACTCATATTTTTGTGGCTACAGGGTGAAAGTTGGATAAAATTGATTTGAGGACATACGTATAGTTCTGTTGGTTTTAGATATAATCCACTCAAACACATAGGCCATATTTAAAGGCTTCTGAAAGGGGATATTTAAACAGGGCTAGGTTCAAACCCTGTTCCCAAAGATAGTTGTATATATGCGCATATACATATTTGGTTAAAATTTGGACTAAATTTGGTTTATTTTTTTTTTATTTTGTATATATTTTAAATAGGAAAATAGAGTTAGAATAAATAGAAGGGATGGAGGGGGGGGTACAATATTTGTGCTCTTGTATTTTGTTTAAAATGCATGTAGTTATATTGCTGTATGGATGAAGAAATGGATTCACTAAAGAATAATAAAACCAAAATTTTATTTTCAAGATGGAAGTTATGGTATGTTATAATAAAAAAAGAGATATTAAATAGAGAAAAAAATATAGGAACTGCATAGATCGTTATCTTAATAAATAAAAAAGGAAAAATGCTAAAAAAAAAAAAAAAAAAAGAAAGAGCGATCGAAAATAGATTGCAGATGTTAATGGAATTTCCTTGACCTCAAGAAAAAAAAAATAAAGGTGCTAAAAGATTTTTAAAAATCTAAAATAACACGTGGTTTAAAAAAAAAAGAGAAGAGAAGAATATTAATTAATTGGAATTTTCCTGTCAAAACTTTTGTAGCTGGGATTCAAAAAGAGATTTCTACAAGGGTGATTTTTTTTAAAAAAAAAGAAAAACTTTTTTGTATAAAAGTAAATATATATATAACGGTCAGCTATGAACATGCTAGGGTAAAAACAAAAACTTGCTGGGCTCTGCGAGCCATCCTACGAAGATATGGCACATGCTATGATCTGGAACAGATGTCTATATTGGAAGGAAGCCACTCTTGAACCTGTAAAATAGAAATTGTTTTTCATCAAACACTCTTCATGTACTAAGGAATCGATCAAACTATACCAACTGAAATTATCTAGTTATAACGCCATAGTGTCGAGCAAACCAATGCTGTTAATCATATCTATATTCGTCTATATCCCTGGGGAAAATCCAGGTAATATGAACATTTTCTAAGCGATAGTTATTTATCAAATATTATTATGTTTTTCCATGATAATGCATAGAGACCCTATTTATTGAAAGTCAAGATAATTCTTTTCTGCAGTATAAAGTATATTTTATACAGGAATGGACTTGATTTTGAATTGCTTTATTTTTTTGTTATTATCTGATTTTTGTTTATTTTATCTATGGAGTATATGTGCATGCATGTGTTGTATTAAAAATATATGAGCACAAATTTGTAATATTATATTCTGTGATTTTTCCATTTTAATGAAGATTAAATATCTTTTAAGCTAAAATATATGTGGTCATTGATTTTCTTTATTTTGGGTTTTGTAATAAAGGTCAAGAGAAATTTATATTAGTACAACATATAAGTGATTGATTAAGCATCTATTTGCACATTTCTGGACCCCCATACATTTCTCATGGTTTATAACCACCTGCCCTGAGTGAGCTGGCTAATGGTAGGATTTCCATTTATTTAATATTGATACTCGATCTCTTCCAGCAATTAATTCTTATTTACCTGTAAGTAAGATTGGCGCTTGGAGTCAGAAAGTGACATCCATAAATAAGCTGGGTGAGAAATAGGAGTATAATTTCAAATTACTTTCAGAATAAAGATTTTTTTAAAACAATTATGTTATTATTACACATATACGTATAGCGTTATATATACATGCAATCTTATAAATGGTTATATATATGTGTGATATATACGGCAAACAGCTAATCCCGTTACAATATATATATATATTAATACTATGCTTTTAATAATAAGTATTCACAGGAATGATAAACTGTTTATATCAGTGCACCATCTTCTATTGAAAGATTTGCTTTGTAAAAGGAAAATGAATTTATTTGATTGTTTTTCTCTAATTTTTATAAAGATATCAAATTTTACAAATGATATTAATTAGGGAAAACATCCAATTCCACTCATATGTTAACAAAATGTCATTTAATATGGGAAATAACTTAAGTTCACAACATAGAATGGTTGTCATCTGATCCTTCGTGTCAGCCGCTAGAGGCGCTATTTTTAGCTAAATTTCTAGAAATATGCCATTTCCGCAGCCGCACTCAAGCCTTTAAGCATTCTTTCTAAAATAAATCCTAGAAAGATTGTTAACTCAGAGTTAAGTCTACTTTCTACACTAAAAAATAGAGTGTTAACTGGAAGTTAAGTCTTCTTTCTACGATAAAATCTAGAAAGAGTGTCAACTCGGCTTAGCAGCTAATGGTGTGGCTTTTTCTGATGCTAAAAGCAGAGGAAAATGCCATAGTTGTTTGTGTCACGCACTATATCGTAATGCTGCATTATGTATTTTATGTAACAATATTGTACGAGGGTGTGTTAATGTGATTGTGTCAAAATTATTTAAATTTTCATCAGTGCCTTTTTTTTAAGACGAATCGGTGTACTGTTACATTTTATCAATTTTAACAGTAGTGATTGTTCCTCATAAATATGTATTCCTCCTAAATTTTCGATTAGGTGGGGTAGCGTAAAATTTTAAAAATCACGCTTTGAGTCACGTTTTAGCGAGAAATTTTCCGAGACAAAAAGTATGGATAATTCCCACAACAGAAAACTTGAAAAGATGGGAATTGCCAGACACGGAAGCCGGCGCTGGAATATTTCTACAGCAAAAAAAAAAGAAAAAAACAACCTGCTGCTGAAAGAAAAGATTGGATTGTGCAGCAAATATATGCAGATTTGAGGTCCAAAAACATCTGCTGATGGAAATGTTCACTTCGTAAAAAGCAATCTTGTTTGAGAGATTCTAAATGGCCTTCGTCAAATGTCAAAAATAAAAAAAGTAACTTCAATTTTTATTTAAACGTACATCCCTTCTTCTCCCGATAATTGTTGTCGTTGGCAATCAAATGTAAAATAAAAGAAGTAACTAAAATTTTTATTTAAACATAGCCCCAAAAACCCCTCTTCTCCCAATAATTGTTGTCATCGGCAATCAAACGGTCAAATAAAAGGAACATCAATTATTCTTTAATCGTATAGAAAAAAAAACAAAAAACTCTCCCATTAATTGTTGTCAGCAATTAAATGTAAACCAATCAAAGTAAGACAGTAAATTATTAGTTAAACATAACCCAAATTACTATTTGAATGTACACCAAAAAAGACCCGCTGTTGTCAATCAAAATTAAAGAAACCTAGACTATTATTCTCCCATTGTCAAATCGAATATTATTTGGGAAAACCTAAATAATTTATAAATGAAAAAAAAAAAGAAAGTCAAATCGGTTTTCAATCAAATGGTAACCGATAAAAGTCACTTAAATTTTGATTTAAACATACACACAAACAAAAACAAAAAAAAAAAAGCAAAACCCTTTTTCCCAATAATTGTTGTCGGCAATCAAATGTAAAAAATAAAAGGAATGTACAATTATTCTTTAATTGTAAACAAAAACACCCCTCCCACTAATTGTTGTTGGAAATCAAATGTAAAGCACTAAAAATAAGATAAACCGATTATTTTTTAAACATAACCCAAATTACTATTTGAACATACACCAAAATAAGACCCGCTCTTGTCAATAAAAATGAAAGAAAACTACAACAACTATTATTATCCCATTGTCAAAAATATTAGGTTTTGGGCAAACCAAAACCATAATTTATAAACGAAAAAAAAAGAAAGTCAAAACTGTTGTCAATCAAATATAACCGATAAAAGTAACTTCAATTTTGATTTAAACATACACACAAAAAAAAACCTCTTTAGCTCCCAATAATTGTTGTTGGCAATCAAATGTAAAATAAAAGGAAGGTAAATTAGTATTTAATCATCACCCAAAAACACCCATCCCTCTCACTAATTATTGTCAGCAATGAAATGTACACCACTACTAAAAGTAACGTAAAATACTATTCTTTAAACGTTTACACCCCTTCTCTCAATAATTGTTGTCTACAATTGTACACACAAAAAACACCCCTTCTCCCAATAACTAATGTCGGCAATCAAATGTAAACCAATCAAAGTAAGACCGCAACTTATTATTTAAACATAATGCAAATTACTATTTGAATCTACACCAAAAAAAACCACCCGCTCTTGTCAATAAAAATTAAACAAACAACAACTATTATTGTCCCATTGTCAAAAATATTTATTTGTAGAACCAAAACCATAATTTATAAATGAAAGGAAGTCAAATCGGTCGTTAATCAAATGTAACCGATAAAAGTAAAGGTTTTAATTTTTATTTAAACATACACACACACACACACACACACAAAAAAAAAAACAACACTTCTCCCAATAATCGTTGTCGGCAATCAAATGTAAATCTATCAAAGTAATGTAAATTATTATTTAATCGTACACAAAAAAAACCCTCCCACTAATTGTTGTCGGCAATCAAATGTAAACCTATCAAAGTAACGTAAATTATTATTTAAAGATCCATCAAAAAAACTCGTTCTCTCTTGAATTTTGGCAATCCAATTTTACAAAAACAGTAATACTATTTAAAAAAAAAAAACACAAATTACTATTTGAACACACACCAAAAAAGACCCTTTGGTAAAAAAAAAAAAAAAAAAAACTACTATTATCCCATCATCAAAAATATTATTTGGGAAAAATAATTCAGAAACGAAAGAAAGTAAACTTTGTAAACAAACAAAAAAAAAGTCAATATTAATAGAGAATCGCTAGCCCGGGAACATTATATTAATGTGTTTTTTGGTTAGAAATCGCGCCTCTAGCGGCTGACACGAAGGATCAGATGACAACCCATAGAATTAATTGCTACTCATTTTAGCATCCATTTGAGTTAATAATCAATGTTAAATTTATAAATATTAATTAATAGAGCACTCTAAATAATTTGTAATCATGAGAATGAAAACCATTTTGTATTAAAAAATTACAAACACACAATATAGCAAATCTAATAAGTAACATTAATAAGGATGAACTTCCAACCATATTCAAATGTTAATAAATTTTCATTCAATACAACAAATAATTTCAGAAAATAATTAGTAACTACTCATTATAATTTAAGGTGCTGACATTTACAACAACCAATATATATAGACTAATTTGAAAATATATATATGTAAGAAGAAAAAAAACAACAGTTTTGATTAGTATGTACACTAACATGGTAAGAGAGATTATTGCACATGATACCTTGTAACATAAAGACTTGAATATATAGTTTAGCAAATCATACAAATTCAATAAAACTTAATTAGTCAATAATATTCAAGCTTAATTATTAAAATATTTATTTGTTTAGTTAAAAATGTTTTTTTTTTTTACAATTTTATGATTATTGATAATCAGAAATATTTAATTTTGTATAAATGCTAAGTACAAAGTTATATTGATTTATCAAATATATATTCTGAATATCTATCTATAGATGATTGTAAGTGAGGCTATATTTATTTATATACATTTTTCTTTCTTAAATATATAATTAGAAAGACATTTTTAAAATAAAATTTAAGCAAGTACAGCACATCGAAAGCATATGATGTGTACAGGTACATATATTTCATATTACAGAACAATGCATTTCTCTTAATATATATATAAGGATGGTGAAGCAAGTCTTCAACAAGCAACAAACAAAAAGCGGTGATTGGTAACATTCACACAGGAATAGTTGAATTAAACTAAAGTAGTTGAAGATTATTTTAAAGACAAGAACAGTAGATAGAAAAAATATACTTTCCGTTTTGCTGCATTAAAAAAAAAAGTACTTTTAACTGATGAAAATCTAAAAATATTTTTAAACATTCCTTTTTATATTAGATGTTAGTTATAATCACTTCAATGAGAATTCAATATGCAATTATAAAATCAACTCCTGATTTAATTGAAGATAATTATTTGTAATCATGATTTCTTTTGCATATATCTATTTTACAAAAAAAAAAAACCAAAAACGTATTTTTTAAAAAAAATGTGAATTTTAAATTTCTAAATGAATAAACAAAAAAACATTCAGTATCAACAATAACAAAAAAAAAATAAATAAATTCAAGTCTAAAATAATAAAAATGAATGTTTGTTGTTGAAAAATTATATTGCTTGAAAATATTTTAAGAAAGTCGAATTTGTAAATATTTGCTGTATTACATTCTGTAGATAGGTTAACTAAATTTAATAATATATCATATATATTAGCATTAAAGATATAAATATTTGACTATAAAAAAATATACAAAAGACACGCACATTTATATATAGGAACTTTTAAATAAAGATTAGACTATATATATATATATTTGCTTATACTTTCTAATAATGCAGTTTTTAAAAAAATAGTTTATTAAATTTTAGTATTTATTAAATGTGTAATAAAATAAGGTTTATTAATAATTGATATATTTTTATTATATGTGAACTTAAATAATTGTTTATTTTCTTTAGACATTATTAAAAAAATATTCAATAATATACTAAAAATTATAAATAGAAAATCATAAAAACTTCGACATCTAAAAGATATTCAACAGTACAAAAAAAAAAAAAAAACTATGAGTAAATATAAAACATGAAAAAAAAATTTACCAAAATTAATGTAATATTGATTTTCCCTTTTTTCAAAGTGTTTTAAAATAGTATAATTTTTTTTTAAAAAAAAATTATATTAAAGAAATAGGGGAAGAAAGAGGAAAGAAAAATGAAGAAAAGACAAAAACTTTTCTTCCAAATTTAAGTGATATCTCTATTCAAACACAATTTGCGTGGGGGAACTTGTGCTACTAGGAGTCCCCAACTAAGGTGGGTTTCCTACTGAATATTAGGCAGTGCAGCAAGGAAACAATGCAGGAGACAGGGAAGCAAAAAATGAAAAAAGGGATTACCATCACCCCTGGAAACTGTAAGTGCTTGCCACTTACATGATTTAGGAAGAGTCGACTCATGTCCTCGATCTTTGCATTTGGTAAAATCTGAAATTATTAATCAAATAAAATCAGTCATACCGATATAACAATGGAATACATAAATGCTGGTAAAATAAATATTGTATATAATTTAAAAATGACGAAAAATCCATAATGCAAACAAAAAAAGGTATACATTAAGCAATTAAATTACGAAAAAAAAAAAAAGAAGAATTAACACCATGCAAAAAAACAAAAACAAAACAAAACAAATATTTTATTCATCAATAAAGAGAAACAAAACAAAATGGAAAAGCAGCCAAAACAAATTAAGATTACATATATGAAAAGTATAAGTTGTAGAATGGACAAAATTTAATAAATCCAAAAAATAAAAATTGAACAATAATTTTACATTAAACTCAAATTAATAATTATTCTAAAAAACTAAATATTTTCCCCTTTATTTATGTGTACACATACATATATATGTGTACATTGTAATGTATATGTATTTATAAATAATAACATAAAATACAAAAATGTAATGAATATTATTATAAATTTCAACAGCATGTAAATTTAGGATTATAATCATATTACAGAACATTCTCGTTCAAATACGTTACTTAAAATGATTCGTTATAAGTCTGCTTGCAAATAATTCTGAGTAGCATATTTGAATGAGAATGTTCTAGTACAGGGTGGGCAAATAGTGGCCCGAGGACCACACGTGGCCTGCTAAGAGTTTTTATGCAGCCCACCAAGACAATCAGAAAAATCTGCCTTGAACTGAGATTTCTTTTCCATGCATGACAGAAGATTCGTCTCGCATTTTCCACTAGGATGGCCATGTCACTACACATGTGCAGTGCTTCTCCAGTTGATCTGGTTAATTTCAATTTTGTCTTTGCATTAACAAATATATACATTTCCAACTTTAGTGAAACCACAAACCCTCCGAAAAAATGTAAAATTGGTGATGAATGTCATGTGTTTAATGACGAATGAACAAGCAAATATTTCTTTGGTAATACAGGGAATAAAACAGTGTGTTTATTGTGTCATGAAAAAAAGATGGGACCCTCCACTGACCTTCGCTTCCACAAAGTAGCCCCCAATGCGGCCCTCTGCCAACCTCTGCGGCCCCTGAGCCAAAACAATTGCTCACCCCTATTCTAGTAATATGATATACACTTTATATACAATGTCAACTGAATTATTATTTCTCATATTTTTGTTTAATTTTATCACTGTCAAAGTTTCCATTATTTAACAATCTTCCAAGATTCTCTTTTCTCTGTTGTTTAACAAAAAGAAATATTCTGTTTATATTATCAATAATATATAGAAAAAAATTGAGTTCAGCAATATCATTTTTTTTTTAAAAAAAGGCAATGTAATAAAATTAAGCAAAGTTAATTGTAAGCTAAATTAAGAATGTTAACAATTATAGCTTAATAAGACACACAACACCTGAACAATTAGTTATTATAAGAAAAATAATGAAATTTAAACTACAAATATTTAACTGAAAAGTTTCCATTTCCAGATTACATCTGTTAAGTGCATGTAACACTCTTCCAAGTTTGTAAATGTTTGAAAGTTATGGCATGAAGTGGTCAAAAAAGATGAAAATATCTGTATACAGCAATTTTTTTTGCCCATATTAGGGTCCTTTAGTAGGAGATTGTGTTTTAATAGCTTGTATAAGCATAAAGAAAGGTGGCCATGTTATACCTATACAGAGTTTGAAAACTGTATATAAAAATGACGATCTGTCAAAATCCATTAATGTAAAATTAATTTAATTTTAAAGCTGAAAATAATTCAAATAAAGGATCTGAAATGCTTAATATATAATATTAATAAGGTGAAATACATACATTAACTTTTATAATAAAATAGCATAAAAAGTAAATACTTAAATATAAATAATGAAAGTTTTGCAATATAATATTTTGCAAAATGTTATAATTTCCACATTATATCATTTTGTCTTAAACTATTATGAATTTTTATATTTTTAAAGATAATACTTATTTGTAATCTAATTTTATTTTTGAAAGTGTGTGTGTATATATATTACATACTGCCTAACACTATATTAGTAATTATAAATAAAATAAAAATTCATATATTACAATACAAACCAAAAAACTTGGATAATAAAATATTTTGAATCTGAGATCATCAATCTCATTAAGACATCCTTTGATGTTAAAGGAAGTTGGTTTTTAAAGTGAATAAAGAGAAAACTATTTTGTTTTATATATATTGTATATTTAGTTGAATTTCACTTGAAAAGATCTATTTGTTAATTTATGAAAATTGTGGAAGAATTTTAATAAAATTTTGTTTTTAGATTAGTATTAAAATGTTATATGAATTTTTATTTTATATGCATAAATATATAATATATTTAATGTTTTCATGGTTATATAATGTAAATAAAATAGTTTTTGGTTTAAACTGTGTGTTAGTTTTAATTAATTCCCAATGTTCCAATGAAATAGCATCATTACTGTCAAAGTTAACTTTTCAAAGAAAAACTGTTAGATATCAAATAGTAACAAGACTGAGTGTGAGATAAAAAATGAGATAGAGTGTGAAGTAATTGAGCATTCAGAATATGTGAATTAAACATTTTGTTCATTCACATATTCTGAATGCTCAACTACTTCACACTCAATCTCATTCTTTACCTCATTTTCAATATCATTACTATTTGAAATCTAACAATTTTTCTTCAAAAAATTAACCTTGACAATGGCGGATGCTATTTCATTGAAACATTGGGAATTAATAAAAACTAACACACATTTTAATTCAAAAGCTATTATATATATATAATGCACAAGAATTAAGTAAAGCACAAATTCTACATATCAATTGTCCAAATTAAATTATTTTTAAAAAATACAAAAAAAAGAAGAAAGATATTCGAATAAAAGTAAGCATATAATGAATATATTTCAATTTTAGTTCTGTCTTCCTCAGTAAAATCTCACCATCTACTGCACATCTTCAAATCCAATAACCAACATAGATCTGCTTATTTTTCAATAATTTTTCAATTGCTTATGATTATTTGCATGAACAACTGATCTTTATATCAAACTCATCAAGAAGTTGAAAGTACAAAAATGTCTACTTGGTAAGCATTGCATTTTCAAAAGACCTTACATTCATTTCATTAAACAGTTGCATTTCAAGCTGTTGCTTATTATTTGTGTGACAGAAAAACAAACATCTATTTCACCTATTAGAAAGACATAAGCATGTATTTAAAAATGTGAGAATTCATATTTTTTCAATATATATTTTTGAAGCACATAGTCTTTAAAAAGAAAATCAAATATTTTAATTATACTAAAAATAATGTGAGCCAAATGTAATTGTTTTAGTTTTGACAATACTAAATATAATGCTTTGAAAATTAATGAGTAAGAGTGGCTGTATTTATATAATAATAGATTAAAGTAACATCTTTATCTCTCTCTCTCTCTTTGGTAAAATCAAGATATTTGAAATCATTTGTTAAAAATGCATAAAATTTATTAATTAAAACTTTTGGAAAAAATGGATTAATGAACAATTTTTATTACTTTAATACTTTTAAGGTAAAAAAAAAAGAAGTAAGACTCAGTAGTTTTAACATTATTTTGTTCATAAAATAATCTATAATACCATACCTATTTATGATGTTCTTTTATTATAAAAAGGAAAAAAAATCTTACTGATAATGAATAAATAACTGAATGACTTTATTGTTCAGGAATTCATAAAAAGTTTGAATGCTAGAAGTGCCAGAAGTAGAATTGATTTGAAAACTTTATATTCCTGAGTCTGATACTCTGCTTCTGCACAAAACTATACAAGGCATAAGCAATTATAATTCTTGGTATTATAAATGATGTTTTTGTTCTCATTTGTTTATATTAAAACTAATCCTACACTGCAAAAATTTACAAATGGCCACTCTTATAGATATTTTCCTGAAATAAAGTTTTTCTTCAATACTGAAATGGCTGAGCATAAGTAACAAAATCGAAAATTCCAATTTATCAGCACATGTAAAAAAATAATTTTAAATTATCATTTTTTTAAAAAATTACTTTAATTAATAATAAATGATATAAATTAAAAAGTCAGATAAAGCCCCATAAATAATAATAATTCTGGTATTGAAATAAATATGCAGTGCTTATGTATTAGGCATCTTTTTCTGTAAAGAACTCATTAATGTTTACATCATAGATTTAAATATTGAGATGCTAAAATAAATCTTGTTAATAAACACTATCAAGAAATGACAAGTTACATGGATGATAATCATTCTTACATAAGCTTCAGCAGATAACTTTATGTTATAATGTGCATATGAATAGATGAGTATATTAATAAATTAATAAAACAATTGTAAAAAAAAAAAATCATGGAGAAAATAAATCAAAATGATTTTAATATGCAATTATAATCATTACAAATATGGAAATTAATAGAGGCAAATTTTAAAATGATAACTTGTAAATATCTAAAAAGAATGAGCTGCCTACAAAATCATTTAGAAAGTTCATACCATTAATAGAATGGAAGTTATTGTGAATATTTAACAAAACACAAAGAATACAAAATCAGAGTTGTAGCCTTTCAGGATACCTATGAAAGAATTCCAGGAAATCCACATTCTGTAGTACCAATGATATTTCACAATAAATTTATAGTCCAGAAAAAATTTAAAAAATGCTCAACTAACTTCAGTACAATAAATAAATGTATGCACATCCAGGATGAGAGGATATATAAGTCTAATAAAATAGATATTTTTGTCCATTTAATAAAAAAATAATAAAATGAAAATAGTATCAGGAGATTTAATGTCAAAGTGAGAAAGAAAAAAGTTTTCAACCTCAATACTGGCAATATCAGTATATATGAGTCAATGAATAGCAATAGTCTGGAAAGATTTTGCAGAATGTAGGAATATGTCAAAAAAGACTTCTATTTTAAAGGAGGTGTTATTCACAATGTTAACACAAGTAGTCATAAAAATCATGTTCTAATTTATTAATGACACAGATTGGACACTCAGAATATAAAAGTATACACAGAATCAATGTATCTATTGATTTTATATTAAGTAAAGAAAAAATGCTTAATAAGGCCAAAATAATCAAAAGCCAGAAATATATCAGTTATCAAAGATCTGACAATCAATGTGATCAAAATAATTTGTTGAAACAATGAAAAATATAGATAATATAAATATAGTATTGGAATAGGATGAAGAGAGCCATAAAAATGGCAAAAAGTAAAAAGTTTTGATCAAAGATAATGAAGAAATGATCATTTGATTGTAAATTCAAAGATGTTAAGAATGAACAAACAACATGAGATGAAAATGACACAAAAACAAAACTACAAGATAATAAAACTGAATTAAATGAAAGAATGAAATGGCAAAACATACAGTTGGAATAAAGGAATGAGAAATCTGGTCATATAAATGTTTAATCAATTTTTGAACTATGGATCAATATGTTCACAAAAAGAAGAGAAATATTATTGCACAATATTTTAAAAATAGGATATTTTGAATAGATTGAAAAATAAAATATATAAAGAAAACATTGAGATTATCAATAGAAAAACTGAAGAAAAATTGACATTTAGTTGAACTTATCAAGTTTGGCTGATATAAGCTAGTGAGTGGGTTTGCATTGGTTTGTGGCAAGAAGAAAATGTCATAGGCACAAAATATTAGCATAATAGTTCATTGATTAAAAAAAAAGCATTTCTACTAAATATTATTTAAAGGATCCACAAAGAACTGAAGATTCATTTTGAATATATCATAAAGAAATGTTGTAAATATAGTAAGTTTGTCATCATTTTATAATAATTAGAATTTGGGAACACTTTGTAGAACTAAGTAACCTGTTGAATGTAATAAAGAAGATGCTCAGAAACACTGATAGGTTTTTTCTGAAAACTATTAGTGATTTCTAAAATCAAGTCTGAACTAAAATGTAGTATCTATGTTGCTTGAGTAATCAACAGATAGTAAATGGTACAGTCAATTAGTCCCTTATACTAAACAGGATTTGGTTAGCATTATTATTTAGTTAGCAGGAATGATTTCTCATATTCATAAATAGATGAAGTTCTTAAATAGATGATTTAAATCATTATTTGCATAATATTAGAAAAATGACTAAAAACAAATAAGCAATATAATAAATGTTATTTAAAAAAATTGAAAAATATCATTTTAATTATTTGATCAATAATTTTTATAATTGATTATTCTTTTGTTTGAAATATTAAAGTTATTAAATGTTTTTCATCTTTGAAAAATATTATGATTTCTTTTAGCTCATTATATTATAATTATTATTTTGTTTGAAAAAAACAACAACAACAACAAAAACTCTACTTTTTATGTATTAAATCAGGGTTTCCCAACTAGAGGTGCAAGATTCCAGGGGGTGCTACATAACATTTCAGTTTTTTTTGTTTATATTAAAGGTAATGTCCTATGTATTCAATAATTACATTCAATTTTTATTTCTTAACAATTATTTGTGTAATGTATTCACAACAGAAACTTTCAGAAACCTTAAAAATTAATCAATGGTGTCACATGATGTATATTTGTGATTATTCTAGAATGTTTTGCAGAGTATATAAACCCATGCATGAAGCTATGATAGTCAGTGCATTGTTGATTCTGTGTTTGTGCAGCGCTCATTTTTCGTGTCTCTAATAAAAGGTGATTCTACTTAATGTTATTTTACTTATTGTTATTTTTCTTCTAATTAACTTTATCCTTTTTTTCAGATTATAATTCTCAAATTATTAATTAACCCTTCATTATGTCAAAGAAAAGGAAATGGAATGATGATTATGTGCAGTTTGGTTTCATTTGCACCAAAACAACTGAGAATCTGCAAAAACTCACGTGCATACTTTGCAACGCTGCCTTTTCAAATATAAATCCAAATAAGCTGCTGGAACACTTCAACAACTGGAATGGTAGAGCAGATGTTGCAGGCCATGATGTTGAATCATTGAAAGCTAAAAGGGCCCACTTTGATTCTTGAGCAACCCTTCCAAAATTATGTTTTCTTTCTGCTGTCAAACAACTGCTGATGGTTTCATACCACGTGGTATATAAAATTTCCAAATCCAAAAAGCCCCATACAATTGCAGAAGAAATGATAAAATTGTGTGCATTAGAAATGATAACAATTGTTCTGGGAAAAGAAGCCTCAAACAAGCTTAAAGTAATGCCATTATCAAATAATGTAATTCAGAGCTGAATTGGTGATTTGAGTTTGGACATTTTGGACTAAGTTATTCCAGATATCAGGACTAGTCCCTTGAAAATCTCTCTTCAGTTGGATGAAACAAGTGATGTTGCAAATTGCAGTCAACTCATCACATTAGTGAGGGTAACCTATGATGGTGTCATAATGGAAGATTTCCTGTTCTGTGAAAATCTGAAAACAACTACAAAAAGAAAAGATAACTTCCAGTATGTAAAAGACTTCTTTGTGAAATATGACATAGATATCCAAATTATTGGTTCTTTGTGTACCAATGATGTCCCTGCTATAGTAGAATACAAATCAGGATTTTTTGCACTGATGAAATTAAAGATTCCACACTTGCAAGGTACCTACTGTTTTCTTCACCAACATAATTTGGCATCAAAAACATTGCTCCAAAGTTGAAAAAAGTCCTGAACCCTTCTATGGAGATCATCAACTGGATTACAAGTCATGCTCTGAACCACCACCTCTTTAAATCAATTTGTAACAATTTTGGAAGAGAGCATTCAGTTTTGGTTTTCCACATAAAAGTCCGCTGGCTGCCATGTGGGAGCTTCTTTGAACAATGAGAAGAAGTCAAAGTTTTTCTGAAGAAACATGACTATGATCTGTCTGGAGAAATGGAATCACAAAAATTCAACCAAATGCTAGCCTATATGAGTGATATTTTTACTTGTATGAATAACCTGAGTGTATCTATCCAAGGGAAAACATAAACATATTGAAATGCTGGGAAAAGCTAAATACTTTCCAAGAAAAGTTACATCTTTGGTATCTTTGAGTTAAAAAAGTGAATCTTTCAGATTTTTCCTTCACTTGAAGAAATAGTTGACGGAGATAAGTCTCTAAATTCCAACTGTGTGTGAAAAAATTGTAGATCATATGGAAATACTATCAAAGTCATTTGATGGATATTTTGGAGGAGAACTGGAAACTTCTGAAAAATGAATTATAAATCCATACTCCTTCAATTTAAATAATATGTTGTATAATAAAGAGCTGAAGGAAGATCTTTTTGAACTGCACACAAATCATGTTCTTGAAAAGCAGCTTGAAAGCAAAACTTTGGAACAATATTGGTGTTCAGCAATGGACATGTTTCCAAAACTTTGTGAAAAAGCACTAACTATACTCATCCCATTCATGATGACATATTTGTGTGTGTGTGGATTTAGTGCACTTTTGTCAATAAAGATATACTCTAGAAATCACTTGGGTGCACAGGCAGACATGCAGATTGCTATCAGCAACAAAGTGCCATGTTTTGAAAAACTTTTATGCAATAAACACAAACAAAAATCACTAAATTTAAATTGGCTTATGAATATTTGAACATTAGTTATATTTTTGAAAAGAAATTTCATGCATGGATGAAAAATTAATTTTTTTGTAGGGTTTATGCAACTTTTAATTTATTGTAATATTTTTTCTTTTCCATATGTTTTATTTTTCTTTACATATTATTAAAAATTGATTATACAAATTTGTTTTCTCACCTTCACTTTTATTCGTAAAGAAATTATTACTTTAAAGAGTGTGAAAACATATTAAATTTTTTTTAGCCGTGCTGGCATATAAAAGGTTGGAAACCCCTGTATTAGATAGTAAAGTAGAATATGAAATTTGGATTTTATTGAAAAATAATATTATAATAAGCTTTACAAGCAGTTGTCCCGAGTTAGAGGGTTCAATTCCCAGTAGATGCTATGACACATGAAAAAGAATAAGAAAATTTACAAATTTAAATTTATTTTCATTTTAATGATAATTTCTTCCCCACTTCTTCAAGACAAGCTAATATTTACTGATTCACACTTTTGTTAAATCTAAAAATATAAACTATTTCAGGCGGAAACAATTTGAAAAGTCAAAAATAATTTTTAATTTAAATTAAAATATTTTTTAAATTAAATTCAAAGCAATTCTAATTAATAATTTTAACTTCCCAACTACATCAAGGATATGTTTTCAGAACAAATGTAACAGATACTTTTGTAATAATGATTATATAATATGTATTTTGTCTAATGCTTCAAACCTTTTTTAAAAAATTAAATGATGTTAAAAAGATAAGTGATTAGAAGTAGAAAATCTTGGACATGTTCAATATTTAACAATATCTCTTCCAAAAATTCTTTTAAACCAAACTAAGGATAACCACGATTAATTTTCATGAAAATGTTATGTCAGATTTAGTAAAAATCATAATTTGTTAATTTTTTGAAGTTTATTACAAACAATATAAATTACGCAAGTTTTCATCATCATCATTTTAATTATTATCAACCCACTGCAGGAAGAAGGTCTCTCCAAGTTTAATCCAGTTTCTCTAATTTCTAATCTCTTTTCACACAGCACACTTCCTTATTTCTTTTACTCATCTCACTTATTATATCTTTCTATATCTTTTATAATCTCTTGAAATTCAGTTTAAGATGTCAAACTGTCCACCTACTATCATCTCTTCTAGCAATATATCCAACCTAATTCCATTTCAGTCTCACAATTCTTTCAATGATGACAGTAATAATTGTTTGTTCTCTCAACCAAGTCAGATCCATAAATAAAAACTCGTAGAACATTAAAAACCTTTTTTTTTTTTCAAACACTTAGGCATATTTCTTTTTAATATTAAGTTATTTCTACCAAAACCACTCCAATCAAGTTTAAATCTATAATTAATGTCATCCATTATGTTTCCATCTGCAATAATAATCTGATCAAGACATTTAAAGTATTACTATCCATCTTTATTTTCATCTTTTGAGAACATCTATTGAACATTACTTTAGTCTTTTTAAGATTTACCTTTTGTCCCACTTTCTTATTTTCATCTGATAACTCTTGCAACATTCCCTGAAACTGTAAAGCATTATTTGCAAAAATAATTCCACCATCTGCAAAATCTAAATGACTTAAATAATCTCTATTTACTTTTACCCCTGTACCTTCTCATTTTAATCCACCAAGTATTTCTTGCAAAACTGCTGTAAAAAGTTTTAGAGATATGGAATTATCATGTTCTACATGTTTCTCAATGTTAATTTTCCTAGTATCTTATGCAAAGTAATCATTAGTATTGCATTTTGATAAATATTCTGCAGAATATGACAATATCTTGGGTCTATATCTTGATGATCCCACTGAATAAATGCTTGTACAATCAAATGTCTTTTCATAATTTATCATCCCAAAGCATAATGCCAACTCATATTCAATGGTCTTTTCTATTGCTTCTGTCAGTACTTGGATGTGCCACTATGCTAAAGCCACTTTTAAAATAGGCTTATTCTTTTAGTTTGCTAAAATCTAAAGTTTGTTGTAGTAAAATTGTCTTGGTATAAATATGGAACAATTAAGTTTTTATAATAATACTGCTTATATCATATTATATTAATTTCAATTAAATATATTTTTTAAAAATTCAGTTAGCACATCTATTATCAAAAATCAATTTTATTCAAATTATAAAATTAGCAAAATAGCATAAACACTTAAAAAACAATACCCAAGATACCATGGCCAGAAAATAGTTACACAAAGTATCACATAGATATATGAATACCGATTTCAATGTATTTCTTATTTCATATTTGTATAACTTATTTATAAAATAATACATTCTGTATGTATTAATTTGTTTGCAGTCAAAATAATGCCGATAGCTTTATATGTATAGTATTTATATATAGGTAATAAAAATAAATAAAATAATGTGAAATGAGCAAAAATATATTTATCTAGTGACAATTATCAATACTACATTAAAAAGCAAGTTCTATTTGGAGTAGCCTAAAATCTATTATTTATAATTAATTAAGTACAAGCTGATAACAGAGTTGACAATTTACTTATTTTTTAAAAATTATTCAATGGTTTCTAAGTATTATAATAAATATAAATTTTATTAATTTTAGCAACTAGATAAATAAATACTTGCTATAAAACATTTGGCACTAAAAATATATAACACTTCTCAAGAAAGTATTCTTTATAGGTAGGTAGTATAAACATTTTATAGTACACACATATGAAGATTATTTTATCAGATGTTAACAAATATAAAATAATTTCTGCAAAAAAAAAAAAAATCAGATGCGTCAATAAACATGATGCCTTAATAAAGACAACAAATTATTTATTATATCACATTATTCTGAACTAGTCAAGATTACATTCAATTAAACATTTCATTATTCAGTTCAGTCCTATTAATATGTTATTTATGATTAAAAAAGATGAAGATTATAATGCTTAAATAATTTTTAGAATTAACTTCGAATTGATTTAATATTTATAGTGCCATTAAATTAAGATTTAATTAATTAATAATAAATTAAAAAAGCTTAATCACTTCTTGTACATTTCTGTTTTTAAATATATATTTAAAGAAAATATGTGGAACAAAAAAAAAGAAAGTGTACTTTCATAAATATATCTGCTAATATAATAATTACATATATTGATCTAAGCTTTATATACACATAATTATAACTTAATAATAACAATATCATAAATTTCACTAATTGTAATATTAATATGGATGAGTTCCAAATTGATCTAATATATATAACAGTAATTATTTTTTAAGAATACTATAAGGTATAGAATAGTGAATAGAAAGAGAAAGAATGTGATGGACATATTAAATAATAAATATATTAATGAGGAGAGAAGAAATATTAATGGGGTGTATGAAATAGAATGTAAAATATGTAAGGATAAAAGAATTAGAAATAAGTATGTGGGCGAAACAAAAAATTCTATATATATTAGGTTGGTACAGCATAAATATGATAAAAGGTCACCAATATATATGCATATTATGGAAACAGGTCATAATATTGGGAAAAAGAGCATTAGAATGATTAGTTATACAGATAAAATAAGGGATGAAAAATAAAGGAAGCAATATTTATAAAGAATATTAAACCAAATCTTAATAAAAATGGGGGAGGGGTAAAAACAATAATAGGATAAAAGGAAATAATAGTATAAGAGAAAAAGAAAGTTTTTTTTTTTCGGGTGTGATAAAAATAGTAAAAAGTATTAATAGCTATAAAAATAGTTAATAGAGGGAGCTGTAGGATAGAATATGAAAGAGAGGTTAAAAAGGAAGTTGAATTACTAGAGTAAAATGGAGGACATTTGAAAGAATAGATTAAGGTAAAAACATTTTATATGGAATAATTAAAAAGGCAAAATGAATGAAAATAAGTATTTAGTTAGAATAAAAGATAAAGAAAGATTATATTGATAGTGATTAAAAATTTTTTTTGGAGTAGTGTAATTAAAATAATTTTATAATTTAAATATTATATGTATTAAAGTTATATGTATAGGTATGTGTTATAAAGAAAGAGGATAAAAAAGATTTTAAAAGAATATAAAATAGGATGGTAAATATGTTAATGATATTATATGATTTAAAAAAGTTAGGAAATATTTTTAAAAATTTTAAAAATTTGATAGGAATTTAATAATTTTATATAAAATAATGTATTTTAATGGTTATATTTTTTATGTGTGTTCAAATTTTGTAGATCTGATGAAGACTGCATGGTACAGTCGAAACTGTAATCAATAATAAAAGTTTTTTTGCTGAAAAGTGAAATGTGTGAGATTTTTAAAATTCAATATTATATTTAATAATTATATTGACTAAATTTATTTAGTTATTAGCCATATCAAACAAGTATACAACAACTATGAGATTATATGCTATTGACGATAGCACACATAATATGATTGTAACTTAATAACTATTTGATATAATTGGCATAGTAAATTTATTATAAAATTAACACTAGTTTATTATTTTTATTGATATAAACTTTACTTTTCTCTGAAGTGACTTATCATGTCAAAACACCTATAAACAAACTAAATTAAATAATATTTATTTAAATAATTAAAAAAATGGTAATTTAAAATATTTATTACTAAAAAAATTTTTTTTTTTAAAACATAGGTAATATATGGTCTTACATTTTTCGGGTCTGCTAACGGAGGTAGTACTACTGTTTTTTCCATTGTGTGCATGACTATTTTCCATAATTCCTATCAAGAGAAAATATTTAAATTATTTAATTTAAATAAGCATATATAAAAAAAAAACAGCAGTTGCATTCTATTAGTTGTAGAAATAACTGCAATTTAGAAATTATAATCTCAATGATTATGTAAAATTTATGTCCCAGTAAACTAAAATTAATTAAATAATTATTTAGAAATCAAAGAGAAAATAAATAAAATTAAAATAGCAAATAAATTGAGCATTCAATTAATTTAAATAATCAATAATTTAAAATATATTTGTAAGATTCTAATTGATTATTTTTATCATCAATATTATTAATTATTATCTCAAGGTCAATCCTAAACAAAATCAGACACAATTTAGCTTTGACCTTCTTTTAAAGAACTCACAGATAATTTTTTTTTTATGTTTATCATTCAGTTTCTTTTCCCTCTATTTCTCTCACATTTCCTGCAATCTTTTTCTCTTCATAATTTTTTCAAAAAATAATATTATTTCACATACCATTTTCAACATGTTTATATATCATAAATCTTATATTTTCAACTTATCCTTTCTATTGTCCTCCAAATCAACAACCCTAATTCTTCCATTTTTTTCTATTTACATAAAATATAACAATTCTTTTTTTAAGTTTAATTTAATATTTTACAGAACAACCTCCTACATATATTAAAAAATTAGTTAAGCCATTATAATTCTCATCCTAATTTCTTATTTAGAAAATCAACTCCCTGAATTGAAACATCAGATAGAACAACATCTTATTTATATTTAAAATAACCTAATTATCCATTACAAATTCTTATTCCAATTTACTTATTTAGTCAATCATCTCAATAAAAAATTGAAGCATGAGATTAATTAATAAAATTTAAACATAGCAAAAAGAAATTGTAAAATGAGTTCATTTATTAAATATTGAATAATATATACTATTATTGAAGGGGAAGTACTTTTTAATTTTTTTTTTTTTACTATCATTTCAATTACAAATTGACAAATTTTCAATATTAACCTGCTTTAAAACTTTCTGTCCAATGTTTTCCTTCAAACGTTTTTCTCTCACAACTACTCTGATTGCTTTAGTTTTATTAATATTTATTTTAATCTAACTTTTACAATCTCTGGCAAGTCTTCACTGTAGCTGTGCTTTCTGATGAAAACAGTCTGCTGGTTGAAATATTAAAGCAGCTTTATAGAGAAATAATTGTGTGTTTTTTGTTTTATTAGTATTTTTTACATTTCCTTGAGTTAGTTCATTTATTTATTTATTAATGTAAAAATACTAAGAGTTTAAATATTAAAAATTTAGTAAGATTTATTATCTCATACACACACACACACATATATATATTAATTTGGCTTTATTATCAGAAAGTAATGCCACATTACATCACAAACAGTTTTCTTCACACTATTCTGAAGTCAACTATTTTAAGCTTGAGAAATAAATGAATACTAGATAATATAACTGTATTACTGATTAATTTTCTTCATCATACTTCAAAGCAGTCTACTACAAGTTTGAAAAATCAGTGAATAACAGCTGATATAGTGCCTTTATTAGTAGATGATTGTAGAAAAAAATGAAGCGAACTGCTCTTGAAAGCATATAATATAGATTGAGAGAGAATCACCTATGTTATTGTTAAAACTGTCATAACATTAAATATTTTATATTTCTTTTTTTAATGATTTCTATTCCAAATGTTATTACTTATCAGCATGGGAAATCAAACACTTTTTATGAGCTGAAATTATAAAAATAATAAAATAAATCCATCAAAAATATTATGATATATATATGATATTCTATTCCATAATGATAAAATTTAAAATAATTTATTCTGTATTTCAGAACATAATTGAAATTAATTCAATTAATTTAACTGAAAATGGTCCAAATCATTTCTTTCAAATTTACAAAAAACTGAATATGAATTGAGCTTCAATTATTCAACTTCAATATTTTCTACATTAAGATAAATAAATAAATGGATACTAATCACATCAGATTTGAATTCCTAGTTAAAGAAAGAGTAATTAAATTAAAATTGTTATATTTTGGTTATATCATGAGATAATCTAATTCATTAGAAAATTGTATAATGCTTAGAAAGGATGATGTGAAGAAGAAGAGGCTGACCAGCAATGAAATAAATGGACTCCATCATCACAATAATAAATGTATATAACTAAACAGATGATAAGTTATTTTGAAAAAATTACTATTAAAATTATTAGAAGAGCCTGATGTTGTGTTAATAGAGTTATTGTACAAGAAAATTAAATAAAAGACTTTTTTCATGCTAGAGACATAATTTGATAGATTTTTTCATAGTCAGATTATCCTATTATCTACATTAAATTTTTCAATTTTATCTCAGTTAATAATCTTCTATCTTCCTAAATCCCATAAATTCATTTTTCACACCAACTATATCAGAATTCAATCTAATTCAACATTTTGTAAATTTAGAAGGCATGATTTGGATATTTTTCAATTCTATCAATGGAATATATAAGAAAGTAAATTTTTACCACTTCTAAAATTTTTTGAATAATTTGTTTCTTCATCCTTAATGATATACAATTAGTATGATTAGTATTTAGAAAATATTTTAAATCTGCACTGTTTAATATTTTTAAAAGTAGTTTTACTATTACCAACAAAAGATTTTTATATAATTACACATAATATTATGCTTTCTCTACACCCATAGTTTTAAAGAATCAAATGCAGTATCAAAGCTCTTTCCATTTCTTGCAATCATATATAATACCATTTATATCTTCATTAATCACTTTTTACAATGCAAATCAAATACAATTTATTCATTTTACATTACCTACTTATAAAAAAAAAAGATTAATTATATTAATAATTACACAGAGGCTAAACTCTCCATACAATAGCGCCACCAGTAGTCTCTGTGTAAACAGTTTGTGTAAGCATAAAAAATGGTGATCATGTGATGTTTAGTGCTTTAATGTTAATAATTGGAAAACTACAAAAATTAAAGAAACTATCATAAGTAAAAGTATTAGGCAAACTTTAAATAAAGATTGTGGCTGAAAATATTTTTATAAAAAATATGGAGTGGATTGAAGCCTGTCCATTAAAGTATTAAGATTGGCTATCTTAATATACATTTGAGCACTTATTGCATATATGTGTAGAGATGATAGACCAATTGATGATTGCTGGTTTAGCATAAAATACGTATATTGGTGATTATTTATCTTTTTGACATATATGTGTTCAAGTGTATCAGTGTTATGAGATAGAGCGGAGAGTGATGGGTTGTGTGAAAGTCTGTGCTCATATTCCCTATATATTAAAAATTAAAATAGTTTTAAAAGATGCTCACAGAGAGAGTTAATATAAAAATATCACACAATTTAATTTTTTTTGCATTTTCAAGTTGTTAAAGAGTTGGAGGAAGATAAGATTATATAAAAAATTACAAATTAAAAAAAAAATAGAAATGTATAATTTATGTTACAATTAATTAACACATGATTAAAACTATAATTGAATAATTAAAGTGATAAAAGTAAATTAAATTATTAAAAGTTTTAAAAGTCATATAAATGTAAAATAATATATATAAAACATTTTATGCAAAAGAAATCAAACAAAAAATAAGAATAAAATAAAAGATTAATATTTATAAAATTATTAACAATATATAAAGATATAAAATTATTGGATTCATGCAAATATTTATATTCCGTAAAATCCATAATGTAGGATATTGTATGTAATGTGTTATAGAATTATATTTATTTATGTATATGTAAAAATAGTGTGGTTATATATATTTGAATATTGTAACTCTGATGAAGACTATTGGTCAATTGAAACTATAAAAAAATATAAAGGAATAATTTTTATTTGATTGTATTGTAAAACAGGATTATTGAAGATATAAATGATATTATATAGCATTAATAAAATGAATTTTTTTTGAGAATATGACTAATATGAGTTAAAATAAATAATGTACATTATATTGACTAAATTAACATTGAAGAAGATTTATTAAGTCTTTGGAGACTCAAACTACATGAGAAGCATTTATAACTTAATTGATCCATTTATAAAATAAATGAAATTCCACAGGAGCTTTGTACATGTACTGATAGTTTTCTTGTAAAAACAAAAAAAAAAGAAACACCTTAATTAAAAAAGTGTCCACTGTTGTCTTCATTGTCAAGAACTAGAAGCAAAATATATGCCTCAAAATCTATAATTATAAGCAGATGATATTATAAAACAATTTTATTAAATTAAAACCATTAAATGCACAAATCTTCAGTTTATTATGTCGAAGTGTAGGAAATCTGCATGCACTTTTATTGCAACATACTGAAATTGTGTTAGTTATTTTATGAAAAAGTAATCTATGTTTTTATGACATGTATGGAAAAGTTGGCATCTTTCTATACAAACACCCTTTTATTTTTTTAAAACTAAAAGATCAGTATTGGATTAATAAAATGACATATCTTTTTGAAATATTCTGATACTTATATGAGATCAATTTTGCAATATCTTTAAAATTTTAAGATAAAATGAGGGCATTTAGATATAAATGAAAATTCTGGGGTAATTATGTAAATAATAGTGATGTGGAATATTTTAAGATATTTAATAGTTTTTGAAGCAAATGAAATTTCTCTATGTCAAGAAATAAAGGATTCAATTTTCCAACATTTATTTGGTATGTGTGAAATATTAATTGAGTATTTTCCAATTGAAGATAAAAACCAATTGTGGATTAAAAATCCATATGTAGGCTTGTCAAACGAAAGCAATTTTTTTTTTTGGGGGGGGAAGCAGCAAATAAATATAATAATAGATTTTACATTGAAATTAAAATTTGAAAAGATAGAACTATCAAAATTTTGAATCAAGCTTTTAATAAAGTCATCATCATCATTATCAACCATTATCAATCCACTGCAGGATGAAGGTCTCTCCAAGTTTAATCCATCTTCTCCGATCTTTAGCTTCTCTTCTCCACATCACCCCTACACATTTTCTTATTTCATCCATCCATCTTACATGTGGTCTCCTTCTGGGTCTTTTACAATCTCTTGGAATCCAGTTTAAAATTTCAATTGTCCATCTATTATCATCTCTTCTAGCAATATGTCCAGCCCAACTCCACTTCAATCTTTTAATTTTTTCAATGAGGTCAGTAACACCTGTTTGTTCTCTTACCCATACATTGCGTTTTCGATCTCTTCTTGTTACTCCCAACATACATCTCTCCATACTTCTTTGAGTGGTCTGAAGTCTCTGTATTGATCTTCTATTAAGTGTCCAAGTCTCAGATCCATAAGTAAGAACTGGTAAAACACATTTGTTAAAAACCTTTCTTTTCAAACACATAGGTATATTTCCTTTTAATATCAAGTTATTTCTACCAAAAGCACTCCAACCAAGTTTAATTCTATGATTAATTTCCTCTATTATGTTTCCATCTGTATTAATAATCTGACCAAGGTATTTGTAACTCTTAACTTCTTCTAATTCATCATAATCAATCTTTATTTTCATATTTTGAGCAAATCGATTAAACATTACTTTAGTCTTTTTAACATTTATCTTTAGTCCTACTTTCCTACTTTCATCTGATAACTCCTGCAACATTTCCTGCAGCTCGGAAGCATTATTTGCAAAAACAACTACATCATCTGCGAAATCTAAATGACTTAAATAATCTCCATTTACTTTCACTCCTTTAGTTTCCCATTTTAATCCACAAAATACTTCTTGCAGCACTACTGTAAAAAGTTTTGGAGATATGGAGTCACCTTGTCTTACACCTTTCTCAATGTTGACTTTCCCAGTATCATTATGTAATCTAATTGTTGCTGTTGCATTTTTATAAATATTCTTTAAAATATGACAATATCCTGGATCTATACCTTGATGATCCAATGCTTTAATCACTGAAGAAATGTTTATAGAATCAAATGCCTTTTCATAATCTACAAATCCAAAACATAATGACAACTCATATTCATTTGTCCTTTCTATAACTTCTCTCAATACTTGAATATGATCTACTGTACTAAAACCACTTTTAAATCCAGCTTGTTCTCTTGGTTGGTGAAAATCCAAGGTTCTCTGTAGACGAGTTGTAATTATCTTGGTAAAAATTTTATATAAAACTGATAAAAGGCTGATAGGTCTGTAATTTCTAATATCTTCTTTATCACCTTTTTTAAATATTAATATTATTACTGCATTCTTCCAATCATCCGGTACATCTTTATCATTTAGACATTTGGTATATAACTTTGCTAATATTTTTTCTGTTTCTTCACCTGCTTCTTTTAATATATCAATTATAATTCCATCATTACCTGGAGCCTTTCCTTTTTTCATACATTTAATTGCATTTCTCACTTCTTCATTTAAAATTCTGGGTAATTCGGAAGATGTAATAGATATAGGAGGTACTTGTTCTTTATTACTATATAATTCTTGATAAAAATCTTCTACCAATTTCATAATGTCATCCCTCTTTTTAGTAATAATTCCATCTTTTTTCCTTATTGCAGATATAAATTTCCTACCAATACCAAAATGTTGTTTTACATTCTTAAGACTTTTATTTTCTTCTACAGCTTTTCTTGCTAGTTCACAGTTATACTTTCTTATATCATTTTCAACTCTTTTCCTGCACCATTTTACAAAATTCGAGATATTCAATTCTTTTTAATGCATCATTCTTGCATATCTTCATATTCCTTCTTTTCTTCATAAGTTCTCTAGTCTCAGTAGAAATTTTATTAGTCAATTGCTGCTTTTTTCTACCAGCTATCTTTGTTGCAGTTTTTAAAAGTGTATCAGTTATTTTCATATTAATTTTATTCAAATCTGAATCATGTTCAAAATCTACTAATACTTGAAACCGATTTGTAAGTTCTAATTTAAATTCATTAGAATGTTTCTGAAGATTAGGAATATCAACTGTAAATATAATTTTTCTTAATAATTTTTGTCTCTCTAGTTTTACATTAACATGTATCTTACCCCTTACTAATCAATGATCACTTCCTGTGCTAAATTTATTAAGAACATTACAATCTTGAAATATGTATTTCCTGTTAGTCAAAATATAATCCAATTCTGCTGTACCTTCATTTGGATGCTTCCATGTCCATTTCCTTCTAACATTTTTCTCAAAAAAAGAATTCATAATATAAAGTTTTTCTTTTTCTGCAAACTCCACAAGTCTATGTCCTCTCTCATTTCTATTACCATAACCAAAATTACCTACAACACTTTCATCTTTCATTTGTTTACCAATTCTAGCATTAAAATCTCCCATAACAATTTTAAAATGTTGTTTACTCTGATCAAAAGCCTTTTGTACATCCATATAAAAATCTTCTACTACTTCATCACTGTGAGAACTTGTTGGGGCATAAACCTGAATTATCTGCATTTGATATCTGCTATTAAGTTGTATAACTAATCTTGCCACTCTGTCTGATACACCATCAATCTCCACAATATTGTTCTTCCACTTTTTATTTATAATGAATTCTACTCCACTTGTATTTCCAATATTTGTGCCTTTATAATAGAGCATATGTCCACTTTTTAAATCAATTGTCTCTTCACCTTTTCTTCTAACTTCACAAAGTCCAATAATATCCCATTTAATATAAGAGAGTTCTTCTTCTAATTCTTGCAATCTTCCTTCACTTGAAAGTGATCTGCAGTTGTAAGTACCTAAATAAAAAGTCGTCATCAAATGGCAGCCTGGGTCCGCCTCCAGGATATTCTTAGCACCCTCCGCCTTCGGCCACCAACCGCTGCCTTGGTTGGTGACTTTACAGCCTCCTGGGATTAAGGGCCATGCTTTATTTTTGTCTGTCATAATTGTATAATTGGGAAAAATCTTTATCATTTACACAAACATTCATTCTGCCTTATCAGGCACTGAGAAGAAAGACCATGGTGTTTCTTGATCTTAAACTCAGAGGTAAAAAGCCAATAAACTCACCACGCTGGCTAATGCGTGTTGGTGAGCAGCCCATCCATGTTCGTATACTATATGAATAAGCATATAGTAATAACAGCTGCAACGACAAGAACGTATGGAGTGGACATTAGGAATTTGCCCTGCTCGGTTCCTTTAAGGCCTCCAAGAGGAATCAAAGGGTCTCCTTTCAGTTAATAGCAAAGTTTTAAAAGTATAATGTGATTTCCAATTATATATTTATATGAAAAGATTTTTTTCACTGTACTCAATAAGAAAAAACACATACAGAAACAAACTGAATATAGAAGCTGGCTTACATGTTTGAGGCTTAAAGTTTCAGAATTTTATCGTCCATTCTACAGGTGTTCTATGCTTATAAAAAGATTAATATCATAAACTTGCTTTACAATGAATCTTTTTCAAGTGCAACTATAAAATTAATTTGCTGATCCAAATTAGGTTAAATGCAATATTTATGCATAGTCAGCAATAACAACAGCAAAATTATTTGCATGGGTTAATACTAATATTAAAAATATAATTATCCTATCATTTTACTTATAGTTAGCATTTCACATGATTTTTGCTTTACTTTATGATAGCATGAATGGTCATTTAAATCAATGTATTTGGTAACATTATTGTTTTTTAACTTAATAAAAGTTAAATTTTAAGGGAGAGGACCGCAATATCTTTGTGTGAAAATGATTGTTTAAGTTGTCCATAAATAATTATGATGTTAATAAAGCGTATACTAAAATTTATGATGTAGTTTTAAATATTAATTAATAGATTAAATAGACAGCAATGAAGAACTAGCATTGATGACTATCAAATATTATTGTGTGCCTGCAGAGTTGTATTGGCACACTAGAATTTTCCTCATCATTGCAAAAATAAAAATTCTATATTATTTTTTTCTTTATACAAACTTATGTTAATGTAACATGCTTTTAATTAATATATTGTATGTTTAATAAAATAAATACAAAAGTTTTAAAAGTATAAAAATTCTTTATTTTTGTTAATGACTAGTTTCTCTCTGGGCTTAATTTTTTGGTCTACTCTGATTCTATTAGTGTGTAGAATCTGATTATCTATTTACCTCAATCTGCTTTTAGATAAAAGATTTAACAAATAAATGAACTGATGCAGAATATATATATTAAAAACAAAACAAAACAGCATTATTATTTGATAGAAAATGTAAAATTTTCTAACTAATTTATATTAATAACACAAATAAAATTACAAACAAATGCAAATGGAAAGCTATAAATAAAAAAATAACAATTATATTACTCTCCCTATTTTAAAAAATCTTCACTATCTTTAAAAGTCCAGACTTTTTATTAAATCTAATGAATAAATAACTCACAAGATTTCTTATTAAAGTTTAATAAAATAAAGATTCTTTGGTATTATTCCTGCTATGACCCATTATTCTGGTGATGTATTATTCTAAATTTGGGATATGTTTAAAACAACCCCTCCAAGGAATGTGTGGATAAACTTAATCCATACAATTTATCTGTAGATCCCATGGAGGCATTATTTTAAACATATCACAAATTTATAATAATAGGTCACTGGGAATAATACATCATACCTCATGTAATATTAAAGTTCAAATCAAAAAAAATAAAAATAATGGAGATATATATTCATTATAGAAAAATGAAAAAAGACATTATGATGCTAAATAAAACATGAACTTGTGATTTGTGCCTTTTTAGTATGGCACTTTGTTCCATCAAAGTCGGCACTTTGTGCTATAATAAACATCCAACATGTATAATACCAAACTTCAAATCTAAAAAAAAAAAAAAAATCTTATTTCCAATGATGGAGAGATATATTCATTATGGAAAAAAAAGAAATACAAAAAAGAACCCTGAAATATTTTTTAAATGGTGATCTGTAATAAAGTTTTTGTTATAAATTTAACATTATATTTTAAATATTTTTTAAAAAAAAAAAAACATATAAAGTTTTAGCAAAAAAACAAAACAAAACAAACCACAAATATATAAAGTTTTAGCTATAAATGTATTATTAAATATAAAACTGTATTATTTACAAATGATATGAGAGATGTATTATGTTGTGGGGGGGGTGTCACTGTGGTGGACTCAACTGTTTAATATCTTCTAAAATAGAAAGAAAGGGGTCACTTTATTTGACATGGATTAATCATGCCAGGATTCTTGGTTGCCATGGCATCATAAACAAAAACTATGAATAAATATTCCCGGACCCAAGCATCATGGAAGTAATATGTCTTAGCAGGAATAATACCAAAGTACCAAAATAAAAAAAAGCCTAATACACTATTTATAAAGCCACTTTACATATAGAAAGATGAAGAAATTTAATCTATATGTGTAATGAATGAGGTTCATTCTGCTGGAGATTGATAAGAAAATTGAAAAAGACAATCTAACGATATATATATATATATATGCAGTTTACCTTGAGTAATCGTTTTAACACAGTCTTCTCACACATTTGAGCAAATAAAGACAAACTCCCATCGAGCAGGTCCATCAGTGGCCTCAGTACCAGATCTGCTTCGTGCGCAACGTTATTTCGCTGGCTTGGTTGACTGAGGGCCACCTGGCCAGCTCCTTTGACCTTGGACAGCAGGACTGCAAGCTCCTGCATGCTTGCTTGGATTCTTGGCTCCAGGCTAAAAAAGTTAAAATATATTATGATTAATACAATACAATAAATCTAAAGAAATAAAATAAACAAACAAATAAATAACTCTAAATATAAATTAAAAAAGCAACAAACAACTGCCAAAATTTCCATATTTTTTTTACTTCCAAAATATATATATTTTCTTCCTAATTAAAAACAACTAAACATTTGAATAATTCCCATCATAATGATTCTTTTATTCGCAATACTTACAAAAAATGGATCTCATTTAAAAGGTGACACATGATCTTTTTTTTTTTTTAAAAAAGCAGCACAATATAAAATTACTTGAATCATTCTATAATAAACAATAATTGCAATCTCTTCCTTTATAGAAACAAGTTGCTAATTATTAGAATTTAAAATTTGTAAATAAAAAAAAACTTTATCACTACAGCGAAATAATACTATATTGGAGAAAACATTGAAAATATTAAATACACAGAGCTGTCTCGAGAAAAGCAGGGCCAGAGCAAAGTTTTCATGGGAAGATAATATTTTACATACGATAAATTTTTTTTTTTATATATATAATTATCTTATTTGCAAGCTATAAATATATGGCTTTACAAGTAATAAGAATCAAGTCAATAACTACTCTCTTCGTTAAATTTTTTTATTTATTTTAAAAAAGAATTCGCAAAAAAACAAAAAGAAACTTTTTTTTTTACATTATATGTATTTTTTTATGTCACTCAAATATTGATTCAATAAAATAGCATAAATTGGTATTTAAAAATTATAAATAATTATTTATTTATAAATTATAATATGATTTTGTGCAAATCAATTCAATCAATATTTGAGAAAACAAAATAAAATACATATAAGGCATATATATATATTATTACCTTAAATGTTTTATGGTGAATACATTAACAACCTTATTAATTTTTTTTTCCGAATTCCAATTCTATAGATAAAATTGCTAATGAAGAGAATCATTCTTGACTTATACTGATTTCACATTACTATGATCAGACATTGTGAAATATTTAAGTATACATGTTGAATGCCGATGAAAAATTTACCCTACCACACAATTAGTGCTTCCACAATTCTATTATTTCATATGTGATAATCACTGTAGGCAAGGCAGAAGGAAGGGTCATCAGCACCCTTATACAAAGTAGTAAATGGCACACTCCCTCCCTCAAAAAAAAAAAAAAGGAAATTTTTACAAGATTTTATATACATTTTAATATTTTACTAAAGATAATGATGAAAAATTATTATTACATAATACTAAATTTACTTTCTGAGGTTTTATAGAACTAAACTTACATATAATAGCATCAACATTTATATGTTGTTCTCTACAATTATCAATGGCAATTTTACCAGCCCATATTATGACTTTGTTGAACACAAACAATTTTTTATAATTGTTAATTTCCAAAATGATCTCTCCCACTAGCTATACTTATAGGAAGAGTTAGTAATATTCTTAATGATGTGCTTAAATTTGGGAATGAAACAGTCAAATCACATTCACGAATATGTTAGAACATCAAGTGGATTTTTAAATTGAGGTATTTCACTTGAAAATAAATTTTTAAACATAATTCTTCATATAATTCCTCTCCATTTACGTCTTTATTATCATTGTCCCTCAAATGAATTTGTAGATCAAAACATTCTTTTTTTAAAGTTTTTCTAAATCAGCTTCACCAACTTTATTTATATTTGACAAAACTTCAATGTTGTGGGTTTCCATTTGCACAAATCTCTCATCAAGAGATGCATGCAGTTGTTGTATCCAATATTGTGAAAAAGAATTTACTCTGAATTTATTTTTAAATATTTGGGGTCCTTCGTCTTGTTGTTCATATTAATAAAACATTTTTTTTCTTTCTGTTTCTCATTACATTATTAGTTTCGAAGCATGGCTCTCCTTCTACATTTTTACATAGATTTGTAGTTGTTTGAAATAAGGAATTATAACAAAAAACTGTACATTAATTACTAAAAATTGTTTTAAATTTTTAATAGCTATCAAAGTATGTGAAATATTTGTTTGAAGATTTTGTAACATTTGATTAATAGAATATAATATATCATATCATAAAACAAGAGAATATAGAAACTGATAATCTTTTAATTTTGTACATAATATCTGAGCTTGGTGTTTACTTTCTGATCAAAAATTATTGTCAGAGAATATTTCAAACAAATCACCATATATTTCTCCTGTTTGATGTCTTAATGCTTAAAAAGCATTTATGAAATTTTCCTATCGAGTATTCGAAAGTGGTTTTTATATTAATGAGGTAATATGTTTTTTTAAGATAGTCCAATGCTTATTATATGCTTCCAAAAAAAACTCAAGGTTTCTGAATTTACTTTTGCAGCATCAACTACTAAATTTAAACTAGGAGCTGTGCATAGCATACAAACATCTCTGGAATTTTGATTTAAAATTAATCTTTGCAGATTACTTTTCTTTCCTTTCATATTAGTCCTGTTATTATATCCTTTTGCATCTGTTACTTTGTGTATCTAAATTCCAATTTTGCAGCTTATTAATCATTTATATTATATAAACTTTCACCAGTAAAATTCTCAACTCCTAAAATTGTTACAGTATAATGCATTGATATATATATATAGTCAGTAGCTAAATTTGTAGTAATGTGCATGTAAGAAAATGTGGAACAAAAATCATCACATTTTTATATATAGTAAATGAAGCTGTAGGGCATCCAAGTTCAAACCTACAAGATCAAGTTTTAAAAGCTTAAGACAGAGAGAGAGAGAGAGAGAGTGGGGCAACAGTTACACATTTAATAGGTAATTTTTAATTTTTTGTTAAAAAATAAAGTTATAATGCATATGTATAGTCAATGTGTGTTATAAAAGCTATTTAGTTAGTCACTATTAAATTACACATATTAACTTTCTTTAAAACTAACTTACACTTGCTAAATTTTAATATCTTGTTCTGTTTCTATTTTTGCTTTTCTATAATTGTAATTTGGATTTAAAAGCTGAGGATTTAATTTTAAATATTGGGGTTATAATTACTAAGCTAGCAATTAGCTTATTTTAATGTCAGTTTATAAATAATTTGAATGAGTGTGTGTGTATATTGCATACATAAACTACATTTTTATTTATTAAATATTGAAAGAAAAATGAGAAAATCTGTTAAATTATTTTTTTTATTCAACAGTTTGTACTATAAGGGTTGTTTTTCTGTTAAAACTTAGAGACGATGTGAGAAGTCTAATTTTAAAAATGTCTCATCTTGAGATCAAAAGAAAGAAGCTCAAATTTGAGATGTTACATAGGTGTCAAAAAAGGATTAAGTCTATTTTTTCCTTCAAAATAAAAGTTTGTCTGAAAACCAGGTGTGTGGGGTTTTTTTTTTTAATGTTCCTAAAAAAAGATTGCACTCTCCAGCTAAAAAACGAATTGGTCAAAGATAGAAATAAAAATCGGATATAAAAGTGAAAATCAGTTGATATTAGAGAGACTTTTTAAAAATTATTGAAACTAAAGCAGACAAACATTTTTAATTCTGCTAGATAATCTTTTTTTTTAAATCATTTTTTTATATCAAGTTTTGAATGTTGAAAATATAAGAATGGCAGGCTAAGAAAAATTAATATATATCTCGTCTGTTGACCTGACTATCCAGCCAGCGCATCATATAAAGAAAAAAAAAGGAAATGTCTTGTCTGAAATTATAAGATTCTACATCTTTCAACTGACCGAGAGAAATAAGATGTTTTTAAATAGAAAGAAGAAAACATTCACCTGCATTGAAGGCGATCAAGAAAATCTACTGATAAATATTAAATCATCAAGTCCAATTAATTGTTCCAGTAACTGAGTTTAAACCCAGAAAATTTATAAACGTGAAAACAACTACTGTACTTCATCCACTAACAGAATCATGCTTGACAGGAAGAGAAGAAAGGTTAATATAATGATTTCCAAATTGTCTACTAAAGCAAATAACCTCAATAGAATCATCATCATCAAATAATTATACACCTCAAGAAAGAGATTGTTCCAAAGAAAAACGGAAATGGTAGATGCAAAATATAGACATTGAACAAGATAAATTTGACTCATTGGAAGTCGCTACAAAGAACTGGTAGTATAAATTTTTTTATATATTTTCTTTATAATATCAGAGACTTAGTAAAATTTTAGCAACAGAGTGGTATAATTTTGTTTAAAGAACTTTTAAAACACCCAAGATCAATTGAAAACAAGAATTTCTTAATAACGATTTTATATGTACTAAGATTATGATTGTCTGTTAACCTAAAGTTATGAAATGTTATTAATATGTAACATATTTTTATATTATTATTTTGGTTTTAAATAATATTTTTGTTATTATGGGGATAAAACACGCACATACATAATAATATTTTTATATGTGTATAATTGCGAGTGAATGTGAAGGAATAAGCAGTATTAAAATATTAAATTATTTTGTTTAAGAAAGTATAGGTTTCAGAGTGTAGAAGGGAGGGGGATAGAAAGATACTTTAAAACTTGTTTCTAAAACTTGCTCTTTCCAATTTTACTAACATTTATTTTTTATCATTCTGCTTGACACATTAGATTATAAAGTATGTGTGCCAATGAGTGAATATTTTTTTTTATGAAATACTTTTCTTGTGGATGGAACATTTTAACAAATCGGTTACCCAATTTAATACAATATACATTTGACGGGAAAGGGGGAAGAACTTGAAATTAATCTGAAGATTGCAATATAATCAATTATTATTGTTATTATTATTCATATCAATTTTCATGTTTATCTATAAATTTTCATGTAGATATTAATAAGGCATTAATAAATGTTAATTTGTTTTATTAAATGAGGCATATATATTTCATTGAGAGTAGTCTTTATTAAGTGTGATCATTCATCATCAAGGTGAATATTAGCTATTTAAGTTCCAATTAGATATATTAAAATTAACCAATAGTTATGAATTTCTTTAAGAATTAGGTTTTATGTTTAGGCTTAGTCCTAAAGCTGTGGTTGAAACCATTGTCATTATTGTTATCGTCATCATCATCATCAACATTTTAATTAACGAGCTAGTTAAATGTTTAAAGGCCATAAATAAATATTGATTTCATAGTATTTAGTGATTTCTTAGTATTATTATAACCACCATCCCATCATCTATTTCATGCAAGGATGAGTGAATTGATATCCTAAATTAATCATATAATCCGAGCTAGTAAAACTTATAAAAAAGTATTGAAACACATTTATTATGTTAAGCTCTAAGAAATGATTTATGTCTAATGAATTTTATATACTCCACTTTGGTTTAAGGATGTTTTATGCTTATCTAAATATTAGTGCATACAGTGATATGGCTCTAAAAAGCAAAATCCTCCATTTTTATTAGAAATAAAGTACCAAAATGGGATTCAAATCCGGTACATGTGAAAAGGTTATTAGATATAACTGTGTCTAGATTCAGATAATCTAGTGGCACCCTGCTAGACCATATTCACTTGGTATTTGTTTAAATATGCACTTGACATCAAACCAAGAAATGAAAGTGGATAAAATCTACTGTCTGTATACCTGAGAAGACATTTTATCGAGTTACTAGTGTACTCACCCACTTGATACTATTTCCTGAGCTATAGTAGTTTGTTCTTAATAATTTGTTTATAATTATTGATATTGTGATATCTTGATAGAAATATGTTTCATTTAATCCAATGACCCTTAATATGATTGATAACTCCGTCTGATCTTTTGTTTAATAGCCACTACTCAGGTATTCTTCTCATAATTTAATTTAAGTTACAATTCTGTTTCGTTTATTAAGCTAAATATTTATATTTGAATCTTTTCTTAATTAAATAATATATTATAATCCTTTTGATCCGTTTATTTATATTACAATGAACATTTGGATTTTTGACATTATAACAGTTGGATCTTTTGATCACTTTAAGTTACAATATATATATATAAAGCATGGATAGTAATAGCAAAATGACATTTTTTTTTTTGCATCATATAGCAATGTTAAATACAGATCACATAAAACCAGTGTAAGAATATATAACTGAGCATATCATAAGAGAAAAACAAAATGTATGAAATTATAACTGACAAATTGCATTTCATGAAGTGATTGTTTAGTTTTAATATGTTTATATTTCCTTATTTTGTAGAAATAATGAATCAAGTCACATTAATTTTTTTAATAAACAAAAATGCATTCCTAATTTTGCACTACTTTAGTTCTTCTTGTATTGAGAGTAATTATTGCCTTCCAGAGATGTAATTGTAGGGCATTCAAATTACAGAATTTTGCCTCTCCCTTCCAGCAAGTGATAAAACATTTAATTTTTTTATTTTCACAGAAAACGTAGAGTAGATCACACAGAAGGCACAAAGCCTTTTGCTATTGCATCGCTCTTGGACCCGCTCTGAATATAATCTGAATATATTGTAAGTTGTTTATGACAAGGGTAAATGTAATAAGGATGGATGCATTTAACATTTTCAAGATTTTCTCAGAATAAACAATATTAGTGTAATAGTATTGACTATTTTTCAATAATTATGCAGCAAAATGAAAATTCCTTAAGACAAATAGTATAACTAAATAAAATCCAATGTATATGTGTCAAGTTATTATTTTAAGAACTTCAGCTTAATCTCAAGTGCATTTAATGTATTGTTGGGTATCTTGAATAGGCAAATTTTCAGTAGGTTAAACATTAATTTTGATGAGTAGTTTGGAATTAGAAAAAAAAAATCAGCTGGGTAGTGGGGGGGAGAGAAAGAGAAAAAAGAAGGGAAAGACAGAGAGAAGGAAAAGAGCAAGAGAAGGGGAAGAGATATTTTGTTCTAATGTTTTTTTTTAAACAAAATATTTATTTAAAAAATATTTGAAATATTTACCAGTTTTTTTACTGAAAAGATAAAAAATAAAAGGGTGTAAACAGGAGGTTTGTTTATTAAATTTTGGTTAATATATATTTAAACAATTGTTTGATAAATGGTTGGCAAAAAGTGTCAAAGAATTCAGTGTGTTAGATTTGCTGCTTAGACTGAATCTATTTGCCTTGCCAACATCATACTTCCTAAGATACAGATGTTTGTATACAAAAATAGACCCCTTCTGCACACTATGCCACCTAGCAGAAGAAACTCAATAACATCTGTTTTACAACTGCTCAGCATTAAACAATATTCAGCATGAAATGACTAATACATACAGGCAACCAAACATCTCCCTGCTGTATACCATCAGCACATTCAGCAGATCATCCACTCCTACAACCAGTGCAGCAACTTTCATGCTCTATGCATTTTGGTGCACATGATGTACACTTGCTTTTGGCAATAATACAAGATAACATACATCAACATTTCATAACAAATTAGCACTATTAAAAAAGAGAGACATAAAATAGCACACCCAGACATCTTTGCAGCATCTTGGTCACTCATAAAATAATGCTCAAATCTCTAATAGTTCTGCAGGTAAGAAAATGGATATCACAAAATCTAAGGATTGATAGATGATAACAAAACATACAAAATATTGCCAACGGAAATGTACCCCAGCTTACAAAACCAATATCTAAAGACTAACAAACTACAAAGCACTAACACAAAATGTAGATATATATGTGTGTGTACCGTACACATGTGTATTAATTATCCAAATGTAAATTATATAATGTTGAGAAACAATTCAAAGAAAACCATTGGAATTAAAAAAAAAGAGCTAACAAAGGACATATAAATTTAGAATTATAAACTGAAACAAACAATTCATTACTCACCCAGTTTATATCAGTAAAGACTTGTAAAGAACTTAGATAAACACAATATACATAATCAGAAGTATATTCCCTTATTCTTCTCTTTCACTTTTTTTGCATATATTCATATACATATATTTCTTATAATACTTCTTTCATATACACTTCAATGCAAACACATTTTCTTAAAAAACTTCTTTATTTTTCTTACAGTTTTGACTGTCTAGCAATCTTCATAAGAGCTTATCAAACTTCCTCTGCTTTAAAATAACCCTAATATCCTTGATGTTTCATAACCTTCCAATTCTTTAATGTACTCCATAAACATTTTTATATTGGCTATATTTTCCGTACTATATATTATATATTACATATATCCAAAAATAGTCCTTTCTTCTTTTTAATCTTTTGTGTATTCTCTTCTTATCAGAAATATATTCTCTTATTCTTCTCTTTTACTTTTTTGCATATCTTCATATATATATTTCTTATAATATTTCTTTCACATACACTTCAATGCAAACAAATTTTTTTAAAAAAACTTCTTTAGCTTCCTTACAGTTTCGATTGTCCAGCAGTTTTCATCAGAGCTTATCAAACTTCCTCTTTTTTATTTAAAGTAGAGGAAGTTTGATAAGCTCTGATGAAAACTGCCAGACAATCGAAACTGTAAGGAAAATAAAGAAGTTTTTTAAAAAAAATTGTTTGCATCGAAGTGTATATGAAAGAAGTACTATAAGAAATATATGTATATGAATATACATAATCCTCAGAAATATCAATGTAAACACATGTATATGGAAAGTATTAATGTAACTTTCTTAGACTAAATCTATATGCCTTGCCAACATCATACTTCCTAAGACACAGATGCTTGTATACAAAAATAGATCCCTTCTGCACACTATGCCACCAAGCAGAAGAAACTTAACAACATCTGTTTTTCAACTGCTCAGCATTAAACAATATTCAGTACGAAATAACTAATACATACAGACAAACAAACATCTCCCTGCAAGATATCATCAGCACATTCTGCAGAACATCTACTCCCAAAGTCTGCACAGCAACTTTCATGCTCTATGCAATTTGGTGCACGAGATACCCATTCGCTTTTGGCAATAACACAAGGCGACATTCATCAACATTTCATAACAAATTAGCCAAATTAAAAAACAGAGACAATAAAATAGCATGCCCAGACATCTTCGGGGCAACTTGGTCATTCATAGAACAATGCTCTAATCTCTAATAGTTCTGTCATTTCTCAAATCACTTAATATACTCAAAAAGAGAATGCAAGAAAATGGATATCACAAAATCCAAGAACCAATAGATGATTTCCAGAAGAAACATATCCCTGCTTACAAAACCAATATCTAAAGACTAGCAAATTATTATAAACACAATATATATATGTGTATCGTATACATGTATCTTAATTATCCAAATGTAAATTCGATAACTTTGAGAAACAATTTAAAGAAAACCCAATGGAATTAAAAAAAAAACTAACAGAGGCCATATAAATTTAGTATTATAATCTAAAACTAACAATCCATCACTCACTCAGTTTATATCTGAAAAGAATTTAGATAGACACAATATACATAATCCTCGGAAACATCAATGTAAACACATGTATATGAAAAGTATTAATGTAACTCGCTCTTCTAGTCTGAATAAAGTTCCTTTTTAAAACATCATCATCATAGCAACAATAACAACAATAGTAGTAATAGTAGTAGCAGCAATAGCAGTAGTAGTAGTAGTAATAATAATAATAAAAACATTTATTACTTAGATACAGTATATACATTTTCTATATTAGTAATCACAAACTTGCAACCTGCTTGACAATTTTAAAAGATTCTTCAAATGAACCGCTGTATAATTAGTATCATTACATGATGATTTTTTTGCTTATACATGATGGAAGATATCACAAAAACTATGAATGCATGCTTATCAGCTCTTAGTAATGTTTATGTATTTGATGTGTAGCCAAGACACCTTCTTCCAATATAGTGCCAAAAGGTAGAACATTCTTGATTTAGAAGATATATTTGACATTTGAAGTCTTATTACAATATCCAGAATTAACACTTCAAAAGTTTTGGCATAATTACAAAACATTTATAAAGTGTTTTCAATTTTACTACCTCTATTAAATATAAATTCATTATAAAACAAAGTCTGTTTCCAAATGAAGATAATTTGTATTTCATGCATGCTATACAAGATGAATCATGAAGAATTGGTCATACACATATTTATAAGTTATAATGTACATAAGCTATTTTTTGTAACCTTAAAAAAAAAAAAAAGGAAAATCATTTTTGTTTAATTTCTGTTAATCACTATATTCACTGCTGATATAAAGGCAGCAGAAATAAAAATATACTTTATTTTATAAATACCAAGAACATTAAAAAAAATCATTATAAATCTAGGCTTATGGAACTCAATAGAATGAAAAAAAAGCCTACAAAAATCTAGGTGCATTGCTCTCAAATCCATGGCTTCTCACTGATAGGAGCCCTAAGGTAAAAATTAGTCTGGGCATATTGGATAAGAAGGCACTTGATAGGGATTTAAATTCAGAAGTTTTCTGGCATCTATTGATTACTATAATTTGCACAGGATGGCACTAATGCATGGAGAGTTCTTTCTATTTTAATATCTTGTGCAAGGATAAGAAGTTGTGTCATCTGATGTTACAGTTTTTTTTTACTGAATTTTTTTTTCTGAGATTACTTTTTGGTTTGTAATATATATATCAATAAATGTTTAAAATGAATAGCATAGTGTACTACTATGAAGTTATATACTAGTGAAATGTAAAAAAAAATCTCATTATTAAAATATAAATCCTATATAAAAATAATAGTTAAATTAAATTCTTAATTTAAATTAAATCAATCACTATTCCCAAGACAGCATCACAAAGTACTTTTTTAAAAAATTATATTGTAATTCAATTTATATATAACAACTTAGACTGCAGATGTAGTATCATTTTTATTTGCATAACCATTTAATTGTGATAATGCAAGATGTAGAATATTATCAATATATGGCATTATGAGAAATGAATGCTATATATTATCTAATATTTAATGCAATAAATTTATAATATTGCCTACTAATGATGGACATCTTTCAAAAGATAAAGAATCCTTAGTGATTCTGCTTTAAGAATATTAAATGAGTCAGTTTAAAATAGAGCTGAATTTGTTCATCTTGAATACATTTTTTTTTTTACAAACATCTTTATAGTAATTCATTTCATACATAGTAATTTAGACTGTAGCCAAAAGTTGTATCACTTTTATTTTTAATATGAAATCTAAAACATGTAAAAATATGAAAGCAAGAATAAAAATTACTAAAATGATTTGAGGAAATTGATTAAACAAATGATGATGATGACAGAAGGCACACATATGTTTACGTAAGTTAATTCCGTAATTTAAATAATTCAATCAAATGATAAATATTCATATTGTTATTGCTTACTAAGAGAACTGATGCTAAAATAAAAATCTCCAATCACATAATTTGTAAAAAAAATTAAATAAATTGTCAATTGCTAAGTTCCTGTAATATTAGTAAAATTTGTAATATTATAAATATGTTCAGATGTACTTTGTATAATATAGGTAGGGACAGAATTAAGATGCCTCTATGGATTTTGAGGTCCATCATTCTGCTATCAATTTCAACCATGCATAAAGCCTAATTTATCATTTATTAAGAAAAATAATTAAAATAATGAAATGATAAACATGCCAAATGATTCACTGAGAAACAAAAAAATTTTTTTTTATATTTGAAGAAAAGGTGATTTTTATAATATATATAGTTCTAAATCCCAAATATTAAAAAAAATTTTCATCAGGTAAGGTCTAAGTAGCATAAAATTTATAGCTATTAAGATCCAGTTTTGTTTAAAAAGTAGCTTTGCATGATTTTATGCTTTATTTTGTCTCAGAAATAATCAATCTTAATACTGTTTTTATCATAGCTGGTAAAAAGGGTATTTATGCTCATTACTCATAAAATCTAGGTGTTCCAAAAAAAAAATCCAAGTGCTAGTCCAAAAATGATTCACTACACAGCTTATGTATTAATCTAACCAGTTAATATCAATTAATGACAATGTTAAGAAGATTGCTGAACATGTAAATCAAATATCACAGATATTCAATTGGTAGAGATGTAAACACCAGATTTAAAAATATATTTTTAAGATTATAAAATTATTAAATTTTAATCCAGCGTTGTTTCAAATATTTTCATTGATGGACTATTTGAAGAAAATTTAAAACATAAAAAGATCTGGGGATTATTTTGTAACAAAATTTTTGCTATGATGTAATAAAACAAACATTTGGAAATAGATCAAGTATTAATTTTTTTATTCTGATTAAAAATGAAAGTCAATCTAATAAACTTTCTTATATATATATGTATATTAAATAGTTTTAAACCTAATAATTTAAAAACTGATATAAATATTTCTAAATAGTCCCTTCCCTCTTCCATGAAATGTAATCATTTTTCTATATAAAAAATTATGCTTACCTGTGAGCAAAAATTGTACTTAATTCATCTAACACTCCATTTAATTTTCCTTGCAACTCTTTAAGTATATCACCTGCCTCAGCATCAAGCTTTAAAAAAGTATGCAAATAATCAAAAATTAGTTTGAGACAGGAGTAATATATATATATTAATATTTTATACAAACATACCTTTTCTCCACCCATTGCTTCAAATACTTTTTCTAATTGCACCCGTAACTGCTGAATATTGTTCATTAAAATGCAGGCCTAATAATAACAGAAATAATTTAATTAAGTACAATGATAATAATAACAACAATAACAATATTTCTATACAATAACATTTAAAACTTCATGAAACACTTTAAAATGCAATCTAATAAAATAAAATTTATTTCTTTATATTTGCTTATGGTTTCAACTGCTCAATTGCCATCATCAGAGCTTCAATATTTAAATATTGTAAAGAGTTTAATGAATGTCTAAAAGATATGATATATATGTAAATCAATGCATAAAAGAACAAGAAGCTGAAAGAAATTACAATACTTCTTGAAAAAGATAACAATAACAGTACTACTAATGTATAAAACTATAATAAGCATAGCAATAAGTTAAAAAACATTACTCCTTGCTATAATCTTAACAAAAATTTTAATGGAGTTCTTCAATAATTAATTTTCTAAAGAATAAATAAATATTTTTTAAGTTCAATTATAATAGAATTGACTTCAAATAAATTCCATACAGAGATATTATAATTAACATCAATTATGTTAAAAGAACATTTTAACTTCCTGAGAGTATACTCTATCTGAAAATATATTTTCATAAACATTTTATCAAAAAAGAAAACATAAACAATATCATTCCCTTGAAAATAATAAATATAAAAGAAAACTAAAATAATAAAGTAGGCAATTTCTGCTTTAGGAAAGATATTTTTACCATTTTTATACTATATTCTAAGATGACACTGAAGTCCTATTTTTATTCAATTAATAGTTTCTTCCAAAATTAAAAAATATACATATAACACACAAAATAATAATACTAATATAAATAATCGATCAATACTTTATGCACAGTGTTCAATAATTTTATGCAATAATAATAATAAAAAAAATCTTTCTTATTGTGCCCTAAGTGATATTTTAATTTACAGAACTGAGCTATCTCTAACCATTTTAAAATTCTGCAAACAAATGTTTAAATGCTAAGATATGTAATGTAGGGCAATTACAGTGATTAATATGTAATGCATATGATAATTCAATAACAGTTCTATTCTCTAGCATAGTATTCGATAATTTTGTGCATTAATAAAACAGGCATTTCTTTTGTGTTCTGCTAAATCAAGATATTTAAGATAGATTAATTATTCATCATTGTATATTGTATCACATGTAACATTTATTTACATAAGTTTTAAAATGGATAGAAATAGTTCTGATTTATAAATTGAAATATCAAATTAATTTGCCTTAATTATCTTGATTGATTTAACACTCTCTACTAATTAAAGTTATTTAAGATAATCCATTATATGATAAAAGAAGTTATTTTCTTACTGCATAAAATTATCAAGCACTGTGGCTAAAGAGCAGATTAATTATTTATATTTGCAGCATAAACATCATCTTATGTGTTACATATAAAGCATAACTACCAATTAATTAATTGGTTATAACATGTAAATCACATAACTGTAGCCAATGATTAAACAAATTGATATTCTCTTAATTTATTTAAACATTACGTGCACTGATATGATTTATACATATAAATACAGTGAAATATCAAGGGACCTATGTTGGATTAACATAAAGATATTAAAAGAAAAATACATGATTGAGAATAAACAAGTTTCATTAACATAATTCAAAATACTATGGCAGCAAATGAGGCTGGAAATATCACTAGAAGAAATGTTAATAGATGAACAACTGAAAACTTAAATTGAAATTCAAAAGTTTGTAAGAATTCTAGAAAGCTCTTATAAAAAAGTTTGCTAGAATGTCATGGGGAAATAACTATGAATCAGAGAAACTGGATTAAATTCAGAACCTTTTACACTGTTACTGTATTGATGGTGTCTCTGTGTATATATATATCATACACATTTTGAAATTTTAATGGGAATATGGTGATCTTTATTATTCCTGTGGTTAGCAAGATGATGTATCTTAGATGTGTCTGCATGGCCGGAGGTGTTTTTGGAGCCCTTGGGATGGTTGGATGTGGTGTGATCCTGATTCAATCTGCCATGTTGGTTTTGTAGCAATGAATCATCCCTAGGATTATCTTTAGACCTGTATGACTTAGGGTTGATAAAAGGTGTTTGTGTTCTGAGAGACTTTGATGTTTCTGTGACTTCAGGATTGTAGGTGTGGGCCTTAAGAGAAGATGAGATCTGTGGACTGTCTGACACTTCAGCATTTTGAGCATGTTTTGGCAGAGATCTGGCTGATAACCCATTTGTTGGGATGGGCGCAGCTTCGATTCTGTATGATTTTCTTTCAATTATTTTAGATTGATCTGATTCTATATTAAATTTGAGGTGAAAGTACAGAGGTTTTTCTTGCATCTATGTAATCGGGGTTTTTTTTGGCCACATGTGTTACAGGTCTTGGCTAGACAATCTTTTATTAGGTGGGTTCTTTGACCACAGGAGAAGCACTGTGGTTTTACACCCAGAAAAGATATAATCATGGCAGAGTTTCTAAGTCTTATTATGGTGGAAATATCTGTGGGGTTTGTTTCTTTTTTCAAGTGAAGTTCAAAAGTGGCTGTGTTAGAGAGGAAGTGGAGGCCAGATCTTTCCTCCGGTAAGTAATTGAATTTGTGAATCCTACCAAAAGGATGAAGGATTTCTTGAAGTTGAGGCTCCCCAAGTCCCATGACACAGTTTTTGATTTTGCCATAGAGGGTGGAAGCTCGGTTAATATCCACATAACATAAGAATTTGTTATCTAAAGTTTTAAAAGCACTTTTGAAGTTATTGCGACTAGCCCAGTTTTTAAATTCTAGAGCAATGTATCGATCATTTGGGTGGTAAAGAATACGGTGAATTTCTTTTCCCATATTGTTTTGTTTGATTGTTATATAAAGATTCAATTGGGAATTTGAAAAGCGAGCAATTGGGGTTGGTAGTCGCTAGTATTAGACTTTTGTCGCTGCTATAGTCAGCAAGTGATTTGAGTAGTTTGAGCGGGATGGTTTGATTGAAACGAATTGTAAGATCTGTATATTGATTATCATTAAAGATAGACACTGAGAAGGTATCTGAAATTGGGGTTAAATGGGTGTCAGAAAAGGTGTCTGTGGATTGCTCCATTAAATCTATTATCATTGACTCTGGTGTCTCATTATTAGTTAAGGAAGCTTCATGCAGTTGATTACCGAGTGCGTGCGGTAAATTATTCGTCATAATTGTGTTTGGGTTAAGCTGGTGTAAGATGCCTGTTTTAGTAATGTTGGCATAAGATGGCTTAACATATTGATTTATAATGTGATTTGAATCATAAGGGGGAATTTTGAATTTACTATATGCATTATTAGACGTAGAAATCATTACGGTCGATGATTTAGCATTATTTTTCTTTATTTGTAGCGTTCCCGAACTTCACAACACCCCGATAGAGGTGCTTAATGCAAGGCCCCATAATACCCTACAAAAATTATAAATTTTTATTCTGTAAATAATTCAGAAATATGCAGTGTATCATAAACATATACTTCTTAGTATTATTCCACACCAGAACAATGGATTATAATCGCCTGCAGACTTAAATTTTTTTTTTGGTAAATTAAAAGATGTTAAAAATCAAGATTAAATTAACATGCAAAACAACTAGCAATATTTAAAAATACTTTTCTTCATTATTCCCATTAACTAGAAAAAAAAATTGTTTAAGAATCACATTGTAAGGAGTAAGACTTCATATCAACAGAAAACATCTTTTGAAAAAAATCTTAAAAATAAAGGAAAATAAAAAAATGTTTGTCTTGCGTTGTTAGCCGAGAGGTATCGCAGCCGCCATGCAAGCAAGTAGTTGGTTGCAGACGGTTGTGGGTTCGCGTCCCGGCCGATGCTATGACATATGGAAAAAAAATATAAAAATGCAAAAATAAGAACCTCGATCCTTAACCAGAAATATGACAAGTTAATATTGAAACTGAAACTAATTATGCCATTTGGATATTGGTAGATTCTCAGTAACAATAAAAAGTTATAATTTGATTTATAAATACCAAACTTCCTGCACTAACAACACCATTATCATCTTCCACTTTAAATAAAATCAACAATGATTATTAACCATTTATTAGGCTATATATTTGTCTTTTTATATAAAATAAAAATTCAGTTAAAAATTAGTATACTCCTTTCTTTCTTTCCAAGAATATGATAAACTTAAAACTTTTACTCCATCACACAATCTTGAAATATATAAAGATATTTAAAAAAGATAAATCTCATGTGAGAAGTTGTAGCTTAGACAAATGAAGTATGTTGGTTCAATCAAAAATGTATTTTGAGAGTCATTTACTATTCTTTATCAATGTGGTGGAATAAAAGATTGAAATATATCTAAAAATATTGCATATAAAAAAAAGGAGGGATGGAGTTGGATTAATAATATCATGTATTAATGTTCAATAAAAGCAAACATTAATTTTCAACTTGTGTTTTAAATTTATATCTATGCTAGGAATGATATAATAATCTCTAGCCTAATAAATGATTGGTAATAATAATACATTCATATAAAATGATGACTTCAAAGATGGAAATGCAAAAAAAATAGCATTTGTAGATCAAATTATAGCAATTTGATATTGAAAAGTATTGAACAAATAATGAAGACATGCAAAGTTGTGATTTGGACCAAATAAAGAGTTCAAGTTCAGAAAGAAATGGAATTTTGGAGATGATATATTATTATTATCTTCAAGGTTTTTATGTTTCAAGAATGTGTGGTAGAATAAATATTTTAAATAAATCTAAAAATAAAAATATGTTTAATGCAACATTTGGCCCATGATTCCAAATATTTGCTAATGGTATTTGAACTATATGTAAAGGCACTAAAAGCTATAATTAAAATGTTCAGTTTCTTAAAAATAATTGTACATACTCAAGATATTTTTTTAAAGTAGCATTTACTAAACATAGAATATAGTAATTATTTATTTAAGTTAAACAATTTAATTAATTATTGAATAACAGTTTTTTTTTTACATTTTATTATATTTGTTCAAATTGTTTTAAATGTAGTCAAAACAAGCATTGTTAGCCGAGAGGTCATCAGCTGCCTTACAAGCAAGTAGTTGGTTGCAAACGGTTGTGGGTTCGCCTCCCAGACGATGCTATGATATATGGAAAAAAAACATATTTAGCATATATAGTCTAATATTTTATTTCACAGGAAGCTCTGTAAAGGGTATTACAATGTTCTTTTATTCATACAGAGAGAGAAAATAAAGATTGTTTGGATTTTAAATATTTTGTTAGTGTTAAAAAACAAAACAAATAAAAATGATAAAATTATAGTGTTGGTTGGACAAATATATTCTAAGTATGGATTGTGAAGAAACAATAGGCATTTTGAAGATATGAATATGAGTTTGAAAGAAAAGAATGGGCAGGAAGGAATAGTAAGATTATTACCAAGGTTTGATTGTGGAGAAAATTAAAATAAGATTTGAGAATTAATTTGAGGTTAAAATATTTTTATTAGAATAATGATGCTAATTTTTTAGATGTATGGAATAAATTATTTTAGATTTATTTACAAGAAGATGAGTTATCTTTATTAGAATGGGTGGAAATAATATTCTAGGAAACTTAATACATTTTACTATTCATTAAATTAAAAAAGGTGCAAATAAGATAAAAAACAATGTGAGTGAAATTAGAATAACAGCTAACGTAAAGATAAAAACATTTTTTTTTTTATAGAGGATCCTGAAAATAGTTATATAAAAAAAGAATGTTTAAAAGAAGAATCATGAGGATTAATATAAAACCTTGCTTTACAAATATGCAAGGAGGTGGAGACATGAATAAGTGAAGTTTGTTGGAGGAAATTTTTATAGAAGAAAAAATAGATTTATTAACAATGTTGCAGATTCATTAGAGAAATATAAAAAGAAAGGAATATAGGAACTATTGCTAAAAAAGATATCTTGGAAAAAAAATGTAAAAAAAAATCTACATGAATTAGATTGAATGAAATTGGGTAAACGCAAATGGATGTGTAGCTACTATTGGAGATAGGGAGGATATGAATGAGTAAAATGAAAATATTTGAGAATGTTTATATATTTAGAAACAATAATTATAACTATTGATTGTAAGTATTACAAATAGTATGAAAGTGATGAAGTGAAAAATATAAAGTGTATTTTTTTTGGATGTATTAAAAACGACTGTTTGAAAATTGGGAATTTAAATAAAGTATAAGATAGGAGTTAACATAATTAAATCAGAATCTGAAATATACTGTGGATTATGTGTTGATAGATAAAGAGTGATTAGAAATTATAAAAAAAATTAAGTATTTTGATGAGGAAGAAAGAATATAGTAGTGATATTAATTTAATTCAAGTAGAATTAGAAATATCTGAAAGGTTAATTAATGAAATTTATAGAAAGGTTGATAGAGATAGATAGGGCAATAATCAACAGCATTAAATTGAGTAGGTGTAACTATGAAGGAATTTTTTTAAAAATTATGATTTTAAAAATTATAAAGAGAGAATACTATAATGAAAAAAATTACAAATAAGAGTTTATTTACAATCAATAGAATTAATAAGAGAAAATGGAAGGAAAAACTGTAGAAAAAAAAAGCATGTGAGGATTATAAAGAGACATTTAAGCAACAAATAGGAAAGAGGAAGTATGGTTAGGTGAGATATTTGGGGAAAAAATAACTGAACAAAATTAAGGGAAAACAGGTGACCTTGCTAAGAAATTAATGGAAAAAATGAGCAGTGTAGATAGAGAAGATGGTGAAAAATTTTGAAGATATATGAAGAACAGAAAAAAAAAAGGGAGAAAAAAATGTTAAACTGTAAAATATAAAAGAAACAAAATATGAGGATAAGAAAAAATTTAAAAAGTACTTAATAAAATCTTAATTTATGAAGAAATAGACAGATGTAAAATTAAATGAACCAATAAATAGATTGAGAAAAAAAGCAACAAAACTAGATGGTATAGCAGCTGAAATGGTAATAAGTATAGGAAGAAATGCAAGGCTTAGTTTGAAGTAAATTTTAATAAAAATATAATTTATAATAAGATTTCAGATTAATGAATTGGAAGAGTAACATTCGAAAATATGAGACATTTGTCTTGAAAAAGTGAATTACTCTGATGGCAGATTGAGCATTTAACAGTTCAATTCATTTAATGTGAGAAAAGTTTATTTATTTTAATTACTTACTGATTTGAGAATCAATCATGGAATCTTAATCTCTAAATTCAATACTTTTTCACTATGTTAAACCATACAAAACAAAATTTATTATTGAACAAAAGCATCATAAGATCAATACTATAAATCTGCAGAGAATCTAAGCAAAACATTTATATTTCTTTAGAAATATCCTATAATTATCACAAGTAACTTCAAAATAGCTTTATAAGAAGTAGAAGTGTTTTAACAATATGGATTTAATCAAAAATTGTATAATTTTTTTAAGTGATTAGAAAATTATGTTACTATTACTTTTAACTTTTATACAATTCTGTTTTTTTGTTTGATCCAGAAATATATTAACATTAGTTTGATGTTAGTATAGAAGACAATCAAAGGTTTTATTCATAGCACACAAGTAAGCAAGTGTTTATTTGAAAACAATACAGAAAAGATAATAGAATTAAATGACTTGAAAATGTCTAAAAATATGCTTCAGACCAGACAAAATAATTTAGAATTTTTTTTTTACAAAGGTGATATACATATTTTACAATTAATTTGATTTTTTTTTTTTTTTTGATAGAAAAAAACTAAGTGGTTTTGTAAAGACTAAACATTTTTGGGAATGATAATAGGATTATTTAATGTTTTTGATCCTTCATCAAAAGTTTTGATATTAAGATTAAATTGGATTTCAATAATGGTTGGTTTTTGTTTTATTCCTTTTTGTTTTTGATTAATTCCTACTCGTTTAGTAATAGTTATAAATTATGTGTTAAATTTTTTAAATAAGGAGTTTAAGATTCTTTTGATAATAAGTAATATTAAAGGAATAACACTTATTCTTATTAGTTTATTTCTTATAATTATATTAAATAATAGGTTAGGTTTAATGCCCTATATGTTTACAAGGACAGCACATTTGTTAGTAACATTAAGACTTGCTTTTCCTTTATGAATTAGTTTTTTGATTTTTGGGTGAATAAATAAGATGATAATGATGTTTGCTCATTTAGTTCCTCTTGGAACTCCTTCAGTTTTAATATCTTTTATGGTTTGTATTGAGACAATTAGAAATTTTATTCGTCCTTTAACTTTATCAGTTCGTTTAGCAGCAAATATGATTGCAGGGCATTTATTATTGAGATTAGTTGGAGGTCAGAAGAGAATTTTGGGTATGATGATGTTGTTAATATTATTATTTGGTCAGACATTGTTAATAATGCTTGAAAGGGCTGTTTCTGTTATTCAATCTTATGGTTTTGTTGTGTTAAGAAGTTTATATTCTAGTGAAGTATATTATGATGAGACATTATCATCCATATCATATGGTTGAGTTGAGTCCATGACCAATTATTGGGGCGTGCGGGGCATTATTATTAATGGCTGGGTTGGTAAATTGATTTTGTAATTATATAATGAGGTTATTATTAATAGGGGTATTTATTATTGTATTAACAATACTTAATGGTGACGTGATATCGTCCGTGAAGGAACATTTCATACTAGTAATGTTGTTTTTGAGCTTCGATGAGGTATAATTTTATTTATTTTATCAGAAGTATTGTTTTTTTTTTTAGGTTTTTTTGGGCATTCTTTCATAGGAGTCTTGCTCCTACAATGGATCTGGGATTGTTTTGCCCACCTTCAGGTGTGGTTGTTTTAAATCCTTTTCAAGTTCCTTTGTTAAATACTGCTGTATTGTTGGCTTCTGGAGTTACTGTTACTTGAGCCCATCGTAGATTGATGGAAAGTAATTACTCTCAGGGAGTTCAAGGATTATTGTTTACTGTTTTATTAGGTTTGTATTTTACTTTATTACAAGGAATAGAATATTATGAGTCAAGGTTTTCAATTTCTGATTCTGTTTATGGGATAACTTTTTTTGTTGCTACAGGATTTCATGGGTTGCATGTAATTATTGGTAGTAGATTTTTATTATTTGTTTAATTCGACAATTAAATTTTCATTTTTCAAAAAATCATTTTGGGTTTGAAGCTTCTGCTTGGTATTGACATTTTGTTGACGTAGTTTGATTATTTTTGTTTATTTCGATTTATTGGTGAGGGTCATAGTGTAATGTTAATATTAATAATTATATTTTTGGTTGTTTCATTAATTGTTTTGGTTTTGTTAAGGTTAATGTTTCTTTTTTCTGAAAAAAAATAAGGATCGTGAAAAAAATTCACCTTTTGCATGCGGGTTTGATCCTTTTAGATCTAGGCGACTTCCTTTTTCTTTACGATTTTTTTTAATTGCAAATATTTTTTTAATTTTTGATATTGAGATTGTTTTAATTTTACCCTATCCTATTAGGATAAGGTTGATTCAGGTTAGGAGAATGTTTTTTGTTGGACAAATATTTTTGTTTATCCTATTGATTGGTCTCATTCATGAGTGCGTTCAAGGTGCTCTTGATTGAGCAATTTTTTATGTAAACATATGTGTTTAGTTTCGACCTTCAATGTAAATTGAACTTATATATTTTGTTTTCAAAACAAATTCTTCATAAGATTAATAGTAATTCAATAATTTTTTGGTAAAAAATTATTGAAAATGGGATTTAAAAAAAAGTAATAAAATATAATATTAATAAAAATTGACCAAATAAGATGTATGGGGGTTCTACAGGATTAGCTCCAATTCATGTTAGCAGGATAATAATACTAATGAATGATCAGAAAAGAATTTGATTTAATTTATTAAATGATGATGATAGATGATTTTTTGAAATTATTGGGAGTGAGAATAGAATTATAATAGATATTAGAAGAGCAATTACTCCTTCCAATTTGTTTGGAATTGATCGTAAAATTGTGTATGCAAATAGAAAATATCATTCAGGCTGAATATGAATTGGAGTTACTAATGGATTTACTGGGATCCAGTTTTCTGGATCCCCTAATAAGTTTGGGTAAAAAAGAACTAAAAATGTTAGTGCTATAATGAATAATATTATTGAAATTATATCTTTAATTGAAAAATATTGGTGGAATGGGATTTTATCAGAATTTGATTTTAGACCTATTGGATTATTTCTTCCTCTTTGATGGAAAATATCAAATGAATTATTACTAAGGCTAAAATAATGAAAGGTAATAGAAAATGTAGTGAAAAAAATCGAGTTAATGTTGCATTTCTTACTGCGAATCCTCCTCATAATCAATTAACAGTTATTATTCCAATATATGGAATTGTTGATAATAGGTTTGTAATTACGGTTGCCCCTCAGAAAGATATTTGTCCTCATGGAAGGACATAACCTAGAAATGCTGTTCCTATAGTTAGGAGTAGAAGAATGATGCCAATATTCCAAGTGTAGTGGAGTTTATAGGAATTATAGTAGATTCCACATCCTACATGAATGTATAGACAAATGAAGAAGAAAGATGCTCCGTTTCTATGAAAAAATCGAATTATTCATCCAAAGTTTACATCTTGTGAGATATGGATTATGGATCTGAATGCTAGATCTATGTTATCTGAATAGTGTATAGCTAGTATAATTCCTGTAATGATTTGGAAAAGTAATGAGATACCAAGTAATGATCCGTAGTTTTATAAGTATGAAATATTGGATGGGGTTGGGAGGTCAATTAATCTATTATTAATAATTAATAATAATGGGTGAGTTTTTTGTTCAGGTTTTATCATTTTATCATAGTTGAATAATTTTATAATTTAAAATAATTATTAAAGCTCTCAATCTAATTGGTAAGAAAATTTTTCATGTTAAAAATATTAGTTTATCGTATCGAAATCGTAAATAAGAACCATGAATTCAAATAAATGTAAATGAAATTAGTGTTGTTTTAATTATTATTAAGAATGTAAAATTTGCATTACTTCCAAAAAAAATCATGGAAGTGATTATTCTTATTAGGAGAATACTTGAGTATTCTGCTATAAAAATTATAGCAAATCTTCCTCTTCTATATTCTGTATTAAAACATGAAACTAATTCACTTTCACTTTCTGTGAAATCAAAAGGGGCTCGATTTGTTTCAGCTAAAATTGAAGAGAATCAACAAATAAATAATGGGAAAAGGATGATTAGGTTTCAAATTAGTAGTTGGGAATAATCAATTCTTATTAGATTAAATCTTTCTGAAAGAAAGATAATAGTTAATAAAATTAGTGCTAATCTCACTTCATATGAGATAGTTTGAGCTACTGCTCCTATTATTCCTAGTAATGAAAATTTAGAGTTGGATGATCATCCAGCTATTATTATAAAATAAACTGATGTTCTTGTTACACATAAAAAAAAATAGTAATGCAAAATTAAAATTTATTGGGTTTCATTTTATTGGAATTAATATTCAAATAAATAATGAAATAATAATTCTTATTATTGGTGCAATTAGGAAGGTTATTCGATTTCTTAAATTTAATCAACTATTTTCTTTGCAAAATAGTTTAATTGCATCTCTAATTGGTTGAAGAATTTCGATTAAACTAATTTTATTTGGTCCTTTTCGAATTTAAATATAACCAAGAATTTTTCGTTCAAGTAATGTTAGAAATGCTCAAGTAATGTTAGAAATGCGACTCTAATTAAAATAGAAATTAATAGGATTAAAGGTCCTGGTTTGCGGACCGTATTGCCGCCGTCAGAGGGCGCGGTGACATCATCAACAACCGGCTTGAAAATGGCAAGTGATAAATTTTTTTACAAAACGCCTCAAAATCGACAAATAAAAATGCCTAAGGCAATATATGTACAGCAAATAAAGCGAAAACTACAAATTAAAAAAAAATTAAAGAAAATGCTAAAAAATTCAAATAATAAAACCAAAAAATCATGAAAATTGCATTATGAGCTATACCCCCCCCCCAAATAAAAAAAACGCCTCAAAATCGACAAATAAAAATGCCTAAGGCAATATATGTACAGCAAATAAATCGAAAACTACAAATTAAAAAAAAATGCAAGAAAATGCTAAAAAATTCAAATAATAAAAACAAAAAATCATGAAAATTGCATTATGAGCTATACCCCCCCCCCCCAAATCAAAAAAACGCCTCAAAATCGACAAATAAAAATGCCTCAGACAATATATGTACAGCAAATAAATCGAAAACAACAAATTATAAAAAAATGAAAGAAAATGCTAAAAAATTCAAATACTAAAACCAAAAAACCATGAAGATTCTATCAAGAGATATACCTCCCTCCACAATCTGACAATTCACAAAACATGGCGGCCAAAAAAAGCGGGAAAATACGAAAAAAATCAAATCATTTACCTTCAACATAAATATGCATCTAAGTTCATATTAAAAAGCAATTCCCCCAACTGGTCAAAACGTAACACAGATTAATACGTAGTAACTAATAAAAAAAATAAGCAGAAAATGCTATAAAATGCAAACTATAAAAAAATAGGATCAACAGTCCCCCCCCTACAATCTGGACATTCAGAAGGAAGCATGGCGGCCAAAAATAGCGGGGATCAAATTATTTACCTTAAACATAAATATGCATCTAAATTGATATAGAAAAGCAATTAATTGTTCTCTGGCTTTCAAATTACTGCATATGTAAATGGAGCAGTAATATTTAAATAATCAAAAAGCAATCATTACCGACCCCTCCCCACTAATCAAAACGTAATAAATGGTATCAATATTTTAAGATTGTTTAAGTAACAGACCTAATAAGAATTCATATCATAGATTAATACGTAGTAAGTAATTAAATAGAATTATAGTAAGTTTAAAAGAGAAGATGGAAAAATTACTTTGTTGCATTTTTTTTTGTTCAAGAAATTGTTTTTCACCGTTATATAGATTAAATCACATATTGTAATTGTAGTTTCAAAATGACTATCCCCTTCCCCCATTTAGTGACTTTTCTAAAACTAAGAACTCATAACACAGATTAATACGTACTAAGTGATTAAATATGGCAACAACGGACTAACTTTTATAAAATGTACTAAATCTTATGAATATTTAAAAAATCAAACACTATCTGCACATGTGCTGTGCATTATTTAAGTAATAGATATAACTCCTCAACACAGATTAATACAGTACATAGTAAGAAAGTTTAAAAAAGAAAGTGGGAAAAATTACCTTGTTCCAAATTCGGTTCAGAGCCATTTGCACAATGATGACTCGATCATGATGTTCTGCAAAATGTAGCTTTGCTGGTAAATTTCTTAACACTTTTAGCAATGATGATTTCAGCAGATTAAAAAAATTATTTAACAGAAGGTATCTACAAACACTAGCAATTATTTAAATCAAGTTATGCACACATATATAATATCCCAATTCATTTTAAAAATAATAAACAATTGTCCACTATATTCATATTATTTTCAATTATGTTTTTATTTAAACAAAGTTGCAAGTTCATCTACATTTTTTTAATGAGAGAAGTGTAATTACAAACATGAAATATTCTCTCCCCCCCTCCCCTTTACTTGACAGCAAAAAATACTGTAAATACTTTTAAAAGAAAAGTCTTTCAACATCAAATTATTTATCTTTAAAGCAATTAATTGTTATCTGGCTTTCAAATTATGACATATGTAAATTGATCAATAATATTTAAATAATAATCAATGTAAAAAAGGAATACAAAACATAATTACCAAAGTCTTTCGGAAAAGATTTTAACACTAATACTAAGAGCAAATATGGCAGAAATTAGCGGGAAAAAAAAGTTTTGAGTTAAAATTTGCGCATATCTAATGTTGTATTCTTCTCCATCAAAAAATAATCCTAATTAAGTTTGTCAAAAAATAAACATTATCCCAACAACTTGTATTTCTAGCACTACAAAATAATTAACACGTCAAAATAGAACAAAGCTGGTATTCCAAAAGTCTAGTTCACTTATGTTTTAGTTAAATTTGTTGGCTTTGGAAATTATATTTTTGATGTCAAATCTCTATTAAGTCATGATACCCAAAATGAATTTCCGGTCATCCTTCTTTTATAGTATGCACTTTAATTTTGAAAGAACAAACTGTGAAATGAAATATGACGTAATAGAGAATATCATTTCCAAAGCTAACTAATTTACTTAAAATGTAGCTAAAGTAGAGTTTTGAAATACCTGCTTAGTTCTATTATGACGTTTAAATTATTTTGTAGTGCTAGAAATACAAGTTGTTGGGATAATGTTTATTTTTTGACAAACTTAATTAGGATTATTTTTTGATGGAGAAGAATACAACATTAGATATGCGCAAATTTTAACTCAAAACTTTTTTTTCCCGCTAATTTCTGCCATATTTGCTCTTAGTATTAGTGTTAAAATCTTTTCCGAAAGACTTTGGTAATTATGTTTTGTATTCCTTTTTTACATTGATTATTATTTAAATATTATTGATCAATTTACATATGTCATAATTTGAAAGCCAGATAACAATTAATTGCTTTAAAAATAAATAATTTGATGTTGAAAGACTTTTCTTTTAAAAGTATTTACAGTATTTTTTGCTGTCAAGTAAAGGGGAGGGGGGGGAGAGAATATTTCATGTTTGTAATTACACTTCTCTCATTAAAAAAATGTAGATGAACTTGCAACTTTGTTTAAATAAAAACATAATTGAAAATAATATGAATATAGTGGACAATTGTTTATTATTTTTAAAATGAATTGGGATATTATATATGTGTGCATAACTTGATTTAAATAATTGCTAGTGTTTCTAGATACCTTCTGTTAAATAATTTTTTTAATCTGCTGAAATCATCATTGCTAAAAGTGTTAAGAAATTTACCAGCAAAGCTACATTTTGCAGAACATCATGATCGAGTCATCATTGTGCAAATGGCTCTGAACCGAATTTGGAACAAGGTAATTTTTCCCACTTTCTTTTTTAAACTTTCTTACTATGTACTGTATTAATCTGTGTTGAGGAGTTATATCTATTACTTAAATAATGCACAGCACATGTGCAGATAGTGTTTGATTTTTTAAATATTCATAAGATTTAGTACATTTTATAAAAGTTAGTCCGTTGTTGCCATATTTAATCACTTAGTACGTATTAATCTGTGTTATGAGTTCTTAGTTTTAGAAAAGTCACTAAATGGGGGAAGGGGATAGTCATTTTGAAACTACAATTACAATATGTGATTTAATCTATATAACGGTGAAAAACAATTTCTTGAACAAAAAAAAATGCAACAAAGTAATTTTTCCATCTTCTCTTTTAAACTTACTATAATTCTATTTAATTACTTACTACGTATTAATCTATGATATGAATTCTTATTAGGTCTGTTACTTAAACAATCTTAAAATATTGATACCATTTATTACGTTTTGATTAGTGGGGAGGGGTCGGTAATGATTGCTTTTTGATTATTTAAATATTACTGCTCCATTTACATATGCAGTAATTTGAAAGCCAGAGAACAATTAATTGCTTTTCTATATCAATTTAGATGCATATTTATGTTTAAGGTAAATAATTTGATCCCCGCTATTTTTGGCCGCCATGCTTCCTTCTGAATGTCCAGATTGTAGGGGGGGGACTGTTGATCCTATTTTTTTATAGTTTGCATTTTATAGCATTTTCTGCTTATTTTTTTTATTAGTTACTACGTATTAATCTGTGTTACGTTTTGACCAGTTGGGGGAATTGCTTTTTAATATGAACTTAGATGCATATTTATGTTGAAGGTAAATGATTTGATTTTTTTCGTATTTTCCCGCTTTTTTTGGCCGCCATGTTTTGTGAATTGTCAGATTGTGGAGGGAGGTATATCTCTTGATAGAATCTTCATGGTTTTTTGGTTTTAGTATTTGAATTTTTTAGCATTTTCTTTCATTTTTTTATAATTTGTTGTTTTCGATTTATTTGCTATACATATATTGTCTGAGGCATTTTTATTTGTCGATTTTGAGGCGTTTTTTTGATTTGGGGGGGGGGTATAGCTCATAATGCAATTTTCATGATTTTTTGTTTTTATTATTTGAATTTTTTAGCATTTTCTTGCATTTTTTTATAATTTGTTGTTTTCGATTTATTTGCTGTACATATATTGTCTGAGGCATTTTTATTTGTCGATTTTGAGGCGTTTTTTTGATTTTGGGGGGGGGGGTATAGCTCATAATGCAATTTTCATGATTTTTTGTTTTTATTATTTGAATTTTTTAGCATTTTCTTGCATTTTTTTTTAATTTGTAGTTTTCGATTTATTTGCTGTACATATATTGCCTTAGGCATTTTTATTTGTCGATTTTGAGGCGTTTTTTTGATTTTGGGGGGGGGGGTATAGCTCATAATGCAATTTTCATGATTTTTTGGTTTTATTATTTGAATTTTTTAGCATTTTCTTTAATTTTTTTTTAATTTGTAGTTTTCGCTTTATTTGCTGTACATATATTGCCTTAGGCATTTTTATTTGTCGATTTTGAGGCGTTTTGTAAAAAAATTTATCACTTGCCATTTTCAGGCTGGTTGTTGATGATGTCGCCGCGCCCTCTGACGGCGGCAGTACGGTCTGCAAACCACGAGGCGACCGTAGTTTAAAATACTGATTTGTGGAATCAAAGATTGATTGAAGGGTTGAGATTTAAATTTAGTAAAAATTTATTATTATTACTTTTTTTGAATTTTATTTGTTAGAAGTGTTTATTTTTGTAATGAAAAACTTGTTTATGTTTTTGAGATTGAGTTATTAGAGGTAAATTCAAGAAGAATTATTATAACTATAATTTTTGATTGAATATCAATAATGATTATAACTGTAATTTTTCTTATTTCTGGATCTGTCATAAAATTTAGATATGAGTACATAGGAGAAGAAAAAAATAAATTACGTTTTTGTATTATTGTAATTTTATTTATTGTGTCTATGATTTTTTTAGTTATTTTACCAAATATAATTTTTATTTTATTAGGATGAGATGGTTTAGAATTAGTTTCTTACGTGTTAGTAATTTATTATCAAAACAGAAAATCAAATAGTGCTGGGATATTAACAATTTTGAGTAATCGAATTGGGGATGTTGCTTTTTTGGTTTGTATTGCTTTTATATTAAATCATGGTAATTGAAATTTTTTTTCAATAAATTGACTGGTTAAGGATATTATTCACATTTTGATTGTATTAATATTATTAGCTGGAATTACTAAAAGTGCCCAAATTCCTTTTTCTGCATGATTACCTGCTGCTATGGCAGCACCAACACCTGTATCAGCATTAGTTCATTCATCAACATTGGTCACTGCTGGAGTCTTTTTATTAATTCGGTTTTCTGAATTTTTTAGAAGAGAAATATCATTTAAGATTAGTTTATTATTTATATCAAGATTAACTATAATAATAGCAAGAATTGTAGCTAATTTTGAATATGATATTAAGAAAATTATTGCTTTATCAACTCTTAGGCAACTTGGATTAATAATGATAATATTCGGTGACTTTCATAAAAGCTTGAAATTATATATTAATTAATATTATCAATAAATTGCATGGAAAAGACCAAATAAAAAACTGAAATGTCCTGAAAGTTGGTAGAGTATTGATTGACCAATGTTATAAATAGTTAGCACACACACACACACACAAAAATCACCAGATGATTAAATAATTTGAACTTCCTGAAGTAATTGAAACAATGCTTAAGAATGTTGCTCAGAAGAAAGACTCTCCTATGATTAAAGATAAAAGAATAGTTCCATACATCACAGATGATGGTTTGAATAGAAGACTATTTCCTACTTATCTTTGGATTGTAAAGATTTCTTAGGGCACTTGAAAAAGATTATAAGGCTAAATTCATTTAAATTTCAGTAAACTGCCAATCTTTTCTAATGTAGTAATACTTGAAAATATCCAGTTTATTTACTGTTTTTTTTTTAAATTGGTTTTATATTTGGAATTCACTAGACTAAATTATTTTTCTGAATTTTTCATTTTTTTTATTTATATATGTCTAGCTTCTTCTTAAGAGTAGGTAAACTTCTAATATCTTGCTGGTAGTTATGACTATTCATTTGACATTTTATGAAAATTATTTATATAGTTGTAACAGTGGTTGAATAGATTCCCCTTGCTATGTGTCAATAATAAATTGATCAAGCATCTTTTCTTAAATAATTTTTATTCTAAACACTATTTCTGTGAAAACTTACTTCATTTATAAAAAATAATGACTTCATTGTTTACATTTTTGACATAACAAATATTTATATTATATAAATAATTTATCACATATTAATTTTCTTTATAAATTCTTTTTTTATTTTCTTTGTAGATATTGATTTATTTATTATATTGATCAAACATCTTTTCCCTATCCATATATATTGTTATACACTTCCATTTACATTCTGAACAACAATCTCCTAAAATTGTTTTCAAGAGCAAAATAAAAGTCACGAAAATGACCACAGAAAATGATTAAAACATATTTATATAACATAGTTTATTTTTATATAGACTGGGGGTCCCCAACCCTATGCCCGCGGACCACTTTTCGTGTGCCTGCCGCTATCTGAACACGATAAAAAATTATCTGATACCAATAAATTTAATTTTTAAGATTTCTTATAAATGATTGTATTATAGTGTAATCAAATTGTAGGGCATACTACACTTTTACAGCGTAAAAAAGTCTATTATTAACAATATCCAACTATAAATTTACATTGAAAAAATAAATGGTGCCTGCCACCTGGCCGGTATTATAGAATGTGCTCTTAAGTGCAAAAAGGTTGGGAACTGCTGATATAGACATTTAAAAATGTTTGAATCATAAAATAAAACAAAATTTATGAAGAAGGCTTTAAGGGGGAGAGTAAGAAAAAAATTACTTATTTTCCTGGTTTTTAAAAATATATCAAGTATTTTTATTATAATTTAACATTTCAAAATTAATATTTAACATTACTGTATATAACAGAAATAATCATTTATTTATTTGAAATATTAGAACAATAGTATTAACAATTTATAGATAGTTTTTAAATTTTATAATTAATGTAAGAAATACAAGATTAAAAAAGTAAAAATAAAGCATAAACTTACCACTTTTTCTCTATTGCAATATTTTTCAAATTCTCTTCTTACTATGTCTGCATAGGCAAGCAGTACTTTGTTTATTGTCTGTTAAAAATATATATACATTTATATTATTAATATTTTAAATGTGTCTTTTAAAATTTAGATGCATACCATCAATCCCTCATGCTTTACCTACTTTCCTACAAAAATGTGTGTGAGAATTAATTGATGTGATAATATGTTGGACTAATTCCATCATTTATGAGAGAATGTTGAATGTATAAAAATTTTTTAAACTTTATTTAAACTTTTCAAATACAAACAACTTGTTAGTAATATCACATAAATAGATAACACAGGTTAGCCCATGTTTGTTGTAATTTAATTTAGACTTCAATAAAATGATTAATAAATTATGACTAGGTTACAATGCTATTAAGGAAAAAGTCTAATACATAAAATATGACATTTTTAAAACAATCAATTTAATCTTTCATGCAGCTTAGACATTGGTTAAAAATATTAAATAGACGATATATTTCTAATAGATTCTATTAAATTTAACAATTTCATAAATGCATATTTTTCATCTAATTATTAGATTAACACAATACATTATTTTCAAGTTTAATAAAATTTACTTCTAGAAAGTTCGACTTGTAAAAGATTCTTATACTATGTGTGTACAAAATATATTTCTCCAGAAATATTATTACACATATTCTTAGTGCTATGTACTTAATAGTGTTTCTTTATTTCCATAGTTTTTAAAATTAATTGAATTTATAGCTACACTATGATCTGAAACTATGAGATAGCTAGATTGAAGCCTAGCAAAGATTAATGCTAAAGTACTGTTTCACTTCTATGAAATACCAATGATTAAAAGGCGATCCATGTATGTCCATGGGAATTAGATTTAAGTTGTCATTTATCACCTGGTTAGAAGATTAATGAAAGAATATTTATGTGTAAGTTTTTAAAATTAACTTTAGAAAGTTTGATTTGTGAAAGAGTATGTGCATATAAAATTATTTTATCAGAAATGAAACTAATTTAGAAATGATCAAAGGATAAGATGAATTTGGAAGAATAATGATGAAGGACTGTACTAAATCAATAATACATTTCATATATTTTTTAATCTTAATAAGTTAATTCACAGAATAAAATAGGATACTTTGTTGAAAATTTTGATGAATAAAGATGTATTTTCGAAATATATATAAAAGTAAAACAAAGGCTTGTCTATTTAGTTCTTTTAACATTTCTATGGATAAATTTTTAAATAAATATTGTTTTTTATAAAAATAACATTAGCACCGCATTAGAATTGCTTAGGATGGGATTTGCATATATGAATAAAATCAGGAAAAAACAGTTTCATGATCAATTTTTTGCTTCATTACTTTTACCTCAGAATTAGAGAAAGTTAGCACTCAATGACATTTCATTTATAATAAAAATTCTTTAAAATGTAGCACTCAATAATTATATTTTTGTAATGTAAATTTTGTTTTTAATTTTCAACTTGCAATTAAAAATATTTTTACAATTTCATTAAAGCATATTATTTATAAAAAAATCTATTGTGTAGCAAATATTATCATTATTAGTCAAAATGTATTGAATAAAATCTGACTTTTCTGAAGCATTCAATTTTTTATTTATTTTTTAAAATAGACTTTTTGATCTCTAATAATTAATGTATTATTTATTAAGCTATGTTAGGAAAAGATATTTATTCTTTCAAAAAATAAATTTATTCAATCCTACTTTTTCTTGATTAAGCACATTCATTAAATTGTGCTAATTATGGCAATCTGCTGTTAATTAAATATATCAGGGTGTCTCAAAGTGTGGGTCATGAGCCTATATGGTCATGTAACTAAATTTGGTGGTCCACAAATTTTAGCAAAACTAAAAAATTCCTGGATGTGCAACATCCAAAAAAATAATTCAAAAACAGTTTAGCAACATTGCACATAGTATGTCTGTGGTTAATCTACACATTCTGCTGTCATCTCTGCTTGCACAATTGAGACTATTGCATGTTCTGAATTATAGTATTTTTTTTGTAAAATAGTTCTGTTATTCCTTGACAAGTAAGTATAAAATTAACAGACTCAACTCTTTACCTATATGAAATACTTTCTTTTCAAACAAATCATTTTCATAAATTGAAGCTAATATTTATTGTGTGTGTATTTTATAGATAAATATTCTTTCATTTTCTGTTTTAGTTATATTAAGTTTCCAAACACAAATAATAAACAAAATGTTTTCAAGTAAAATATCTTAATTAATTGTGAGGACGTTTTTTTAAAACTTAAGTTTGTTTTTTTAAAATAAACTGACTTGGCCTGAAAATTTTAAAGAACTTAATTTTTATATAACCAAAAAATTTCAAATTCTTAAAAATGTCTAAGTACAAGTAAAACAAACAATTTTGAAAAAGCCTAATAATTATGATGTTTATATATATACTTTTTTTACAATTATGATGTTTATATTTTAAAAAAAAATTTTTTTTGTCATGAATATGTGGCTAAATTTAGACAGAAAGGATAAAAATTGTAAATACACTGCAGCAAATTCCTTTCCAACAGATTGTAGTACTCAGAAAGTGGGACTTTACAAAAAAATATAACAATTTTTGTTTTTGGCATTTGGATTTTCTTATGCTAATTATAATAATGTGAACCACCCTATTTGATTAATTTGTAATGAAGTTTTGACTGACAAAAGCATAAAATCACTTTGAATGACTTCTAAAATTCTCAAATAAAAAAAACAATGTTTTGAAAAATTTGTTGCTGTCAATAAAAAGTATTTACTTGCATCTTATAACACTTCTTATTTAATTGCAAAAAATAAAAAAGCCCTACAAATAGAAGATCTTGTGTTGCTTGCTGAAATAAAAATGTCAGAAATAATTCATGGGAAAAAATATAGAGATGAAATTTGTAAAGTTCCTTTATCGAATGACACAGTTTCCAGAAGAATTTCTGAAATAAGTAGTGACCAATTATAGCAGTAATTCTAAATCTATTTCTGTTTGGTTCTCTAACATTTTATTCTTAGTATTTTTCTCTAACTTCATCTTTTTTAAATTTTTTTAATGAAATTAGAATGATCAGACATGATTATGAATGGCTATTAATATATATACAATCAAATGCCAACAATTGAACTAATCAATATAATAAACCAAATACATCAATTTAAAATTAAATCACTATCTAACATCAAATGAAAAACTTATTATTAATTTTCCTGCAAAGCATATTTCTCAAATCCATATAGTAAATACAAAACAACACCCACAAATGTATTATCATAACTTTCCATAATTCAAACTTAAAATTTCAGATTTATCATATTTTATTAAAAGAAACTATTTAATAATACTCTTCGTTTCATTATTGTCAAAGAAAACAACATCAGCTTACTTAAACAAAATCTTATCCCTGTATTTCTTTCATATTTATTTTTTACTCTCCATTTATAAATCTTAATTCTTTCACTTAAACTCAAACTATTTTGTCCTATTTATTTTACAAAAACAAAAAAATAATAAAAATAACTTCAGAAATGATATTTATCTTATAAATATTTAAAATACCATGCTATTTTCTTATTACCAAGATATACCATGAATCTTCTCATAAAATTCTATTAAAAAAAAATTAAAAAGGCAAAAAAAATATTTTTTATTAGCTTCTTTTAAACTATTGTCACAATAATAATTTTTATTACATACCATAATCAATTTATCATCAGAATAACCTATAATGTGTAAACATTAAAAAGTTCTCTTTTACTAAGCAATTATATTAGTTCTGCATTATATATCATAAGAGAAATACAGGTCATAAGATTTTATTTGAATAGATTAAGATTGACTTTTTTAAAAAGATTGGAAAAAAAAGAGAAGAATTAAAGAACATTTTAAAATAAGATATTATAAATTTAAATCTATCAATTTGTTCAAAACTTCTTTTAATATTAAAAGCATTGAAATATTAGTTTGAATTATGAGAAGCCAGCATAAAATGTATATATATGGACATGGTATTTTATTATTGTTTGTACTAGAAAAGACTACCTTGGCATAAAAACTATTGATAGCTAAACTGAAAATAATATAAATTAATTACTTCTAATTAAATTTAAATAAGCTGACTATCACTTTATTGGTATCTTTTTATTAGAACTATGACGTCATATAAAAAAACCTTATCAATAATTGTTTTACAAAATAAAAATTGGTCAAAAGCCAGGTAATGAGACTAGCAGTAGTTTCTTAAGCAGATAAACAAATGTTTGGCTAGTTCTTTTAGCATTATATCTAAAGTGATTGGCTGGTTTATTTAAATTTGATCAGGAATAATTAATATATATATACATACACATCTCATTAAATAAATTTATTAACACCAAGTTAGTGATTATATTACAATTTCTCTCTTAATTTTTTTCTGTTTTATTTTTCTGATTAATATTATTGAACATACCCGAATAGAGAAATTGATGTTCTAGTATTTTTGTATGGGACTAAGTATATTGCCTGATGATGAATCATTAATTCTAATTTATTTTCAGCAAGCATAAAAGCAGCCTTCACACCATACCACATTTGTATATAAATATGTCTGCACAATCATAGCAGATGTGTATATTTTATGTATACAAACCTTGGCAAACCTCTTCATATATCTTTTAACAATCTCAGGATCTGGACATTCCAGTTTTTTAATAACGTCGAAACATTGATTCAGCTGTGTGAAGATATCTACTACTGAGCAGGAAAACAGTGCATGTTCCGAACTCTGCTGGAACTGTAATAATGAATAGCCATAACCATTAATTATTTTTATAAAAAATTGCAATGTACATAAAATATCAATATATTTTTCCAAAATTTATGATTATTGTATATAATTTATTTAAGCAAGAAAAAAATCTTATAATTTCATTATTGATTATATACATTAAACCTGATATTATATAAGCAAATTGCTCTTAGCAAAATACAAATCATACCAAAAATTCCCATGCAATAACTTGAAATAAATTTGTTAATTATTTTAATGTAATGTCAAAGTTGTTAAGAGTTTGTTATGTGTGAATTTATTAGATATAGCACCAAGACCCCTGAAACAATTCTTCATAAATTAATAAGTGAAGGAGAAGATTATTATCCATCAGTTGTTAATCGCAAAATTATGAAAGTTTGAACATTTTTCTATTTATTGAACAATATTAGATGATTATTTATTTAGCTGTGTTGACTATGTGCCTGATCAGAATTTAACACAATGTTCAAGTTTACCTGGATTTGATTCAAATGCAGGTTGCAGGTAAGGCAGGCAGATGTGCTACAGATTGCAACATACAAACTCTTAAATATATTTATGCAGAACCTAAATGTTCATACTGCTAAAATGGAAATAATGCAGAAACAATGTTTAACAATTCCAGGCAATCAAATTATCTGCAATACAAACATGAGTACTACAGCCAATTTGATTGGCTGGACTGTTAAAAAAACATTTGAGTAATTGATTTTGTATTATTTCCATTTTGTATTAATAAAATAGTGAATGAAATTATATTTAATGATATTGAAGAACTAATTTGTTGGCTCAGCTGCAAGCTGAAAATGCACACTGTGACACAATTGTAATGAATAGATTAATTATTTTAACATGAGATCAAAGTTATAATATGCATACAGGCAATTTGATTGGATGGATTGTTAAGTACTATTTGAATAACTGACTTATGTATGTATTATAGAAAATTCAATAATGCCATCAGACAACTAACAAAAATAAAAGATCAAATGGCATAATGCTTTGCACCTTAATTTTTTGCAGCCATAATTTGAAATTTTGGCCTGAGTTTGTAAACCTTGGATTTTTTTTTCCAGATCACAAGTAAGTTTAGGATTTTTTCTTTCAGATGATCTAGCTAGCAATATACTAATGTTAGAAAATAAAAGTTTAAAGTTTATCTGAATTGATTAGATCAGTGTTAATGAATGAGTAGAATATGATACAGATTTCATCAATGTAGAGGAAAATGTTCTACACTTAAAATTTGTATTAAAATATTTAATCCATGGTTAGTGACGAATATTGATTTAAAAAAAAAAAAAGGAAGAAGACAAATGTAAAAGCAGATGGATACTTTATGAATCTATATATCTATTATAGAAGAAAAAATTGGAAAAATAAGTGAAAATCTGATTCTTTTCTACAGAATCCTTGACTAAAGATTAAAAAAATTCATATTGCATCTCAGAATGATTTAAAACATGTATTTAAATTTTCATTATTTTTTTTATTAATCCATCTTTAAATTTTAATTTTCCTTGCAGTATTTCTAACAAATATATGTTTACTATGATTATCATTCATAAAATATTTATGTATTTATTTAATATAGCGAGAAATAATAGTTAAAAATGAATATTACAATACAGAACATTCAGTGCACATATAAGAATAAAATATTTTATATTGTTATATTTAAAATAATATTTATCTGTAAAATAATAAATACATAACTAATTATTCAATTATGGATGAAAATGATAAATAATATCTATGTGCTAGAATATCTATATTCTCAAAAAAATTGCAAAATATTTAAAAGTTTGATTAAAGAAAAGAATAAATCATTTTGACATTATCATATTTATATATATATATAATGATATTGAAATAATTCCCAAAATGAAAAAAATAATTGTGCTAATCCTAGCATAATGTGATCAAATTTATTGTTTATGATTAAAATATATTTATATTACAGGTAAAACATTAATCTAAAATCCATGGTTCCAAATTTTTTTTTGGATTTGTCAATTTTTTGAATTTCAGAAAAAACAAAATTTTTCAAAAATTGCAAATAAACATTAATTTTAGTATCAATAACTTTGATTATATATACTTTCTAAATACTATTGTTTTACTTTAATTTTGTTAATAAATTGTACACAAACTAATTTTTAATTGCATAATATTAAAGACTATCTTTAAAATTTTGTTGAAATAATTAAAATTTTTGGATTAATGGCATTCTGCATATATACAAAAATCAAAGGCAAAGTAGAGATTAAAGTGTCAAGCATTGGTGGTCAAGAGGTCAGCGACAGCTACTTTACAAGCAGTTGTCCCGGATTAGTGGGTTCACTCCCCGGCTGATGCTATGACCCATGAGAAAAAAAAAAGTAGAGATTAAAGTAAACTATAATGATAATGTCCACAAAAGTATAAAATTTCTCTCATTCAATGATTAAGATTATATCAAATTACAGCCTTTTAAAAAAAGTGTAGTGCATTTATCAAATTCAGTCATTATGGACTTTTCACTTTCAATCAAAAATGACTGATATCTGTTTACTGATTGATAATGAATGATTATTTGAATTGGCTCAAAACTGAATAACTAAAAACATACAGGAGTATGCTTGAAAAATTCTTGAATGGCAAATATGAGTCAAGTTTTCTGTCTAAAAGCAAGTGAAGTAATTAGACAATAAAGTGCTGTGATGAAGTGATAATAATACTTAATCTTTGTCAGTAATAGTTTGACATTGCTTGCTATTATTTATTCTATCAGCTTAATAATCAAGGCTACATTTTAAACTTTAAATAGCCATTTACATTATTAAGCTCTACCTATCTCTTTCTAATATCATTTAAGTTAACAGTATATTGCTAATATTTTATTTCTGATAATTGTTTTTTCTCTTTTCCATAAAAAAAAAAAAAAAGATGAATAATCCTGTCATTATAATTTATGCAATCATACAACCATGAAATAATGAGGCTGCTTCCAAAAATACATTATTATTTTTTATATAATTTATAAATGCTTTCTCTTATACAGTTTCACATGTTGCTTTTCTTGTTGATATAATTAACTAATATTATTCTACAATTGCTGAAAATGTAAATATTATAATTAAAACATTACAAAAATATATAAGAAAGCAAGGTCGAAAATAAAATATGAGTCATTAAAGATGGAACTCAGTACAAGTTTTAATGTAAATTGATATCAATACTCAATTGATGACAAATATTGCACTTAACCATGAGATCTGTCATTTTATTGCAACACTTTGAAATAGTGTTTATTCTTTATAACAGCTGATGGGATTAAAATTTCTTGTTAAAAGAACATATACTGATATAAAAATGAGAATAAAGATGAAAAGATGCTGCCAAAATAATAAATAAAAAAGTCACACAGAGATGGCATGAATTCTTCAGATGATATATATCAATCCAGTTACAAATACCTATTGTGATAATAAATGATTGAGTATAAAACACAACATAAATGATTTTTTTCACCATACATTCAATAAAAACAAAATGTTAAACTTACACAATTTGTGAGGGTGGGTATTACAACTCCTGGGAGGGGGGGGATTTTAGACATGAGTTCATAATGACTACACAAATTAATCTAAAAAGAATTTATTCTAAGCTACAAATTAGTAGTCAACATGCTGCAATAGTTTTAAAAAACTATTGTAATATTTATTTGAAATTTGACTATTATTATTATTATTATTTTTATAAAAACTATGAGGCAAGATTAAAATAAGTTATATTTAATGTTGTAATTTTATATTTAGTGTAAGTTTGGCAAACTTCAAACGCTATAACCAAGTATAATTTTTCCTTCTATTGCTTATACTTCTCACCTCATACTGAATACTATATAATGAGCTTTTTCTTCTAACAATCCATCATAAGAAAGATCTCTAATTTTTTTCTTATCAGTAATGGTCTATATTCTAGATTAATTACTATAGTCAATTTGTTTTTTTTTCTTAATGTCATATTACTAATTTTTGCATTGGATAGATTCAATCTGGGATATTAATGACAATTATTTACAGTCATGTCATCAGATTATCTTTCATATGAAAAAAACGAATTGGTAAAAACTTGATGACTTTAATAATATTATTTCACAAATGTCTAAATTTTACTAATTTTTATTTTTTGTGTACATATATAAAATATTAAAAGTATAATTAGAATTTCAATATTTGCAAGTATGAAGCCCATGAATTAATATATATATTAAATCAATAAAAGTATAGCATTTTATTTATTAGATTATTATTTAGTTATAACTAGCCATACCAGAAGCTTTCAAAGCTCACATTAGGAAAATTAATGAATAAAAGCAATATTCCCAAGGCTTATATATTTAATATTAAATACAAAACAATACATGAGCTATCAACAACAGTATTGCAAAAAATATAACTTTTTCCAATTAGTTGTATTACTAAATTTGATCAACTTTTAGGATTTTATTTTAAATATATATTTCTCACATGATAAATTAATTTTTAAAAATTGTTATGAAATTTGAACATCATGGCATTTTGTTCATGCCCACTTTCAAGTGAGAAATTAAATAAATAGTACAAATTAAATTTAATTAATGTAAAATAAATTTATAAAATCAAATTTTACTTCACTTTAACAAAAACAATAATTTTCTATATTTCTGTAGTATGTATTTCAACACACAGGCTGCAACATACTTTGTACCCATTTAAAAATTTTTCCATATGTGATGCGATGCACTGTGACTTCTTTTTCGGAGCCAGGAATCTCTCAACCACTATGCCAAGAGAAACCTGCTAGCCACTTTACCTTCCCTTTCCATCCCCTGTCCTAAGTTTTTCCCATATTCTTCTTTATCCTACTCCATCCCATTTCCACAATATAATCCTTGTCAACTCCATGGCTTTATATCTAAATGCCCCTTATCTTTTTCCAAACCCACTTTCTGTATAATCACTTTGTTTATATTTATTCTTCCACAATTTCATTATTTGTACTCTTTCTGCTTGCAGGCATTTTTACATTCACTTAATAGATGCCTAATATTTTCAATATCTTCCTTACACATCTTGCAGACTAAATCACCCACATTTTTATGTTATATTTCCTTATTGCTAAGGATCCTGTTCGAGCCTTAAACAGAAAACTCTTTTCTTACTATTATTGTAAATTAACTCACACTCAATAATCCAATATTCTGTTTACTTCTATATATATTTAAACTCTTTTTACTCTCCACATTATGTCTTCATCTCTCCAACCCTCTATTCTATATTAATGCATCTATTTTTCTATTCCATTCCTTGCCACTATAATAATACTCAACAATTCTCTTAACATAAGCACCCCACCTTTTGTATAAGTATACTGACATAAATTGTTTATCCAAATCTGCATACCGTGCTACCTTTCTCACCCACCTTGTTGCCTGCCCTTTACTCATAAGCCAATTAAATACTATTTTGGCTATTCTCTTATTACCCATAAACTGCAATCTACGAACATTTTCATTTTGCTTTTTACATCTCTCATATAAAAACTTGACCATCCCATTTCTCCTTGAATTGCCTCCTATGAAATCTTTTAATCAGTGCTGCCCTCTTTTTGCATTTTTTTAAAGTCATTCTAAAATGGTTAAGATTTAAGCACACTTTTATATTGCAAATTACCAAAGTTTTTAAAACAATTAAATAGCATAAAACAAAAATGTGTAGTTTATGTAATTCTCCCCCCCCCCCCAACAAAAAAAAAAAGAAAGAAAGAAAGAAAGAAAATCGGCAAGATTCATCAAGATTGGTACAATATTGTTGAGTTATTAAGTGACAAAAAACAAACAAATAAATTTTCCTATTATATAGTAATAAGGATTAACAAATAAAAATAAATTACAATGTGGATGACTCATAAAAAAGGGAGACTTACCCCATCTTTTTTATCTCTATCAAAAGCACTATGGAGGTATTCCATGGAAACATCATCATTTTCATTTAACCATTGCATCACAAATGACTCGAACCATCTGAAATATTAAAAAAAAAAGAAGAGAAGAATAACAATAAATCAAGTATTTTCCTCCTCTATTTATCTAAGATATTAATGGTGACAATTCTATTATATAAAATTATTTATAAAATTTAAATTTTATTTATAATATTAAAAAGACTAATGTTCAATGGATTTTCTCAAAATATGAAAATAAAGATTGATTATGATGAGTTAGAAGAAATTAACAGCTACAAATACCTTGGTCAGATTATTAATACAGATGGAAACATAATGGATAAAATTAATCATAGAATTAAACTTGTTTGGAGTGCTTTTGGAAGAAATAACTTGATACTAAAAGGAAATGTGACTATGTGTTTGAAAAGGAAAGTTTTGCATAAATGTGTTTTACCAGTTCTTACTTATGGATCTGAGACTTGAACACTTAATAGAAGAGCAATACAGAGACTTCAAAACACTCAAAGAAGTATGGAGAGATGCATGTTGGGAATAACAAGAAGAGATTGAAAATGCAATGTATGGCTAAGAGGACAAACAGGTGTTACTGACCTCATTGAAAAAATTAAAAGACTGAAGTGGAGTTGGGCTGGACATACTGCTAGAAGAGATGATAATAGATGCACAATTGAAATTGTGAACAGGATTCCAAGAGATTGTAAAAGACCCAGAAAGAGACCACATGTGAGATGGATGGATGAAATAAGAAGGGGTGCCAATGGGGTGGTTCCAGATCATAGATATTTTATCAGTTCAATTAGTCTGGATCTGACTTGTAAATTTAATTAGTAGTTCATACTAATTAAATTTCTTTTGTTATCAGAAATATTTTTCCTTTCGATAACAATCTGTTTTATCTGTAATTTACTTTTACAAAGTTCGATTACAATCTGTTTCATTTGTAATTTATTTTTACAATGTATTTTAATTAAAGAATTTATTCAAATCTATTTTCTCTTACTTTAAATCTCCAAAATTATTTATTTAATTAATTTAATGCACATATCACTCCCTTTACTCCAGAAAAACAGATTACTACATGTTATATATTTTCTTGCAATTTCTTCAGTCTTCGTCTTTGCCAGGGTTTAGTTACCTTAGGCCATGCTATGCCTTCGTTTGCATATCCTGTTCAAGTTAATATGACATACATTTCTTTATATTTTTTTCAATGTCCACACTTATATTTGGCCATCAGACATAAATACACATTAGCATTTTAGCACGCATAATTCGTGGATGTCCTTCATGTACAGTTTTAAGACTTTAACATACAATGTCTGTTGATTAATTACTTGTTACATTTCATCCAAAAAGCCAGAAAAACACATTATGGTTTCTTAGTTGGCCAGCCTTTTCTTCCTTATTCAACTTATAATAACCTTTATTGGCCCTTGTCCATTTTGCAACTGTATTGTCATTCAGGATTTCTGACTCGAATACATCTGTATAATTTAGTTCATTACTAAATGGTTCATCTTTATCTGGATTTCTAGAAAGAGCAACAGCATGTGAAATTTCCTTTCCTTTTCGATATGTCAACTGTCATTTGTATGAATATAATATGTTTTTGTTTTCCTGAAGGTTTGTAATGATGGTGTTCTAGTTGTATTTTTATATTGGACTGTTTCCATCATCTAATATGCATATTGAATGTCTTTAGAAAAATTTAACTTACTTAAATATTCCAAATACATTCAACTGTTAGTAATAGCACATCAAACAGGTTAGTATATGCACATTTCCCCTCTTCTTTATGTGTTGCTGGCCTGACCAGTGATAATACTAGCATGGGATTCGAACCTGGATCCTTAGATTTTTTATTATTAAATTTTAAGGTAATGCTCTAACCAAATAGTCCAATATAAAAATATACAAATAGTATGTTTCTCCATCTCAATCTCATGCTCTGGAGCTAGATAATCACTCACTAATATTTCTAATAATGACTTGTAATCAGTCACTAATTGAAAAGGCTGACCAAATAGAAATTGGTGCAGTTTCTTAAGACCAAAATAATAGTGAAGTCTCTTTATCAATCTAGCTATAATTTTTCTTATCTTTTGATAGGACATTCACCACTTCTGTATAATGTAAAACAGCCCTATTCCCCATTCTGAACCATCAGTCAATAACCTTACATTGATATTATTGTTGAAATGCACTAATAATTTTTCTGATGACAGCATGGCTTTGCTTCATATAAATGCTTCTTAATGAATTTGTAACTACTCTCACTTCAGATTTTTATTTAGTAGTTCATAAAGTGGTTTTGCTCTTTAGCCTTATTCTTAAAAAAGATTCAAAATAATTTATCAGACCTAGAAATGCCTGGAGTTCTTCAATAATTCCAGGCTGGGCTACATTTTTCACAGCTTGCACTTTCTTGGAAAATGGCCATTTACCCTTGTTCAAGATTACATGCCTTAGAAATATTAATTGCTTTGTGATCCACACACTTTTCTGAGCATTCAGTTTGACCCAATTTTCTCTAATTTGCCACCTTAAACAGTCTTTGATATAAATTTTTTTTAGAACAAGCTGTAATAAATATATCATCAAAATAAGGTATTACTTTATCTAATCCATGTAATAAAGAATTAATTTTTGCTTGAAAAATGTTTGGTGCCATTGTAATATTGAATGATAGTTAGTTACATTTAAATAATCCAACAAAGAATGTTAGGATTAATATTTCTGATGATCTGTTTATAACAAGTATTTGATGAAGAGTGAAGTTAAGGTCCAATTTTGCAAAGTGTGATACTTTTTGACGACTGGCTAATACTTCTCTCACATTCAATACTGGCTAAGTGACCTTGTTTAAGGATTTATTTACTGTCATTTTGTAATTACCATAAATCTGGATTTGACCATCAGATTTTGTTATTATCAGTGTAAGTGTTGTCAAATATGACATTTTTACTGGTATCAAAATGCCCTTATTAACCAATCCATGAAGTTTCTATTCTACTTTACTTTTCTGTGCTAATGGCATTTTGTGCAATTTATAAACAACTGGAGATAAATTTTCAAGTAATCTCTACTGGATTAGTTAATATTATATCTAATTTGTCATTAAACAAATCTGGATATTTTTTTTTGAATTTCCTGCTCCAACAAAATATTTTTCACAATATTGACATGTATAATGGTAAATTAACTATTTTTACACAATGTTTATCAGAGATTTTACTTGACCCAGTAATTTCAGTGTATTTCCATTCACATATTGAACCTTAATGCTTGATTTTGCTATTGAAATACATAATTATCTGACAATGAGGTCCAATCTTTCTTGAACATTATACATATCCCTGAGCTATTATCTATCTCTATGCTAATATCTTTCCCATAAACTTGTAATTTCATCAAAAATTGCTTCAGTCCCTCTTTTTGACAATATGCATTTTGAATTTATATTCACATGTCTTTCGTCATATGTTTCTGATTACAATCTTATGCAAGATGTTAAAAGTGGATAGAAACCAGTCCCTACCTGTGTGAGAGTGGTGTAGAGAAAATTACGTTATATTACAGAAATACTATTCATTATTGGATAATTTTTAATCTGATGAATGACTAAAAAAAATTAATATGCATTTTGGATGTTTTGTCTTCTCTATTTTTCTGTGACAGGTTTTTAACCTAGCTCTCCCCATTATCAATTTTCTTACATTCTGCAGTGTTCAGGGTCAAGCAATATATATACACACCTGGGTTTCCTTTTATGCAAATTATTTTAATGCGATTTTGAAGTTATGCAATTCATGTTTCTTCTTAATATCTTTCATATTTCACTATATTTATTAGACATCAAGAAATTTAAATTATTAATAACTTATTTTGACTTGAAATACTTTTTTTTCTTCAAAAATATAACGTTATATTAGCAGCTAACGTGAATATGGCCTGAAGCTGTATTTAGAAATTTAGCTTCTATGTAAATAACCTATTTGTACTAATGAGTAAATAATAATAATAGATTTATACTTACATATAAAAATATCGCAATAGATATCCAAAAAATTTAAACTTTTAAACTGTATTTTGTTATATATAACAGAAATAAATAATCTTTTAGATTTTTAAAATAAAAAATGAAGATTTTATAAACTGAAAATAATCTTTCTAATGATAATGTATAATCTTTTTGTTTTGATTGCGAGCTCATTTTTTAAATATAGAAACAGAAAACCATTAACACAGCACAAGACTGAAACTGGAGCTAGTTGTACATCACATCACTAATAAAAATAAAGTGTCTAACAGGTTTCTCTGGGCATAATTGCTGAGAGATTCTTGACTTCGTTTAAGGAGAAGCCACAATACATCACATCACATCGAATCTGATTTCTTACCAGTTTACAAATGAATGCTAGTGGTAATGATTAAAATATGTATGAAAAATGTAAAATTAAATACTGTAGTTAATAAAAAAAAGTAAAAAAAGTTTATCTTGTATTAATTTTTTTCAAATATTTGAAATTTTTTATTAGTCATACTTTATTTGCTTATTTTTTTAATGTGAATTTTTAAGTAATTTTTCCGTCTTGCTTTGCTTTTATGTGAATTCTGAAAAATACAGAGCCTATCCCCCATTTTTCAAGGTAAGTTAAGTCTATTTTTGTGTGATTTTTTTTAATGTGGGTTTTCTGTGGAACCTATCTACCACATAAAACGAGACCCAGGTGCGTATATATATGCAACAATAAATGTACAATAATTGTGTAGAATAAAAATAACTTTGGGCAATAAATATGTATAATGATTGTTTGAAATATTAACAATAAATGTGTAGCAATATTGTTAGCGCATAGAGTTGCATACCTGACCTTATAAGTTCAGAGAACTGTAAAAAATGCCATATATGGTAAGGTATGTAAAAACTCCAGAAGTCTTGAAGGATATATACACTCCAGAACTTGGTATATATGTTCTGGTAATAATGTAAATCAGAGAATCCTGCCTCTGCAAGTCCAAAAGCAGAACTAGGGTTTAAATGTGCAGGTCACCATGACTTTTATTAATTTAATATGCTTTAAATAGGCTATGAACATTTATAAATATACTCATATATTATTTAAACTATTACCTTACCATCTCAATTCTGCCTTTGACAACTATTTACTTGATGTTCACAGGACACAATTGTTCAAATTGATGCAATCATCACAGGAGTCAAATCTTAAGTAATTGCCTGAGCAGCAAATTGAGACAGTCATGACTGGATTTAAACTAACAGAGAAAATGGCAGATATATCCCAAGTTGGTATATGTGAATTTAATATAAATGCTCTGAGTGATTGGCCACTATATGTTCAGAGGATAAAAAAATCAGTAATAATATGAATAATTAACCCTACTGTCTGATGGTGCTGTTTTTCACAAAACGCACATCAATATACCATTTTAGTGGCCTTAACTTATGGCTGACAGTACTAGAGGTGTTTTTTGAGCTGTAACAGGCTGTCTAGAGGGTGATGTATTCTACGATTATGTAATGAAATACTATGCCAATTGCATTGTGACAGTATTCGTCAAATGAGTGCTCTTGAATTCTCACTGCAGTCTGATTTGATGGTGGCCGTATTTGAAAGAGATGAAACTCTGTAAAAATTCATTGTCAGAAATTTTTTAGAAAGTGTAGTCAAATTAGTATTTCATATTAAGAATTGTCATGTCATCAAACATACTTCCCTATGCTTTTGAACTGCACACAACTTGAAAAGGTTGTTCGTTTCAGCAGAATTTTTTCCGATCTTGCGCTCACATGCCCATTTATGCATGAATTCAAGCACTGTAAAATGTCGTCTGCAAGTTGTCCGAAAATTGGAGTGAATTTCCAGCCGGCCACACAATATTGTGTTTTTTCCGGAAGGAGAAACTCCTGTAAGCATACCTATGTAGATCTGCATAAGGGAAGTTCATTCGAAGGATCCAAAATCCCATTACTTACAGTTTTGAGGCTTCCCTGTTATTTTATTTGCATGTTACTTTTGGATGTTGTTTTTTATGCCCCCGAAAATGGTGTTTTTTTTTTCTTGTTTTGGTTCACGACTTGTCCAAAGTTTTGTTTCTTTTTGATTCAATAAATTATTTTATGGGAAACTTGTTGTTTTTGTTGTTCACATGATTATAAATTAGGTAGGTAATATTTGATAAGTTTCATTAACAGTTAAAGTAAGTAATATTTTATTATACCAAAAAAAAAAAGTGTTTAAGAGTTTATTCAAAAGGCCCCACCAAAAAAAATAAAATAAAATAATAATAAAGAACTGTGCGGTAACATAATAAAATGTTCAAAAAGAAAATACAAAAAAAAGTCGATAATTAAAAATCAAAACAAACCTTACCCACCACCCCACCTCCTCCTCTCCCAGCTTAAAAAAAAGTGTTCTTTTTTCGAACTGTTTGTCTTTTTTTTTTAAATTAATGGCCCAAAAAATTAAGGAAGAACTTTTCGTTATCATATAAAGCTTACTGTAGTGTAAAGATTTGAAAAAAAAAAAAAAGTCTCGTAATAAATTAACAAAAAAAAAAAAAGATAACAATTCAAAATCAAAACAACCCCTCTCCCCTCAAAAAACCAAGTGTTGGTTTATTCAAAAATACCGAATTGTTGAAGTCTTTCAACAAATCAAAACATCAACAAAAAAAAAAAAAGAAAGAAGGTAAGTTAAAAGCAAACAACCAACCCCTCTCCATCATCTAAAAACAACAAAGTGTTTGTTATTGTATTTTTGTGTAAACAAACCGATGGAACGTTAATGAATAATTTAAAAGCAAACCAACATCCATACACCATCTAAAAATAAAGGATTTGTTTCTTTAAAAAACGAACCCCCCAAAAAAAAAACTGAAAAAAAAAATTGGTTTACCATAAGTAATATTATGTGAAGAAACCTACACAGTTAGTCATTAATTTACAAATAAACCAACACCCCTAGACCATCTTAAAACAAAGTATTTGTTTATTAAAAATAAAAAAAAACCCAGGTGGAATAAAAAAAAAACTTTGGTAGTTTACCGTCGTCAACGAAAAAAAAAATTAAAAACTGGTTGAAAAAAAAAAATCTTTTACCGATAAAAAAAAACTTTGGTGGTTTTACAATCGCTGATGAAAAAATAATAAAAACTGGTTGAAAAAAATCTTTTACCACAATATTATGTAAACAAACAGGCAACCTGTGAATTGGTATATTGATGTGAATTGGGCTAAAAAGAGTGCCATCAGATGGCAGGGTTCAGTATTCATACTATTACCAAAAATTCTTATACTAAATAGTATTACTGAGAATACTGTAAAAGTAGCCTCTTTATTTTGCTTTACTGGCCAAAGGGTATTCGAGGTAGCTAACAAACTATGTGAAGATTCATGAGAGACACAGAAATACAATGAGTTTGTAACAAAGCTAAATGATTATTTCAACTCCCAGCCATCCAAGTTTATTGCTTGTTTACATTTTAGAGGCAGAAGGCAAAGGAAAAATAAAAAAAAATATATGACAGGGTCCTAAGAGATATAGCAAAACCGTGCTTTTACAACAAATTTTTAGAGGAAGCTCTCCTAGAGCAACTATTATATGAGATAATAGATGATCAATTTAGGCAAATATTGTTAGCAGAAAAAGACCTAACCTATGAAGAAGCAATCAGACATGGACAAGCTCATGAATACTACTTGACCAAGTGAGAGAATTCAGGTTTCACAAAACCAGAATAATTTCAAGCTATAATTTATAAAACATTGGGAGTTGAAAGTTTCTGATGTGGAAAAATCAGGTGCAAAGCCCATGAATGCAGTAAGCAAAAAAGTGAAAGTTGTAGGAAAATAACTGATAACCCTGAAAGAGGGCACCACCATATGAAGCCAAGCAGAAAATTTACCTGTAGTGCAATGGAAAATAGCTACATCAAAAATGCTAACATAGGCGAATCGGATCAAATGATGCTAAGTGTAAAAATAGTTGGCAAATCAATAACCATGGAAATTGATAGTGGGGTAGGGGTATCATTGATGAAAAGCAGGGATTGGGAAAGTATAATTAAGAATTTAAAATTTCCCCCAAAATAGAGAAAATTCACTCAAGGCCAAGGATGCTAACAAAAATCCCATAAGAAAACTAAGTGTCACAAAAGTAAAGATAGAAACAAAGAAGAGTAAACAAATACTACCACTAAATACTGTGAGTGGAAAAATTAACCCAATCATAGGTTGAGAATGGTTTGTGTCCTTCAGCATAAGGATATGACTACTAGCTCATGTATGAGAAAGATAAAAAATATATCGCATGAAGATGCATTATCTAGATGGCAGATAAAGCTGAATTACCCAAGACAGAAACCTATGTATATTTCATTAATTGACTAGCTTCAAAAACTTTTAGTAGTTGAACAATAACAGAATGGACTAATGCAGACTCCGGCTATAGAATTCTTAAAAATTGGATAGGGAACAAATGACCCATTAGATGTTCTCCCTACTTAAATAAAGGACTGCAAAGTATGTGAGAGGCTATTGGTAAATCAACTGGAACAAATTAAAACTGAAGAGGAAGTAAAACTTTGGAAGCATAAAAACCAGTTGAGAAGACAATATCTCTCAACAGTAAATAATGGAAACAGTGAAGAAGCAACTAGAAACAATGTTGAAGCAGAAATTATGATATCAACCAGTCCAGAGATCTACAACTCTGAAGAAAAAGATTTGTTGACAGTTGGAGACTCTTTCAAAATTGATATAGCTATGCTGAAGTCATCATCAAGACATAGCAAATATTCCAGCATCAGCAAAAATCAGAAACCCTCCTGCTCATCTCAAAGAATATGTTTAAGTAAAGAACCATACTTCTGGAATGAGAGAGAAGTGCAGTGTTCAAGGACAAGCAAGGAATATATAAATGTGTGTGCAACAATAAATATATAATAATTGTGTAGAGTAAAAATAACTTTGGATAATAATTATGTATAATGATTATGTGAAATAATCGTATGTATAATGATTATATAAATAACTGTAACAATAAATGTGTAGAAATGTTGTTAGGTCAAAGAGTTGCATACCTGGTCTTATAATGTCAGAGAATTGTTAAAAATACCATAAATGGTAAAGTATGTAAAAACTCCAGAAGTCTTGAGGAGTATCTAAACCCCCAGAACCTAGTCTATATGTTCTGGTATTAATGTACATCAGAGAATCCTGCCTCTGTAAGTCCAATAGTAGAGTTAGGGTTTAATATGTGCAGGTCATCCTGACCTTTTATTATTTTAATATGCCTTAAATAGGCTATGTATATTTATAAATATGCTCATAGATAATTATTTAAACTATTAGCTTACCATCTCCATTCCGTCTTTGTCAACTATTTACTTGCTGCTCACAGCACTCAGCACATACACAAAACAAATGACCATTACATCCATATTTAAAAATGTTTTTCATGCTTACACTTGCAATTTTTTACTCTGTGACCAGCTTTTCCACAGTAGTAACAAGTGGCTATATTGTCATTTATGTACATCAATTGTTTTGGATAGAAATTTGTTTTATAAATTCTATATTTTAGATGAAATACACAGGCTTATATATACCTGTGTCTATATATGTATATACGTATATTGGTGATTATTTATCTTTTCGACGTATGTGTGTTCAGGTGTATCAGTGTTATGAGATGGTGTGGAGAGTCTGTGCTCATATCCTGTCTATTAAATCCTATATTTTGTTTATTGTCTGTTTTATTTGAAAAAGCATGTACTTATTCTAATAATAGCTTTAAGTTATTCCCTTTTTAATAGCCATCTTATATGTTAAATAAAACTCAATTAAAAGCTGTAGTCTGAGCTTATCATGAGAGATTTCCCAAAGCAAAATTCCTATATCCAAAATCATTAGTTAGTCCTTTAAGGACTGAATTGTATTCATTAATTTTCTCAACCATTAATTGTTTCCTATTTCTTAAATTTAAATGAGATATAAAATGGGATGGATGAGAGCTAAAATATTCATTTAACTTGCCTATTATTCCATGTAAGGTCCATTCTCTGTTAAACAGAGCTATATAATCTATTAACTATCTCGATAACCCTCCTGCCTGAAAAGCATAAATGTGTTGATATTTTATGTTAATTGTTCTCAATTCCATTAAACTTAAAAAAAATTTCTCAACTTGAATGAGATATAATGGCCATTCAGCAGCCTTGCTTGCATCAAACTTGGCAATGCAAGTTAGTTGAAAAGATGTCTTTTAAATTTTGCTGTAGCTAAGTTTGAACTTTAACTGTGCCAAATTTTAAAATGCAAACAATCTATAAACAATAGTTTGAATTGTAAAAAGGTTCCCAATGCATTGGAAATTAACAAAAATATAAAGGCAGAAAAAGAACCATTTTAATTAAACAGAACTATAAACTATAAATATATTAATTTCCTTGGCATGATATATTATTTTCTTCAAATCATGACATTTAACTATGTAGAATTTTTATTTTTATGCATTCAGTTTTGAAATTAACATTAAAATTCATTCTTATTTTTTTTTGTAATATAGGTGCCTTAGTTTTGTTTGATAATTACAAAATGGATACAATAATTGATCTGGAATTTTGGCAGAACAAACTATAGATAAAATTATATATTTCATAAAGAATTTCTTTAAAGCAATCAAATCTATAATAAGATAAAATTATTTTCATTTTCAAATTCTAATACTTAAATATTTTAAACATATCTAAGTAAACAATATACATATATTGTAACAATGTGTAATATATACACAATACATAAGTATGTGTATATATACAAGTTACATGATATTATTAATAAGATAAAATTACTTCAATGTTTTTTTTTTATTTGATAAAAAGCTAAAATAAAAAGAAAAGGTAAAAATTTTGAGGATTAAGTTAAAATACTAATTATAACTTATTTTTCTTTTTTTCTGTGTATTAAAATTTAACATATCAGTGAAATCAAATTTGTACAAGATAAATCAGTTTCTAGACATAAATTCCAGACTGATTAATTAACAATAGTTAATTAATTTCTGTGTAATCAAAAATATAAGATAAAAAAATGTAACTAATTAAAAGAATAAAGATCAAATGAGTTGATAGCATGGGTGGAAATTCGAGCAGTGAGCAGATAGTATAAAAACTGCAACTGCCTATTGTCCAGTGTCAGAAGAAAAAAAAAGAAAGAGCAGCAGCAGAAAAAACAAAAGAAGGAAGCCAGTTAGCTTTCCAGGATAGTTGACCAAAGAGTCTATAAGCCAGCTAAAATGACTGAGTCCAGGCAAGATGAAACAATCTTTATACAGTTGTGTTGATAGAAAAATGCATTACTAGACCAAAGTTGAGTGTTTATCCATTTTTCCATTGCCTGTCTCCTGAGTAATAATAGCCAGAGGCAGTGATATATATCTTTGACTTGCCTTTGCTGATGTTTTTATCCACCATGAACTAAATCTATGGAACAAAACCTAGAAGTAGTACACTTGAGCCAGGAGGAAGTGTCCAGATACCAATAGATCCACTCTGGATCTGACACCAATAAATCCACTCTGAATCTGACAAGATCAGAAGACATGGATGATCACCCAGATGCTATATAAAAAGCCCTAGGTAAATAAGTCTAGACATCATTAGAACTTCTAAGTTTATTTCAAGTGTGAACTTTTAAATTTATTTTCTAGATAAATCTTTTAATGTCATTTCTAGTGCTAACTTTTATATATGCAAATAAGCACATATTTGTTTAAAATATTGTAATTTTAATGTGTTCATATTTGTGATATATTCCTTATATGCTTTTTTTAAATCTTTTAATAAATATGTATAAATTATTAATGTGGTTTAAGTTTCTCTCTCCCTCTCACTTTACCTATGAGCAAATAGATAATTGTATGTATATATTCTGTGTTATGCCAATCTCATGTTTTAATAGCTAACCATGTGCAAAGCACTTGAAGCACATTAATGTTGTTTCATGGGTCCAGTACAAATGGCTGGATGGGCTCATGGGGTTTAAACCCATTATAAATGTCACCATGAGATGTATCATGCTTCTTATAGTCATGGAAGGGGTACCTCAGTCTGAAAAAGTGACTGTTGTTTTAATATTTTTATTAAATCTAGGTCTGACCGGCGTATGGTTAATATGTAAATATTGATCATATTTATTCCTCTGCTTGAATAATAGGGTTTAGAAATAAAGTATTAAAGATTAATATGAGCTACCAAAGTAAAAAAAAAAAATAGCCATAGGATAGATCTTAAAGGAGGTAAATCCCATTACAATATATATATATATTAACTGTTAGCATAAAATATTAAAGTTTAACAGTTGCATAAAGTTTAAAATTATTTGAAAAATATTTTTATTTTTATAAAATCCATATATTATTAATTTGTTTTAATTAGATGAAAATTTTCAAGATCAAAGAAAGTTAACTGAAATAATATACTGTTATTGATATAATAATAATAAATAAAAATAAAAAGAGTAGGATCTTCACAGCATGCATCATATAGTTTCAATATCTTGAGAAAAAAAAATCTTCCACACACACTCAAGGTGTGTACAATTAAATCTGTGCTATAAAAAATAATCACACACATAATTAATAATAGAAGCTAAAATGATTAAAAATTTAAAAATACATAAGTAATCAATTATTACTTTTATTATCTTTAGAGCCTACAATTTTTTAATTTCCAATCTGATAATTTTTGAAATATTTCCTAAAGTTCTGAACCATTCTTTGGGCAAATAACCATGACATTTACAAAATCTGTAAAGATAAAATCATTCCACCATAACTTTATCAAAGTTAATATATTTTCTTGCTGGTACTATGCAATCTAATCACTGTCATTGAATTTTGATAAATTTTCTTCAGAATTAGACAATGTCATATGTCTTGATTTGCCATTATAATGTTTAAAAAATCAAATAAAATCCCTTTTTATAATTTAAAAATACAAAGAAAAATTGCAACTCAATACTCATTGGTCCTTTCTATAACTTCTCTTAATATTTGGATGTAATCTACTATTTTATAATAACTTTTAAATCCAGCTTGTTCTTTTGTCTGGTTTGAATTCAAAATTCTTTCTATGAGAATTATAATGATTTTAACTAAGATTTTATATAGAACTGAAAAAAAACCTTTATTTTTCCTTTTCTTAAATATAACTATTACTTTTCTCAATCACATGCTATATCTTTACCAGTAAAACATTTGGTATCCAACTTTGCCAATAATTGCTCTATTTCTTCATCTGCTTTTTTTAAAATTCCTAAAATAATTCCTCATTTCTTGAGATTGTTCCATTCTTCATAGATTTTATTTTATTTCATTTCTTTATTTAAAATAATTGAGAATTTAAAAAGATGTCACAATTGTAGGAAGTTTTGTTTTTGAGTTCTTTATTAGTAGATACATTTTTTTTTATTTTATTGAATTATCTTCCATATTTCATGGGGTTTTCCTTTTCAGTAGGAATGCCATCTTCTTCTTATTGGGGAAAAAACCCTTTTCTTCCAATACACAAATGTAATTTTTATTCTTTTCTATAGCTTCTCTGGCCATTTTCAAAATTACTTATGTCACATTCACTTTTTTCCATTATATTATAGAATTCCAGATAATCAATTTTTCCAAAAAATCATTTTTAAATATTCAAGTTCTTTTTTTTTTCATACATACATTGCTGTACCTCATTTGGAGCTTTACTAATGCATTGTTACTTTTTTTGTATGTGTAAATTATATGTCTAGCAGTTCTAGTAGATATCTTTGTACTGTTGTCATACAAGTCTAATCCATCTTCAAAAATGGCTAACATTTTAAAATGACTTGCAAGTTCTACTTTAAATTCATAAATATTTCTGAAGTTTAAGATATCAACTTTTGATATTTTTACGTTTTTGTTTTTATCAAAACATTTTTCTCTTTAGCTCAATCATATTGTAACTATATATCAGGTCAAAATTATTGATACTATCTTTTAATCTTCATTATCTTAAATCTTACTAATCAATAATTACTGTTAGGTTAAATCTGTTGCAGTTTTAAAATACATTATCTATTGTTTAAGATAAAGTCTAACTGTACTGCATCCTCATTTGATTCTTCCAAATTCATTTTGGATTTTTTTCCAAAAATAATAAAAAAAATCATTATATAGAGTTTTTCTGCAAAATTATACAAGTCTATGTTCTCTCTTATTTCTTCTTCCAAACCAAACTTACCTACAATACTTTCATTTTACAGTTATTTATCTTAGCATTAAAATCTTTTATTGATCAGATTAATGATCAAAGCATTTTTAATCTCTATATAAAAATCTTTTATCTTTTCATCACAATGAGAGTATGTTGGGATGTAAATCTAAATTATCTGCATTAGATATTTTTCAATAAGTTAAATAACAAATATGATTGTTATGTAAAATAAACCATCATTTATTATTATGTTGTTTTTCTACTTTTTATTTATGAAGAATCCCATCCCATTTGTATTTCCCATCCACTTATATTTCCATTACCTGTACATTTACAGAAAAGTGCTCCCTTTGCAATTATTTTTTCATCTTCTCTTCTAAGTTCACAAAGAATTGCAATGTTCCATTTAATATAAAAAAAATTATTCTTCCAATGCATGCAAACTCCCTTATTTATAATCAAAGTTGTAGGTAGCTAAATAAAAGAAGGATCATGGATGCCTAAATTTGTAACCAGTGAATTCTTAGTACTCACTATTTTAACTAGTAACTTTACAATCTCCAGGAAATGAAAGTGTTATTTGTTTTTGTTTGTCATTATTGCAAATATAAAAAAGAATCTGCATTCATATATACATACACCCATTCATCTTGCCTTCAAAAAAACTGACTTGATGTTTAAATTAAAACTATAAAGCATATGAGAAAAAAAAAGCCAATATATTATCTTTATCTTAAAATCAGGTATAAAAGTCTATAAACTCAAAGGCTGGTGTCTTGGTAAGAAGCCAATCTATGTTTGTTTACCATGTGTATAATCAGACAGTAATAATATTTGTAATAAAAAGAATGAGCTGGATTTTGCCCATCTCAAGTTTTTTTTTAAGGTTCCAATGGTAAATTAAATAGTTTTTTTTTCAGTTAATACCAAATTTCTTTTTGCAATCATATATATATATAATTAAGATCAATAATAACAACGTAATTTAATTTGGAAAAAAAAATATTATTACAAATATTTAATTTGGAAAAAATATTAATAGAATATATTTAATCCAAATAAATATAAATGGCAGACATACTTACACTGGGTACTCGGGGATAGTTCCCTTGTAAGGAGGCACTTCAGCTATGTAGTTATTGTATAGCCATTTGACTTTAAAATGAAGGTTCATATACTCCGAACTCTTGCATAAACGGTGTTGCTCATGCTCTGAAAATAAAAATGACAAAATTCTTCATATTTATTATATACTATTTTACATACTTATGTTTATAAATGAAATAAGATATTTATCCTAAAAATCTTTTTTACATATGAGTAGAAAATTAAGTCTTTTCATGAGTTAACATAAACCATAATTCACCAGAAACAAATAATTCATCAAATAGATTGGACTGTAATTACATGCACAATTTTTAAAGAAAGATTTAGTCATAATTAATTAAAACAATTATGGTAATCCAGAACTGATAATTAACTTCGAAATAATTTTTTTACTTTTCATTATATGTATAATATAAAAATTTTTAATAATAAAAAAAATGATTTTGCTTTTTGATAATATAGTTGATGATTTATAGGAATTAACACAATATCCTCTTAAAAGCATATTATTGGATAATGAATTTCTAGAAAACATATCAGGCTTTAACTCTTAGAAGCTTTAATTTTTTACACTAATAATTTATAATTAATTAAATTAATGACGATGATATTAAAGAAATAAAAATGCATATATATATTATATAAAATTTTTACCAAGATAATTACTACTCGTCTACAGAGAACATTGGATTTCCACCAACCAAGAGAACAAGCCGGATTTAAAAGTGGTTTTAGTACAGTAGATCATATCCAGGTTTTGAGAGAAGTTATAGAAAGGACAAATGAATATGAGTTGCCATTATGCTTAGGATTTGTAGATTATGAAAAGGCATTTGATTCTATAAACATTTCTTCAGTGATTAAAGCATTAGATCATCAAGGTATAGATCCAGGATATTGTCATATTTTAAAGAATATTTATAAAAATGCAACAGCAACAATTAGATTACATAATGACACTGGGAAAGTCAACATTGAGAAAGGTGTAAGACAAGGTGACTCCATATCTCCAAAACTTTTTACAGCAGTGCTGCATGAAGTATTTTGTGGATTAAAATGGGAAACTAAAGGAGTGAAAGTAAATGGTGATTATTTAAGTCATTTAGATTTCGCAGATGATGTAGTTGTTTTTGCAAATAATGCTTCAGATCTGCAGGAAATGTTGCAGGAATTATCAGATGAAAGTAGGAAAGTAGGACTAAAGATAAATGTTAAAAAGACTAAAGTAATGTTTAATCGATTTTCTCAAAATATGAAAATAAAGATTGATTATGATGAATTAGAAGAAGTTAACAGTTACAAATACCTTGGTCAGATTATTAATACAGATGGAAACATAATGGAGGAAATTAATCATAGAATTAAACTTGGTTGGAGTGCTTTTGGTAGAAATAATTTGATACTAAAAGGAAATATGCCTATGTGTTTGAAAAGGAAGGTTTTTAACAAATGTGTTTTACCAGTTCTTACTTATGGATCTGAGACTTGGACACTTAATAGAAGAGCAATTCAGAGACTTTAGACCACTCAAAGAAGTATGGAGAGATGTATGTTGGGAGTAACAAGAAGAGATCGTAAACGCAATGTATGGGTAAGAGAACAAACAGGTGTTACTGACCTCATTGAAAAAATTAAAAGATTGAAGTGGAGTTGGGCTGGACATATTTTTAGAAGAGATGATAATAGATGGACAATTGAAATTTTAAACTGGATTCCAAGAGATTGTAAAAGACCCAGAAAGAGACCACATGTGAGATGGATGGATGAAATAAGAAAGTGTGCAGGGGTGATGTGGAGAAGAGAAGCTAAAGATCGGAGAAGATGGATTAAACTTGGAGAGACCTTCATCCTGCAGTGGATTGATAATGGTTGATAATGATGAAATGAAAAAATAAAAACCTGCCAATAAATATATCATCCAAATTTTTAAATAAATAATAGATCAAATTCATGTTACTGGGAATTTCTTTTCTATAGATTGTGAAAAAACAATAAATATTATTACAGATTAGAAAGTTCATATATATATAACAAATTTTTGTGTATGTAGTTTTATATATGCATAGAGCATATCTTTGATTTAAAGTAAATTCCAATTCATGTGTTTATAATTTCAGTGTACAGTATTAGATTTTATATACCAAGATGCCACAATACCCATTTCACTGACTTAAAACTTGTGAACATATTTACTCACAATTAAAAAAAAATCTATCTTACATAAAAATTATTTGTCACTTTCATCACAAAATGTTGCAAATCTTTGCAAATATATGGTCACTGCTCTATAAACAGACAAATATGTTTTTAAAAGTACAGGTATTTAATTTATTATTACATTTCTTGTATTTCCCTAGCTTCAATTTTCACCATAAAAAGAATGAAGAAAAAGTTTAGTAATTTCATTTTTATTAATGTCTTAATGTACATATGAAAATTTTTAAAAATATTAATTTTATAAATTATCTCATTAATATAGAGTATCTTATGTTGTATTTATTTTCTTCTAAATTTTGATCCAGTTTTTATCACATAAAAACATTTAAAAATATTTTTTTATTCAAAAATCAAAAGTATGTAATAAGTCAGATTAAATAAAATATTTATTAATGTTATTTTTTTTTATGTACGTATTTTATATACACATACAATATTTTACTTTCATATTAATTCTTTTTGTTGATATATTATTGTGTTACATAATTTTTAAATTAATTTATATCATAGACACCTGTAAGTATACAATGTATGTACATGTTAATGTCTTTGCATATGTACTGTTGGAAAAAAAAAAACATATATAGAGTTCACTATTATTTATTGATTTAAATTATCCATGATGAGACTTATGTTCTAATTTCATTTTCAATAAATATACAAATATATGTATCTAATCTATATCATAATAATATTTACATTGAAATTAAAAAAATATTTTTTTTAACAAAACAACAAATACATTTTTACTTATCTGGTCAATAAATATTATTTAAGAAAATTTCTAACATATGTTAGCACAAACAACAACAACAGATGTATTATAAAAAAAAATCATTTAAGTATTTTATTAATATATAAACATAGTTAAAAGGCACAAAATTAATCATTACAATAATTAAAATAATCTAAAAGGATATTGAATATTATTTTGAGAAATACTAATATTACCATGTTTTAAACTGCAGCTTATTTATTAACAAATTAAATAATATAAATATACAATTATTATGCCAACAACATTATCACATCTTTGTCTTATGGGGGTAATATAATTTCCTTCTTCCTTTTTCTATGTATTGATTTCTACTTTAACATATCATACCATTCGCACCTTTATTAAACACTTTATCAATAAATAAAGAGTATTGATAAAGTGTTTAAGAGAAGTGTAAATGATATGATATGTCTTCTTATGTTTATTCAAATGTTTCCAAAATCAGTTCTTTTTAACCTACTCTAGAGCTACCTGCTATAAACTTGAAAAAACAATAGATACCAAATGGTGATAGATTTCATCAATGAGACCTAAAATTCAAAGCTGGAACTAGAGCAGTTGCAAATATAATAATAATAATATTTTATTGCTTCATACCATTCAAGCAAATAAGTTTTGAACCCCAACTCACAGTCATATGGATCTGACACCAGGCCAAGATAAAAGGTACCTGCAGTTGAAGAAAAGTGAAAATGTCTAAAATATATAAAAACTAACATGATCTCAGATCTTTATAATAAATGTTTACCTGGTGCCTGATCTCATCTTACCAATTTTGTTTCATGACTCTAAATAGAGATTTATAATGGGATATTGTACTAGTGATAGTGCAATTCCATTGCAATCTTTGCTTAACATCATAAGCACAAGAGGATTTTAATATGGAATGTGTCTAAACATTAGTAAGGCATTTGATATGGCTAGTTATCAAAGTATTTCTGAAGCATTGGTTATAACTAGATGCCCAAAGCTATTAAGATTGTTGGCAATACTAAACAAAGGTTCATGACTACCTTTTATTGTTCAATCAAGTAAAAAATTTTCTTCTCAGAAGAGAAGTGAGACAGGGTGACAACATCATTCTTATTTAATCTGGTGGCAGATCTTCTAATTTGAGAATTAAATAATTTTCAGGATTCCACCTTCCTTCTGATTCTGAAAATCCACTTTTGCTTATGATATTAATTTATTCATAGAGTCAGTCATGCAGATTCAACCCATTTCCTTTCCATTGTGGCAAATGACCTATTTGACCATTACTTTGAACATAGTATAGTGTTGCAAAATATCAGAATTTTGTACGGAAATGCAATGGCAAGTTTAAAAAACAGACTGTAAAGCATAAAAACATTATAATTCAGTAGATCTCTGGATTCATAATCTGCAATTTGAGTGAAAAGCTTGACGTCTTGTGTAAAAGATACTGTTTTATTTAATAAAATATTATACAAAATGTAATAATCCTTGGCTAACACTCTGGTCAAAGGTGATTTTCCTATGCTGGTATGGTTACAAAATTCAGATTTTCTTTTTTGAATTTCAACTTGAATTGTATAAAATATGATTGTTCTAGTTCTCACTGATGAAGGCAAGCACTGTACTACCGATTAGTGTCAAATGATTATACAAGACTTATAGTGAGAGGATCTAAAATATAGTAAAGATAACTACTCTTGGAAAATAATTTAATAAAAATAATACTTAATTTTATATACATTATCATGAAAACTCTAATTTTACAAAAATAATTTTCATCCATAAAGGAAAAAAATCATTGAGACTTTCATAATCAATAAAGAACTAAAGCAAAATCTTTCAACTTAATTATACCAGATAGTAATCAATAAATAGTCTCTTGTTTATCAGTATATATTTCAGGGACTAAGGATAATCTTAAGTTTTTCCATTTAGTTACTGCTATTATCATTTGTAAGAAATAAAAACCTAACATTTGGATTTTTCTCTCTCATTCTTCTATGGCAAGAGATATTTACAATTGTGATCTCTCTCTCCAATCATGGCAATCCTAAAGCAAAATACATAACCTGAATTTTTCAATTTGAAAACGTGAATCTTTCATTCTCTTCTATTTTTATTCTTTGTACTATTTATAATGTTTTTAATAACACAGAACTTGTTATTTTTTTCAAGGATTCTAGTTTTAATCAAGGCTAATTCTCAAAAAAAATATTTATGACAAATGCTTTAATTAAATAAAAGTAAAACTAAAAAATGATTATAATCACTTTAAAAATAAATATTATCAAATGATATATTTTTTCTTAACATTAATAGAATAATTAAAAATATGTGCAACTATTAAATTTAAAAAAAAAAAAAACTGGTTTTAATTTCAAATTTCATCATTACTAGTTTTAATATTTTTTGAAAAAAATAAAGGGAATACACTCTATTTCTAAATGTATAGTTAAGTTTTGCTCATACCACTACTTAAATTTAACAAATATCCTGTGTAGTTTAATGCAATGGCATTCTAGAACTCAAGATCTATGGATCTCAGCGCAACTCTGTCATTTCTGATGCTAAAACTTTATGTGAACTTCCAAGAAACAAACCATTGGACACTTTTTAAAAAATTTTCTAGTAATTCTTTTATTTTAATCACAATCACTAAAAACTATATAAGTACATACATAAATAAGAATTTACAGTGCTAAATATTCATATATAATATTTTGAGATTAGTTTATCACAATTGTTTATAATTAAAGTGCCACCCAGCATCAGAAAATGAAACCCTTTAATTTTATATAAGCCAGAGATGTCCAACCTTTTGGAATCTCTGGATTACATTAGGGTAAAAAGATTTGTCTTGAATCCCACATTAAATATACAACTATTATCAAAAGATGATAAGCAAAAGAAAAGGCTATGCATAATTTTCATGATATCTACCACCACAGATAAGCAAAAAGACTTTAAAATAATAATTCTAATTCTGTAATGACTCATTTGAAGAGTCTTTTAAAATCATCAATCAGGTTCCAAGTTTGACATCATTAATATAGGAAATATATTTTTTAATAAAATGGTGTACTTTAATACAAAAGTTTTAAGATAAACTCAACAACACACTGAAAAATAAAGCATTTCAGTGTTTCTTTTTAATCATATTAAAATATATCCATGGCTTTTCCATCAAATAATAATAAACAATCATCTTTTGTCAGAACAATATTTGAATATAAATAAATAATTAAGTGAAATTAAAAAAAATATTTTATAAATTTGTAATATTTTAACAGACATGCTGATCTCATTCTTAGGGGGGGGGGGAGAGAAATTGAAATCAAATACAGAAAAATGGCTTTTCTCAAAATGACTTCTTTATTATTTCTATATGTTTTGTCTTCCATAAATGAGATGAGAATCTTGATTAAAATATCAATCTATATAATTTTTATATATCTAAAATTTTATTTATTTTTTTCTTCTTTTCTATTGCTGTTGTTATTTCTATATAATTATTTGATAAAATATTTGTTTGAAAAAAATTGTGGTTATATACATATAATATTAATCAATTTATTGATAATAATTGTAATAAATAAGTTTTTAAGTATTCTTTAGTGTATAGTTAAACCATAACATCATTACCAGCAATTTAATGTATTAATAAGTTTATATTTCAATCATTCAATGATGAAAAAACTCCTCATTTATTATAACAATTTTCAATTAATTTACTATTATTAAATATTTAATTTAGTATTTATGATAATTTCCAGTTCACATAGGATTTGAAATCAGATTACAATTGCATAAGTGTTTAATATTACATGATTGGTTTAAATACAGTATAAAATTATGATCAAGTATTAACACACACACACATATATATATACACAGTAAAAATAAAAATTATCTTATGTGAAACTGGTTTAATAGTCACACATTTTCTGAGAATAGAAATATAAGTAGGTGTCAATTTGTCATAAATTGATTATGCAAACAACTAAATCATAATTATGCCCAAATAACCAACTCTGCTAAAATGATTGCAAACATATAATTTAATTTATAGCAAATATGTTATAACACTATCATTAATTAATACAATTCAATATTCATTACCAGTATAACTTGATTAAATTCTGATAACTTTTAAAATTAAACATAGTATTTTATTACTGAACTTATTTCCCATTTCCAACTAAACATCAGCCATTGATGGATTTGTGTACTGTTGTATATAATTCTTTTGCCATTTATGGCTTAACTATATTGTCTCTGTATTATTTCTAAATACAACACAAAACACTCAAATTTGAATAACAACTCAACATAAATGATGAAAAAAAAAAAAAATACAGCAGGGACAAATATCTATTTCATTCATTATCAGAAAATTAATTAAAGAGAATTCATTATTTTAAATTTTATCATTTAATTACATGAAATCATTATTTTAAATTATATTATAAATGTGGTGTTTCTGTTGTATTTATTTATGAAGGTAATCAACACAGACTCTTATAAATATAATTTAATATTATTTACTAAAACAAATACAAAAATATACTTACAATATGTAAAATTGTTATGTCTTTTCTTGATACTGTTGTTTCTGTAAAGCATCTAATTGCCATGTAATTACTGAAGGGAAGGAGTTCAGGTGCCTTTCTATGTTAATTTAACACTTCCAACTGTAGTGTGATAGTTTGCCTCATATTGGATTTATACTGAAAACTTTCTAGGTTTAGTGTAAACATAGCTCACTTATTTAGTCAGTGAATAGTATGCACAGTTCTGACAATAATTTGTTGTCTGACTTTATCTTCAAATGGTCAGCTTATCTATAGCCAGATCACCTTTCATAATGAGATAAATTGAATTTAATGAGCATTACCACCTATTGGCAAGTTTCTGCTATTGGATATATCATCTATTTATCCAATGAATTATAGTAATGAATGCTCAACTGGTCAAGATAATATGGAATCTGGACAAGTCCATTTGTTGCAGGCAAGTTGAGCTATAACATTTCCTCCCTCTGATAAAATTAGTCCTGGATAACGTAACCATTGATGCATTGACTGACATCTTTGTTGCTTCCTGAATTTTTCAGGTCTGGTTCCATTATCTTCAAATTCATGAGTTCACCAGTTGGTATAGGGTTTTTATAGATAGATCTGGTATCTTCAGTTGTAAATCTGGTATCTTCATCGGCAAGTCTCTGTGCCTGTGATATTATTGTAGTTGTTTAATTGACCACTGTTTGTAATCCTTTTCAATTCATCACAACTGCTAGAATCCATTTGGTTGTTCCCTTAAATATATGACATAGGACTTGAGCATCTATCCATATTTTAAAAATTTAATTTTCATGTATTGTCCTAGGATTCAAATCCAGTTTATCACCAATCACCAATTGATAAACCTTTTTGATTTTGTTGGTGAGATAATTTACTCTCATTACTATAAAGCTGAAATGATTGAATCAGTCATAGCTTAAAAAATAACCATGCTTACTTGAAAATACAAGAGGCAAATGAATTGTTTACTAAACAAAGTAACTTTAACTTTTGTTTGACCTAAGAATGGCATTTGATTGCCTTGATAATCTGTCACCATTCTACTTCTAGGATGCAGGTAATGATTATTTTTTCTATTAATGACAGCATAAGTTTTTTTTTTACATAATGGACACTGCAGACCTGGTATCGAGTTAGTGTATCAAAATCTACACAATGTATATCAACGTAGATATTCAGCATGTGCATGTTTTGATTTGTCATATCTGTAATAAAGTTTTTCATTCATTTTTGCTAAATTATTCAGGCAGTTTTTACTATTCTTAGATGAGTATTTATTTGATATAATTTTCTGATTGACAAATTAAATACTGTGATCCTTTTTCTTCAGCAGAGTATAGTTATTTGTTGACAACTCATTTAAAGTTGTCTAAAAGACAGATGAATGAAATATGATCACAGGATCCATCAATAGCTTGACTCTAAAATTTGTGATCTTTTTCATTCCTCAAATGAAACAATCTTTGTTTCATTTAAAAAAAGTTCCTGAATTTACAGGTAAATGTAGCCCCCTTGAACTTAGCAGCAAAATCACACCCTTTCTATCCCTCCTCTTGCATAGAGATTGAAGTGATATATCTCTGCATAATTATTGAGTTTTGGACAGAAAAAGTTTGACAGTAGAGATAATGATTTATAAAAATCAAGCTCAGTTGTAAATATTGGAGCTGTCTTAATTAAAACAGGCAAAACTCTCCATCCACTCAGTGCAAGCCAGAGTAATCAATGGATGTCAGAAGGCTTGTGCATAAAATCTTTATCTAGTGTCTACTCATCCACAAGCCACAAGCTAGAAACTAGTCTGGGGATAATGGATGAGAAGGCACTAGATAAAGATTTTATGCACAAGCTTTCTGGCATCCATTGATTACTCTGGCTTACACTGAGTGGCACAACTGTACAAAGAATTTTGCCTGTTTTAATAACAGTTACAAGCAAGTATAAGAAATGGTAATTGGTGATCATGTGATGTTTAGTGGTTTAATACCAATCCAGCCTGTAATTGTAAAATCTCATACATTTGAGAATTTCAGATTAACACAAATGGGGCTAATCTTAATTCAGACCTTTTAATTTGATTAGATTGCATAGAGAAAGGCACATGATCCATCCTAGGTTGGTTAATTTTCAGGAAAGATGGGATCAAACTCTTCTAATGAACCAATTTTCATCATTTTGATGTTTTCAGTCATGGAAAAATAATAAAAAAAATTCTTTGACTTATTTACAAAAACATACAACTACTCATATTTGATTCTTTAATTTTTATTGACTCACTAATAATAATCAATGTCATTTTTTGTAATTAATGACAAAAATCTAAACAACACATGGAGGTAAGATCTTGCATTTTAAAACGTTTTTACAGCCATAGGAAAAAAAAGTTTTGCAAATTTAAGCTCACAAAAGCAAAACTATCTGATTGTAAATTTGTTGTGCTTGTAAATCAATGTAATAAATACAGATTCCTTCAAAAATATTTAATATTATTTATTAATACAAATATATTTATAATATATATAACTGTTATATCTTTGTCTAATGTTGTTAGTGAGCTATAGTATCTAGTTGCCATGAAACAATTGAAGGAAACAGCTCAGGTGTATTTCATGGAATACCTAACACTTCCAGTTGTCTTGACAATTTGCCGTATGTGTATATATGGTGACAATACCAACTGTACTCTGACAGTTTGCCTCATGTCAAATTTATATCTGGCAGCTTCCAGCTCTAGTATAAACTTGCCTCATTGCTTTAGCTATATAGTGGGCAATATGTGCACTGCTTTTCAGTTCTGACAGTAATTGTTATTGTCTGGCTTTACCCCAAAATGAGATGATTACCTATTTATAGCAGAATCCCCTTTCATAATGGGAGCAATCAGATTTACTGAGCATTAAAATCTATTGGATTGTTTCTGCTGTTGGATATATTGGATCTATTCCTATATCTATTGGTCTGTAGAAATGAATGTTTAATCCAATTAAAATAAATGAAATCTGGACAAGTCCATTAGTGAAGGTCAGTTGAGCTATAACAATTTCAATTTATGTATTTTTTATATGACTATATGTGATTTATACAATCAGGGATTCCTTAAAAATAGTATCCCACTTCTTTGGTTATGAGTCATCCCTGCAATCCCCAACAAATTTTTATATTATTAAAATTGCTTATATTATTTTCTTTACATTTATAAGCATAGTATTAAGAAGTCTTAATTATATTTGGACTAAATATTGAAAAAGATAATTAACAGTTGGCTGAGACTTACATTTCTTTTGAATAATTTATTCAGATTTATCATAGAAATATAGCCCTAAAGCAATGAATCACATACTTTAGTAGCTTATGTTAATTTAAGAAATTTATATAGTTGACTTCTGATGAATCCATCCATATACAATCAAATCTCTCATTTTATCTTCAGTGATATTGTTTGATATCTTGATTCCTTGACTGTAGTGATTTAAGATTTATAATATATGAGTTCTCCCTGAATTAAAGATTTTATGTAGGTAAAGAAGAAGATAAAACAACCTTTCAATAATCTACTTGAGAACAAAAGTCTCTACATCAATCCAAAACAAGGATTACCCATCAAGTTAGCAGTTTTGTATCATTTTACATCTAAAAATAGCAAGATGCTCATTTAATATTCAATAATTAGGTGGCTAATTGTATTTGAAAAAAATCATGTTTGTTTATATTTTGGAAGTTTTATTTAGCTGAAATATATAAATAAACCATAAAGAGACAAAACTGTTATTATTTAAAAACCTAAAATTACCATTTGCTAACTGTATTAGAATTTGCCAAGGTCTGCTAAAACAAAATACATATCTTTGAATGTAAACTATAAAAAAATAACATTAGTAAAAAAATTATATTGATAAAAATTAATTGTTTCAAAATGTAACTCACTGAATACTTTTTTTTTTTCAGGATGAATCTTCTACAGAATAAAACTGATTCTTTTTTATGTATGAAAGCATTTTATTACACAAGATAATATCTTTAAAATATATATAATCAAGTTATTCTTCACAATTGTTTCTTTTTAATACATACACAAGACACATAGAAACATTATAAATTTTATTGTTTTAATATTTTATTTAATGTTAAAAAAGTTACTAAGCATACATTTATTTATAAAACATATATAATCTAATATGACAAATTAATCTTTATAAATAATGATACTAATGTATACATATATAAACAAATTTTATTGTAACTTAGACATAAACATTACAACACATAAGCATACATACAAAATATTAAACTCAATATCAGTTATAAAAAATATTCTTCATGGTTATCAAATGTAAAAATTAAAGCAACACAAATATAAAAGCATAACATTTATATAAAATTATAAATACAATTTTATTAAATGTAATATGATATTAAATATTTATTTATCTTTATTTTTTAATCAGTTTACAAAATAATATTTTATTTAGCTTATCAAAAATATATTTTATTAAATTTCAGACAACCAACTAGTGGAAAGATTTAAAGTAATTTCTAGTTTTATATGCTATTAAAAATATAATAATTTTTTAACTACTAAATGTTCAGACAAGTAACAAGATTTAATATAATTTACTTCTCTATACTAAACTGAATTTTAATTATGATTAAAAAAAAAAAAAAAAAAACCAGTATTATGTTCTTAGAATCTGCAAGCCATAAGATAATTGTAATAAATGCAGACTTTTATAAATTAATAGCTAATTCCATGTCTGAAAAATAGTCATGACCTTATTAGATTCTTATAATATCTATTATGAAATGTTAATATTTTTAATTTTCTAAAATATTTTAAGTAAAATAATTCTTTTATCCGAAGTAATATAAAAAATTGCATTTAAATACCATAAAAAATATTTATTTACCTTCTAATGCATATTTCACATCAACAGCAAACAAACTCCACATGGTGCTGGCACTAAGCTGTCCAACATTAAGTTCTTGAGGGAATCTAAAAATAAATACTAATTAAATGAAAAAAGTAGAAAGAACAGATTCTTTAACTAAAAAGTTTATAAATGTAAAACAAACTATTTAAATATTTAAAAGTATTTATAAAAAATAATATTAAAGATTGGGGAAAAAAATTATCTTCTGTTAAAAATATGTAAATTGTTGTCAATTATATTCAGAGACAGCAAGTAAAGAAACAAGAACTTTAAAGTTTAAAAATATATGATAAATGTAAATGAATATAAACAATACTTTTAATTATATGTGATATATATATGTCTAATATCTAATAGCACAGAAATATGAATATCTAATAAATATATATTTAATCTTTTTATTCAATTTGTGTGGGACTCTGTATGATTTAGTGCAGTTGTTGAACAGCAGATTCTAGAACTAAAGGTTAAATTATGAAACACCAATTTACTTCAGTCACTTTAGGTGCTCAAATTTATTACAAACTTCCAAACAGTAATCCATTAGATTACTTTATGTGTAGTAGACAAATCTATTATGATTACTTTTGTTACATAAACAATTGGGCATTTAAAATGAGTGCCAATTACCAGTTTTGACACAAGATGTATTTTTATTATAATGAAAAACTCCTTAGCTGCTCAGAGTTTAACATCAGAATTTCAACATATACACAGAGATGAACACACATATTCACACATATATATAAATTAATTACACATTTGTGTAATCAAGACTGTTAATAATACCCAAAATATTTATCTTTAAAATGCATTATAAAAAATTTAATAGCAAATCAAGAGACTAATGCCCAATTTATCAACAACTTTATTTTGTATTTCAAACAGTTATAATATTTTTAATAATTCAAACAAACATCTGATAAATAAATGGTTAATCATTGCATTTTGAATTTTTAATTCTTAAAAAAGTTTATATGAGTAGTACACTACCTTTATGTACAATACATATAAATATGTGTTAAAAAACATGAAAGATTAAAATATAAAGATTACCAGTATTTATATAAAAGATATAAACATTTGCACTTCATTAAATAAATAAATAACATCTAAATAGATCATATAATAACAAATACATTATTGATACAAAAATCTTTCTTTTGGAAACCATTGTTATTCAGTGAAAATATAATATTATAAAGAACAATATCTAGATTTCGTTTCTTGAATTACAATTTTTATTATTATATACATATCATTCAGTAATTGAAAATATGACAAAATTATTATGCATTTATATAATGTGATTGACAAGCTGAAAAAAATAATATTTTTTTATATATCATTATTAGATATTTGTATGCTTTTTTTTCATAAACATATGCACATTCATGTGTAATATAAAATAGATTAGTTATAGTGTATAAACATGTAAATATATACTTCTACATTTTACAGAATATTATGAAGATCTATATAAATAAACATGTATTTTAAAATTTTCCATTAATGTTTAGGTGACTAATTAATAGTTAATTGCAGAGATATATGTTTTGTATATCGAGATGCTTTGCCAATCTCAAAATTTAATTCATATGTCTGTTAGCTAAGTGAACCTAATTTTAATTCAAGTTGGGTTTTTTTATATTTAAGTTGTGTTTTAGAGTCTTGCATTGGTGGTCGAGAGGTCAGCGCGACTGCCTTGCACTTGCAGGTAGTTGCCCGGGTTGGGGTTCGCGTCCCGGCCGATGCTATGACACTTAAAAAAAAAAAAGAAGTTGTGTTTTAGTAAATGTGGTATTATGTATATATGCATACACACTAATGGTAAAAAGATTTTAAAATTAGTTGTCTATTTTAATGTAACAATTTTTATTTAAAAAACAAACAAACTTTATAACAGATTTTATTATCTTTCTGAGAAAAATTTTATAGAGTTCAGAGACAATATTTAATTTGCAAAATTTTCTCTTTATCACTCTAATCTCTTTTATTAATTAAGAATTTAACAAAAATAAAATTTCATTTCCATTAAGCATTGTCATCTATAAAATCCTTTAATTAAGGTAATTAATCTGGAATTTTGTAATTAATGTAAAAATGCTGGCTTATCTAAAAAAATATTTTAATCATTGATTTGCTGATTAAGGAGATTCTTAAAATTTCTGAGTGGGGTGAACAATAAGTGGTGGAGCTATGTAAGAACAACTAAAATTATTAATTTGTTATATTCTATGATATTCTAATTTATTCTGTTCTGCTGATTTCATTAGACACTGATTTATTCTGCTTGTGCCATGTTATAAATGCCCGTTTGTAAAATAAACTCCAGAATCACTCCAGTTGTCATATCTGAAGCATGTGTAGCTAAGGCACCCCAAAGGACAAACTTCTCTCCAGCATAAACCCCTCCTTCACCAGTATACACTAAATATCCCTGACAACTAACCCCATGAAGCAGAAAATTGTGACATCCTAGAAATCGTCTTAGCAAAGCACTTCTCAACAACCAAGGAACAAAGAAGCTCCACCCTGTCACTATGGACTAATAGTAAAAACTTTATATAAACTATATTTTTTATATATATTGGTAAGCCAGTGATCTAAAGGTATATGTAAATTTTGTTTCATTAATTCATATTTTATTGCTCATATATTTTTTAAAATATAACTTATTTATATTTCAAGTTTATTAATTTTTTTGTGTTTATTGATTTTAGCCTTTCATATATATATCTTAGATTATAAATATTCCAGTTTAACTCTTTAATGTCTTTAATTTCTTGACCGTTGAAAAATGCTATCTTTCTAGAATTAGTTTAAAAAAAAAAATAATAATAACAGACTTATTAAAAAGAATGACTTTCCTGTTCAATTTCATCATTGATTATTAAAAGCAAAAATAAATGAGTTCTTGTAAATTAGTTTTAAAAAGAAACTAAGGATTAATATTTTTTTATATATATGTTTAATTAATAATATCTCAGAAGTCAACATATTCAATTTTTTTTACTTGATGTACATGAATGTGTGTATAATCTTTTATATAAATGTTAAACCATTAAAACAATGTTTTCTTGTGTGTTTGTATCATATATGCCTGAAAGAAACATTATTGACTTGTGTGTGTGAGTGCATATAAATGATCCCTTTATAGATACCATGAGGAGGTTTATTTATCTATTTGACATTTTATTTATTTCCATTTAGCATAGGGTTCAGCTAAGTTACTGGGTATACTCATTTATATATTTTTCCATAAATTGTCTTTATTTACCATATAAAATTAGCAGTCATTATTGCCTTTGCATTGGGTCAAGAATAGTAAATCTTCCCATGTCTTGTTATATGTTTTTACTGTTATTTAACATGTGTTGCTTAGAGCCCAATTATTATTGTTTAGTACCTGTTTTCTCTCATGGCTTGGGTCTTGCACTACATATGAGCTATGTTATAAAAATACAGCACACGTGAGATTGTTTAGAGAATAAAGTCTGCCTATGCTTAATTAATAAGTAATGTTTTTACAGATATATGCACACATCTGCAATTGTCAACCATAAGGAAAGTTCTGTTATGTTCCCACTCAATTATTTAATGAATAAGAAAGAATCAAAACAATCAAATGACAAAAACAATAACTACTTATTTACAAGGGTTTATACTAACTTTTAACATAGGTGAGCAAACTTTAGTTCAAACCCATCCATTAATGTGAGATATTTATTTTTTTGTTTTACTATCGTTATTTCATTAATAAAATTGCTAGATTTGTCTGGCATTTGTTTACTGTTGTCTGCCCTACTAATTGTTTATTTTACCAAAAATCTGTATTCTCTCTGATTTAGCAGCAATATTTAATTTATATATAGGTTAAACAGCTTTGTAAGCACTTGTAATGAATATCCAGGTCAATCAAAAATAAATATTGATGTGATGCACTGTGACTTCTCCTTATATGGAGTCGGGAATCTCTCAGTAACCATGTCCAGAGAAACCTGTTCGCCTTTACCTTTCCATTCCCTACTCTAAGTTTTCCCATATACCACTCCATCCCATTTCCACAACATAATCTTTGTCAACTTCATTACCTTTATAGCTAAATTCCCCCTTATCTTTTCCCAAACCCAGCATAAAAATCAATAACCCACTTTCTGTATAATCACTTTCCTTATATTTATTCTTCCACAACTTTATTATTTGTATCCTTTCTGCTTTCAGGCATTTACATTCAATTAACAGATGCCTAATATTTTCTATGCCTTCCTTACACAACTTGCAGACTAAATCACCCACATTTTTCCATTTACGTGTATAATCCTCTGTTGCTAAAGATCCCATTTGAGCCTTAAACAGTAAACTACTTTCCTTGCTATTATCATAAATTAACTCGCACCCAATATTCTGTTTACTTCTATATATATTTAAACTCTTTTTACTCTCCATACTAGTTCTCCATCTCTCCAACTCCCTATTCTTTATTAATGCATCTATTCTTCTATCCCATTCCTTACCACTATAACACTCAACAATTCTCCTAACACAATCATCCCACCTTTTGTACAAGTATACTGACATAAATTCTTTATCCAAATCTTCTGCATACCGCATTACCTTTCTCACCCATCTTGTTACCTGCCCTTTATTCATAACCCAATTAAATACTATTTTGGCTATTCTTTTATTATCCATAAACTGCAATCTACCGAACATTTTCATTTTGCTTTTTGCATCTCTCATATAAAAACTTGACCATCCCATTTCTCCTTGAATTGCCTCCTTTGCCATCCACACATCTGCATCTAATGCATGTCTTCCTACTTCTCTTTGTACTTTTTCCAAGTAATCTAATACTCCTTTACTAACACATAATGCATCATTACCATATGTTAACCCTGCTACTGCCACTCCCTTCCATACAATTCTAGCTACATCATATTTATTATATGAAAACACTGTTAATTTCTTTATCAATCCCTTTCTTTTCTTTGCTTCATTTATCAATTTTTTCTCCCATTCATCCAAGCAATTTCTCTGATTACTTAAGATGATTCCCAAATAGTTATATCTATTCACCACACTTAACTTTATATCCCCCAATAAAAATTCTTTGTCTTCTCTTTCCCCAGTATTAATCATCATTACTTTTGATTTTTCTTCACTAAACTTAATCCCCATCTCTTTACCCACCCTTGTGCATGTCCTCAGCATAACTTCCATATCTTCCCTTCTTTCTGCACACAAAAAGACATCATCTACAAATAAAAGACCCGATAATGTATATACTCCTTTGCCACCTATTAATGGTATCTCTATCCCTCTTCCTAGTCTTTCTATTGCTCTCTCCATTTCTCTCAAATACAACAAAAACAAAATAGGTGATAGGTGACATAGGGCATCCTTGCCTTAGTCCCACCCCATTTTTAACTTTAACTGATTCTATATTCCCTAATTGATATGTATAGTAATTATTTTCATATAATTTCTTAATAATATCCACTAAAGCTCCTCCATTCCCAAATTTACTAAACTTACCCATAATCTATTTCTATTTACTCTATCATATGCCTTCTCTATATCTATAAAAACCATATATAACTGTCTACCTGTATACCTACTCATATCCATAAGTTGTGTAACTACAAATAAACTATCTCCTATATGCCTATCTGATCAAAAACCTCCTTGCATTTCTCCCACTATATTATTTTCTTCCATCCATTTTGCAACCCTTCCAGCCACCATATATGAGAAAACTTTATATAAAACTGATGTTACTGCTATCAGTCTATAATTGTTTAACTTTCTATGATCCTTACCCTTTCCTTTAAATAGTAGCCTTACTCTTGTATTACTCCAACTACCTGGAAAATCTCTCTTCTGTGCCATCTTATTAAAACATGATAATAGTTTTACTTTTGCCCTATGCCCTAAATTCATTACCATCTCTGCTGCCCATCCATCTAAACCTCTTGCCTTTCCACTTTTCAATTTCTTCCCTGCCTCATTCAGTTCATTTTCTGTAAACCTAATATTCCCATTATTATATGCTTTCATGTTTGCTATCACTCTGTCCTTCACATCTAACATCTTTTCTATATCCATTACATACTTATTTAATATTATCTCTAATTCTTCTCTAGAGCTACTCTCTACTCCCTCATCATCTAGTAATACTATCTCTCTCTCCCCTACATTCCTTCTTTTAATGTATTTCCAAAATTTTTTACTCCCATCTCTTCCACTTTTATTAATATCCTCCAACAATTTACTATTCAATTTCATTCTCTCTCTATAATTATCTATTTTAGCCAACTTCTTTTTTTCTAAGTACTTTTCCCATTTAACATTAACATCTTTTTCACTTTCTTTGTTCTTAATAGCACACTTATATTCTCTGCATGCTTTCCCCCTCTCTTTTACTAACTCTCACTTTTTATTACTTTTATTCTTCTGAATATTCTCACCTAAAACCCTATTTGCCACTTTCTCTATTGCACCACACCAGTCCTTATACTCATCCCCAACCAACTCTTCCATGGTTTCTTCAACTTTTATTTTATACTCTTCTAACTTACTCTTATCATTCACTCTCCATCCACATCTTTCACTATCATTTCTACTTTTATTTCTATTTTCCATCACATTACTAACCATTTCTATTATAAAGAAGTTATGATCACTATTACATACTCTCTCTTCATTATCAAACACCTTAATTTTCTGTACTTTATTCATTCCCTCTTTCTCTACTAATACATAATCTATTGTGTGGAATATATTATTTCTAGACCATGTGTATTGTCCCTCATAAATATTTGATAAATTTCCAATGCTCAAATTCACTCTCTGACAAAAATTCTTCAAAAGCTGTCCATTCTTATTACCTACATCATCAATTTCTTCAATATGCCCATTCATATCCCCTATAACCATTATTCTCTCCCTCTTATTTGAAACTCTGTATATCCTTAACTAGGCATTCATATATGCTACTGTTCCACTCCATTATAGTTTGACTATCTCCAGTGGCTATATACACTATAGCCACCATCCATTCTTGTCTTCCTAACCTTATCTCAAACCACAAATGTTCTTGACATTTAACAGTATTTAAATATTTTTTTGACATAACTCCTATACCACCACCCCTTTTTTCTTTTCTATTTATACCCTGCCATACCAAGTCTTCCAGAATAGGTTCTTCTTTTCTTAGATGTGTTTCCACTACTGCTAATACCTCAAGCTCTTCATTTTTAATTGCTTTGTTTAATTCCAGCCACTTTTCTGGTCTCCTACCACCTTGCATATTCAAATACCCAATTTTAACAATTTCTTCTTTCCTAACTACTCTTTTATAAATTCTTTTGACTCTTTCTTCTCCATTACATTTATAAATAACTTGCTTACCATTAATTTTACAGACCCATTCCCTCTCCACATCTACATTTATATCTAAATCAGCTACCCTTTGTTTATTTCTTACATCCCATCCATTCTTCTTCTTTCTGATAACACTGCAATTTAAACCCCTCTCCCCCTTTATAAGTTTCCCGAACTATATTCTTTATAAATCAGACTCCCTAAAACTTCACTTCCTTGTTTTCCTAAGTGCAATCCATCTTTACTATATAACTCCCTTTTCTCAATAAAAAATCCCACATATCCACAAACATAACATCATTTCTCTCACACAATTTTTTCAATCTCTCATTTATAGAACATGCCCTATCTAACATATACCTCTTGTCAAATCTTGGTAATAATCCAAATATTTCTACTCTTTCTTTAATCTTACTCAAATTTCTAATCAATTCTATGTACTCATCCATTACTCTCTCCGATGGCTCTGACAAATTATTAGTCCCTACCATAACATACACATCTCTACTCCCTTGCTTCTTTACTTTATCTGTAACATCCCTAATTCTAGCTCCAGGCAAACATATTCTTACATACCTGTTTCTATTTTCTCTTGCAATTATATCTCCACATTCTCTAATTAGTGAATCTCCTATCAATACTGTCTCATAGTCTACTTTCTCTGCTTCATTCATAACCTTCTCTACCACCTTCTGGACTTCCTTATCTACTTCTTCCTTATCATTTCTACTCAATAATTCCTTTATCTGCTCACACTTCATCTCTAATGATTTTAATTTTGCTTCTACATCCTTTACCTCTTCCTCTATCTTACTTATTCTTTGGCTAACCATCTCCATTGCACTACTATTTTTTCATCCATATCTCTTGTCACTCCACTAAAAACATACTCTATCCTGTCTTCCTCAACTACATTTTGCTCCATTTCTCCTGACTTTCTCTTTAAGCTATCTACACTTAGAAACCACTTTTTCACCTCTTTTATCACATTTACACACTGTCTACATAACCATAAACCTGTTACATCCTTCCTAGTCTTATTTAAACATTTCAAGTGATAAACCTCATCACATATGGTACACTCTACCATAGCATGCCTAATTTCTTTCTGACGATTATATATGCATTGTGGAATACAAATGCAATCCATATTCCTTATTTTCCAAGTCACCTACTCTATATTTGACTTTATACTTCCTCTCCTACTCTTCAAACCCCTTTGCACAGAAAGATAAAAACTTTACTTTCTTTCAAAAATAATTGATCGATAACCACGTTTTCCGACCTTAGGTCTCCAAGACGTTATCTTTTTTCTCAAATAAATCACTGTTCTTAAATTTAAAAAATCTTTAGTAGCAAACTTACTAAAAAAACTGACTAATCTTACATGCAACTTAGTTATAAAATATTCTTACACTAGCACACATTCAACAAAATAATTTTTTTTACACTTCTATATTTAAAATGGCGAACAAAACATTAACAATTTCTGATCTTTCAAAATTCAAATGAATCTCTCTCTCTTGATCACAATTTACTCTTCATTTTCATATCACAAGCAAAAAGTCTTTATATCAATGATCTCAGATGATTAATTGCATAAGAAGGAAAAAAAAAAAGTAAACTTAGCTTTCAGCACAGAATAATCACATTCGCTTAGCAAAGTTTGTGATGTGATGTATTGTGGTTTCTCCTCAGGAGGTACAGAGATAAATAACTGGGTTATTCAGTCTGCAATATCTCATTTTCATACTTGCCATAGACTTGGTTTAATGTGTCAAGAGGATAATGAATATATTTTTAAATTAGCTCGTTTTCTGAAAAGTGCTCGACCACATATTATTACTATTGGAGTAGAGCATAATTCAATAAACATGTGTTTGGAACAACTAAGTGATGATAATAAAATATGTAAGTTGATAAATATTTGTTTTAATGTAGTTTGATAAGAATTGAATAAAATGCTTAATTATTACTATTGCTTCACAAATAATGTAGCATTTTATATATTTAAATAAAAACAGTACTATGACAACTTTCAGTGTGTTGTCATAAATGAAAATGATACATTTTTATATCATGTTTGTTATGACTATTTTTATAACCATCATATTTATATATGAAAATAAAAACTATAATTTGACAACTCTGTGTGCTGTCATAAATAAAAATAATAATTTTTCATATATGATAATAATATGCATTAATCATTAAAAAAACTTATTAAAGTTATATTTATTTAATATGTGAATACCATATCATGTTACATGTTAGATCATCAAGTAAATTATAGTTTTATAGTGGTTGATTATTGGGATATATTAGTTCCTGTTATACATTATTTTAAGTTTTTATTTAAATTTTAGTTAACATTTTCTAGTACAGGAAGGATAACAGTTTTTTTTTTCAGGAACAATTGTAATTTTCAAATAGATTATGTGAATTGTGAATGTTATAGTAAATAAACTATACAATTATGAATATCTATGGAACCTTGATTGTAATCACTGTAGATTATGTTGTGGAAATGGGATGGAGCAGAATATGGGAATGGAAAATAAAGTGGCTAACAGGTTTATCTGGGCATAATTGCTGAGATATTCTTGACTTCGTTTAAGGAGAAGCCACAATACATCACATCACAAGTTTGATGTGATGTGATGTATTGTGGCTTCTCCTTAAACGAAGTCAAGAATATCTCAGCAATTATGCGCAGATAAACCTGTTAGCCACTTTATTTACCATTCCCCATTCTAAATTTTCCCATATTCTGCTCCATCCCATTTCCAGAACATAATCTTTGTCAACTCTATAACCTTTATATCTAAATCCCCCTTACCTTTTCCCAAACCCAGCATAAAAATCAATAATTCACTTTCTGTATAATCACCTTTTTCATATTTATTTTTCCATAACTTCATTATATGTACCCTTTCTGTTTTCAAGCATTTACATTCAATTAACAAATGCCTAATGATTTCTATTCCTTCCTTACATAATTTACAAAATAAATCACCCATATTTTTCCATTTACATATATATTCTTTTGTAGCTAAAGATCCTGTTCGAGCCTTAAACAATAAACTACTTTCCTTACTATTATCATATATTAACTCACACCTAATATTGTGTTTATTTCTATATATATTTAAACTGTTTTTTACTCTCCATACTATTTCGCCATCTCTCTAACTCCTTATTCTTTATTAATAAATCTATTCTTTTATCCCATTCCTCACTACCATAACACTCAACAATCCTCTTAACACAATCATCCCATCTTTTATACAAATATACTGATATAAATTCTTTATACCCAGACATTAAAATTATAATAGGATTTTTTCATTTGTTAAATTAGAAAAAACATTCATCTATGAATTAAAATTGATAGTCTAAGCTGAATGTGCTTTGGTAATTAATAATAGCATTTGTATGAATTACCTAAAGCTAAAAGATAGCCTCAATTTAATATATATGCAGAGAATTTACAAGCCAGATTAAACTCTCCACACAGTAGCACCACCAGTGCAAGCCAGAGTAATCATAAGAAATGGTAAGCATAAGAAGTGTAAGCATAAGAAATGGTGATCATGTGATGTAATTCTAAGTTTACTTTAAAAAAACCTTAGCTATCTGAAAAATCTCAAATCTTACCAGGATCTGAATCCCATCTTAGGTATATGATGCGTGGATGCACTAATCATTACCTCAGAAGTTCTTCTAATTTGCTAATTATGCTTTCTTCATTTATTTATTAATTTCTGATGCTAGATCAACTTTGAAACAGTTTCTGGGAATGAAAGTTGCTTTATGCTTACACTTTAAAATACTGCAATTTAAGCATAAATCAATATTAGTTAAACTAGAGAACTCCAAGATTCTCAGATTGCTAACAAGGATTCTGCAAGCTAAACATATTTCCTTTTTAGCACATCCTGAAAATATTTAAAATAATCTTAATATTGAATTTACATTAGCTTAGAATCCATATATTTTTCATTTATGTTAAAATAATAACATATTAATCTAGAAGCAATTTATTTATATGAATAAAATTCATATTCTTATTCAATTGTTGGTAGAAACTTTTGATTATACAAATGCAAAATACTTGGTAAATAATTAAAAAAAAAATAAAAATTTATTCTGCTGAAATGGAAAAAGAAAATAAAAACACCTGCATGTTCCATCTCTGTGTATAATTCAAATAAAAATATTCATAAGAAGGAAAAGATAACAACTTTGATTTAAGCTTTGCATTTTCTTAGAATGGAAATAAAGGTGATAAATGGATTGTTTATCAAATATGAAAAAAGTGGTAATAATAATAATTGAATGCTTTATTGTTCATTCATTCATTTTTCAATTCATGTGGCACTAAAAAAATAATGAATAATAACAATTTAAATCTGTAAAATTATAGGCATATCTGGAGATTAATTAATGACAATTAAAAGATAAATTGGAGCTTAAAAATAAAAATAACATTTTTGCTAAATATATTATTTGAAAAAATAAAAGATCGCTTAATATAAAGAGATTGAAGTTTAGATATTGATGGAAAATTAATTAAACCTTGCACAAAACACTTAATTGTTCACATAAAATTAGTAGTAGTATCCAAAAAAAAAAAAATCCCTCTTAATGTTTCTCTTTCTGATACAATTGTTGGGAAATTGTTTGGATGTGATTTTTTTTTTTGATTTTTTTTTTTTTAATTAGCTGACTATCAACAAACATTAAAAATGCAATGGTAATAATTCCAGCCAGAAAATAAATTCATTAATATTTTTATTTAGACTTTCAATATATATAACCTTCTCAGTCATTAATTATGTGGCTCATAGAAATTCCCTTTTTGAAGAGTTAAGTTCAAAACATGAATGATTCATAATCTTTTGTTAAAACTTCAACATCATTTAAGATAAAATAGAAGTGGCTGTATTACTGGATATGAGGGGGGAAATCTATTCAAGGCCTCACAAAAAATTCATTTCTTATTATCCCAGTTCTTTAAATTGTTTGAAGGAATTTTTTGATTGAGCAAACAGAAAGGGATCATAATTTGAGGCATGCCTTAGCTAGTAAAATTATATTTTGAATTAGTGGTAAATCTACATAATTTTTTATATATTATTTGTGATGCAAATTGTCTTCTAATACCAATAGAAAAGTAGCCAACGCAACGGGATGAACTTACTTAAATTATATCAACAATATTTCTCATGGTAATATTTAATTACTTTTAGAAGACCATTTTCCAAACGAAAATCAAAAACTGAGGTTAGATCAATAAAGCAATAGTTTTTAAATTTATTGTGAAAGCTTTTTTCAATGTAATTTGTTATAAGAAAGCTGTTCACATTAGCTTCATTCTAGCCTAAATCCAGCCTACTCTAAAGGTAGATGGTTCTCACCAAATGATAGAATTTTTGCTAAATTATTTTTCCATTAGATTATAAAAATGCATAATAATGATGTTGGATGATAAATTTTTGGATCAATAAGGCTTTAACACCATTAGAATATTGCTTCCATGTTAAAATTTTGGAATACTTTCTCTATGAATAATTTAGCTTCAGGGTCTTACCTGGTTTAAGACAATTAAAAACAAATTCAGGTATACCAAATATTTATAAATATTATTACAGTAAAATTTTAAGAACATTGAAAAGAGAAGATTAGTTTTATGTTTTTCCTAGTTCTGTCAATCTCATTGGCAAGAACAGATTTTTTAGAGGCATTTCTGCATTAAACCTAAATAAAAGTGACCAGACTTTTCAACTATTATTATATAAAGTTTTGTTTTTCCATAAATTTTCTCACATTTCTTTTCTAGCATTATCAAATAATTTTATTAGTTTGTCAATAATTTCTGAATCTTTGGTAAATAAATATTGACTATAAAAAACACTGCCAATTTTATTCCAATCTGGAATGAACTGATTTTGATATCCTAAAGAGAAACTCTTTGATAATTGTAGTTATGAGTTTGTTAGATCCATCATAACACGATATCCAGTATATTAATTTTAATTTTTCTTAAATTGTATTTCGGATTATAAGGCTTAATAATGCTTTTATTAAAATTGATTTTCCATTCATTTGATTACTATGATGTCTATTTGGTGATTTCCATGTGCATAGTTGGTATTTAAATGTTTATTAATTATTTTCCTATTTAATTTTTGCTTCCAAGATTATACTGGCTAATAGCATTTCCTAACTCTGGCTTTCTAGTTATCAAACGTTAATAGAATATCTTGACTACAAATTTTGTCAAATTCTATCTAAACCAGATCTTAAAACGTTTTTATTTATAAAATCACCATGATAAATAATAAAAAGCATTAAGACAATAAGACTTTCTAGAGCAGTGGTCTTCAACCATCGGGTCGCGGACCGGTACTGAGCCGCAGAAGTTTTTTGCTGATCCGCAGCTAGACTGGAAAAAAAGTTTTTAATAACAAAATAATACGATTTTAAACTTTTAATTAATATGAACAATTTTTATTTATTTTTTCATCGCATTTTTTCCCGATTAAAAAAAAACAGAACAAAAACAAAATCTAATCAATCATACATAAATTAATTTGTTTTTCTATTTATCACAGATGTTTATGGGGGGGGGGGGGTTTATTATACAAACTCCGGTTGTCTTTTGATAGCCAATCATGGCTGCTTGTCAGCATTGTTAAAACAATAAAATGTAATGTGACTTTTTTTGATCTCTTAAATTTTTTCTACTCTCTCTTTTAATATTTCATTTTTAGTGTTTTTTTTTGGCTTTAAGTTTTATTTTGAAAATCAATTTTTATTACCTTTTTTTAAAAATAAAAACCAAAAAATAAGTTCTGTCTCTAACATTTACAATGTATTTCTCAATATATCCCCACCACCCCAAAATAAAGTAAGATCAAAACTTTTGACTTTTTCAAGCTTCGTTTTCTTTTTTTTTTTGTTTAAAAATACGCCCACTTTTTTTTGGCCTATAAGGCAATATTTTTTTTGGCTTTATTTGTATACTGCTAAAATACTAAAACTTTTATTTTTAAAACCAATTTCTGTTACCTTTTTTTAAAAATAAAAACAAACAAAAAATAACTTTGGTGTCTATCTTTTGTCTCAGTTGATGACAAAGTATTTTTCAACCCCTCCCTCCCCCCAAAAATAAAATAAGATCAAAACTTTTGACTTTTTCAACATTCAGGTGAATAACATTTTATTCTTGCATATTTTAACAATAAAATAATAAACGTAAAATGCAAGCACATTAATGAGAACGATTGTTATTGTATGTTTTCTGTAGCAGTATGACTGCGCAACTCGAGAAAGAGTGTTCAACATGTAAAGGTAAGCAACACCATTACTATACACATTAACTAGTGTGCTGTTTTGGTCAGTTATAACAATTATGCTTATCTAAGGCTAAGCAGGTTACATCTTTAAGAAAATTTATCTGTAAACTTCTGCTGGTCCACGAAATCTTATCCTTATTTTTACCGGGCTGCAGGGGTGAAAAGGTTGAAGACCACTGTACTAGAGAGATTTTCTATTTTGGAAGAAAAATTAGTAGATAAATCCTCATTTATAAAATGTATAACTAGAATTTAATTAAACATATCCAAATTCAAAATAAATTAATAATAATAATTAATTTGATTACAGTATTAACATTAGAAAAATAATTTAAGTAAATGATAATTTTCTTTCATCTTTCATATATTATTTATGTTTAATTGCTATTATTTTCTTTTTTAAAAATCAAATACACTTAATTCTGCTTTTAACTATTTAATTATGAGAGCTTCTTATTTTCTCTTTTTAGTTTGTTATTGGTATATTTATATGTATATCAGTACTTGTAAATGTATATCATTTATATATATATATATGGATTGGTGATTTTTAAAAAAAATTATATTTACCACATGATCACCATTTCTTATGCTTGCTCAAGCTATTAAAACAGACAATAGACTAGAGGCCTAGTGGCGCCCTCAGTTGATGGATATTAGGTATAGGCTGTCTGGTATAATATATTCATACTTTTTTATGTTGGATATAATTAGATTCATATACTTATTCTTTTATCAGGATTTAATACAATATAAAGTATTTAATATTCCTTTGACTATCTATTTTGTAGCTGTATATTAAATAGTGAACATATAGTATTGCTTTCTTATCTTTTGTTTTAATTGCTCTATGATTCTCTGTTTGCAATAAATCATATCACAACTTCCACATTTAATTTTGTAGATTATAATTCTTTTATTCTTTATTTCATCTTTTATTTTAGAATTATCCTTTCTTTATATTTTATTAGTATGAATTTTATCTGTTTACTATTCATAAATTTTTTACTATAATTAGTCATTACTATTTGAAAGAATAAAGTTACTATAATTTATTATAGTTTTATTGATATTAAAGATTTTATTTTTAACAGTTTTGATATTATATCCATATTTTTCTATACATTTCAATAAACTATTTTTTTTTTTTTTTGTAATTATTATCTGCTTCTATATTTAAACTTTTATCAAAATAAACTTTTTTTTAAAATAATGTGATATTTGTTATTAAGTAACATATTTAGGTGTCATTAATATATAAAAAAGTACATAATGAATTACATTAATTTCAATTTTAGATAATTATTAAATTTAAAGTCTATATCTAAAATTAAAAAAAAAATTAATAATTTTTAACTTGATAAAAATGTTAATAATCGAAAATAAAAAATATTATGAAGAGTTCATGCTTAAAAATATGCAGCCATAAAGTGAATTTATATAATAAATATAAAACAGTAGCATGTTGCATTGAAAAAATTATGTAGGATACATCTAAATAATGAAAACTGCTTGATCAAAATGCATCATGGGAACTATTAGCATGATTTCTTCAGGCATTTGCAACTATATTTTAAAAGTTACAATTTCAAAAATGTAAGATTACTATTCATAAATGGAAAGAGGGACTAGTTAAAAAAGAGAGATTAACAGCAACTACATAAAGTTTGTTTATTAAGAATATAATTGAATTTATAAAATTTAAAATCAAAATTTGAGATTAAATGAAACTAAATAATTTTTAACCTAATAAAAATAATTTCTGATCATTTATATATTTACTTTAACAGAATATCCTACTTTGTTAGAAAGTTCAGTATTGTTGGACATAAAAATTACAGATTTAACTCCTATAATAGCTGCCATTGGTCAGATCAGCAACATTTGATAAAATATTATGCATCTTGAAATTTTATGTTTCATACTGTATTGGGGGAAATTACTAATAGCTGGATGTATTTAAAAAGTTATAAATAAAGTTTGAATTTATCTAAAAACATATAACAATTTCAACTAAATGATAACAATAATTCTAGTATTTATGTTTAAAAGTAAAATAATATCTGAAACATTATTGTAAATTTATATTCAGTGATTAAATAATTAGTAAATTAAAGAGGTTTCTTACTGATTCAGTACTGGAGTGTAACTGTTTTTATCCTCCTCAATCACTGATACAATGAGGGCAATCAGCTTGTGCCAGAAGTCCAGGCTTTTCAGATTAGGACCATCAGCATCAACAGCTTTTTCATTTGGATCAGTCTGATACTCTCGTTGGTAGAGTTCATAGCAATTTTCAAACAAAAACTGGTAGGTGGACCTCAGACATGCCTTGACGCAGTCCTTCACCACTGTGCTTGCACGTGGTGGACTCGACAACTCCTGCACCTATTAACAAAAAAAGAAATATTAATTCTCAACCAAATAAAATACTTTTAGGCTAAAAATAAGCTTTAATTTTATCTAATCATATTTTTTACTTTACAATATGTGATGATATAATAATTTTTAAGTATAAAACAAATACCTTCATTCGGAAGAAAGTTATGCTTGTCAACAGATCCACCGTTGACTTTAAATCCTGCAGCTTTTCCTGACTTGATGCTGGAAAATTGTTCTATAAGAAAAAGTAAGATATAAAAATTAAAAAATAAATAAATAAGATAATAAGAAACATTTTTATTTAATTGGTATTAACTTCTGATCAGTGGAGATTTTAGAGCTCAAGTTCATGGATTGTGAGATTCTCTGATCATCAAACTTCATATGAATTTGAGACAAACAAACTATTCAATTATTTACTAATTTAATGACAATATTTATTATTATTAATTATCAAACACAGATTTTGTTAATATAGGGGATTTGAACACAGACTTTCAAGGACCCTTTAACTATCTATACTATCTCATACCACTTATAATAATAAATCACATATGTTAAAAAGACAATATCATTATTTTTTCAAAAGTTTATTAATAGAATAAAGGACATATAAGCATTAGTTGAATATAGAAGAGTTTAGTGAAAGTGGTGAAGCTGAGTTCAGAATAGATCTTAATTACATGTATCTATTTCATTTACCAAATTCTCTGTATGGTTTAGCACAGAGATAAAATGATAAACTCATTCAGTAAAGCTTTCTGGTTCAATTTGCCAACTGAAGAAAATACAATAAATCCCATTTTAGTCAACTGACTAAAATAGTTCTGGTCAAAGTAAAATTTTGTGGTCAGATGAGCATTTTCCAGTTTCGTCTATGATGTTTGTATAGGTATTGATAATTACTTATTTTACTTTTTAAACTATTTTTGATTACAATTTTTTATTGTAGTGAAGACAATTATTTTATATGAGTAGATTAATTCATTTTCATCCAAATTTTATTTATAATAAAGCAGTGAGGTGTTAATAGAATATATTTCAGACAGAATATTTTTGTGATGTAATAATTTTAAATGTAGATTTTTTTTTTGTGAAAATGAACTTGTAAGATAGTGGTTTATGTTTTGTATAATATAGTGATTTCAAATTGCACATTGAAACCATAATTTATTAGGATGCATTTCTTATGTTTGAATCTGATTAATTTGACACTAGAGATCTGCTCACAGAAACTATGTATTAAAATACAATAAGATGTCTGATATATATGTACGCAAATTTTGAGTTATTTATAAAATACAATTCATAGTAGACCAATATCGTGCATATTTTACAAATAAAATTAAGAAACAATATAAAGACCATATAGCATTGTTCTCTTGTGCTGTCTATTATATATAGTTTTTTTAAAAGTTGATTATCACAAACACAATTTTTAATATGAATAAAAAGTGCTAATTGAAAAATATCAAAAGTAAGAAAGAGCAAAAAGAAGAAATATAAAAAAATATGATGACAATTATTTGAAAATTGAATTCATAAGCACAAATAATGAAGATAATTTGCAAGACACTACTGGTTTTAAGATGTTGACAGCAGATAATTGCTTTTTAAAAAATTAAAATATCACTTAGAATATGGCTACAATAATTTGGTTAATAAGTTCTTCAAATTATAAAAATGTATGCACAAAATATACTCTACCACCACACAAAACTACAAAAGAAAAATGCACAAATTTCATATAATTCAAAAAAGAGTATGGTTTCTGTAAAAAAAACTATTAAACATGCTATTATTAGGAAGACTCTAAAAATAGAAGATGCTATAAATAAACAAATGTAAATTTAAAAAGTAGTGAATTCTATACTTTTCCCGACTACTTACACTTTTTCATACCATTTTACAAAATTACAGATATTCAATTATAATAGATCATTTTAAAATATTTTCAATTTTTTTTTCTTAATACAAAATCTTATTTTACTTGAACTTTTATTAATGAATTGCTGCTTTTTTGTTTAGATAACTTTAATGAAGTAGCAGTTGTTTTTTTATTGGATTTATTCAAGTTTGAATAGTCATACACATTAATATATACTTTACATTTCACTAATACAGTATATGATCACTTCCTGCATTAAATTTATTAAGATTCTAGCAAAGTTTTAATAGTCTATTGCACTATTTCTCAACATTTTTATCCCATAATCCATTATAATATTCATCAACTATCATCCTATTAAAATTAGGATTTGATTGATTTAAATAGTAGATTTTTTTTTAATCAGTGACTTAAAATAATAATTATCGAGTCAAAAAATATATTATTTTTATTCAGAAATATATTATTTTATGATCATAAACACTTATTAAAAACAAAATCAATCTAACATTAAGTCTCATTCATTAAAATATCTAATTGTTTTAAGACAAGAACATTAAGGTTGTTGAGCAAATAATTATTTCTGAAATAAAAACAGCAAGAAAAATGATTTTTGAAAAATATGCAGACTTTGACTTAGCTTTTTTTATTATGTTGTTTTTAAAATGCTTTTATTGATTTTGGAAAATCTGTTTGTTAACTTTTGATCTTTTTCAACTTAGAATGAAATTTTAAAATTGATGTTTAATATATCTAAATTCAATAGAATTTCTGAAAATTGATATATAACTAAGTTAAACCACCCTAATCCATTTGAAACACTTATCTTTTCAGTATGTCAACTAGTTAGATAGATATGAAACAGACGAGGAGGCATTAAATAATTTTACATATTGCACTTAACAATTATTCTTAGAATTTTTATTTGGTTTAAATAATGGTCACAAGAGGGCAGTTTAAATTCTTTTCTTTCAATTTAATATTTTAAATTTAAATTCTTAATGTATATATCATATTTAGCATGTGTACACAATTATATATGTATAATATATCAATAACTAAGTTTTATATTTAAAATTGTTTCTATTTTTATTTTAAAACAATTTTTTTTTTAAAAAAAAACTAGAAAATTTGCATTACTTAAAACAATTGTGAAAAAGTTAAAGAAGGTTGTAAATTTTTTCTCTAGCATTTTTTTTAAAAACACCTGTTTTAAAATAAAAATAAATCTATCAATTTAAATAGAAAACTTAATTACTGATTTAGTACACATACTAAATATATTATATATATGTATATTAAGAGTATAAAATAGAAATCATATAAGAGTATATATATATTAACTTACTGCAGAAATATCTAATGATTTATTTGTACTATATTGATGTAAAGTAAAAATTATATGTATTAAGTAAAGTTCATTTATGATATATATACATGTACTACCACGTTCACAAAAACTAAATATAATATATACATAAGGAGTATACCTTTTAACTTATAGCAGAAATATCTACTGATATGAATATACCAACTGTAAGGGTCCAGTCAATTTAAAGTACAATGTAATTTTATATTTTCAATAAATGTGCCAATATTAAACACCTAAAAATAATAGGTAACATTTTTAAAAATATTAAATGCTTTTATTGATTGTATACTAAAAAGCAATTAAATAACTGTATCTTTAACAAACTTGAAATAAAAGCACAGAGAGTCCAGAAATTAAGTCAATCTCTATTTTTTATAATTAACTTCTGGACCCTCCTCCTTCCCACGTTTTTATTTCATGATAAATCTAAAAACTCCAATTGTGGTTGAAGAAACAATTATTTTATTTCTTTTTAGTGCACAGTCAATAAAAGCATTTAATATACATTTTTAAAATCTCTATTATCTTTCTTATTGATTTATTTATGAAAATTATCACAGTAATAGAATATATTTTTGAATCAAAGTTATATATAAGAGATTTTTGGTCACAAAATCTATTACTATTCATTTGTGTAAAAAAAATACATTTTTAAATTTATTTTGAAAAGTTAAATTTTGATATTCGATTTCCTATCACAAATATATAACGTATAAACAAAATAAAACACTTTTAAAATATTTTGTCCTTTACTTTTATGTCTTACTCATAAATGTGAAAAGCTGTTTTAGATTATATATATTTTTAATATATACAAATGTCTTTATGTATATATGTGATATTTCATGATTAAAAAATTGTGGAGGGAAAAAATATTCAGGATATTATTATGTATAAATAAAATAAAAGAGTATGATAAATTTAAGTATTAATACAAGTACAATATATATATATATATATATATATATATATATAGCACTTACAAATAAAATATATACAGTACTGATGAATAATATTTGTGTAGTGTAATTTTCACTACACCAATCTCATGCAAGGTAGGAATTGGTGTAACATCTTGTGGAGGAATGTAATCATAAATATATGATCAAACACATGTTGAAAAGATGTATGATTCCCAAGATATACATTTCATGATGAACCAGCATTCATCAGTTGGCCCATTTCACAATCTCTCACAAATAACTTTATCATTGTTCAATATATATTGTGACCTTTTATTCAGATCCCTGTATTAAATAATCCAAAATTTTAAATCATGATAATATATTTGGCATTAAAATCCTAACAAGTAGCTTTCACTAAAGACTGTTCTGGATGCACTAGGAAATCTGCTTAAGTGGAGATGAGATTTCAAACCCAGTATAGGCTTTAACTAGGGATAAAATAATAAATTAAAAGTATTATTATTAATTGGGAGATAAATATATTGCTGAATAGCAATTAAACAAATAAATAAATTAAGTAAATTTGTAAATCTTGTAAAATGAATCATTATAGTTAATTCTTAAGCATATTTTTTATAGTGAATTGAAAACAATCTTGCATAGTATGAGTAGTTATTAAAAATGAAGCCAGGTGGAGTAATATTAATATATTCTCACTAAGGTTATTGGTCCATTTGTTACCACAATGCTTTGTAATACAAGCTTTATATGATATAACAAAGTGATAGGGGGAGGGTGATTAAGAAAAGAAGAATTAGAATCAACAGACTTCAACTCTAATCTTATAAAATAAGGAAGAAAAAGCTGGAAAATCAGAAAAAATTGGAATCTATTTGAATGGGATTATAAAATATTGTTTCTTTAAGATGAATGAATAGAAATCTTAAGGCCTTGCTATCATTTTAACACTGTTTTTCCATTGATTGATAGTTCCTGAAAGTCATACTGCAAAAAAAGAAATGGGAACGATGTGGATCATAATTTACTTCAATAAACATTACTTCAAACCCAGTACAATGCTTTTATTTTGTTCATATTTTTAAATTCTCAGATTTAAAAATGATGCACAAATTATTTACATTTAAAAGAAAGAGCTGATAATGTTTGTTTTTCGGGCCACTCTTAAGCATAAAGCAGAAAATACATTTGTTTGTAAATTATAATTTCAAAAAAATAATTCGAAATAATTTTGAAGAAAAATGTCAAAAGATAAAATAAACAAATCAAAAAAATCATTTTTGAATCATATAACTTTAATAAAGTTAAAAGAAAAATGCATGAATTATCCCCTATTCTTTCTTAAGAAATAAAAATTCATCTGCTAATTTTTCTTTAGCGCAAATTTGCTTAATGATAAAAATGGAAAGTTACAGAGTAATTAAAAATGCCAAGGATATCGTATTTATAATTGAATAAATTCTTCTTAATAATGCTAATCACATAATACTTTACTAACAAAAATGGAATAAAATAAATATTTACTTTTAAAGTTTTATTGGGAAATATGCATCATAATAATATTTTTAAAATGTTTAGAAAAAATGCCCAGAGTAGTTAAAGATTGTTACAGATATTACCGTGTGAAGTAAAGAATAAAATCAATAAATAATTTTAAAAAGTTGAATATGTTAAGTATAATGAAGCTCTAAAGTCATTTTTAAGGAAAATTATCTGGATTAAAACGTGGATAAACCGATTTTACTTATGCTACACTTGAAAACATTTGAATATGGCCTTATTATATTAGCATTGAACAGGATAATAAAAATATATATATGCGTTATTTGGGAATGTTTACTCATCATAATATCAATTGTCTGATCATTTTAACTCACAAGAATGAAATAAACTTTGACTAAATGTTCATTTATTATTTTGTTATTATTGCTATATTAGTTTATAATACTTACTTCATGTGTCATTTGGGAATTTTTTTTATATATATATTTATTGTAGTATAAAATATATGGTATAAGATATGTTTAGTAAAAGGGATGTAAAGATGTATAATAGATACATCTTCTATTATTACATGTATTTTTGCTATCTTTCCAATTAAGGGAAAACATAATATTAAATGTCATTTATCTAGAGAGAGTGAGAGAGATATTTACCTCTCGCATTTTAAAACAGATTTTAGTGTATTATTAAAGGGTGAATATACAGACATTTTGTCAAAGATATACTATAATGACCCAATTATTTTCTTATATGAAAAAAAAATTGGTCTAAGCCTTTTTCATTTCTTAATTTTGCCTATAAATGAATATATCCACTGTAAATATAAATGTAGGTTGATCTTCTGTGTTTACGTGCATAGTGCTTGCTATAACAAAAGCATAATTGTTAGGTTAAAATAATTAATGATCAGTTGACATATATTTTGGTTTGTCTATTAATACATTAATAGTTTCTGCATTGTGAAATGGAATATTTGTTTCCACCATGAGAGGATGGTATGGTCAAGGCTGAGTAATTATTAATGCTTAGTTAGCATAATTAATCCTAAAAGAGAGGATATCCATGGTTTGAATTCTATTTTTCTATGGTGAGGCCAAGCCCACACGTGTATACCTATAGAAAAGTATTAGAATTAGCCATATTATTATACAACTATCTTGTTGTTTTGTAGAGCTTCCCTTTATTGTTAGATCCCTCATGAGGTTATAGAATTAGTTTTCCACCGTGAATGGTGAAGTTAGTATTTCAAAATCATAGAGCAAGGATCAGATAATGTTAGATTAAAAAACACTGGTCTATCTATAGTGTTTTCCTAATTGGAATAGTGTCTTATGATGTTGTAGGATCTTCATCAGTTTATAGACAAGCCAAACCAAAACCTACTAGTGATTGTATAACTTCTAGATGAGAGAGCAAGAAATGAACGTGGGCAGTGTGGATTTATCATCATCAAGTAGTGATTCGACATTGGATCAGTAAGATCAGTTAAATATTCAATAATTAGGTTGTGGACATAGGTAATGTTTTAGTGTCATATGTGCATTTGACTTATGATGTCTATCCCCACATCAATATAATGAAACTTTTCATATTAAAAGATAATAAGTTATTAATTGTTCTGCATATGATAATTGCCCTTGTCATATTCCGACAAATTAAATAGTTACAGTTCAATACACTAAATCATAACTTCAAGTTTTTAGATTTAAAAAGTTGTGTATATCCCAAAGATCTAAGTACATTTTGTTTATAACTTAAATGCTAATTTACCTTCAATAAAGTTTAAATCTTTTGTTCTATAAGATAGAATAATTATAGAAACTTAGTCAATCATAATAGTGATCCTATGAATATCACTATATTAGTTGGTCTTATTTACTATGTGTATAAACAATGGGATACCAAGTATTTTCCATCCCTGAGTTGAATTTGATGTATTGGTTTTATTTCAGACAATGTGTCTGAAATAAATTTATAAATATTGTAAATAAAGCTTGTTGTGTTTAAAAATTTATTTAGTTGCCTGCAGTCTTATTGCTAATCACCATACACACTATTATTGTTATTGCTATCGACATAACAGAGGATTATATATTGAAATCATCATCGACCAATATAGTAAAATTAACTATATGTTGGTATATCATAATAATTTTGTTAGGGCTTATAATTTATGAGTACATCTAAGACATCATCACTTAACAATTAAAATGATATTAACCTAGATTACATATTATTTTAAGTGAAATACTAAAAGATAAACACTTAATATTGGTTTTATCGGTTTAATTGAACCCGCAGAGTTATAATTCACTGATATTGATCACATGGTTTATAATTATTTGAGAAAAAAAATTTGGTAAGTTATTATGTTTAGTTATTAAAAAGTTATGCTTATTTCTTAAATATTAAAGTGATAATAGTCATTGAGTTTATAAAGTTTATGGGGAACTGCTAAATATAGTTGTTAATTTGAGTTTATATTAAGAGCTGTTCTGTGCATTATATTCGGGTAGTGGTAAAATCCCTCTAACTGACCCAAGTATATTTTGTATAACAATCTTTGAGTTGTTTGAACCCTGAGAAGAATTAGTTGTTAAGTTTCAAGGTAGAATTTGAATTTGTAGTAAATTTTATAGCTAGTTATTTATTATAGTTGGACTTGAATTAGATTACTTTCACTGTTTTATGAAAGTCAACCAACTTTAAAGTATCAATTACTTCTTTTGTCATAAAATGTATAGCTTGTTTTAACTTTATAATAAATATTCTGGTTGTGTCAAGCTTGAAATCCCTATTTTTATTTAGCTTATCTTCGTACCATTTAATACAATATTAGTTTATAGTTTAAGATTTCAGTCTCCATCATTAACATTGTTCTTCAGTTTCATCTTGATTGTTCTTTTATTTATTCATTCTCATTTGGCATTAATTCATTATTATAATTGATTAATCATACATTAACTTTTATTCTTCTAGCATCTTAACTATTCAATAACTCTTATTCTATCATCATCTTAATCATTCATTATTCTCATACATCTTCGTTCTTTTTTCTTCATTCTTAGACTCATTTCATTCTACTATTTAATTATTACTTATTTTCATCATCCATTTAGTCATCTACATCATAATTATTAGTTATTTATAAATTTGCTGAATATCAAATTTAGCTCATCACATTTTGTTCGTGTGGATTTCAAAGCTGGTTTGACCAGAAGTTATCATCTTTATTAATCACCTTGTGATCTTCTTTAGATCTATAGTTTCATGCTAGTTTTATTCAATAAAGAAATCATCTCGTTAGTTTAACATCTTTGTTTCTTTATGCTTATATTCTTGATTATTCAAGTAGTGAAGGTTACAAAAGGGCGGATTTGGTGTCATGAAATGTGCGGCCAGATTCGTACATGATTCCAGCATTCAAAGAGAAGGTCACAAAGGCGAATTATAGCGCCAAACGTGAGTCTGGATTAGTTGATGATCCAAAGAGAAGGTCACAATATAGATAGCCAATTACCATAGTTTAATGATAAGTCACACTTACTGCCCTCACAACTTTGATACAAACCGTGGAAATATATTAATAATTTTTATTAATCAAATTACTTTTTAGCATACATCTATTCAATGATTATATAAATGATCACAAATAATTTTTTTATTAAATTAGACATTAGCACATTTAATTTTAAATCTCAGACAGATCCTAAATTGAATAAAATACAAATGTCTATAATATCCTAATATAATCTTCATTCTAGATGAATAATAATTATAAGTTCTAGAAATACAAGATTATAGGTATGAGTAAAAAAAAAAAAAAAATAAGGATATAAATTTTATTAAACTCAAAATGATTATTTAATATTTATTGATTATTGTGAATTTGTATATGTTAAAATACTGCACATAAAGTAAATTTGTATAATATATTGAATGGAAAACAGTGGACTGTAATATTAAATATATATATATAAAACTTGGTATAAGTGAAAAAATTTGGCTAATTGAAAATACATCTTAAACTTCACTACTACAATTTATTTTTTCCCTAGTATCTGAGAAGTGCATGAAACTTTAGAAGAGTGGATATCTTCTTTATGCATGCACATCGAAATAATTGAAAGAGTTTGTATATAGTATCAGAAAATAATATAAAGAGAAATATGAGAATTACAAATGTGAATATATTTTGCATATCTTATAACTGATCCGCAAAGTGAAATACTGTAAATAAGTCATAAACTATTTATATAAAAATTTATTTCTGATAGAGTTGCAAACACACAAGATGTTGGGATAGTTTTATTAGTTAAAATTATAAAAAAGTATTCTGATATATTTATTCATCAAATTACTAACATTTAAATTTGTTTCTGTTTTTTTAAAACCATAAATCAAATCATTAATGCAATATAACCTTTGACTGACATCTAATTACAGCATGCATGTATAAGTGTAAGAATGAGAAGAAAAAAAATAAGAACAAAGCAATAATTACAATAAAGAGAGAGAGGGGGGGGGGTAATGACTTTTTTTAAAGATATCTTGAGATTAAATAGGAATGCTTCTTTTAATTAAACTATTACTCTAGAGATTGACAACTCAAATAATTACTTTTAAATAATTAAAGCTGAAATAAAGGACTTAAAAAAAAATATTACAGCTGTTAACAATGTGTTGACAAAATGGTATTAAAAAATATACAGAAACTCAACACCTAACAAATCAAATTATACCGTTAAAACAATAATGATAATAATAATCATATCATTAAAAGTAATATAAAAACGTAAAAGTTTTGTATATAACAATAAATCAGTGTAGTAATCTATTATTTAATAATAATGTAAAACGCAAATCGAAGATTTATCATCTAGTAGTCATCTTATGAGGACAGTTGAATTTGATAATAGTAGGCAGAGATCAACAATTCCATTAAATTGGATGTACTGACACTTCCATCTCCATTACTTATTTTAAAAATAAATAAATCCAGTAGCCTTTCCATTTTGATAACTAATATTGCCATTGACACAAACAACGAAAGTTAATAAAGTTTATATGGCTTTAAGTCTCTCTTTCTATGTACATCTACAGCATAAGTAATCATGAAAGTAATATGTTTATTATAGAATATAGTGAAAAATATTTGATAATAATAAATTTAAATCTTCTATGAAACTTTTCTTTTCCAGATGTCATCTTGTTACTATTATTAGAGCTGTTTCCAACATAAGTGACTTTAATCGTCATGCCAAAAAATGTTGGAATTAGCAATCTCAATTTACAATTAACAGCCTATTAGTAATACAATTATATAAAAAAAATGTCTGCCATTTCTTCTTATATAACTAACTGCAAACTAATTTTTCACAATAAGAAAAAGTCTAATAGTATAACCCATAATTAATTTGAATGCACTAAAACTTATTAACATATTGATATATATATGTACAAGTCTTTTTTTGTTTTATGTATAAATTTTAATGATATACAGGATGAGTGTATGGGTAATGAATATCGAAATTTGTTTGAGGGAGTAAAATAATAGACATTAACATTATTTAAATATTTAAGAAGTTATTAAATATGCAATTGCCATTATTAGGAATTATAATCTGACTGGGTAAAAATTGAACATTTTTTCAGATAACTGATACATAACAGATCTATTTAGCTATTGAATATTAGTTGAAGAATAAATATCTAGAATATATAAAATGCTCAAACAATCTCCATACAGCAGTTGGAAAGTCTGGAGAATGATATCTTATTTTCTATATGTGTCCAGAGATGCCTTTGTTCTGAAGTGATTTATTTAAAAGATGTTTTATATTTCACATTGTATCATCATTACTATCATCATATTCATTTTGTCTTCAAGAAAACATGACATATTTTGGTTAAGACCAATTAGGCAAATGAAAAAAAAAAGACTATGATGTTAATAATACAAAGGGAAAAAGTTATTAAAGAAAAAGGATATCCAGAGTGTGTTTAATTGTGGTGAAAATCCGAGATGCTATTTATTTTATTTAAAAAATAAGTATACAATGCAGTAAATTTATTATTTTATTTTTTCGAGGGAATATAAATGAATGGACACACATACAATAAATATATTTGAAAATGTGATCTATCAGTTTATTATTAATAATTATATTATTGTTATTATTTCTTAATTTTATTTATATTACAATCTTAATTTATATGTATATATACATAAAAAAACTATGCATGTCATGTGTACACATGTATTAAAAAATACTATATGCCTGCAATTCAATAAACCACATGTCATGTATTCTATTGTAATCAAAACTTGACAACAAAATGTGAGATTTTATATGCAATGTTTGATGTATGTGAAGATGCTGTTATATTTAATATAACATCTTAGATGTCAGAACTATAATGCAATAAAAATGAATCATTTTTATTCATTTCCAAATTCTTAGATTATTATATTAGTGAACATAAAATTTATATCAGGAGAAATGTCCATGCCTCACTCAAATCAGCTTATATTTTTACAAAGACAGAGTTAAATGCTACTCATTTTAATAGCCTTGTATAAAACATGCTATAAAACAGTAAATTAATAGTATCAAATAATATGAAATATAGTTGGAGATATAAACTCCTAACTTAAATTAAATGTGTTAGGATATTTAATGCAAAGCACCAACATCAGCTGTGATTGAAAATGAAATCACTTTTATTCATTTCCAAATTCTTCTAAAAACGCATTAAAAAGATCATAACACACTGGAAAATGTGAAGCAAAATCAGAAGAGATGGTTATGCAGCTCACTCAAATCAGCTTATAATCTAATTACAAATCAGAGTTAATTACTGACTAATAATTATTGTGCCAATAAAACTTTTGTAGTAAATCTGTTAAATGATTTCATTATATTATATAACCCCAACAAGTTTATAAACAATATGATAATTAAATAAAGCTGTGTTAATATACCAAAACATTCAATGGTGAAAATATGAAGAATTCATTAGTAGCAAACTTTGTAAAATTGCATATAAAAATGGATGTCTAAAAAAAGCTGTCAAGCGTTGGTGGCCTAGTGGTGAGCATAGCTGCCTACCAAGCAGCTGGCCTGGGTTCTCTTCCCGGTTAATGCATTTGACATGAGGGGGGGTCTACAAAGAGCTCTTTAATGCAAGCATTTTTACTTTAGTTAAATGAATCTTTTGATGTAATTGATATATCTCAAACAATTGTTTTTATAAAAATGATTTTTAAAGACTTTTTGACTGAAGTTATGAACTTCATTATAATAATTCAATTGTCTCTCCATAAGCTTTATGGACTCAACATTATTGTTGGCAGATTATTGCTGTCCTGATTTTTTGGAATATTATTGTATAATGTATCAAGCTTAGTAAGCTGATAATAATTATTGATATACTTTTCAAGATTTCTAACTGAATTCCTACAAAAAGTTTCCAAAGGTTTCTTTTTAAATTATAAGTGATGATAAACCTTCTGAAAATGCTTATACATGCTGATGTTAGGTAGATAAGTCAAGGTAAAATTTATATCATGATTTTAGAATTTAATTGATAAAATTAAGCACTTTCTTGATGAAACAATGATTACAAATAAATGAAAAATAATGTTTGTCTATTGGATATAGCATTTTAAATTGATATAATAGTTAAACTAAATGAATTAAGTTTAAAACTACAGAGTTAGATATAACAATTTTTCATATAATTATTTATGTAAACATTTTCAAAGAGGAATGTCTTTGAGATTGGAAAAAAAAATCTAATTTTCTATATGCATGATGCTCAAATTAAATAGTTTTGGTTCAACTGATTTTAACAGATATTGAAGAATTTAGAAACATCATTGCAGAATTTGACAATAACTTCCAAATTTTTAAAAAATTGATAGCTATAGTTTTATTCATACATTTTCATTTGATATCAAATAAAAGCAGAAATAATCACATTCATATTTATATTTTCAAAATATTTATCAGAATATAAATATTTCAATTTGAGAAAATATGCTGAAAATTTATTGGGATCAATATATTTGTGTGAATAAACATTTCACAAATAAATATTATGAAATCAAAAACTCTAAACTAATTTAACGATTGAATATTTGGAATTATACTAATAAAATAACTTGATTAAATTATATAAAAATTATACATGTTGCCATGTAAAATAAGAAATGCAAATTCTGCAGTATCAGAAAGTTAAAAAAAATCAATTTTTATGTATTATATAAATAAAATATTTCTATTTTGGTATCTTTAGGTTTTTTTTTAATAGATGTTTTGTTGTTTTTGAGTGCTTTTCAATTAATGCTATTAAATATTACATTCGATATGATTTTTTCCTCTTTATTTAAATTTGAAATTCCTATGTATTTCAATTTAACATATTGATTAAAATCCAAAATCTATTACAACTTGTAAAATATGAAAGTTTAATTATTGTGAAAATATAATTTTATATTTGCTTACTATGTGTTTATAGATATATTTTTTCATATCTCAATCTATGAAAGAGTAGTTCATGGATAGATTTTTACAAGAAAATAGGTCTTAATAATTTTTATTAGTCATTCATTAGACTAGAGATTATTCATTTAATGAATAATTTTTCTGTAGTATAATTTTCACTATATCCTTTTCACACAAGATAGAGACTGATTTCTATCCATTTTTAATATCTTGTGAAGGGAGTAACCATCAACACATGTGAAAAAGATCATACCTTTTTCACATCTTTGGTCATATGTTGATAATTACACATCTCCACAAGGTATCAAAAGTAGATAGTAACCAGTTTCTACCTTGTGTGAAAGTGATATTATACTACAGAAAAATTCTTCATCTCAAAGTAAATCTTATGTAATTGTATTTAAAAAGTGAATGTATCACAAGTCATAATATTTCCTGCTCAATATAAAATACAGAAATCTATTAAAATAGATTTTTATTTGAAATCAAAGATAGAAAACAATTGATTATTTGTTTTTGCATCAAAACAAGGGGGAAGGTGACAATGACTCAAAATCACATAACTTACAGATGATTATAATCATAAAACTTCTGTAAAACTTTTAATATCTAGAAATAACGCTAAATTAATTTCTGTTTTAATTAAAAGAGTGAAACAGTTTAAGTGAAAATGATTTGTAGAACTGTAAGAATATAAAAACAAACTGTCACTGTTGTATATATACATATCCTAACATATACACTTGCAATTTTACAAAACATGATTATAATTAAAATTTGCATGTTAATAAAATTTCTTTAAAAGATTAAAAATGTAAATTAGCTTAACAAGTTGAAATAATTAAAATGCTAATCATTTTGTTGAAATATATATAAAAAAACCTAACATAGATAAAAATAAAGATAGTGAAGTGAAAAAAATGAGAAAGATCCACTCTCTGATAACAAAACAGAACTAATGCCTTATAATAATGGATTTTAAACAATTTAAATTAAAAATGTATTAGTGGATAAAATTTATTTTAATCTATATTAATTTTTCTTAAACACATGGCTCTAAAATATTAAATTTGGCTTTAATAATTAAAAAAATGTTAGTTCATTTATTTAATCCATCTAAATTAATAATATTAATCACTATCTCGTTTAATCATTGTTTTATATTGTTATTATAATATTAGACATTATTTGGCCATCTCTACATTCACAGATTTTATATTAAATGTCTTCTTAGTTCTTTCTTTCTTTTTTATTTCAGTAATTTATTCAATTTTTTTTAATATTGATCTTACTTAAACAAAAGTATTCTTTGCATTCTGCACCTTATATTTTTTTCTTTAAAGGATACTAATTTAATAATCAATTTACAAAAATAGAATATTATTATATTTAATTTTAACACATTATTAAAAAATGCTATTATTCACTTACTACATTTAGTTAAGGTGTGTACATTATATATGTATACCACTTGACTACAATTATATAACATTGTGCTATATTTCTTAAACAATTTGTTTTTCGACATGAGTAATAGTTTTTGAAGAATCATTAGATTTTAGTTGTGAATAATAATTGTTTATTTTCAGACTAACAGTGTATATAAAGTAGGATTAAAATAGCAAATTAGATATATATTTTTTATAAAGGATATTTATAAATTGATATTAATAAACAACATGATCCAGTAGTACACAGCAATTATCAGTACAGATTAAATAAATGATATAAGTTCATGATGAATAGATAAGTAGGTTTATTACATATATAAAATTTTAGTGAATATTTATGGGATCTAGCTTGCCTTTTAGGGTTTAATATCATTTTTAGATTATTTAGCATAAAATTATATTAATTTCAAGGGGTAATCTTTAAGATTAAAATCTCAAAAGCTCATCTTAATAAAAGAGTAGTTGGGGCTATACATTTCTTTTTGATTAGTTTAGGTACATTTTTGAGATTTCACTAGTACAAGCACCCACAATGATCAGAAGAATTTGTTAAAAAATTGTCACTGGAAATTAAATGTGAAAAAAAAAGTTTTATTATTTTTCACTTTTTGATTAAACTAAAAAAATAATTTTAGAATCTGCTTGATATTCTTAATTTGGAAAAAAAAAAGAAGAGACAATGACATCAACATATTTCTCAATCCAATGACAAAAAAACAAAAAAAAAAAAACAAATTCATCTTCATTGTTGTATACTTTGAAAACCCTATTTAATGATCAAAATCTTTAAACATGAAGGAAGATAAACATAAAAAAGCTTCTGAAATATATGTGTTTTTTCTACATTTATAAAAAGCTAGCTTGCATGTCACATTTTAAAATTAAATTTCAAGATTGTATTGATAACTGGATTTTGATTAAAAAATGTGCTACATGTTATATAATTTATATTCTTGATATAAGATGTGCCCATGTAGAGATATTTTGCCCTTCAAAAAAAATATTTGGTAACAAAAAATCTAAAATACTCTTGAATGCTATTATTAGACATGAAAAACTTAACATTGGCTAATTTTTCAAGAGAATATTAATGTGGCTTTAATGAATGACAATATATCTCAGTAAATTAAATAAATCTAAGAATGAAGTGAATTGTATTTTATGATTTTTGTTCACCAAAGAATTTACTTATATGAAAAAGAAGCACATTTAAAATTTTGATAAGAAAAACTGAGAGGATTGAGGGAAATTATTTTCAGTTGATGATTGCTATGCAGAGAATTTTTTAGGAATATCAGAAATATGATAATGTGTCTATATGTCCATCAAATTGCAAAGCTGCTCATGATATTATCATTCATACATTGAATATGGATATTGCTATTCTCATTGAATTGATAATAACTTATGGTGAAAGCTCTTGGATTTCTTGAGACAAATGAGATTGAAGAGAATGAGAAATCTTTCAAAATCCATTTGGTAGTTTAAAATATTAGTAAAGTTCAGAAAAAGTTCATGATAGATGTGAAAATATTTTTGATATAATTAATTAATGACTGCATTAGAGTGGGTTAATCTTGATACAGAGTCTGGATTTGTTAAGCTAATCTTCGAAGATTTATAATGATAAATATTTCTTAGAAATATGTTTGCTTATAAATAAAAGTTTGATTTTATTAAAATATTAATTATTTAAAATTAAATTATAAATAACTGGCAAGGGTATTATTTGAGAGATTTTTAATTTATTTTTATCAAGAGACAGCAGTTAAAGCTAATTTTAATTTATACTTAAAATTTATACATACTATAAAATATTGAAATCTCTTAATGGTTTCATTTGATCATTTCCTAAATGGATATAATTTTTCATGTGAATTTACAAAACAACTTTTAACAATTAAAGTAAATAATTTATTATGTATTTTTTTAATAAAAGCAATTAATTATAGTGTTTATTTTTTTTTTTTTTTACATAAATATGCAATTAAAAAAATGCTTTTAACATATTAGTTAAAATGTCAAAGTTCTAATATAAAACATATATATTTAAAATATGATTATGAAGTATACTGTTATCATTAGATATATTTTTTAGTTATGTATCTACAAATTTTGATCACAAGCTTTTTTTTATTCAATTCAATCAAAAAATTTTTAATCTCAAGGTTAAATTTTTATTTTATAAAATATATTTTTAATTTTATACAATCTAATTATAATTTTTCTTGGTTCACTAATTACTATAGTTTTATAATATGAATCTGCAACTGGTAATCTCATATTGCTCCAAAGTATAATTTTATATTACAATTATGGTTCCAAATTTGATTTTTTTATTGTAAACATTATGTACAATATATTTTATAATATTTGTATAAAAAAATTAAAAACAAACTATAAAATCACAAAAACTGGAGAAATAAAATTGCTTTCATTTAGAAACATTATTTACAATAAATATTATAATATTAGTATAAAAGAGTAGAAAGAAAATAAGTACAAATCATAAAAAATGGAGAAAAATTACTTATGTTTAAATTACAAATAATAAGACATTGCCAAATCTGTTGAAAAGAGGCATAAAATGTATATTATTTAGGTAAAATTCAAATTTTATTTTTGTAAAATATAGTCATAATTAGAAAAAAAACTAAGATGGAGAAATCTGTTCAATTAAAAAATTCTACAAAATTAAGGTATACAAAAATTTCTTGAAGTATCACACACTGGTTGTATCTATTGAGAATTAAGATACCATTTCTTAGAATGGCATCTGTTCATTTAAATTTGATCTAAAATTTAGACTAATGATTTTCTATTTTTATGAAATTTAAACAAAAAAATACTTTCTTGCTCATTTTGAGTTATTTAAATTCAAATGATCATCTTTCCACCCAGCAAAAATAATAATAAAATTTCTTTTGCAAAACTATTTCAAAATCATTGATTTTGTATTTCACTTCCTTAAATGATTTATCTTCACAGATATATACAGATGATCTAAATGGAGCACAAAAATAAGATATATCTTATTTAACTATATTTTTTATTACAATCAATTTCTTAAATTCAATAAAATCATAATGCAAAATTGGTTTATGTGAATAGTGTAGGCAATGGCTCAGGATATCAACTGATAAAATGTAAAAAATAAAATGTAAATATCTAAGTGTGAAAAAGAAAAAAAAACAACAAAATAACAACACAATATTTAATAATGTTAAACAGAGAAAATTATCACTGTTTTATTTTCAAAGTGAATTATTTATTTTGCACAATGTTGATTTTGTAATATATGAATTTGAATTCACAATCCAGATAAATTGCTGAAATTTGATCATATTAAGATAAAGATTTACTCTACTCTGGGAATGTTACCAAAGTTTTAGCAACATTTTCATTATAAAAAAATACAAGTATTTAAAAGTTTAGAGCAGTGGCTCCCAAAGTGGTTCCATGGCAAATAAAAATAAATTTAGGAGTGTGTGGACAACTTTGAGGGTATGAGAAAGGTTTAATATAAAGTAAAAAAAAAAAAAAAGATTCTTTTTCATTATTATGAAAGTTAAGATAAGTAAACTGGTAGCCATTTTTATATCCTGAGTAAAATATAAGTTTAGATACGTACATAAAATACAAGTAATGATAAGCATTGGATGGTGTTGGACCTATCACAGACATCTATCTAACAGGAATAGAATCTCAGTGCTACATGCAATAACTTGTCTAAATATGGCATAAAAAAAACAGCTACTAATTAACAATTTAGTTGTTTTATGCATGATGTGAAGTGCATGTAACAAATTTTCCCAGTTTTAACCAAAAAACAGTATCATTTTTTGTATTGGTATGAAGATAACATTCATTACCTAAGTATTTTAAATACAATTGATATCTTTGTGCATATTAAATTTATTTAAGTAACCTTATACTTATGTTAAATTTAATTAATACACTAGTTTTATTATATAATATTTATCAATATTACATGTGTTATTTATTAATTTGTATGAAATGCATACCAATACAATTTGTGAAACGTATTTGAAATTTTATCTTTATATTTTAAATAATTAATTGATGTGAGCATTACATTGTGCATTTCATTTTCAAAATCAAACAAAATATTAATAAATAGTGTTTTTTTGCAAAGAAATTTTTTAATTTATTATATCTTAAATTTGTGTCCTTTTCTAGATAACAGTATGAGTGAGACGGGAAAAAAAATGCAGATAATATAGTATATGACTTCATTTCGTTACCAGAAAATAATACTTTAACTATGTGCCTTTTATGCAATAAAACTTTATCAAATGAATCAATGAAACCTTCTAAGCTAAAAAAACATTTGATAAACAAAAGATAAAGATTTAATTTTTTTTTAAAACAGCCAAAGATAGACATATATTCCTGAGTCCTTTATTTGAGGTCAGATAGTAAAAGAAAACAAAAAAAAACATGTCATGGTAACAGATAATAATAATCTATAAAAGTTTGCCATTAATATAGCATCACTTTAAGAGATATATTATTCATGAGTCTTTACGTCAGTATGATTATAAAAAAATTAATTGATCAAGTACCTTAAAAATTAATCATAAGTATTTAAAAATTATAAATATTTAAAAATGCAACAAAAGATGAGAAATTTAAAGAAAGTAGTATAGAATAAAATTGTGGTAAATACAGAAACCCAAATATGTTGAATATTGCTGAATATATTAATGGGCAGTGAGATTTTATTACAATCCAAAAAAATATTTTTTATTTACAATTGGAATGTGCTTAATTGCGACACACCATTATTTTACTGAAAAGCATTAGTAAACTTAGTGGCAATGATACAAACCTGAAAAACGTATTTGGAATACAGCTACAATACAATTACCAAAAGAAAAAAAAAAAACAACAAAAAAACAAAAACAGATTAATTTGATAATGTATTAAAATTCAGAATACAAACATATAATAAATTAATCATTTAAAAATCTTCTAAAGTAGTATTTTTCAATCTTTTCATCTCTGCAGACTACTTAGATTCCAGAAAAAAATTCCACAGAGCAGTAACATACAGTAATTAAAATAATTTCTCTTAATTTATTTTTATCAGTAACATTATATATATATATATATTACTGATTCGATTTCTGAAATGCATGCTGCTTTTTTTATTCATTTGTCATTGACATAATGTCCTAATTAATACATCATTTAAAATAAAATTACTTATTTTAAAAATTATAAGATCAATTCTTTTCATTATACTCCCCGACATTTACTGTAAACTTAAATAAGCAGTAGATTCTTGGAAGGCAGTGCTATTATATATACACTCTTAAACAAATTTCTGGCAATTGCTTTCATTAGTGAGCATTTAGAATTCAAAACTGTAAGACCATCCCTTCCAATTTTTCCTCTACTCTTCATAAGTTTTTAGATTTCTCAATGCATCTCACATATAATGCAATGAAAACTGATATTAAAAATCACCTTATTGTTTCAGTAGAATGCACCATCAATGCATTATCCAAAGCATACCTTTCAATATATGCTAAGACATCACGAATCAACATTTCTTAAAAAATAATTATTTCTTATCCATTATTAAATTTACTTGTTCATTAAAAATACTTCATTATTACCAAATTAATCTGGAATAAAAAGGTAGTAGCTCTAAGCATAAGAAAGATTCAAAAATATATTAAATTCAATGGTCTTTCATTACATGACATTTTAAAATTTTATCTTCAGAGAGCCATTAATGAAATGACTAAACTAATTAGTTTCTTCCCAAGTGTTAATAGTGTAATTCCTATTAACTCTATTGACACTCTCACCATCCATTAACAATAATTTTATCAAAACCTTAATAATTCTCATAAGTAAACACACTATTCTCTCACATAATCTATTTCTAAATAAAATTAGCTATTGACAAACATATGAAATTGAAAATAATAATAGTATCAAATAATAATCAATCTTTCTTGTTATGTAGTAATAAATACATTATAAAAAGGTTCAGATATTGACTTAATAGAAATAAATGTCAAAACCTTTCCTACTAATTATTTTCTCTTCTACAAGTGACACTTCACAAATATAGATCCATTAAGTGTCCTCGGTCATAGAAATGAAGAAACATTAGAAAATTTTCTTATGGATTGTTACTTCTTCCTTGTTGTACTCTTATCACTAACATGACTCATTCAAATTCTCTAACAATCAATAACTTCATAAGAAATATTTCCCAATATATGAATTACTATATTCATTCTTTTCACACTCTGGTTTGTAAGATGCTATCTAAGTTTTAATCCCACATCTCACAATACTAAATCAATCTTTTTTAAAAAATTAAATAACATTATGTCTAGAGATCAAATCCATATAGATATTTTTGCATCTATATGGAATCTGATCTCATTAATAACAACACAGTGACTTTACTATTGAATATACTAATTAATATGCATTAGAGATATATTGATTATTGCTTACTTATATATGCTTCTACAAGACTTGTAAATAATTTCCAATGTATATAGTAAGCCTAATAAAGTTAATTTGAAACTAGAATTCAAAATTGAAATTAATGCACTTCAAACATCCACAAGCCAATTTCAACTCTTTTATAACTTACAAGCTATTAACCTGAAGTTAATAAAATCCAAATATTTTATATTCAAGTCAATTTTCTTGTAAAGTTATGTAGACCTGATATCAAGTCAGCAATTATAAATTTTAGTGACCTCATTCTAAGCTAATCATAGTATTCTTTCAATGATTGATATTAATAAAATATCACAAGATTATTCTGTTTATTCCTAACAAATACTTCCAAAGGCAATTTTCTTCATCTTATTTCAGAGCTAAAGTAAAAAAGTGATTGGTTCTCTCTCCAAACTGTCTTCAGTGCCATTTATGAATCAATACATATGTTATATAATGACATAGTTTATTTATTCATCATAAAAATTTTAAGACAGCAAGTCTGGATCATGATTTTTACAACATTTAATGCAATAGTGTGTTTTTTATCTTATCCCATAATGGAACATGTTTGAATTAATATAAACTGTGTATGGTAATGAAGCCATGAGTCACAAAAATGTTTTTCAAGGGATTTTCAGAATATCATGATGGCAGGGAAAGGTACAAAGCACCTTGTCCCATTTTATAACCCAACTTATGATTCAGACATGATAGCACTTGCACATTTTTGTGGTAAATAACTAAACTACTTTACTATATAATGGCAATACAGGCAACTTGAAAAGAGAACCCGCTACCATTTCATTGGGACAAACTGTGTATGCATTTTCAATTCTTTTAAATGGTCAATATTAATTTTAAATAGTTAAAATATTAAATAAACAAAAATAAAATCAATTCAATGTTTTGACTATATTATTAACAAATGACAAATGATAATACAAGATGTTATCTATTTAATCCTTTTACAAACAATAAGAATAATAAAACTAAAATGTTCAAGACAATAATTACTAAATAAATTACATAATTTTAATAATAAATATAAATTCAAATAATAGTTCAACTTTAATACAAATCATTATAATGTTAACTGCAATTGTAAATAATTTTACCATGCAATAATTAGAAAGAAAATATGTACCAAGTTCATATTATATTTTTAGTAATAATCAATTAAAATATTTACTTGTTATAAAATGAATTAAATTTAAATTATAGAATAAAACAAATTTTTTAAACAAATAAATAAATGAAAACCTTAAAAAGTCACTCAGATTTAATGACAAAATTAGAAAAAAAATCTTTAATTTGATTTTCAATTTTTTCTTTTACATAATGGAACTGTTAAAGTATTTACAATGATTTTAGTGTTTTATAATGAATTTAATTATTCTTTTATACATCATTTATAATAACTTATAACTAGTGTTGTGTGTATGTATAATAACACTTTAATAATTTAATTTAACATTAGATTTTCTTCTTTAATAATAATAATTATTAATATAAAAAAAATTAAATGATTAATTTACTGGAAAGATGTATGACATCTGGACAGTAATAATTTGAGCTTTGGTTCAAAAACCATTTACTACTTGCTTCCAAAATTTTAACATTGTATTAAAACATTCAGGGCAAAGTTTTAATTGTCAAATAACTTGTATATTTTATCCTAAGCAAAATTTTGGATTCAATTCAGTGAAGCTACTTTCAATCAATCTGAGTGTGTGGGATGGAATCAAACATTGCAATAATCATGAGGACCATGTCACAACTTTTTTTCAAAATAACAATCTCATAAAGTTAGATAAATGTGAAAAATATGAACCATTTTCTAAATCTTAGTAATAAAACATAAAACTACTATCACAAATACAATAATTGCAATGAATCAGTGTTTAAGAATAATTAATTTAATATTGCTTTATCTGTGTTTGTATGTAAATATATAAATAATGATTATTTCTGTTTAATTATAACATATACATATATATATAATGTAAAATTCAACTTGATATATATTAAATACAGTAATATTCATATAATTCAACTTATTCTGTTATAAGTACTTTTGACTTACATTCCTTTTAGTTTTTGTGAACTATATAACATTGAATAATTAAAATAAGACATTATTTTATAACTCCCATAATTCTATTCAGTTCTCCCACAATTATCTTTTTGTAATGTTTTATGATTGATGATTCACTAATACTTGACAATTTCTCAAAATTACTATAGCTTCTTTTATTTTTTATTTATAGTGGCAATGTTTAATTTGTATAATTTTTATGTTTTATAATCAAATTTAAACATGTATTTACAAGTTTTATTGTGATCAAATATAACAGATGCTGGAGATCTATTTTCATCTTTTCCTAAGTGTTTATCTTTTTGAACTCTTATATAAAAACATATGTTCTTTTATTCTTTTTTCTAATGTACATCTAGACTGTCCAATATATTGTAAGCCACATTCACAATATTAATTTATATATAATACAATTTTTGATTCAAACTTAAATTTTTGCTTTTAGAGTTACTAATTAATCTATTTGTATTATTTGTTGAGAAAAAGCAATTTAACATAAACTATTATAAATTTTTCTCATAAACATAACTTGTTCATTTGATATAATTTTTAGTTTTATTATATTTTTGACTTTTTAAAATGTTTTAAATCGTATGAGTAATAATATTTTTATCATAACCAATTTTCAACAAATCAGTAACAAATAAATTTACATTTTTAATTTTGTTAGTAGACTACTTGCATAATTTTTCATTTCAAAATAAGAATGACTTTAATTCAGATAACTTATGACTTAAAGGTACATTTGATTCATATGGAATAAATCTTCTAGTTTCAATTGGTTTTATTGTTGTCAAATAATCCAAGTTGTATTCATTATGTATAATGTTAATATCTAAAAATTATACAGCATTACATATTTCTTATGTTATAACCCACTTTAAATTCTTAATCTGATTTCATTCATTAAATATATCATTTATTATATCATGACTTCCACAAATAAACACATCATCCAATTGAAACTAGAGGATTTATCCTGTATGAATCAAATGCACCTTTAAGTCATAAGTTGTCTAGATTAAAGTAATTCTTATTTCAAAATGAAAAATTATGCAAGTATTGTAGTAACATAAAAATGTAAATTTATTTGTCAATGATTTGTTGAAAATTAGTTATATGACTAAAAAATTTAAAAAAAGTGAAAAATATAATAAAACTAAAAATATTATCAAGATGAAATGGATTGCAATGCCATTTATATCAAATGAACAAGTAAAGTTTAAGGAAGAAATTTATAATGGTTTATGTCAAATTGCTTTTCTCTCAACAAATAATACAAATAGTTTAATTAACAATTCTAAAAGCAAAAATTTAAGTTCAAATGAAAATTATATTACATATAAATTAATATGTTAATGTGGCTTATAATACATCAGAGAATCTAGATGTACATTAGAAAAAAGAATAAAAGAACATATACTTTTATATAAAAGAGTTCAAAAAAATAAACAATTAGGAAAAGATGAAAATAGACCTTCAGTACCTGTTACATTTGATCACAATAAAACTTGTAAATACAAGTTTGAATTTGATTATAAAAACATAAAAATTATAAAAATTAAACATTGCCACAATAAACAAAAAATAAAAGAAACTATATTAATTTTAAAAAATCGTCAAGTATTAATGAATCATCGGTCATCAAACATTAAAATAAGAGAATTTTGAGAGAATTGAATAGAATTATGAGAGTTATAAAATAATGTCTCGTTTTAATTATTCAATGTTATATAGTTGAAAAGACTAAAAGGAATATAGTCAAAAGTATTTCTAACAGAATAAGTTGAATTATATAAATATTACTGTATTTAATATATATCAAGTTGAATTTTATATATATTTTGAAAGAATACAGGCATCAAAATTAATATTTTAATATATAATAGATAAACATTTAATCAATAGTAACAAACATTTCTGAAGTAAAATAATTTCTATAAATAATGCACATAAATAAATTATAAATATTTAAGAAATTAAAATTATTTAAAACCGATAATGTATTTGCATCAATTCTATTATAATAGCATATAACAAAAGATATTTTCACTTACCCTATACATTGATAAATCTATTCGTAGAGAATTGTGAAGTTGATCCAGCAACTTGACAAACTTCTCTTTCTAAAATGTATGTATACAAAATATAAGTATAATGTGAGTTTTATACAAAGTAAGTATGTAATAAAATAACAAGCTAAAATATTTTACAATATATATATAGAAGGGATTTGAATTCAGACTATCAAGCTAACTGCAGCTATCTGCACTATCTTATACAACTGATGCACATGATCATCATTTATCTTTTTCACATGTGGTCATGGATATCAGTTGTAAAAGATAAAGCAGATAGCTGTGGGATCATGAAAAGGTGAATTCAAATCCCTTCCATTTACATCAAGTTTAGTATAGACAGTATACTTGTATTTGAATATTATATATATATACAAGGTATTATAACTATTTGATATAGACTAAATGCAATAAACACAAACTATTTAAAGAATATATATTTTCATGTATAATCTCATTCAAAATCCATTTAAATAAATGATGACATCTTTAGCTTCAATCTAGAACCAAATATATGCAATAATTAATTCAATTAAAATAAATATTTTGGATTCAAATGCTAAGGAAAATAATGTTCATACTTTACTGATGTGCAAGGTATTTTTATGACATCAACAGATATAAACTAATTTCCACAGAAATTTTTAGTAACAAATAAAACATCTGCATATAAATGTTTTATATTAAACTTTTTGCCTAGATAATAGAATATTGGGAACAAGCAATAAATCTTAATCCCCATTAGTGAATAATTTCTCAGGATTTTTTACTTCCATTAGACAATTATTAGAATATTTAACTGTAAAATACAGTTATAAGAAATCTAAAAACAAATATTTATATTTTCAACATTAATGTGATATTTGACATTTTAGAACTAGTAATATTTTCAAAATTTGATTTGTAAGAAGATAGATACTATTTTTTTAAAAAAATCAGTGTCACTTTATTTTACAATTTTGATTTAATAATAATCATCATCATCATCAACCATTGCAGGATAAAAGTCTCTCCAAGTTTAATCCATCTTCTCTGATCTTTAGCTTCTCTTCCTCACATCAACTCTGCACACTTTTTTATTTCAGCTATCCATTTCACATATGGTCTCTTTCTGGGTCTTTTACAATCTCTTGGAATCCAGTTTAAGATTTCAATTGTACATCTATTATCATCTCTTCTAGCAATATGTCCAGCCCAACTCTACTTCAGTCTTTTAATTTTTTCAATAAGGTCAGTAACACCTGTTTGTTCTCTAACCCATATATTGTGTTTTTAATCTCTTCTTGTTACTCCCAACATGCAACTCACCATACTTCATTGAGTGGTCTGAAGTCTCTGTATTGCTCTTCTATTAAGTGTCCAAGTCTCAGATCCATAAGTAAGAACTAGTAAAACACATTTATTAAAAATTTTCCTTTTCAAACACATAGTCACATTTCCTTTTAGTATCAAATTATTTCTTCCAAAAGCACTCCAAACAAGTTTAATTCTATGATTAAATTCATCCATTATGTTTCCATCTGTATTAATAATCTGACCAAGGTATTTGTAGCTGTTAACTTCTTCTAACTCATCATAATCAATCTTTATTTTCATATTTTGAAAAAATCCATTGAACATTACTTTAGTATTTTTAACATTTATCTTTAGTTCTACTTTCCTATTTTCATCTGATAACTCCTGCAACATTTCCTGCAACTCTAAAGCATTATTTTCAAAAACAAATGGCTTAAATAATCTCCACTTACATTCACTCCTTTAGCTTCCCATTTTAATCCACAAAATATTTCTTGTAGCACTGCTGTAAAAAGTTTTGGAGATATGGACTCACCCCGTCTTACATCCTTCTCAATGTTGACTTTCCTAGTATCATTATGTAATCTAATTGTTGCTGTTGAATTTTTATAAATATTCTTTAAAATATGACAATATCCTGGATCTATACATTGATGATCCAATGCTTTAATCACTAAAGAAATGTTTATAGAATCAAATATCTTTTCATAATCTACAAATCCAAAGCATAATGGCAACTCATATTCATTTGTCCTTTCTATAACTTCTCTCAATATCTAAATATGATCTACTGTACTAAAACCACTTTTAAATTCAGTTTGTTCTCTTGATTGGTGGAAATCTAATATTCTCTGTAGACGAGTTGTAATTATCTTGGTAAAAATTTTGTATAAAACTGATTAAAGGCTGATAGTTCTGCAATTTCTAATATCTTCTTTATCACCTTTTTTAAATATTAATATTAATACTGCATTCTTCCAATATTCTGGTACATCTTTATCATTTAGACAATTGGTATATAACTTTTCTAAAAAATTTTATATTTCTTAACCTGCTTCTTTTAATATATAAATTATAATTCTGTCATTACCTGGAGCATTTCCTTTCTTCATAAATTTAATAACATGTCTCATTTCATCATTTAAAATTCTGGGCAATTTAGAAAATATAATAGGTATAGGAGATACTTGTTCTATGTTACTATATAATTCTTGATAGAAATCTTCTAAGCATTTCATGATGTCATTTCTCTTTTTAGTAATAATTCTATCTTTTTTTTTTTTTTCAAATATAAATTTCCTACCAAACCAAAATGTTGTTTTACATTCTTGAGACTTTTATTCTCTTCTACAGTTTTCCTTACTAGTTCACAGTTATACTTTCTTATATTATTTTCAATTCTTTTCAGCACCATTTTACAAAATTCAAAATATTCAATTCTGTTTAATGCATAATTTTTGTATATTTTCATATTCCTTCTTTTCTTCATAAATTCTCTAGTCTCAGTAGAAATTTTATTGATCAATTGCTGCTTTTTTCTACCAGCTATCTTTTTGCACTTTTTAAAAGTGTATCCGTTATTTTTACATTAATGTTTATATATAAATATTCAGATTTTTATAAATACACCCATTTAAAGTAAAATTTATTTTTTCTGAGCAAAAATTTGTTAAAATTGCATATTTTTTTATTTGAATATTTTTAATTTGTTTAATTTATAATTTTAAATAAAAATAATTTTGAAATGTAATTACTTTTATCTCAATATATGACTGAGATACTCCAAATAGGTGAGCAGTTTGATATAAAATATTTATAATATTTAAATTAGTTTGAAGTGAATTACTGTTAAAAAACAATAAGTTTAGTTTCATTAAAATCTTTAAATTCTGAATTTATTTCATGTTTAACTTTTCATTTCATTTTATCCACGTCAGGATTTTTCTCAAAACAAATTACAGATATGTTCAAAAATATTTGTTGGACTTTTGGCCAGTTTGCAATTTTATTTTTTAAAATATATTTGTACATATAAAGCATATGAATTAAAAATTATAATTTAAAATGAAAAGCAAATTTACACCTAATAATGTACAAAAAAAAAAAAAGACTGAAATATGCATTTTTATATCAAAACATGTATAGCATTTGTGAATAATTTGATTACTTTTATATTGGTGGTTATTAGTATTTTTTAAAATAAAAACTATTTAGGAATGACAAGGAAATAAATGCTAATGTCTTTTTAATAAAGTTTTTCCAAAAACAAAACAAAACAAAAAAAAACAAATCAATTTACATTTAAACAATGGTAACATATATGAGATTCTAATAAAAAGATTTCTACTGCTTTTAGTATTCTATTTTTGAAAATTTTATGGATTTTGACCTTAAAAAATATTCTTTATTATAAATTAAAAATTGTGCATAAGCTGTTAAAATATTTTTAACTAATTTCAAATTATGCCAAAAAAAACCCCCAAACAATTTAAATATTTTTAAAATGTTTGAAGTCCAATTTTCATATTGATTAAAAAATATACTAAATTAGAATAATACAATTCTTTGAAAAAAATAAAATTAAACTACAGAGAAAAAAAAACTGCTTTATAAATTCGATTAAGTTAAATAATTTTACTTTTGGGAAATGTATATAATCAAGCACAAGTGCGTGTGCGGCGCAACTGCTCCCAAAAGCTGTAATACAAATACAAATGGCTAACTAAAAATATTAAAACAGCTGAGCGCTTTCAAAGAATCTTGCCTTCATAATCATAGCTTGCTTACGTTTAAATTTATGCAAATATGCTAATTCCATCTTTTTGATAGAGAAATTACTTTTATGTCCCACTGTTTGGTGTTTGGTTTTAAAGCCGCGTGTCTCATTGCTGTGTTGATCTGTGCTATATATTCGTCCTTTTGCGGATCTTGGTTGAGTCCAGCCTCTATGTCCACTATTAATTCCATATCCGGTTGTTTCCATGTCCCTCCGATGAATCTGGGGCCTTTTGCTAGCACATCCTTTACTTCTTTAGGGATTATTGTTTGTGTTAGATTCACGAATGTTTGCTTGTTGTCGTCGGGGATGGTAATTCCTTGCTTGTGCGCTAGAAACGCAAATTTCTTGTGGTATTTGAATGCCAACTTCCTATCCAACTTAGTGCAGTGATGGATGACGAGTGGGTCTTTGGGAAAATGTGTCAAAATTCTACGGCTCCTTTTGCTCTGTTTCTTCAAAGCCCTCTGGCAACCTCTGATAACGAGATCTAAAAGATGTTTTCTCATTTGCCAGTAAATGCTGTTATAGTTGTACACTGCTCGATTGAGATTGGCAAATGAGAAAACATCTTTTAGATCTCGTTATCAGAGGTTGCCAGAGGGCTTTGAAGAAACAGAGCAAAAGGAGCCATAGAATTTTGACACATTTTCCCAAAGACCCACTCGTCATCCATCACTGCACTAAGTTGGATAGGAAGTTGGCATTCAAATACCACAAGAAATTTGCGTTTCTAGCGCACAAGCAAGGAATTACCATCCCCGACGACAACAAGCAAACATTCGTGAATCTAACACAAACAATAATCCCTAAAGAAGTAAAGGATGTGCTAGCAAAAGGCCCCAGATTCGTCGGAGGGACATGGAAACAACCGGATATGGAATTAATAGCGGACATAGAGGCTGGACTCAACCAAGATCCGCAAAAGGACGAATATATAGCACAGATCAACACAGCAATGAGACACGCGGCTTTAAAACCAAACACCAAACAGTGGGACATAAAAGTAATTTCTCTATCAAAAAGATGGAATTAGCATATTTGCATAAATTTAAACGTAAGCAAGCTATGATTATGAAGGCAAGATCCTTTGAAAGCGCTCAGCTGTTTTAATATTTTTAGTTAGCCATTTGTATTTGTATTACAGCTTTTGGGAGCAGTTGCGCCGCACACGCACTTGTGCTTGCTTTATAAATTATAAAACCATTGATATATTTTAAGTTTTTTTTACAACTAGTTACAGTATGTATTATATCATGAAGAAATAGAATATTATAATATATATATATGTATATTATAATTTATTATGTTAAAGTAATTTTTCTTATTTTTTTAAAAATACTTAATGTATGCTGCATAGGCATTTAAAAAAGCAATAGCCAATTAATACAATATAGAAAATTTATTTTTTAATAAACAATTTTATTTGTGATCATATTTTTAGGAAAATTAAAGTAACAAATATATATATAATTATATAATATATATTTATTATTTTTTTAAAAAACAAAACAAAACATTTGTCCATATTAAATAGGGACTGACTAAAAGTCACATCATGTTTAAATTGTTCAAACCATTGGCTTGAATAACATAATGGAAATTATGATGTGGCCACTATATGACAATTTTCTACTGCTTATGAAAGTTTATTTTTCTTCACATTAAATGTATATCCTCCACAAACTTAACTCATTCTTACATAGTTGAATTTAAAATACAGACAAAAAATTCACCTTTATTATAAATATAAATTATGTAAGTTTTTGAATTTGGTATAAAAATACTCCATATATATAATTATTTGTTCCAAATTCTGAATTATATTTCAGACTTTGCTGCAAAGTAATTTAGTCTACTGCTTTTAAACATTTTATTCCTCAATTATTAAATATATTATTCAAAATTTTTGTTTACATTTCTTTATATTGATTATCCACCTGTCTATATATATATATTGAAACAGTCGACCTTAGTTCAAGGTCGAGTTTCACCTTCTACCACTGTCCATGTGTCATCATTTTTTTAATGTAAAACGTATATTATAGTAGCGTATATATGTAATTAAAATTATTAGGTAATGTTGTATTTTCTAAAATTGTATTTTTATATTTTAATAAGTTATAATTTTCTTTTTCATAAAATAAAATATAAATTCAAGATAACTGTCTGAAATAATTAAGGGGGTGGGGAGTTTGTCTCATGATTTTAAACCAGGAAATTGTAAATTAAAATTAAAAAAAATAAAAACTAAAACAAAGCTAATGCATTTTAGTTAGCTATTAATATTGTTTTATTCAAATCCATTTCCAAGCAGGAAATTGATTTGAATTGATTTTAGACAGTTATCTTAAAACTGAATCTTTACTAACAATAGAGTAAAGATTCTCCTAAAATAGAGATCCATTAGAGGCAGGAAATCTATTTTAGAATAAATATTCTCTAAGGGGCCAAAAACTGATATAAATAAAGCTAAAAATCTATTATGTTAGTTTGTTGTGTCGGTTGTTGCTAGGTGACTTCATGTCCGTTTTAAATTTGGGAGAACCAAATTGCCATCGCCATCTTCAGCCGAACCTTGCCGCAATGTAGCCTCAAAGAATGCCGCAGCAGATTCGCCAATGCTTCCAAAGAATCCTGAGGTAACCAGCCCAAGGACTGTACAACCGCCTTATCCACTTTTAACTATGTAATTTAATTTGTAAGCTAATAATTTCATTATATTTAATGTTTTTTTAAAGCTTTGTTAACCGTTTATATCAATTCTTTGCTGCCTAATTATTATGCAATCCAACTCATGCTTATTATTATTTTTATTAGTTAGTGCGATTATGATTTAAGTTTAATAATATTTTTATATTTTCTTCTTTTAATTTTACGAACTTCTATTAACAAGGGAAGGGATGGGGAATTAAAATGAGTTCTTATTAATTATTTTAAATATTTCGTAAGTTTGGGTTATACTTTAAATGAATATATTTTTATCTAAATGTTTTGTCATAAATTTATACGAAACGTATAAATATTTTGCAATCCGGGGTGGACATTGGTGTCCATTAGTATTATAAAATTTCTTATTGATTATCATTGCCACAAAGACTGGCGACTTAACTTCATTTTGTAATTTGCATCCTTGAGTTTTTTAATTACTATATTAAAATATTGATTCAGGAAGGGGGAAGCAATGCAAGCTTCATTAATGCTAGTTAATTGATAATCATGACTCTATATTACGTAGGTCATCATACTCGCATGTTATTGCGTATTTATTAAACCATTTAAGGCTTTTCTTTAATAATTAAATTTATTGATTTTATATTATTATGATAGCGTTGCTAACATATATCTAATTATTTATAAGCCGCATATGGCTTCGATCTGATTCGCCTGTACCTCACTCCAGGGAATCATGATCATTTCGCTAGTCATTCTTTCCTTCAAGTATATATATTATATACTGCTTTGAATCACCTGTACCTCACTCCAGGGATTCAAAGCTTCATCATTTGTATCCTCATCATAAAGTAGTCTATGTTACTTCTAGATTGTCCAGGTTAGAGTAGATGAAACAATATATAGTTTGCCATGGTCTAGCCTATAGTATCTTCCTACCAACCTTCTTCCTGTACTGTCTCAGCAGAAAGCTGGCATGTACCATCGTTATATAAAATTGGAGAATGATCTTATCCTGGCAAATGTGCCATTTCCTCTCGATGATATTATGCTAACACCACCATTTCTTAGAGTTAGTTTCAGCCTGTTTAGCAAAGTAAAATCGTAATAATATGTGATAATAAAAGGTTCTGTTTTTCTCTTTCTATTTGTTGGTGTTTAAACCCAACTTATCATGAAGCTGCCCTCCCTCTTTACTGAAATAAACTTTTCCCGCAAATATTGAGTTTTCGCTATATCCCATCATTAAATGTTGAAAATATAAAAGAAATAATGTTTTATACTGCCAATCAAAAATGTATCCGCATTGTAATTATAAATGAAATATCTAAATAAAAACAATAAACTTATGTATTAAAATCTTTTAATTAGCGAAACTCGATTATATCTTTACAAATGTATGTTTATGTATAAAACGGCTACCAAACCACTATGACAAATCCGTCTCTTGTAACCACCACCCTACCTTAATATTTGTCAATATCAATATAATCTTAATAATATTCTTTAATGTGTATGATCAAAACAGTTTTATAAGCGCAGAGCCAATTATATATATCTAAACTCATCATCAATTATGTTAAAATAAATATTTATATTTTAAACTTAATCCAGTTGTTCAAATTTCATTATTAATATTTATATTTATGTATACTCATAATTTAATATCTTGGGTTCACTCAATTTCTCATTATCATCACCAGTTGAGTCTCATGTAAAACATTGTAGCACTGGGCCGGGATGTAATTAATTTATGTGGTATCACCATAGGTGTTGTTCATAATGTTATAGATTTGGGGAATAGACAAATAGGTTAGAATTCATGATTGCTCCTGACCTGTGTATTTCGTGCATGTTTGGATTCAGGGTACTTTTGCCTAGATTCTAAATCTTGTTGGATGGACATACATTTTCGACTGGTACAATATATATATAAATAGAAAATATATTCAAATTTTCTGATATTAATAAGAATTATATTAAAATATAATCAAACAAATACTATTTTATTAAAATAAATACCAATAAGTATTAGTAAAAGAAAGCAAAAACAAACAAGCAATCCTACAATGTTAATAGAACATGTAGATAAAACTAATAATTTAATATAGAAAAGCAATATCCACAATCATCTTTAGAAATGAAAAAAAAAAGCAAAAATGTGGAAGCCAAAAAACAAGACAATATTATAAACAATGATTATTTCCAACATTAATTTATGATGGGTATAGTTATATAATTGTTAGTGCATATTATCAATGGAGACTTCACAATACATTACATTAGCAGACATTAGTCATAAAATAATTTCACTTAGATACTGCATTATTGAAAAATAAAAATAATTAAGTGTTAATTTTATAAAATATTTAATTTCTCAAAAAACAACAACATACTTCTAATTAAAATGACAAAATTCATTATTTTTAATTACTTACTCCAAAATTGGAGGCAGCGAACCTGTCGCTGGCTGACACAGCTGAGGATGCTGTTGTGTGCGCATAAAAAGCATTGATGTTAGCAAGTAAGGTACTCATAACTGCTGGGACTCCCTGACACATATACTTCGTTGATAGACAATGGAAATGTCTGAAAAAAGCCAATGTAAAATATAAAATTGTCCTAAAATTAGTCTTTGAACTAGTTACAATAATAGTTTTCATAGATTTTTTTAGATTTATCCATGTAATATTAAATAGTAATATTAAACTAACTAATTTAATAGTAATATTATACTAACATTGGTAGGAATGTTGCAGACAAAATATGAGTGCTTTGATATTGCTAATTACACACAGATGAACTCACAATATATATATATATATTGTAATGGTACAAAGAAAGGAGTGAATATAGGATGATGGCACTCATCATCATCAATCCCAAATAAAAAAATATAGAAAGAGCATGAGAGATCAGCAAGAAATAAGACTAACTATAAGTTCACAAGCATTACAGAAAATAATAATAATCATTCATCATCATAAATGATCAACAATGAAACAAATCAACAGATAACCTTGTGACTAAATTTGAAATGGGTCCATTAGAGACCAGACTAATTATTTAGTCAATGCCAAACTTAAGGCAGAAATACAAACAATATTTTGGATGCACATACTTAAGTGTTAATCCATTAGAACATATATAAATCAAATAATGCTGAGATACTAAACATGCTGATGATCATCAATGCTCTGGCCACTTAGTACCATTAATGTACTGGCCAGCAATAAACTTAATTTCTAATTAAAAATAAAAATAAAATGTAGTGCATGATCTTTAAAGATGATAACTTTGCACCAACTAGGAGGATCATCATCATTTTAATGTCCTTAATACCAAATATAAATGCTATCATCCATATAATTAAGCATTATGCATGAACCCAGCTCAGGGAGCAAGTACTGTGAGCAAAAGATATACCAATATATAATATTTTAAACTTATTTTAATATTAAATAAATTCACGGGGATAAATTAAACCCTGAAATATAAATTTATTAATTAGAATCAATAATAATAAAATGAAAGATCTGTAGAATACACTATAAATATGAATACATCTTTCTGATTTTGATTAAAATAATACAAAAAATATGCTATTCACATTGTAATTTACATATATTTCAATAGGTTTACATAAAAATATCTATAAATAAGCACATAGACATGTTGTATAATAATATACAATTAACATATTTGAATTGTCATGAACTAGTAAAAACATTTTAATAATACATAAATAATAACTGATTTAAACATATATATATATATAGGTATCCATTCAAATGTGTGCACACACTGCTGTTTATGTCCTAATGATATTTCATTGGTTAAAACATAAATTTATTAAATCCATATTATATTTTTACAAGAAAATTAACTTGATATTGAAATCAAGGCTATTAGTTCATTATTCTTAATTGTAAGTAAAAGTTTTTTCTTTTCTCTTTTAAAAAACATTACCATTAGATCCAGTTTGGAAAGTTCTTTTAAAATTTGGGCTTTTCTTACTTCATTTCCAAAATAAAATAAAAACTAGAATCAATCCTCTGATTTTGGATGTATAATTTAAGCAAAACTTAACTTACTTTTAAAACTCGTAAATTAAAGATTTTAACTGCAAAGTTAAGTATTTAAAATCATGTCATTTTCAATAAATTACATTTTGCTCCCCAGCTGTATGCACTTTATACATATGACCAGCAATAATTATATATTTGTGTGTTTTTTCACATAGATTAATCAGTATACATTTAATGTCATAGCATGGTAATTTTTCAGTTTTCTGGTTAGTACTGGAATCTTGATAAGCTGGCCTATTTTAAAACAGTACTGGCTTATTGACATCTTCAGGAAAGGTATAAATCAGGTAAATGTTGACAGTCAGCTCCATTCTATCTATAATTTGAGACTTCAGGCAAGCAAACCATTTAGTATACAATATGGGCTATGAACCACAGAAAATATGTCCATTACATCCAAGTGAATTCAAACTCTAATCTTATTTTATGAGCAGCAGCTGGATTGCATTCTTCTCTTGTCTTCAGTTACAATTTCATAATAATAATGATCTAATTATTCTTTCAAATCCAATTTTTTACAGCATATTTCAGAATTTAAAAACACAACAATTAAGTAAATCCTCTTTTCATTTCGATTTTATTAAAACCAAATTTTTATCTCAAAGTTTTCTTAATCTTTTAAACAACACAAGATTACAGGATTTTATTAAAGTATATTATACTAAATTTATCACAAGTTTTAATTAAAAAAATCTGAATCTAATTAAAAATAGGTAAATTTTATAATTACCTGTACTATCTATTGTAACATAAAAACAAGTTTGTTCTAATTATCAAAATCAGAATAAACATTAAATAGACATTTTACATTTAAAATTATTATTTAATCCTTAATTATTATTAAAGTGTAATATTTTAACTAAATATCTATGAATAATAAATCAATATAATACTTCTGTTAATACAACTTATAAAATACAATATAACAATTCATCAATTGCTAAAACAGAGAATCATTAATATAAATAAAATAACTATTGCCAAGCACTTTCAACTCCCATGAGTCCTTATCAAGGCAGTAAAAAAATCCTATTTTTTCCTAAGTGATAAATTCAACATTTCATTGCATTTGCCAGGAATTCAAAATTAACCAGTTTTCCGATTAGTTGTTCCTGGCGAATTTAATGAAATGTTGAATTTATCACTTAGGAGAAAATAAGTTTTTTACTGCCTGGATAAGAACTCATAGAAGTTGAAAGCGCTTGGCAATAGTTATTTTATTTATATTAATGATTCACTGTTTTAGCAATTGATGAATTGTTATATTGTATTTTAAATATCTATGAAGAATTTTGTTTGTATTCATTTCTATGTTTCCTTTCAACTTTATATATATAGGTGCACATACATACTATGTAATGTATGCCATGAGACATAACCATCCTTAATAAATTATTGTAAATTTATTTAATAAAAATTTTAGTAATATATATACATATTGAAATGAATAATGTCTTATGCATTTACAGTTATTGTGAGGATTAACAAAAATAGTATTATAAAAATCCTAAAGAAAGATATATGAAATAATATAAATAACTTAGAATAAATTATTAAAAGTATTAAAAACAGATATTAAAATTTTAGAATGGATTATTAAAAAGAATATTTTAAAATAATTCTAAATAATGTAATAAGTTATAAGTGTTTAAAAAAATAAATAAATTGTATAAACTAGTTTAAAATAGTCTAGCTAGTTTTTCTTGTCAAAGATTAAAATAATGTATATTGTAATTCCTATTTGAATGAATTGTTTACTACAAAAACAACATCCTACATATGAATGTATTGATTTCATTTTCACTATTTGTGAATAATGTTATCATTAGGAAATCTGACATATTTACTCACAACTCAAACAATGTTAATTCCATACTTATTAAAGCAACATTCACCTATCAAAGAGAACTAAATGTATATTAAATAGAAAAAGATAGGAACTCAATTTAACTAAACATCTTAACTTCATATTCATAAAAAATATATGATCTTTTTCCCCAGTCTACATCTTATTTTCAATATATCCAATAAAATAATATACTTTACTCTATCAAATATTAAATATTAATCCCCCCCTCTCTATATATATGTTGTACACTTTTGATTAGGTCTAAATGAATTCACTTAGTCAATTTAAAAAAAAAATTAAATGAAAGATATATTTTGATTGGTATGATTACTGTGTAATGTTGGCAATCTTTTAAAATGCTTTGTTAAAGTAAAAAAGAGATTTTTAAATGCATAAAACTATTCTAATATGTGAAAATAGTCAAGTAAAGCTAAATAGTGTAATTTTATATGGTTGGGAAAACTGACCATAGTAAAATAGTATATTAAAAGTCTTCTTAAATAAGTGTTAAAAGTTAAATTTAAAGTAATGACTTGAAATTAAATAAATTAGTGTATTGTAAAATAAAAATTATACTTAATATTTGTATTATAAATTATTTATTTAAAGTATAATATTTTGTGGTAAAGAAATGTGTTTAATTTAATAGTATCAAAATTATTATTCTAAATTCTATTATATTATTATTCTTTAATATAATATTTTTTGCAATATTTATTTTGTTATCAGACAGTAATTATAAAAATTGATACAGATTGTCTGAGTTTTTTAAAGTCATGTGACATGTAAATATTCATACTCGTGTGCTTGCAAGTTTTTTTTCTAATAAAGTTTTAAAATTGCTGTAGAAATGTACTATAAAATTGAAAACATTTGTTGGCCACATGGCACGATAAAAAAATTAACTGTTATAAAATATTTAATTAGGATTTTTAAAAAAAATGAATGTAGTTAATAAAATTAGATTTTTAAAAAAAATAGATACATTAAAAATAAATGTTGAATAAATTAATAAAATATTATTTTTAGAATGTTATTTTAAAAGATTTAATTTGTTTAAATAGAAGTATAAAATTAATTTAGAATTAAATAGTATAATATTGAATGAATCATCATTTTTATTTTTGAAATTTAAATGTGTAAGTTAGTACTAATATGTAAATTAGATCACCAGATAAAGATCTAAATAGCCAATCAAATCATTAATTTATTTTGGTATAAAAATCAATGTAATTTTTCTGAGGTGATAAAATATGTGCTTTAATCAATTCAATTAGGTGCTTTAATAAGTCATTTGTGCTTTAATCAGCCAATTCTGTGCTTTTAAATAATTCTCTTAATAATTTATTATTTTTAAAATATCAAAGTATTGTATAATTTATTACTTGGAATTATTTTAAAAGAGAGTATTAAAAAATTATAAGTTTATTAAGTTAAAATTATGCATTGTTAAAGCAACAATGATTCCCTGCCAAATAGTCTATTGAAACTTAATCCAGCTTCGCAGTAACTATGGAATTCATACTGGTAATAATTGTATATTTGACAAAAGTAAGGATGGAGGTACAGATACTAAATAAAAATGCAATTCTAGAAATATTAATGGATAAAAATATATCATTAGTTATATTAATATCTTGGACATTGTTGAGAAAATTCGACAGAAAAGTTCATCAGAAATTTAATTTAAATGCATTTTATTGGGAGAAAAGATAGCTGTATCTGAAAAGCAAAGCTATATGGTCAAGACTTTAATTCTCAATATTTTTAAAAATATATAGTTTTAAAAGAGTTGCAGTAAATGTTTTAAAGAAAATATTCTTTTGAAAAGTTTATTAGGAACTTTTATTTAAAATGATGGAGAGATAAAGATTGATATTACTGCAAATATATTTTATATGACAAGTCATCATTATTAAAAAAGACCACATTTATTTAATAATGTCAAAAAACGATTTTTAGAAAACTATTTGGAGAAGAAATACCTGGGTAATTAAAATTATCCTGACAAGATACTTTATGCTAACCTTAGTGAACTATTAAATGGTTTATGGAACAAAAGTATGTAATTTCTGTATGCATACACCTAAATCCATATAGCCGTGACAGATTCACCAAAAGCCCTATACAGGATCCTATAGAATGGGAAAAACTCCGGAGAATTATTTTTTAATTTCCTAAATTGATATCACATTTAATAATCATTATCCTGTAAGATATAGACCAGGGACTATAATTTTTGTGAACTTTCAGTCGAGGATTAATGATTATTTTCATAAGTAACTTCAGATTTAAAAGTCAACTTCACATCATTTTTTTTTTATCATTTATGAATAAGCTGCGTCAGGGAAGAAAAGTTTTGTTCTCAAGTGTTAGACAGTGGTTTTCATAGCATGTATCTCAGGGAGTAAACATTTATAAGGACTGATAATGAAAATATTAGAAGAAAGAACATTTTTTTAATTTACTTTATAATGGATTGGAGTTTTACGTAAATATGGTTTTAATTATTTTTATGTACTAATAATATTATTTTTTATTATTATTATTATTGTAGGCAGGAAAATTACATACAAGATATCTACTAACATATGAAAGCACTATAAAGAAAGGAATAGCTTATGAGCTAATTCAAGAACAGGGACAGGCTTTCAGATCAAAAGATCAAATCAACAAGCAAGTGTTCAAAACTGATAAAGCAGCAATAAGTTCATTTCAACGGGAACCCCAGAGAAATGACAGAATTAAATGCTACTGCTGCGGGAAAACAGGCCACATAGCTAAGCTAAAGACTGTAAATGAAAAAAAACATGTTTCAAATGTGGAATTAAAGGCCACCTAGCATGCATATTCCGAAAATACAGGATCCCTAAACCCCCAAACTGAAATCAAGAGTACAAAAATAGGGGAGGTAAATCCATTAACATACGTGCAGTCAAGAAAATGAAAAGCAATGGAATGCAGCAATTCATAATGGAATTACAAATCTGCAATAAAATTATTAGAATGGAGATCAATAGCAGGTCAGGTATTTCCATAATGTCAGAAACAGATTGGGGAACACTATCAGCCACTAGCCCCACTATTAAAAACTGATTTATTTACTGAAGAATTAGGCTTAATAGCAACTATACCAACAGAGGGGTAGAGTTAACTAAAAATGCACACCCAGTTATCTGTTAACCATGAAAAATCCCTTTTGCACAAAGGCAAAAAGTGGAAGACAAAATTCGAGAATTGGTCTCCAAGGACATCCTGACACCCATGGAAATGTCAGACTGGGCCACTCCAATAGTCATAATCACAAAATCTAATGGCCAAATATGCATTTGTAGTGATTACAGAATAATAGTTAATAAGTATTTAAACAAAGCAGCATACCCTGTCCCCAGTGTGAGAGCGGTACTGGCCAGTCTGCAAAATGCATCACATTTTGCTAAGCTAGATCTAAACCATGTTTCAGAAAATTCCAGCGACAGACTGGTCAGCAGAAATATTAACACTAACAACACCGGCAGGATTGTTTAAATACAATAGGCTCCCATTTGGAATATCAACAGCACTGAATATTTTCCAAGCAAAAATAGACGTTCTATTACAAGGTATGGATAACATCATACCATATTTCGTGACATACTCATCTCGGTAACATCTGAAGAGATGCTCCATCAAAGGCTATGCAAAACATGCATCAAACTACAAGAATTGGGGGTGAAATTAAATATGCAAAAAAATGTGTGGAATACATAGCAGTTGCCATTCCTCAGACACATAATTTCCCAAAAGAGGAAATGCCCATCACCGGAGAAAGCAAAAACCGTGGAAAATATGGCCAACTGAAATCATATCATATAGTGATAATATTTTTGCCTGATTAATCTTTAAATCAAAAGTAGAATGTTTTTAGTTTAATATTACAGATATAATTTAAAAGTCATAAGCCAAACATAAACACTTCATATGTGAAAAATGGAAGATCATAACTTCCTAAATATTTTTCACAAATAAATAAATCTCTCCCATAAAGAATTATATATATATAAATTAGAAATTTCCATGAACTCAAGAGAAATTTCCATGTACTTATTATACTAAAATTTATCTAAGTAAATTCAAAGAAAGTTTGGTTTTACTTTTAATATTTCATCTATAAAGTCTATGAAAATTTTCTAATTAATATAAATAAATGTACATATTGTAAAAAAAATTAGAAAATCACAGTCATGCATTTAAAAGTTATTTAGTTTATTTTCAAAAAAGAAGAGTGAATAGGAATTTAGATAAATTTAGAAGTAAAATCAATACATACGTCATTGCTTGATAGATGGATTCGATGCCATACCGCATGGCAAACTCATCCACTATTTCCTGTGCTGTTTCATCAAAATAAACTTTCCATGCTTCATCCTGACAAAAAGAAAATTCATTAGTTAAAATGCTTAAATAAATCAAAAATATTTTTCAGTTTAAAATATGCTTATAATATTTTTTAATTCTTATTATAATTGCATCATATAATTTGCCTCTGCTTATTTTTAACATTTACCTTAGAAGCAGTAATTCATTTCAATTACTATACTTCAGAATTATTTACTATAATCTGAATAATCAAAGGACCTTAGATTATTGAGATATAAAAGTCAGCCACCAGAAAGTCATCTGGAATGTATAACAAATTCATCTAGTTTAATTAATCAAGCTTATAACTGATGATCATGAAAAAAAATAAACACAAGAAAATATTTTGTTATATCTTAATAATATATAACATTTCATCTGACAAACAGATTTAAAATATAAATTTAAGAATATCATAAGGAGTAAAATCTAAGCATTGGTAAGTAGGTGTTTTTCATTTTATTTCTATCAAATTAATAGTCACTAATTCCTAGAGTAAGAATAACAATTTATAGTGGAATCTGATTTTTGAGGATATAAAAAACAGAGCAACTCAGACTTTAATTTTTTATAATATATACACATTATTTTATATAAGTACAATATATATATATAGATAGATACATAAATATCAAAATATGCTATTCTAATTTAACATAAACCCCCCTGTGGTTAATTTGGAATAAGTCCTACTACTACTAATACTAACAGTGATACTTTTACCCTTATTACAATCACTATTTTTTAAGCTTGGCAGCCCTTAAAGCATTTAAAATAGTAATATCAAGGTGATCTGTTATGGCCCTAGTTGAACTTATTGATCTTTAGAAGCCAATATCCTGGGAATAAATCATCCTTCACAGTTTTCTTCTCCTGCTTTATGCTTATTCCAAATGTTGCATTGAAGACAATGAAAAAAAGCGCTTATTCCCCCTCCCCCCCCAGTTTTTATACTTTCCATCTTTTGTTTTCTGGAGTAATTAAGCCAGTGGGGAAAATTCAGATGATGGGTGTATTATCAGTTTGATCTTGCCTCTATCAATGTAATTAATATTTTAACTCTTACTAATTAAATTTCCTGTGTTATCTGATATTTATTTTTCCTTCTGATAATAATTTATTGTTACACAATACATTTTAATTAAAAATATTTTGTTACAGCAATTTAATTAATCTTATTCCAGCTATTTAATATTTATCTATTTTATTTATTTATTTCTCCTTTCTGTGGATTAAAATATCAAAACTTATTTTATTAAAATATATATATTTCAATAATCCTCCTCTTACTCCAGAAAATTATGTTTTATAAATAATATTGTAATTTTTTTGGCATCCATCTTTGAAGTTAGGGACTGGGTGATCTATGTTCTTCCATTGGTTCTGTAGGTGCCTCACTTTGCATTTTTATTACAGCTTCACTACATTTTAACTGAGTCTATTATTTCTTGTTAATATTTCATCAGGCACTAGGTCAATTTCTTGTTTTATCCAAGTTTAGGTCATTTCTTTTCTATCTGTTACTAGGCACCTAAAAACTCTGTGTTTTATGACTCCTTGGTGGACATGGTTTACATGTCTCTTGATTTGAATGATTATTATTGATTTAGATAGTTTCTCAATGATTATACCTTCAACCAGGTTGCATATCCAAACTTTATTATCTGTTTCATATTTGTCGTCTTCACTATTGTAATGAAACTGTTCATCTATTTTTGAAAGTAACATGTAGTTTTACATGCAATTTCCTGCCCTTCAACAACTCAGCCAGGGATTTATTTGTAACCATTGAGGGTGTGGAATGTTGATGTAGCATAGCATCATATAGAGCTCATTGCATGTTCTTAGTCTTTCCCAGAGCCTTCTTAAATTAGTTGAATGGCATTTTCAGCCAGACCATTCAATTGTGGCTGATACGAGATGCACAGATGTGTTTGACGCCTTTTCCCTTTCATTTCTTGAGCAATAAATCCAGCGCCATTATTGGAAACAATTTTTTCTGGTAATCTTTGGCATAAAAAAACTGTATTCACACTTTATATGTTTTCCCCAGCACTCCTATTTTTCATGATGCAATACTTTGTCCATTTAGAATATGCATTTTATGAGTATGATAAAGTATTTTCCTATTCATTGGACTTGCATAGTTCATGTGAAGTCTCTGCCATGGTTTAGTTGTTTTAGTCCATGGTATATATACTCAATGTCCATGGATATCTTGGCCTAAAGATATAGCCATGCACAAATTCTTTGTTACACACAAGATACTCTTTGAATAATAGTCTTAGAACATTTCCTCTATTCTCTATTGATATTATTACTCTATCCGTCATTAACACACAACTTTTGCTGAATGAAAACATCATGATTTGTCCAAAATATAGGTGCAAGGGATTGTAGTTTCCTTGGTGGCCAGCCACTTCTAATCCAACCTATCAGCAACTGATAAATTTTATCGATCCTTGTCCATTTTGCTACTGTATTGCTATTTAAGATTTAATGACTGTAAGACATCTAAATAATTGAAATTCTATTTTGTTACTATGTGGTTCATCTTTATCTGGATTCCTAAACAAAGCATGAGCACATGGAATCTCCTTCCTTTTCTTATATAGCAGCTGGTAATGGTATGATGACAATACCCTTCACCATATAGGTGAGCTCAGATGGTCAGGCACTAGCTTGTCATTCACTAATATTCCCAATAATGGTTTGTGATCAGTTACAATGTAAAAAGGTCTACTGAATATACATTAGTGAAATTTATTTAAGCTGAACATAATAGCCAAAGCCTTTTTAGTTTTTCTCAGCTTTAAAAAGGGTTCTTGATCCATAGGCTATGGGTCATGTGCCATTATGACATAAAACTGGCCCCATATACAATCTTGAAGCATCCATTGCTAAGTGCACTTTCAGATCATTATCAAAATGAACCAGAAATTTCTCTGAGGATAGCAGAACTTTGGTTTGAATAAAAACTTCCTCATGGCATTTTAACTATTGCCACTTTTGGTTTTTCTTTAACAATTCAGAGAAATATTTTACTATTTAGACATTCTGTAAAAAGAGTTCAAAATAGTTTATCAAACTCAGAAATGTCTGGAATTCTAATGTTTCTGAATTTAAATCTCATTTTCCACAGCTCTTACTTTCTCGGATAATTGCTTAACCTTGTTAGAGATTATATATCCTAGGAATATTAATTCCATTGTGTTCCACATACTTTTTTGAGCATTTAAATTTTGAGTCGAAATCTCTGCATTTTTCATGTACTTTAAATAGTCTTTGATGAAGCACCTCTTCTGAACATGATGTTAAAAGGATGTCATCAAAGTAAAATATTAAGCTATCTAATCCCTGTAATAAAGCATGAATATTTGCTTGAAATATGTTTGGCATATTGAAATATAAAGCCAAATGCTTTAAATAATCCCACAGGGATTTTTGTCTGTCACCTGTATTTAGTAAAAAACAAAATTTATGTCCAGTTTTATGAAATGTGATTCATTTTGAAGACTGGCCAATACTTCTTCACATTAGGCACATTCATTCACTTAAATATTTAATTATCATTACCCTATAATCCCCATGTATTCGGATTTGGTCATTGGGTTTTGTTATTATGACTATAGGTGTGACACAATCTGACATTTCTGTAAGCATCAATATGCCCTTATTGACCAATCCTTGCATTTTCTCCTTGACTTTTGCTTTCTGTGTGAATGAAAATTTTCATAGTTTACACACAACTAGATGTGCATTTTCAACTAACTCTATGTCTATTGGGCCTGTTGACATTAAACCCAATTCCTCACTGAATAAATCTGGATATTTATTTTAAATTTTTTGTTCAAGGGAATTATTTTTTATAATACTAACTTATATTTTTACTGCATGGATCTTAAGGCTTTAACATCTGTTTTTGTATTTGAATGTTAGCATCAGAAGCTGATAATATCCTCCAATCTACCTCGGACATTGTAGATATTCCTGAGCCACTATCTGTCTCCATTGTAATCTCTTTTCCATAAATTTGCAATTTCATCATGAATTGCATTGATCCCTGAATTTCCATGTTTTTTATATCATAAGTATTAAAGGATTTACCCCTCCCCATATTTTTCTATACCTGAGTTTTCTCTTGGTTCACCTCACCCCCAAATTTACAATAAAAATGCACAAAATGCCCCTTACTTCCACATTTAAAAAATATTTCCTGCTTCCACTTACAATCTATTGCTGTATGATCTTTTTTCCACAGTAGAAGTAGGTAGCTTCATTTCCCTTTTCATATTCCGGTTTTTGTGGGTCAGTACATTTTTTACCTGTCTTCAAAAACTCTCATATTAATATATTATCTTCAGGTTTGGTTTTAAAAGCATGAAATTGCTCAAAAATTATCTCATAACCTATTCCCTTTCTTGATAGTAATTTCGTAAATTAGATCAGTTTCTGCTAACAACTGTTGTCTAAAACTGTCATTAGATGTCTACCAGAGTAACTGATACATAAGTATTTCTTAAAAAACTGCCTATACCTGCTATCTTTCACTAATTTGATATAAATTGTAATCTTAAATGTAGTACATTGTTACATGCTATTGAAATTATTTGTGAACTAAGATTGCCATTAATAATGTTTCCACCTTTTCTAGTATTGTTCATTTATTTATAATATAGTTGGTCTGATAAAAGAAAATTCTTCTTTTGCCATACTAAATGATGGGTAATGATAAATGAAAAGTAAAATTATTTGCAAGTTTATAAAAATGTCTCGTTAAGAATCTGACTGCAAAAATAATTCTGAATAACATATTTGGAATGAGAATGTTATGTGATATAAAGATAATTGGAGAATATATATTTAATGAAAACCTGATTAATTCATTAATTATATGCAATATTTATCTTACCCCTCTTGCATCAGGTAATTTTACTTCTCCCCCAGCTTGCTCGCAGAGATAGTGAAATAAATTCTGAAAGAAAAAAAGATAGCTTAGAAAATTGCTTACTTTTTATAAAACATATATTTTATAATCAGTCATTGTACACATTTATAAATTTATATGCAGTATAAATAATTATTTATTTAAAAATTTAAGCAAATATATTTTTTAAAAGTATATAAGGATTAATAATTTTTATAGTATATATATTTTTTCTTTTAAAAACAAGTTGTATGCAAACATTAATGTATGAATTATAAATTTCTCAAAGTCTCATAATTACAAATTCTTGCTCAAATATGTTGTTAAAAGCTAGTGGTTATTTTTTCAACTTGATACATATGTGCATATTATGATCATATGCACACATGCAAGTCTGATAACTACATTTTTGGTCAGTTTCTATTGGTCAATTTAAAAAAAATCTTTTATGGTTAATAGAATATGACTTTAGCATTAGAAAATATAGATGACAATTAAAAGGGAGAGGGATATTAAAATCTTCATTCATACATGAAAAAGCTATTCAATTATCATTATGTGTTTAATTCATTATTTTGGGATAATAGTGCAACGTGGAATTTGACTTAAAAAATAAATAATTTCCAGTACAATGAACATTACTATAAAAAATTATGAATACTATAAAACTAGGCAAATATGATTATAGCTTTGATTTCAATTCCAAAATAAATGTTTCTTGTTTAAATAAAGATGAAAAATATGCCTTGATAAATGCTAATTGCTGTGCTTAAAATATATGACTGATATTATCACCATGATACAATTATTTTTAATTCAGTAAACATTTAATTATCAATATAAATCAAGACAGAATTAAAAATATCAATGTTAGTGTAAATAGTTTTTAATTTTTATAACAATGACTCTATAGTTTTTCATTTCAGAAAATGTATAAAAATCAATACATATTTCTTAACTATTTCTAAAGATATTAATATGACTGAAAAAAAAAACACAGCATGAAAATAAAAATATAAAACGTATGTATATCCATATAATATTTATTCCTGATTTGATAATCAATAGCCCTGCACTACTATAAGTAAAAGGTAAACCATTATTTAAACAGTTCACTGAAAAACAAAGTCTGGATAATGAGAGTCTGAATGTATTTCCATTTTTGTTTTACCTTCCATCATCCAATTACTCAATTAATATTGGATGGTTATTAATTTGGTTTTGGACATTTGACCAAAAAAAATATATGCTTGGTTAACATTATTATATGAAGATGTATATACAAGCTGAATATCAATAAGAATTTAATGAACTTTTTTTTTTACTTTAATATCAATAATCATAAATATTTTCTAATATATTTTTTTCCTGATTAAAAATTTTGCTGGATAAAAAATGTTATAAATATAAAAGCAAATATTAAATAATAACTATTAATTTTAACATGTATAGAGTCTGTCAATATGATACATTCTGTATATTATATCGTGTAAAACATTTACTTTTATATTGTTCCAGGTAATTTAATAACAATTGTTTATTTTATAATTTTTCCTATTGGTAATACCTATGTCAGCTTTTAAACAAGATTTGGCAGTCAGAGTTTATAACTTTTCTTACATTATTTTCAGTGAGACTTTAACTACATTATCTAAATAGTATATTTTCAATGAACAGTATTTTAAATAATTAGTGATTAAATTGTTTTAATATTTTTAATTTTTCAATTATTATTTTCTCTTTTTGTCCAAAATAATAAAATAAGATGTGGATCCAAATTATTGGTATGGAAGAGTAAAAACTAATAACTATTTCTCAAGGTCTAATTGTAAAGTAATATAATTTTATATATCCACTTATTCTTTGGTAAATATATTACTGGGGAAAAAGCAATTTATGCACTGCTGACATTTTTTCACCATCCTATTGAATATACTGATTTTTTATACTATTTTCTGATTTGAATTTCTTAACTACTATTGAATAACACAAAAATATTTTATTTCTTATAAAATTTGATATACTAATGCTCTTTTAATAAAATATTATTAAAAAATTGTGCTGATGAAACTAACCATAAGCAATTTGTTGTTCTTATTTTAATCTAAGAACATATATATATATAAAATAAATTAAAAAAAAAATCTTTACAATATAAGAAGGGGGGAGGGATACAAATTATATCTAAAAATTATAATTTGAAAATATTTCACTTTTAATACAATTTACCAAATTATCATATACTCTTTTACAACTTTTAGAAACCTCAAAAAATTTTGACTATTTTTATTACTATATCATAGACAAGTAATATTTAAATTGATAAAGACACTGTATTATGGATCATTTGAGAAAATTCTAAAATTCAAACGTTAATATAAGTACACATATACACAGTACAAATGACATTTGAATAACAGTCTAACAGATAATGGAAATGCCAGTTCAGTTAGCCAGACCTAAGTTTTTTGTTCCTTCTATTTTTTTTTGAATTAGGAATTGACTCCTAACTTTTTTCTTATTATTATTATTATCAAGTCAAGAAGTAATATTTAAATTTTAAAAATGTGTTAATTTTTAATTTTTTAAAAAGTATACTCTTATCGTTGTTTAATATGTATATAGTTATAACATATATAAATGAAATACTATCCGGGTGCATACGTGTATATTTTATTAAAATATATATATAAGGTGACATTTTGACCAAGTCACACTGGTAATCCACTGAGTATTAAATATTATAAAATAATTGTAGAGGTGCTGTAAACACTGATGTATAATAATAATGAACATTCTATTAATAGAAATAATAATTATGAAAAATTATTTTAAATTAATGACTTTAAAAAAAAAAAAATCCAAATAGAAGATAATTTGCATGTATCATCACGTTTGTTGATATATTCTGGCCTTTTAAAGATCTCAATGGCTTTTCTGGATAGTATTCTCATATTAGAAAATCAATACTATGACCTGCATCTATAGCATGAAGAAATGGTTGTGCTGATGATGAGTGTTTTTTAACTGCATTAATGTTAATCTACTCTAGCATTGATGCTGACAATTACTCAAGCCTATATATAATAGAAAGCTTTACAAATGTTACATGGAATTTCATAAACTCCATCTGCTTCAAGAGAGATTGAGTCTTTAGGCTTGATTAATATGCTATTAATTTTTTGATGAATGGTATATGCTGTTTTTATATTATAATGACCTAGTATACATCCAGTATTGTCTGTAGTTCCTTTTATATAAGGAATACAAACCCTAATAGTAGTTTCTTATTTTTGTCTTTTATTTTGATGTTTAGAGTTTGAATTAAGGCTCAGTGTATTGTTTTATTATTATAGACATTAGCTGATAAAACATTGCTTATAAGATTTATCTCATCTTTGAGATTTGATTAAAAGTTTTTGCAACAGAAAAGATTTTAGATGGATGATGATGTGATGTAAATTTTAAATATTTGTCAGTGTGTGTAGATTTTCTGAAAATTGGAAAAGATGAAAGATTATTCTTTTTCTTGGTGACAAGATTATTTTTTATCTTGGTGACAAGTATATAATATAAACAATACTATAATACATTATAATATAAAGACAACAGATACCAGTCATCAAAAATTAATAGCATTATAACAAAGCCTAAAGATTCAATCCCTCTTGAAGCACTTGGAGTTTATGAAATTCCATGTAACATTTGCAAAGCTTTCTATACAGACATGAATAATCATTGCATCAATACTAAAAGAGATGAACATATTAATGCAGTTAAAAACACTCATCATCATCAGCACTATCTTTTCATGCTATAGATACAGATCATAATATTGATTTTTCTAATACAAAAATAATATCCAGATGTGACATACTCCAACAATGTCAGATCAGAGAAGCCATTGAGATCTTTAAAAGGTCAGAATGTATCAATAAATGTGGTGATACATGAAAATTACCTTCTATTTGGAAATTTTTTTAAAAAGTCATCTAAAATATTTTTTTATAATTATTATTTCTATTTTCTATTTATAGAATGTTCACTATTGTTTATACATCAGTGTTTACAGCAGCTCTACAATTATTCTATAATATTTGTCACCCAGTTGATGACTAGGGTGATTTGGTTGAAACATTGGATTATAGATGTATTTTAATAAATTATATATAGATGTACCCGAATATTTCATTTATATCTGTAGCCCATGAAATGGTGGAAATAGTCCAACATATCATATCTTAAAGTTATAACATATTTGTATACAAATGAAAAAAAATTATATGTGCAGTGAACACATAAGAAATCATTCTATAAATATATTTTATTATTCTTTATGTGATATAGTTACAAATGTATTATGTTTCTGATACAAACAATTTAATAATTCTGAAATATTAAATATGAAACAGCAAATCACAGCTACTTAATTAATGCAGAACAAATATTCACAAAATATTTTACAGAAATTTATATTTTATATTTGAGCATAAACATTAAACAACATCAGCATAGATTTCAGACAATAGAATTATTAATAACAAAAGTATTTAGTTCAATATAATAATAAATTATTAAAATATTTACAAAAAAATATGTAAGTAAAAAGCTAAATGAGAAATAACAGAAGTAACACTTTATTGCCATTAATAATTATTTCATACATATATATTTATTATTCATTCACAAGCAAATACATATATATAAATGACGGTAAAATTAAATAAAAATTATTATAAATATGACTAAATTGCTAGCATGTATGAGATTATATTAATCTGAAAACTGTATATATACTCTTCAATATATATATATGTGTATGAATTTCAGACAAATGTCATGAATTAAAAAAAAAACCTACAGAATAAGAGATAATTTTGCTTTTTTTAATTTTTTTTATAAATAAAACTACTAAATATAAAAAAACATTAAAAAAAAAAAATTCAAGTTAAGTAACAGAATCAGTTTTAATGAACTCTTTTCAAAAACCTGAAAATTTCCTTCACTAAAAGAGCCATGACTATAATGCATATACTATTTAAAGATAAAGTTTCGAATTGTTGACTCACTGGTTATATGCAGGCTTGCTAAGCAGAAACATTCAGGTTAAAGTATAGATAATATTTATAATCAATAGACAGATTTTTGTTATTAACTCAAGTTTTCTAAGGTTGCTTTAATATTTCATGGATTGACTTTTGATGGGAAAGAAAAAAAATCTTTAAATATTATTGATAATTATGCTTAAACATTACTTTAGTCTTTTTAACATTTATCTTTAGTTCTACTTTCATCTGATAACTCCTGCAACATTTCCTGCAGCTCTAAAGTATTATTTTCAAAAACAACTACATCACCTGCAAAACCTAAATGAGTTAAATAATCTCTATTTACTTTCACTCCTTTAGCTTCCCATTTTAATTCACAAAATACTTATTGCAGCACTGCTGTAAAAAGTTTTGGAGATGTGGAGTCACCCTGTCTTACACCCTTCTCAATGTTGACTTTCCTAGTATCATTATGTAATCTAATTGTTGCTGTTCCATTTTTATAAATATTCTTTAAAGTATGACAATATCCTGGATCTATATCTTAATGATCCAATGCTTTAATCACTGAAGAAATATTTATAGAATCAAATGCCTTTTCAAAATCTACAAATCCAAAGCATAATGGCAATTCATATTCATTTGTCCTTTCTATAACTTTCTCTAAATATCTGAATATAATCTACTGTACTAAAACCACTTTTAAATCCAGCTTGTTCTCTTGGTTGGTGGAAATCCAATATTCTCTGCAGATGAGTTGTAATTATCTTGGCAAAAATTTTGTATAAAACTAATAAAAGGCTGATAGGTCTGTAATTTATAATATCTTCTTTATCACCTTTTTAAAAAATTAATATTAATACTGCATTCTTCCAATCAGCTGGTACATCTTTATCATTTAGACATTTGGTATATAACTTTGCTAAAAAAATTTCTATTTCTTCACCAGTTTCTTTTAATATATCAATTATAATTCCATCATTATCTGGAGCCTTTTCTTTCTTCATAAATTTAATTGCATGTCTCACTTCTTCATTTAAAATTCTGGGAAATTTGGAAGATATAATAAATATAGGAGGTACTTGTTCCTTGTTACTATATAATTCTTGATAGAAGTCTTCTATCCATTTCATGACGTCATCTCTCTTTTTAGTAATAATTCCATCTTTTTTTCTTATTGCAGATATAAATTTCCTGCCAATACCAAAATGTTGTTTTACACTCTTAAGCCTTTTATTCTCTTTTGCAGCTTTCCTTGATAGTTCACAATTATACTTTCTTATATCGTTTTCAATTCTTTTCCGCATCATTTTACAAAATTTGAGGTATTCAATCCTTTTTAATGCATTATTTTTGTATATCTTCATATTCTTTCTTTTCTTCATAAATTCTCTAGTTTCAGTAAAAATTTTATTGGTCAATTGCTACTTTTTTCTACCAGTTATCTTTGTTGCAGTTTTTATAAGTATATCAGTTATTTTTATATTAATTTAATTCAAATCTGAATCATGTTCAAAATCTACTAATACTTGAAACCGATTTGTAAGTTCTACTTTAAATTCATTAGAATGTTTCTGAAGATTAGGAATATCAACTGTAAATATTGTTTTTCTTAATAATTTTTGTCTCTCTAGTTTGGCATTAATTCATATTTTACATGTTACTAATCAATGATTACTTCCTGTGTTAAATTTATTAAGAACATTATAATCTTGAAATATGTATTTTCTATTAATCAAAATATAAGCCAATTCTTCTGTACCTTCATTTGGATGCTTCCATGTCTAATTCCTTTTAACATTTTTCTCAAAAAAAAAATTCATAATATAAAGTTTTTCTTTTTCTGCAAACTCCACAAGTCTATGTCCTTTCTCATTTCTATTACCATAACCAAAATTACCTGCAGCACTTTCATCTTTCACTTGTTTACCAATTCTAGCTTTAAAATCTCCCAAACAATTTAAAAATGTTTACTCTGATCAAAACCTTTTGTACATCCATATAAAAATCTTCTACTACTTCATCACTATGAGAACTTTTTGGGGCATATAAACCTGAATTATCTGCATTTGGTATCTGCTATTAAGTTGTATAACTAATCTTGCCACTCTATCTGATACACCATCAATTTCCACAATGTTGTTATTCCATCTTTTATTTATAAATGAATCCTACTCATGTTTTATTTCCAATATTTGTGCCTTTATAGTAGAGTATATGTTCACTTTTTAAATCAACTGTTTCTTCACCTTTTCTTCTAACTTCACAAAGTCCAATAATGTCCCATTTAATATAAGACAGTTCTTCTAACTCTTGCAATCTTCCTTCACTTGAAAGTGATCTGCAGTTGTAAATACCTAAATAAAAGGTCATCATCAAATGGCGGCCTGGGTCCACATTCAGGGGATTCTTAGCACCCTCCGCCTTCGGCCACCAACTACTGCCTTGGTTGGTGACTTTACAGCCTCCTGGGAATAAGGGCCATGCTTTATTTTTGTCTGTCATAGTTGTATATATGTATTGGAAAAATATTTATCATTTACACAAACATTCATTCTGCCTTATCAGGCACTGAGAAGAAAAACCATGGTGTTTCTTGATCTTAAACTCAGAGGTAAAAAGCCAATAAACTCATCACGCTGGCTAATGCGTGTTGGTGAGCAGCCCATCCATGTTCGTATACTATATGAATAAACACATAGTAATAACAGCTGCAATGACAAGAACGTATGGAGCGGACATTAGGAATTTGTCCTGCTTGGTTCCTTTAAGGCCTCCAAGAAGAATCAAAGGGTTTCCTTTCAGTTAATAGCAAACTCCTTTCTGCAGCCAAACCTTATAAGTTATTTTAAATTTTAAGCTGTGTATTAACTAAACTAAACTGAATCCTTTATCTAGTATTTGTAATAAAAAGAAAAGTGGCAAATGACTCATTCAGATTTTTAAAAAATTCATTTCTACACTATGATACCATTTTCTTTTAATTATTTTTCAAGTTACAGTATTTAATATATATGTAGATAATTATAAATCTTTGTCACAGAAGTGATTTCTACTAAATAATATATTTTAATTTTAATCATGCTGGCTTTCAATATCTTAAAATATAATTTAAAAGAAAAAAGGAAAGACTTATTCACAGAAAAGTTGATTAATATTATTTTTTAAAAAAAGCAATTTTTTAATTTTATTTCTTTGACTCTTGATTGCACAAATGAAAACAAGGAAGGTGGGTAATTTTTCATTTATTAGAAGCCATACTTATATATTAAAAAGATAATTTTATTACTTATAAAATTGTTAATTACAAAACATGCATTATACTGAATACTATTACAAAATATGATCTTTCAATATAAATTGTTTTTCTATTTCTTTCATATTTGATAAATGTTCAATTATTTGTATTAATAAAATATTGATAATCAATAAAATACAGCTGCATTAGCAAAACAATATTACACTAAAGTAATTTTTGGCCTGACCTGCTTGCTTCTTGCTAAGTACTCATTTGTGAATGAAAAAGAAAACCTTAGTACACTTAACAATAGTAAATTTCAATTAAGAGTAGAGATCTAAGTTCCCATTCTGCTATTATTGTGAGAAGTTATTAAGATGTTTTTAAAATGACATTTCATTTATCTAGTATCCGCATTGATAATGTAGAGATGTTAAGAATGTTGTAATATTTATTAGATGTGACTCATTTTTATAAATTTTAAAACAAAATTATTTTTATTATTATTCAAAATACAATAAATAATTACTAGACATCTACATGCAGTGAATGATAAGATAGAAATTTTACAAATAAGATTATAAATACATTGTTGTTATGAGTTGAAATTGCATATATAGAATAGTGCTTGTGTATCTGCCTGCGATGTACACACTTTCAGGTTATTTAATACTTTTAAAGATAGCTGAGATTTCTAATTATGCCTATAATTTTTTGATATTGTTGGGTTGTATTGGATTATTAGTCAGTAAATGGGTATACATCTATTGTAAGACAGAAGGTAAAAATAACTGGTTAATGAATATTAATATATTGACAATAACAAACAAAAATACAAGTCCAATATAATATAACTATTATAACTAAATAAGAACGTTATATTCCTACAAGTTTTTAACTCAAGATTCATCCTCATCTTAATTAATTAATTAGATTATAAAAAAAAAAAATTAAAACCAAATGATAAAATTACCAGTACATATGGTCTAAAAGAATACAGGACTAATTATGCATGAATGAATAAACAATAACAATATTCGATTACATTAGTATGCATTCAGGTATCATCATTTAATCAAGGATTTTAAGAAATCAAATAATTAAGCTTTTGAATAAGACCATTATAAATTGCAAACTCAAAATAATGCCCAGTTGCTGAGAAGTAAAATTCTTCTATCGCGTCTAAAAAGATTAATAACAATAGATGAAATTAGAAATGTCGTGCAAAATCTATATAAGTAAGATAATCACAGTTTTTAAATCTAATAACTAAACATATGAAACAAAATATATGATTAAAATGTTTGTTATTCATACCTATCACAATTATAGTTTATTAAACAAAATGGGAAAAGATTAGATAACAATATTTTTTGATCTATGCTTTTTCACTTTATTTATATACCTATATAAGTAAAATAAACCAAACAGAAAAAAAAATTAACACTAAAAGCAACAACACACTAGTAACTTATGAATGTTTTAAATAACTTGAGATTACATTATGTATCATTAAAACATTGCAAAAAAATTAAAATTCTCATCAGTATATTTATTGCAGGATGACTAAGCTTATTTATTTTCTTAGTCATCATCATCTTCTTTTATCTTCAAGTTTTCTAGGCATTATATTCTTTTATAAATAACCAGATGTATGCAGCCTTTTGAAAGGTCATTGTTTTGATATATTTAATTTGATATCGCTACTTACTTTACATTAAATTCTTTTTAATAAATATTACATATTATTGAATCTAATATTTGTAATATTTTTTTTTAATTGGTTGCTTTAACAATTTTTTCAAAGATTTAATGTAAATATATGTTTTTTTTTTACTAAATACTGCTGAGTATGTCATTCATATAAACTATATTAGGGGATTGAAAGATTATAAAAGCAGTTTAATAAAGCTAAATTTAAAATTTTAAATATACTTGTTATATTTATCAGCATTAAGCATAACTATATATTTATAGGAATGCCCTCTGAATAAAAAAATTAAAATTTTTTTTTTTGATTTTTCAACAGCTTCATGAACAAACTGTAATAGTTTTTTTAAGCTTTATTAATAGTTACAGTTTATTAAATAAATATTTGTAATATTTTTTTTATAATTGTTTGCTTTAAAATTTAATGTAAATATATACTTTTTTTACTAAACATTGCTAAGTATATCATTCATCTGAACTATATTAGGAGATTGACCTAAATGCCAAATTATGAATCAGCATTTGTGTCTGTTTCCGCAGCTGGCTGGCAACTTTTATTGTGAAATATAAAAATAGTCAAATTAAGTCATTTAGTACCAGTGATGCTGGGTTCTAGGAGTCATCAAACATGCCATCTAAAGCCAATCAAATGCCAAAATAGTGACTGCCCCCTTACCATTTGTGAATTTGACAGTGTTATTTCCTCTAAGCTTTCAGCCCATCATTTTTGTAATAGTTTAATTATTGCTTTAACAAATTTCTTTTAAAGATTTAATGTAAATTAAATAAAAGATTTTAAATAAATGTGAAAAATTTACCTGTAATATTTGATATGTAAATTTGACAGCAAAAATATGCCTGGTTATGAATTTGACATGTGACATCAGACAAACATTAATACATTCACCAATCAGACAACAGAGAAAATAAGGATTTTATATAATATATAGGATCATTGTACAATAAATCCAACCTAAAATAATTTGAATAAAAATAAAGGTCTTATCTCACACAGTATCTACTATTTAATTGTTTTAAAAGTCTTAGTCATTATCATTATTCATAGGCAATACATTTTTTTTGTATATTTTGACAGTAATTAAGCAACAAAGAATACACAATTGGATAAAAATCCATCAACCCAAAGAATTTAAAATTTTCCCATTTTTCAATATGTCAAAAAATGTTAGAGATAGACTACAAGTTGTATATAATCAATTGGGAAATAGGAGTGACAAACCTCCAAAATAATTATAATGACTGTTTCATGACCATTTAATAGTTTTTAACTATTTTTTTTTCAATGGTATTTAAAAAATACAAACTACTAATTTTTTTAAACATTTATGTTTATACATGTATTTTTACATTTAGTAACATAAATTTCTTGTAAAAATAATATTCTATAAAACATGTAACTATTAAGAAATAAATACAGCTTTAATAGTTTTTCAAATAAAAAAAAAAGAAGTTTATAAAGCATAATATTTGATTACTTGTAAAATAAATTCAATATGATATACTATCATATCTGGAACAAAAATTTTGGAAAGAAAATTGGTTAGAGCTTCTACATTAAGTTCTAATTTTCAAAATATATAAAAGGCAAATGAAACATCATTTATAAATAGAAATTTGTCATAATACAAAATATTTTTTTTAGCTAAACAGTTAGCTTTATGTGCTATTACATACCTTTTTATTTTAAATTTTGGGTTCATTAAGTATCTCATTTGCAATTAAGTTTAAAATTATAATTTCTAAATTAATTTCAAATATTTATCATGCAACAAAAATAATTTTACCTCATGTAGACAGGTATATTGCACGTGATATGGAGCGACTTTTTCTTCACCTTTGATTTCAACACTTATATGTAATCGAATAGCACCAGAGACTGCAGACTTGTCCGTCCGTTTTTCTTTAAAAAAATGTACACAAATTTACTTAGCATATGTTTGCAATGCTAGAATTTTATTTGTAGTTATTAGATGGATTACTTCTACCATCTGCATGAACTTAAAAGTTACAGAAATATTCAGACTTTATTTATAATTTTTCAAATGCATTCAACTGTTAATAATAATATGTAGGCCATTTCAAGTGGGATTGTTCTTGTTTCTTCTTTAAGGATTACTTCCCTAGTGAGTGACAGTATTAGTAAGAAGATTTAAGTTAGTGGTAGTCTTTAAATTCACATATACTGAATTTAAAATAATGTTCTAAACTTTGCTGGAATAGTCTAGTTCGTTAGGACATCATGAATTTAAAGACTCTCAATTCAAACCCCATGCTAGCACTGTCTCTGTTAAAAGCAGCCACATTTGAAGAAAAGAATAATATCACTTGAAATATTGTGTTCTATACTAATCTGTGTTTCATTATTAACAGATGAATGTAGTTGAAAAAGTATAAATAAAGTTTGAATTTTGAAAAAATATTAAACAATTGAAACAAATGATATATAATAACAAATTACATAAAATATACTTACCTAAAATTTCATTTTACTTATTAAAAAAAAATCAAACATAAAATGTTTAGTGTACCTAAATTGTACCAGACATCCATTTCTCCGCTGAGCGTCCGCACTTCAATTATGGTTTGACCCAGAAAATCATCGGACTCGCGTGTGAGTTTTTGCCGCAGTTTGGACTTGAGATCATTATCCTCATCCCTATTATCAATAAATATAAAAGAAAAAGTTATACTATGTATAAGTGTGTGTAGTAAATATTATAAGGTATCTAATAGGTCCAGAATCATAAAGTTAATGATTATTTTTATGTTTGACAAATAATGATTTATTTGATCAAAAAAATACTGAATTCAAATGATTCTGATTTTGGTATTTTATCTCAAATAGTGTTTAATAACATCATTATTGGTGGATAAAATTAAATGTGATAAACATCACAATAATACAGCATCAAATTTAACTTATGAACAATTTTTAATAATAAATATTAGATCAATGTATTCTACATCTCCAAAAGACTTAAGTTTGATCTATAATCAGAAGCATTCCTTTCTTAATTCTTTTTATGAAGAATTGTTGCATTATTTTGAGAAATTATTGAATTTTTGGGCAATTGTAAAAACTCACTTGATCCTTAGATTTCTGTGATGCTTACATTACAATACCAAGAAAGACTTGCATTAGTCACATTTATTTCATTTGCATACATAACTGCAGTAGCTGAGTCAAAATTAAAAAGGTTTGCAATATTTTCAATTTTTTACTGTTACTTTATATAAACTTTGTGTGTGTGTGTATTTTAATTATAAATCATCTGTATCAATATTTTCTTCTTAAACATATATAAAATCTATTAAAACAATAAATAATTTTTCAAAGCTATAGAGTGGAAAAAAATAGAAATGTCAAGTAGGAATTAAGTTATTTTTTTATATGCTTTCTATACAGACACCTTGATGACAAATACATATATACATTTGAATAAAATGGTTTACAAAAAAAAATGCACCCAAATTTTGAATTGTTTTTTTGTTACAAAGCAATATTATTTTATTTTATATAAAACATAAGATATAAAAAAAATATGAAAGGAAATCAGAAATAAATATCAATTTCAAGTTTATGCAAAAATACTTTAGAAAACTACAAAATATTTATATATATTAAAATGACTATAAAGCATAACACTGGTTGACAATTGAATATAAAATATTAAAATCATCCTTCCAAATGTCAAGACATTTCAGCAAAACCTTCTGTGAATTTATATATATTATTGTTTTTCTGAAGGTTTATGATGATGGTGTTCTAGCTGAGCCATCCTCAGTTGGTTAGAGCGTTACCTTAAAATTCAATTATCAAGATTCTAAGGACCCAGGTTCGAATCCCAAGCTAGTACTGTCACTGGTCAGGCCAGCAACACCTAAAGAAGAGGGGAGAAAAATACCTCTCGAAACATTGTGCATATACTAACCTGTTTGCTGTGATATTACTAACAGTTAGTGCATATACTAACCTGTTTGCTGTGATATTACTAACAGTTAGTGCATATACCAACCTGTTTTCTGTGATATTACTAACAGTTGGTGCATATACTAACCTGTTTGCTGTAATATTACTAACAGTTGAATGCATTCGGAATATTTAACTAAAATTAAACTTTTCTAAAGACATTCAACACACATATTAGATGATGGAAATAGTCCAATATAAAAATACAGTTATATATATTATGTTTAACGTTTTCACGGTTATATGATATAAACAAATATTTTTTTGGTTAAACTGTATATTCTTTTGTATTACTTTTTAACATTTTGACAAAATAACATTCACCATTTTCAAGGTCAAATTTTTATAGAAAAAAATGTTTGATCTCAAGTAGTAATGATACTGAGTATAAAGTAGAGAATGAGATGAGCATGAAATTGTTGAGTCAGAGTACGTGGATCAACAAAATGTTTATTTTCTTCAGTTTCACCATTAATCAATTTCAAGTTTATATTAAAAGAAAGAGATAAAATAAATGGTCTCCACAAGACTGGAATACTTTGTGCTTCATCAGCTTTATTTAAATTGGTCTTTTTAATATTTCAATATATTTTCTCATGGTTCTTGAATCATACTTTCTCAAATTAAATATATTTTATTTTTAAAAAATATTTTATTGACATAACAAAATTTGTACAGATGAATATTATAATACATTTTGTTAATGTTGGCTCAATTCCCCTGCTGGTATTGGCTTCTTCCATCAAGGCTGACTAGGTAATGTGGGTGTCCTAGGTCTGGTAGATGCATGACAGAGCCATTAACCATACTAACAGGTTAATGTATGAGTAAGTAGCATTCCATTCTGTAGGTATTGTCCACCCCTTTGAAGTTGGCTCTATAATGCTGACATATAAGAACTGATATCCATGTAGTGTGGGATTGTTGCCTATTTAGCAGGTTCAGCATATTGCATTATAGACTTCTTCATTTACGATAGGCACTATAATATCGATACATCAGGTCCAATATTCATGTAATGTGAGTCCGTGGGCCATACTAGCAGGTTCCACGTATTTGTAAATAAGAATCTAGAGGATAATATCTTGTCCTTGTTTGGAAGAACTTTAAGCTTATCGAAAAAATATGGCATTAGGGTCTGGTGCTGGTTGCATAAACTTTGTCCTACATCTTGTGTACTAAAGGGTGTATGTCAGGAAGGTAGATAACCTGATAACTGTAAAGTCTCATGTCCAGGATTTTATCAACTGCTATAACACAGTGTTGACAGATGATGTGTCTAATAATATTATAGCCTGAACATATATTTATCAGATGATTAAAGGTCTCCTCTCCTCTAGAGCAGACATGACAGATTGGGTCTATTTTATTTAGGAACTGCTTGAAGTGTAAAAATGTATTAGTTGGCATGGAGCCCAGATTAACCGTGAGTTTGGGCTGCAGCAACAGAGATTTAAATATTGTGGTGATTCTATGATTGCTGCACCCTAGGTGAGTCCACATAGCTGTATTTTCAGAATTCAACAGGTGATGTGCCTGCCAGATGCTAATTTTATTATTAAACCCTGCCGTTAATTTTAGTATTATGAAAATCAATTTTGTGATCAATTTCTAAAAAATGTGAAGTAAATTTTTGATTGAAAGCATTTTTATGTTCCTTAATTCTGACATTAATCCATCTGTTGTATTGATCTACATAGTTTTTGAGCACTATAAACATGGAATTTCATAAACACCTGGCATTCCAAAACTATTCTGTCTTTAGGTTTATGAAAAAAATCAATTGTTTTTCTGGTGAAAAAAGTAGTCTTTATGTTAAAATTAGATAGTCTTCTACTGATCTTACCAGTGACTTCTTTAATATGAGATAAAACCACATTACACCTAGTTGAGTTATCCACTTTATCCTCTTTTTTTCTTTTTAGTATCAATGCTATGTAAAGCTTTATATATGATGTTTTTATTATAGCCATTAAAAAGTAGAATATTTTTTGTTAGTTGTATTCCTTGAGTAAGATGATCTTTATGAGACAAACAGCAAGATCTCAAAAGATTTTTTGCTATAGAAAATATTTGAACAGAATGATGATGATAATTAAAAAAAAGATATCTATTGGTATAGGTGGATTTTCTGCAAACCAATACTAATAAAGAGTCAACACATTTTCTTGCAATCAAAACATTTAGAAAAGGTAAGTGATTTATTATTTTGCATTTCCATAGTAAACTTAATATTAGGATGCCAATCATGAGACCATATCACAAATGTATCATCCACATATCTGAGCCAAATAGAATCTTTCTTAATAGTTGCATTTAATATCTGATTTTCAAAATTATTCATGAAGAGATTAGCAATTACATGTGACAGTGGAGATCCCATATCCTAACATTAAGTTTACTATGGAAGTGGAACCTAACAAATCACTTCTTTTTCTAGATGTTTTGGTTGCAAGAAAATGTGTTACCTCCTTGTCAATATTGGTTTGCAAAAAATCCACCCATACAAACCGTTATCTTAATTTTAATTACCATCCTGCTCAAATATTTTCTGTAGCAAAAATCTTTTGATGAGTTCTTGTTGTTTGTCTAATAAAGTTCATTGTACTCAAAAAATAGAACTAACAAAAAATATTTTACTTTCTAATGGGCTGCAATAAAAAACCTCATATGTAAAGCTTTACATAGCATTGATACTAAAAATAAATAAGAGGATAAAATGGATAACTCAACTAGTTATTGAGTGGTTTTACCTTATATTAAAAGAGTCAATGATAAGATCAGCAAAAGACTACCTAATTTTAACATAAAGATTACTTTTTCCACCAGAAAAACAATTGATTTTTTCCATAAACCTAAAGACAAAGTACTTTTGGAATACCAGGATGTTTTCTCAAAAAGCTATGTAGGTCAATACAACAAATGAATTAATGTTAAAATTATGGAACATAAAATACCTTCAACCAGAAGTTAAATACATCAGCTTTTACTTCACATTTTTTAGAAATTGATCACAAACTTGATTTTGATAATGATAAAGTACTTGCTAATTTGGAAAAGGATGATTTGAGAACTATGAGAGTGTCTACTGAAATTTTAAAAAGACCAACTGGTTTAAATAAAGCTGATGAAGCACAAAGTATTCCAGCCTTGTGGAGACCATTTGAAATCAATTAATGGTAAAACTGAAGAAAATAATACTCAACTACTTCTTGCTCAATCTCATTCTTTACCTCACACTCAATCTTGTTATTACTTAAGATCAAAATAATTTTTCTTTACAAAATTTGACCTTGAAAATGGCGGTTGTTATTTCATTAAAACATTGGGAGGTAATACATAATAATATACAGTTTAACTAAAAAAATACTTTGTTTACATACGTATATAAATGTTTTAATGTATTAATTTACTCTCATATACATGAATTGGACAAATTTATATATTGAAAAATATTATCAATAAATTCATTACTATTTTTTTTTTTAAATTTATTTACTATAGAAATAATTTAAGTTTGAAAAGTAAAAAGAAAATTTTGGAACATAGAGAATGCTGATCCTTCATACAGAATCTGAAATTTATCTGTAAATAAAAACCATTTGGATAAAAAAAAAAATTGAAGGATATAACATATTACTATAGCTTTAAGAAAAAAAAATTAGATGCATTAAAAAGTTTACTTCATAAATATTTACATATATATATAAATGGAATTATTTCAAAAATATATTAAATATTAATGATATAAAAATGAGAATTATTTAGACATACTGAAAGAAATAGATAGCAGTCTTATCAACAAAATGAAGATGTAATCCAAAAGCATTTAAATAAAACAACTTTTAAAATATATAAATATCAATATCTTAATATTCATAAATACATGGAGAATAGAGATAAAAAGACTAAATTATTATAAATAAAAGATGAAAGGATTAATCAATGTTCTAAGTTCACTGACACCTAATATAATTTAACAGTAAATATAATTTATAAAATGTATAATATATAGCACATCTATCATGATATAGATTAAAACTTATTATAAGTGAACTTCAAAAATTGTTTCCAATCACAAAAAGGTCTATAATTTTTCTTTCATGTATCTGAATAACAGTCAAACCAATTAGTAATAATTAGTAAATAAGTATTTAGTTATTTTGAATGGATAACCATCTTATGTATCAATTGGTCAGATAAATGATGATACATAGCTTGTTAAGCAAAAATATATGATTATCTTTATGATTTCTACTGATGCTGAATGCACAGTATACCATTACTTATATTTATGATTAACTTAAATCTAATACAGTTATATTAAAAATAAGAATAAAAACCACATTAAGTAAACATTTTAAAATTTTTTAAATTTAAAATCAAATTAATACCATTAATATTATTGATTTTTTTTAAAAAAAATAACAAGTCCTTGCTAAAATGTTTACATTTTTTAAAAACAGACTAATATTTTTAAATTCAAGCAACCTTTCCTTTATATATTTTTTCAATATAACATGTAAAACTTTGACATTCCTGAATGTTTTTCAGAAATGCAATATTATAATAAATTTACAAATAATTAATTTCTTTAAAAAAAACGAAAAAAAAAACTTACCAAACCCGAACTTTGATGCGATCGGATGAATTGTGACATTCGCTAAAAAAGAACAAATTTTCAATGTCTAAATATATATATTATGTATATTCTTCCCTCTATCTATAATGTTGAGATTAACTTCTAGTAAATGGAAACTTAAGTTATATCCTCTTCATACTATTTATTCAAGCACATTTCTTTATTTCCCTTTAATACACAACTTTTCTCCTTAATTATCTCATACCTTTTGTTATAAATATTTCTTTCATTTTTAAGTGCTAATTTTCTTGTTCTAATTGTCTATATTATAAAAGAAACTTCTATGCCAACTATACATTTAATGTTTATTTTTTATTATCGTATAAATATTTTTTTTCATATGACTAAATCACCACACAATGGGCTTTATTATCTTTTTCACATATAATCTTTAGTATAGATTTGTTATAAGTATGAATTAAAATAAGTAGATATTATATGATAAAGACACACACAACTCATACATTTTAAGTATTTTTGTTTTTATCAATGCATCTTTCAAGTCCATTATCCCCTGAAAATTCACCAACACAGAAATTCAGATGATCCTCTCTCAATGTGCATGGAAACAACATGTGCCTCAATCTTTTCCACCATGTAGACAGCTTTATATTTTTCTATTACATTATTATCATACAAGGTAAAGATTGGTTTCTATTCATTTTTAACAGCTTGTGGAAGAGAAAATAATCATTGCAGAGATATTTTTCCTTTTTTGATTTATATATATACACCCTCAAAAAGTATAACTATATTAATCCATCTAGTATCATAAGTATTATTATAGTATAAAAACTTTGTGTTATACCGCACATTTAAAGAAGTGAAAAATTTTAATTTGTAAAAACTTCAAAATATCTTATGATTTTTCAAACATTATTATCTTACTGTATTTCATTTGGTTTTTCTATTTTCTTTACTGATCAAAAAAAAAAAAAAAAAAGACATAAATTAATAAGCAATACTACCAAATATAATTTTACTTTTTGTATTGGTTATTTCAAAACATTAACTAATAACTACTAAAATAATTACAGCTTTATAATTATCTAAATGTAATTTGATAATAAAAAATTTAAAAAATATAGAAAAATATCATAAATTATTAACTCTCATTATCTTTATTCCAAATTAGATTATTATACATTAAAACCATATAACTGAAAAAAAAAAAAATTATGTAAAAAACATTTGACTTTAACCATTGAAAATGACTTGACTTTAAGCACTAACATAATTATATATACTATGATTTGTAAACCATAACCAAACTCCTTTACTGATTTAAATGGGTAATCTTAAGTTTCAAAATGTATAATTCCTCTTATCAAAGATGATTAATTAATGACTGATATGTTACTGAAGAAAAGAAGATATTAAAAACAACCCTAACATAAAAAAGTAAATAAATATTTTTGAAGACCCAAAAAAAAAGAAACAAATATAATTAAAAAAAATTTATTACTTAAAATTATAAATCAGCAAGCAATATTATTTTTGATATAATAACATGAAAAAAGAAAATAGTGTAATTGTTTAAAAAAGTAAAATTGAATGGGCAAAAAATAATAATGTTGAATAAAAATTTATTTCTTAGAAAATATAAATCTAACAAACAGTTAAGTATAAATTATGCTTTCAAAATGACGAATTTATTTAAAAAGCAATAATTTCAGAATGATTGTCGCAGGAATTCATTCTCTAAAGTCTAAAGACAGTTTATAAACATTTAAAAAAAAATTGACAACTTTTTTTTTTTTTAAAAAAAACCTTTTTCAAATAAGTATATACATAGTATAACTATTTTTATGCACAAATAAACACAAAAAATAATTGTAAAATATTTATATTTAAATAAATATTAATGAATTTGCTGCAAAAAATATATAGATATGTTAATGGATGTGCAAATAAAAAATTATAAAATGTCTGTTACTTATTATGCTTTTAATTCAGAAAACATTTCACTTGCCAATGAAGAATGTATTTATATAGTCAGTAAAAAAAAAAAAAGTATTTTCTTCATGACATTTACGATTTCTTTAAGAATGTTATTTGTTTTCAATAAATACAAGCAAACACTATGAAAATTATAAAAGCAAATTATTTTGAGGTCATTCCCGACATTCACCAAATCATTAATTTACTTTCTAATCTAATATTTTATATAAAAATAATATAAACTGAATAATCAAATTGTATTTTCAAATAGTTTTTTTTATAACTTATGGTAACCTTTTTTTCTTTTTTAATAAAAAAATAAGAATTGACTATATATAGAAGTTGTAATTATTTTCCATCAGACTTCTAATTCGCAAAACACATTAAAATTTTTATATAAATGGTTTATTTATCTAAATCCCTATATTATACTGACCCAATATTTGATTTCCCACATATTTTTTCATTCTTTTCATATGTTCATAATGCATGTATCTATAAAAAGTTTAAATTTTAAATTTAAAAATCTCACCCAGGCCTTTAATATTAAAATATCTAATGCAATTAATTATCACACATACATAAGAACATATAGAAGAAAAAATATATATATGTAAATGCATAAACAATTAAACTTACAAGTAGAACTTTTCATTCCAGACCGGGTTTAGGTCCTGAAGAACGGTTTTTGTCCGTTTCTTCGTTTTGCCAACCTGCACAGTAACATATGGATCACTTGTTCCGCTTTTATCCTTTGCTATTAAGCCTTGCGCACATATTACTGGCAAAATAAATTAAAAAAAAATACACAATATAATCAAAAGGTTTCTTTAAAAAAGTAAAATGGCAATCAACAATGCTATGATCAATTTATAATGATGTTAATGTTTAATATATTAGGTTCAAATATTACCTTTTAATTGGGGAAAAATAGCTATCTTTTATTTGCTTATTCATTAAAATTATTCATCATATCATATTTATAGAATTTAATTTAAAATGATTTTACATACAAATGATCTTTTATATTTTCTTTAATCTTCTAATCTTGGATTCTTTAACTTCTAAAAAAAAGCATACTATCAATTCTCATGCTTAGTTATAAGTATAGTATTCTATATATTTGAAGAATAAATATAATTTCATTTCATTATCCTTTTATTTAAACATGGTATATATTTTAAATATCAATTTTGATATATAGTCCTAATCATTTTATGTATAAGTCTAGTTTCTAGACAAACACAAATAAAGTGAATAATTTAATAAAATGAATATTTAGTAAATGGAAGTATATAATATATTAAATTTATATTTAAAAATTATAGTAATTTTATTTATATGTTAAAAATGCTATTTTAGTTGGTTCACATTCTAGTAAAAAGATTTTTTGTAATATTTAGTTTTCATGCATCAATTTGCACTCATAAATATGATTATATAATTAACCACAAAGGGAAATTAGAAACTCTAAAATGTAAATAAGTACTACGATATGAAATTTTTTATATATAAATAGATTATGTTCTAAATTCTCTCTCATACTTTTAAATAATGAATTATTATTTATTACGATATGTCCCAACTTATGTAATAAATAGGGTAATTAAAGCAAATTTAGTGAATGGGACACACCAGTTTTCTAAGAAAGGTTTATTCAAAATATAAATTTTATGTCCATTAGTTTATGTTTCAAAGATATTTTTTGAACAATAAAAGATACATTAGGCATTTTATACCATGGTATAGTATAAGAGGATGGAATAAAACAGGTAACAAAGTAAGATATGTACCTTCACATAATTAAAAAAATATTTACATCAAAAACAAATTTAAATAGTGGGAATATATATTTTTTCTAATAAATTAGAAGCATGCAATACATATTACACCTGGGTCTCATTTTACGTGATAGATAGGTTCCTCAGAAAACACGCGCAAATGAAATCGCGCAAAAATAGATGTAACTTACATTGAAAAAGGGAGGATGCGGTCTGTCATTTTTCAAAATTCGCATAAAAGCAAAGCACCAATGTAAAATTACTTTAAAATTCACGCAAAAAAAAAAAAAATAAGGAAAAAAAATATGACTAATAAAAAATTTCAAATTTGAAAAAAATTGATACAAGACAAACTTTTTTTAACTATAATATTTAATTTTATTCAAAATAATATATTTTTATGCATAATTTACAGTACAGTAATTTACATTTTTTTATACACATTTTAATTATTATTGTTATTTGCCAAAAAACACGTTCGTTTGTAAACTGGTAAAAAATCAAATTTTTCACAAGAGGAAATACAACTAACGCCAACTTCACACTCATGTTGTAGCAATGGTTTTCTGGTGACAACATAATTAGTAATTAATCTTTGAGACGATGATTTTATTAATTGTTTATGAAGCTCACGATATCCAGGCATACAACCATTTAGCTCTCGTTGGAATTTAAGAGCACGTTAATAATTAGTATTATTAATAAGAAAATAATAATTGATTACGTTCTTTTTTAAAAAGCAAAAACAGAATGTGATTTAAAATGCAAAATTAACACGCACAATGTTTGAACAAATTTACATTATAATCTTGTAAAATTTAACGTGTGTATACATAAAATGTGGAAATCATGATGCACTGAAAATATTGAAATTACTAAGATGAAAGGTCAAATTCCAATAATGTGCTATTACTTTCAATATAACGTAAGTGTGCAAAATTTATTATTTAAAATAATAGCGCATTATCGGAGGTCAACTTCCGGTGAAACATGAATTGCGTAACTTCAAAATCGTGTTAAATAAGTCCGCATAAAAAGAGAACCAGGTGTATTTACAATTTTTTTAATCATCTTCTGCCATATGGTGTTAAGATCTTGAATACTGCAGCATTAATGATCAGGTAGAAAAATAAATATTTTGTGCAAATTTTTTCTCTCTTTCACAAATTAGTTTTAACTTATTCTAGAAACTGTTTGATTATCCTCTGGATTGTTATTATACATAAATGTGCATTAAAGAATAGAGGAATAAATGTACTTGATTGAATGTTAGGACATATGTCTATAGCAAACATATGAGACAGATTTAATGTTAATATTAGAGTTGTGGAACAATATTGAAATCACAATATATCATAAAAAGTAAAACAATCAAAGTAAACATAAGGTTAGTTTCCTATGATGAAATCACCATTGAGTTTCTACAATGACAAATTGTGAATACAGATTACAAATTTAATTTGACAAAAAAGTAAAAAAAAAAAAAATTGAGCTCAAATGATCAAAAATTGATTTTTTGAACAAGTTGCATATTATTTAGATTTAATTATTTAGATTTAATATTAGTTTTTTTTTCTACAGTCAAAAAGAGAGAAGGCAGCACTGTATAAAATCTTTTAATAGTCATATCTATTTTTGGGTGAGCAAAAAGTAAAATTGGGATAAACAGTACTGAAGTAACAAGAAATTTCCAGTACCCAATTACCAGTAGTTGTCTTTTATTTGTTTACTCATTAAAATTATTCTTCATAGGATACATATAGGATTTAATCTAAAATGACTGTACATACAAATGATTTTTTATGTCTTCTTTAATCTTCTAATCTTGGATTATTTAACTTCTGAAAAAAAAAAAAAGCCTACTATCAATATTCACATTTAGTTACAAGTATATTATTGTATATATTTGAAGAAAAAATATAAATTTCATATCATTATCCTTTTATTTAAACATGGAATATACATATTTTAAATATCAATTTGAATATATACTCTTAATTGTTTTATATATATATATCTAGTTTATAGATGAATATATACTCTTAATTGTTTTATATATATATATCTAGTTTATAGATGAACGCAAATAAAATGAATAATTTAGTAAATGGAAATATATAATGTATTAGATTTATATTTAAAAATAGTTGGTACACATTCTAACAAAAATATTTTTTTCTTCTAATATTTGGTTGCATGTGCCAATTTGCCCTTATAAATATGGTCAAACCATTAACACAAATGGGAATTAGAAATTCTAAAATGTAAATAAGCAATACAATTTGAAAAATTCTTTATATATAAATATTGTTCTAAATTGTCTCTCGTATTTCTAAATAATAAATTATAATTTATTAATTGTATGTAGAAATAATTTGGTATACGATGAGATTAAGTTATTGTTTTTAGATTCCTAAAATATTAATTATATATAAACCTGAACTAACTTGTTACACAAAGAATAAATGTGTGCAGTAAAAACTTTAGCATAGATTGTAATTGGGAATAGTATATGACTCTAGCAATAATTAGTAGTTTAAATAATAATATTTTTGAATAGAGGGAGAGATGTGATTTTGAGATTGAATTAATAAAGTTTACAACTTTAAAGTTTAAAAAGCATATTCATTAGTTATTAAGATTATAAGAAAAACTGAAAAATACATTTGGAACTCTTTCCAAGTGTTATATTTATGCCCTATGTATATAGACCATGTATACAATTTTTTCTTATTCAACTTGTTTATTTGAATGTAGTTTCTAAAAACACAATGCAATGTTGGAATTTGTTTCTATGATAAGAATGTGATGTCATCATCCATGTAGATATTGCAGAAAATTTTAGCTTTTAATCTTGGAATATATATATTTTGGGTAATTGCTTTTTAATGTAAATGGTAAAAATTAGGCCACATAAAGAAATCCTTGTGAAATTGGACAATGTAGAATAAAGTGCTTTCCATTTACTATATATGTATTAAGTAGTGATCTAGATATAATGATATCAACAGCTCCATTGATATTTAGATGGATTACTATAGAATTGCATTATTTGACTTTTTGTTAACTGTGGCTACTACAATCTTAAATAGAAAAGCTATATGAGCAGTAGAAGAATCTGTTTTTGCAAATGGCATTTTTGATAATAATGATAATAAATAAGATTCAAGTATGCATTTGACCATGGATTCTGGTACTTTAATTCCTAATGTGTTCATTCATATTTATCTATTTATAATATTAAAATAGAAAACCTTAAAAGTGATATTATTTAGCCATATGATTCTGGACTCCCAATTCTATTATCTAATATTCAGTTCTACTTCTTACTTTTCTTACTCATCATGAGCAGTTTTATGATCTCCATAATATACAAATTTAAATTAAAGCTCATTTAATTTTGTTCAATATTTAAAACTTTTTGATATTTAATACTACTACTTTCTATATCAATCCCTAAGTTAGTTTAATTTACTTAAAATAAAGACTCTAGTCAAATTTCAATATGTTACAGGATATTCAGTACTTTGAACAATTTTGCTTAGCAAATGATCTCAGTGCCATTAATAGAAGAGAAGCATGCTTTGCTCTCTCCAAACAATGGACTAACTAAGTAAAAATTCAAACTCATTTGCATATGTATACAATAAATCACAACAGTCTTCATTCACAAAGCTATGAACATGAGATTCGAACATTAAATCTCGAAAGTGCTAAGCAGGCCTATTACACATTATAATATAATTATAGCTTCACTAATGCAGGTGAAAAAAAGTCGCATATTTATAATTAATAGAAATGAGTAAAGATTTGTAATTTGGTTTCAACTGAGATAAATAAAATCCGAATATTGTATAGTCAACTGAATGAATTATCCTTAGCCAAATTTTGCTGTTTATATGACATGACTTTCTGTGAAATTGGTAATAGAATTCATTTTAAACTCACACTTTAGATATAGATCTCTTTTATATTTTACAAAAATAGTTATCTACTTTGATTTATTTCTACCTGATTAGATCATATTAAACAAAAGAGATATTTTTATCATAATATTCTGATATCTTTTATATCTGAAACATACATAATGTGATTTTTAAAAATGATTTCATTATTTGAGCTATTAACCTATTCCTTCATAATACTATTTTATTTTCATTTTTGAAGAAGTATGCCAATTATTTTTTTATGATATATTAGCTTCCATTGCTTAATTGTATGAAACATTTAAATGACAATATTTTTTAACCCAAAACACTTTGTTTTCTTAAATTTTCACTTAGCCCAATAGTAGCATTTTATTAATATTTTCTTTGATTAATTCTAATGTAAGTTTTATAAAAACATAAAATTAATTTATTTACTAATATATCATTTACTTTTAAAATCAAAATCACCCATCAAATTGCATAAAGGCATTTTAAAATAGTTCCTTTCAGGACTTCACAATTAACATTTCTATATACATCAAATTATTTGAACATTTTAATGAAGTCCCCCCAAAAAATCCAGTGTTTCCCGAAAAACTGTATTAAAAAAAATCCTTTTTAATTACCATGGAAATAATTTTACATAATTTCTAATAAAACCATATTTACTAATGTGGGTTGAGAGTTCATCAGTATAAATAGGCTTTACTGGGAAACTTTAAAGAATTTTGATATTATATTGTATATATACTTTTTTTTTTTTTTTTTACTGAGGATTTGTTTCATATATATATAAAAGCTTTTTAAAAATGGATTTAAAAAAATTCATATAAAGTATTCCCGAATACTGTCATTAAAACTAATCTGTGAAAATGCAATAAAGGTTAAAAAATAATTCTTCACAAAGGATAAATTTAAATCCAAAAAGAAAAAAAATGAAGTTTTTTTTTTTCAATAAAAAAAAATAGAAGACATTTTTCATTTTTATTAAAAATACAAAATTTAGGACATTCAGAATAATTGTTAAATTGTTATTTTCTGTACTCTTTATTTAATTAAATTTCTAAATACATTTACATATCAGAGTATATAACTAGCATTCAATATATATAAAGAAGCCATACATATTTTTAAAAAATAACTATTGTACATGAAAGTATAGACTTAATTACTTTTATAATCTGGTTATTTTATTAATAGTTACACATATATTAAAGTCTCTTTTTGATTTGTAAACTCAATTTAAAAGCTGAAAATATTTTTACATATTTGATTCATTTTCTCAAAGATATATTAGTTGAAATAAATATAGACTGTTGCATTGTTTTGTTAAAAAAGTTATCTTTATTAAAATTCGTAGTTGCAATATATAATAAAATTTGATTAAAAAAATTAAATTCAGGAAAGATATTTATAAAATAAAATACACATTTTATGAAAATATTTATATTTCCACTAGCTAATAGTTTGAGTAATATGGCAATTGTTTTATCTTCATTGTGATTATAACAATATTTGACAAATCTCATCATTGTATAGAATGTATCACAGAATTATCACTTTATAATATTTTACAGTTGAAGTGTAGATATTTAGATTACTTAATAGCAAAAACACAAAATATATAATTAATAAACAGTATCTACGAATATCTGTAAACAATTAAATAAATACAATTATCTAATCACAGTGCTAACTTCATTAGTCATTACATCATGTGGAAAAAACAATTGAAGAATGACTGTGCAGAATACATGTATTTCAAACCAAACAATTTTCAGCAGCTAATTAGTGTCATCTCCTACATAGTATAGCAATTATTCTTTTTATATTAAAATCTTTAATAGGACTGACAATTTTAAAGTGCCAATAATCAATGTAATAATCTTCTACACATAAGATGCCTAACTGAGCAACCAAGCAGGACCATATAAAATTCATTTTATTTTGTATATTAAATGCATATTTAAATATTAATAATCAGTACCTGAAAATATATGTAAACAATTGAATAGGTGACTTCATATTACAGGAGTGATGAGTATTTAAAATTACATTGATTATGCTTAAAATCTTAATAGAACAATAAGTACATCAATAATACTTCAGAAATCTTTATATCAATTTTCTGATTCAAAATACATATATTTTTTTTGAATGATTTGTTAATTTTTCTCCATAGTATAGCAATCACATGAAAAATGTTTGTAATTCTGTGAAAGATTATAAATATATTGATGGGATAGATGAAAATAATAAATTAAGTTTGATATGATTATGTCGTTATTTCGTTAATTATGTAAAAATAGGCTGATCTTTAATATGATCACTGAATTAATTATTGATGTTTAAAATAACATAAGACATCTTTTAAGATCTTAATATAAGAAGAATGATTGTTAAATTATGTAAAAAATTACTGGTTCTCTGACAGCAGATAAAAATTGTCTGATTTTAAATACATGTATTCTTACAGTAATTTTTTTTTTTATGTGATTAAAGAGATCAAATGAAAAATGTTTGCAAAACTTTGATTGGATGGTTGCAATTATTCAATTGTTTGAATATATAATGTCAAATGTTTACTGAATTTCTGATGTCAGGTTCCAGAAAACACAAAGTGTTTTGGATTATACAATAAAATATTAACTTTGTGTTTTGGGTTATAGAATAAAATATTAACAATCATGGAAAAAGATAGTAATTGGTAAGCTTGTCAGATGTGATATAAAGTAGAGATTTAAATTCATTCTATAAAATATTGAAAGAGAATAATTATATACACATTGAAGCTGGAAATATAGTACATATTTCTGCTTCACCTAGTGCCAATGTTATCAGTACTAGTGTGGGTTTGAACCCAACCTTTTATAATAACTGACACCCACCTCATAATCGGTGGTAGTATAATTATAAGCAATATTGTAATCTTGTATCTAATTACTTTGTATTTTATGATTAACTAACCTTTTATAATAGTTTATTTATTTTATATTTATAAAAATGTATATTGTGTTTCTTTTATTAAATTGAATTGAATCCTAGATATCTATAAAATGTTACAAATATTTCAAATTCTTTATTAAAGTTCATTTTTCTTCAATTAATCAGTTGGTAACATTTTATATTTATCTTTTAATCAATGTAATTAGAGAGTCAATTATGTGAACAATGTAATAGTTGAATGGTTTTGTAAATTTCTGCTTAAGTTTATGTCAAATATAAGTTCGAAAGTCATTGTACCAAATTCCTAAAATTTTTCTGAATAAAATCTACATTTTTGTTAATCTAAGCCTTAATTAAATAGATTTTGTTAGTATAATGACTGATAAACTTAATATGCCTGTTTTGTTTTTTTTAATTAGAAAATCAACCCTTGGGGCATGTTCATGCAGAGTTATAGATTTCCTTCCAAAGCAGGCACCAACCTCAGAGAAACACTTAGAGCGATTGCAATTGGCAGTTGTCTCTGTAGATTTAATCCTATAGATAAGACCAGATCACATAAATAGTGGAAAATTTGATTGAAGAATAGATATAATTTTTTTTTTTGAAGAGTTCACTGAAGAGAGTAGTTTATATTTAGTACATCGTGATTAAAGAATGACTGGCTAAAAAGATCGACTGTTGCTGACCAGTATTAGTGCTAGCATAGGTATCAAACTTACACCTTTAAATTCTTGAATATTGAATTTTAAGGCAACAGTCAGTAGAAATTTCATATATTTATCTATCAGAATTAGTTCAAATCCTCTTAATCCTTCAATTTTCTTCTTTTTTAAAATACTTTTTTCTAAAAGCAAGGTTACTTAGAGGCTTTCAGACATTATGCATTGCAAAACTGGGTTGATGTGTAGGATTATTTGCTACTGAAATATGAGCAGCTTTTTTTGAATTATCTTCTTTGCACCATTTCCTCTCTATTCAATATTTTTGTATTTTCCCAGTCAAACATATGTTCATTAATACACACAGTGTCTGCTATGATAGATACATCTGCCCATGTGTGTCCAATGAATACATGTTCGATTGGGAAAATATAGAAATAATGGATAAAGAAAAAGTGCAAAACAGAAAATTCAAAGAAGTTGCTTATATTGCAATGGCAAATAATTCTATAAGTCAATCCAGTGCTGCAATACATAATGTTTAAAAGCTTATAATTAACTTTTCTCATAGAAAAAAGTATTAAAAAGAGGAAAAGTGAAGAATCAGGAGGATATGAATTGACCCACATAAATAAGTATATGAAATTTCTACTAACTGTTGCCTTTGAGAAAATAACTCATTTAATTAGAGAGTTGCCTTAAAATTCAATATTGAAGAATTTAAAAGTGTAAGTTTGATTCCTAGGCTAGCATTGTCACTGGTCTGCCTAGCAATACCTGAAGATGAGCAGACAATAATACCACTCAAAATGTTGTTTAATTTACTAACCTGTGTTACTTACTAACTTGTGTGTTATTATTGTTTGTAAAAGTTTAAATAAAACTTAAAGTTTTCTGGACATTCAACATTTAATGATAGATGATTGAAATGGTCCAACATATTATTACACCAACACAAATCTTCAGAAGAACACTATTATGCTCTCTTATAATTCCTTCAGCAGCAAAATTTTTCATGAAAGATTACATCTTATTTAGCCATATTTTTCTAATAAAAGCAAGCAAGTTGCATTTTTTTAGAATAGTATTTAGAATAAACAAGTTCTTTCCCTCTTATAAAAACTATATTTAAAATCATAATTTTTTTTTAAAGTCTGTTATTGTTCATATGTTTCAAATATCCAATTCAATGATGTCATTTTATAACACAAGACTTCATAGTATTACATGCAGCAAACTGAGAAACACGATCTAGTTATTATATTACAGCACATTCTTAAATGCATTTAAGTTATATTAATGGAGGATACAATGAGAAAAATAATTTCTTTATATAAAATAATTTAAATGTAATAGTTATATCTTATTTTAAAATTTAACAATATTTAAGACCATTTTTCTCTGTTTAAAAAACTGCAAAATATTTAAATTGGCTCAAATTTTCAAACTGTTAACCATACTATTCTAAAAGCTACCTGAAAAAATTTCTTCCATCACAGGATGATAAAGATCTTGAATTTTTTGAACATTAATTATTTAACCAAAGTCATTATATGTTGTATTCAAAACATTAAGTACATGCTGTAGATTGTTTATGAATTGGCAAAGATAACACAATCATCAGCATACTGTAAATCCAGAAGCCAGAGAGGAAATTTTTGTTTTGCTTTTAATCCATTCAAATTAACAATTTTATAATCTTAAATTTGTATTGCATCTTGATGCATGTTTCATAAGACCATGTATAAAAGGTTACAAGTAAAAAAAAACAATTTGATTGTTAATACCAATTTCATTTCAAGAGCTTTAAATTTCTTTCATAATATCATGTAGATATCTAACAAAAATAAACTGTAGTGGAAAATCAACTAATTTTGAACAGTAATATAGAGCTGTTCAATTAATAAAGTCATATATTTTGACCAAATTTTTTCTTGTATTTTTCTAAACAATGTCTATATTGCTTCTCGATTATTTATGGCCACAATGAGTCTCTAGCAAGCATTTTATCTATGACTGAAAATGATCTATTCAACAAAATCTTTGAAAGTATCTTTGATATATTGGATAGCAATGATATTCCATAATAATTATTGTAATCATCTATCACTATTATTTTTTAAAAATTGGAAAAATAGAAACATTCTTACAGATGGGTAAAATACTTTCAGGATTCAATGTGTCATTACAATATTTAAAAAGTTATCCAGGTATTTGATTAGATACTGCCTTTTCATTTAAAGAATACAAAGATTTGTTTTAATTTCACTAAACTGGATACTCCCTCCCCCATCCAAAATATCACTTCATAGTATAAGTTAATAATATTATATAAATATAATAAAATCATATATAAAAGAAGTACTATAGAAAGAATATAATGCTTTTTATAAGAAGACATTTTATTGGTGATGCAAATCTTTTCTATTCATCACACAGATGCTTTAAATGTTTTCATGAAATAAAAATGCATAAATAATGGTAATCAAAACAATTTTTTATACTTTTTAAAATCCTATAATCAATGGTGTAAATAAGTGTTATATGGTCATAAAATTACTGTGTATATATAAATGTGTATTTAATTATACTAATAAATTTATTTATTTTTTCTTTTATAACATTTATATATAAACTGAGATATAATATAATGCATGTAATATTTTCAAAAACTGTTTTCACTAAAAATGGAAGTACAATATATGTAAAATTACCGTCACAAATTAAAATCAACATTAACCATTATGAAAATGATCATAGCACATTACTATAAACATACATTTAATAAATTTTTATTTTTTAAAATATTGAAATATAGAAAAAGTATTAATTTTATTTTACATATATAATGAATAAAATATACTATATAACTAAAATATTTTAAAAATAGAATACATTCTTTAATATATTCAATTTTAATTACAGAAAAATAATTTTAAATAAATTAACATAATGTCAATATAATTTTTTTTCAAACATCATACTAACTAATAATTTCAATATTCTTTAAATGGCTATTTATTTTTTAATACAATTTTGTTTTTAATTAAATAATAATTAGTATTTGTAAAATGTTAATGAGGATTATACAAATAAAAGTATATAAAATCTAATATGATTAAAACTAGGAAAATAAGTAAATATTTGTCAAAATAACAGACCAATATAAAACAAGAATAGTTAAAGTATTTAAATTACTATGGTAAAACATTCTATTTTTAACTTTTAAAACACAGCAACAATATATTGAAATCCATATTGCATCCTACCAACCAAATCCAATATATTTTAACTGAAGCATATTTTCAAGCCTATAAATAACTAATTCAAAAGTTATTAAAAATTTTTCTTCTATAACTGGCTGATAAAAAGTGCTTCAGGTTCTTGAACAATAATTATTTAACAATTTGAAACGAATTGGTAACAATAGCATAATAACATTCTCAAATTTATAAGCCAAAAATAATATTTTGTTTTTAATAATTAGTTATAAAAAGTAACTTCAGGTATCAAATTAATATTACATCTTGATACATTTTATGAAACCAACTACAACATAGATTAAAGATCACTATCAGAAAAAAGAAAAAGAAGTAGACATTCATGTTTGACACCAATGTTTATTTCTAATTTTTCAGATTTTTTAATAACTTCACTATCAAATTAATATTACATCTTGATGCATTTTATGAAACCATCTACAACATAGATTAAAAATCACTATCAGAAAAAAGACAAAAAAGGAGACATTCATGTTTGACACCAATTTTTATTTCTAATGTTTCAGATTTTTTAATAACAGCAACAATCCTTTCTCTCATATCATCCTGATAAATAAGGTTCTGTGAATATTTAGCTATTTTCGGTAGTGTTCGGTAATATGTACTGTGGCCACTAGGCAATGCTGCAGCATGACTTGATACAACACTCTTTGATAGAATTTAGAACTTAAAATCCATGGATCACAACCCATCATTTTCATTGTCAAATTTCATATAAACTCTAGAATAAACCATTTGATTACCTTATTTTAGTGATTTCAAACTATTCAAAAAGCTGATTCTTTTTTAATTATAAACTTAAAAGTTAATAGTACTAACAGCATTTTTCTTCTATGCACAATTGAAAAATGTATATTATGAAAGAATTTGCAACACATTACTTGTTTCACAAACATCAATTTCATTTTTATTGCACAATAAAAGTATGTATTTTGATATCTTGTGAGTTTTGAAAAGAGATTGTATATATAATATTTTTATTAAGGCATTATATATATATTGGAGGATATATAATATTTTTATTAAGGCATTATATATATATTGGAGGATGAATATAGACTGAAAATCCTAAGTTCAAAATTATTTACTATAGTAGACACATTCAGTATATTCAAATAATAGATTAATTACATATACTGAATGAATAGATTAATTAAATATTACCTTGGTAATTACAAATATTCATCAATGCTTAGTAGTACTGATATTCTGCAATAGTTTGTCATTTTACAAACATGTAATAACATTTTGCTTACTTTATAGATCTTGATATTATAAAAGCATTATCAAAACATATTAAATTTCATTAAAGAATTTCATATCAGAAGGATATAAAAGAAAAGGTGAATATCATTTTCAAAATACTGGAAGCTTATTCTAGCTGCATAAAAAGTATCATACACAGTATTTTAAAAGCAATAAATTATAAGTAATATTATATTCTGGATAAGTAAACTCAAAAATATCTTGCTAGGTAATGCATCCTTTGCCACAGTATAAAACAAATTAGTTTGTTACCTTTATGACGTAATGTACAATGTTGCAATAAAAGTAATTTTTTAAATCTAAAAAAAAATTGCAATTAAATTATATTTTTAAAAATGAAAAATTATAAATCGGATCAAGATTATTATCATGTGATTAACCAAATTATAAAATAAAATGTCATATATTCCCTCTGATTTAGCAAACAAAATTATGGGTAAATGCACCATATTTTTAAAACAAGCAATTTTTTTCAGTATTTGTATATTTAAAAAAAAAAGAATACAAAATTGTATTAAAAATATAGAAGGTTCACATTCATTGTATTTAATTAGTCCAAGAAAAAATGTAATAACTGAATTTATAATGACTAAGTATAACATTTTTATAAGAATAATGATAACATTTAATTTAAATATAACAATAAAATTGCATAAATAATTAAAAAAATATACACATATATCATGATATATGCAATATATATAATTTTAAAAATCATTAAAAGAATTTTCCTTTAAATTTGAAAATAAGTTAAAATATTGCTTTATCTACTTTCAATAATAAAAAAAAAGAATTGAAAGGGGGGTTCATTTCAATGTAAAAATATATCATCTTTAATGAATAAAAGAAACTTAATTTTTATAAAATTATTGTCCTGATTTTAACATAATATTATTAAAATGATTTGTGATTCATTGAATTTTAAATTATTTGTATACTATACTATAATATTTTTTTTTATTTCTAATTTCACTGTATTAGAGATGAACATTGAATAATAAAATTAAGATCTACCTATCATTATTATTCTTACAAAGACAGAAAATGGTTATTGGATTTCATAATCACATTGTATTTTTTTTTTTTAAAAAAACTTATTTAAAATCCAGTAAATACTAATATAATGTACAGTTATTCAATCTATGAAGGTAAGAATTCACATTGTTCAAATAACATGAATGAAAACCCAAGTATTATATTTTTAAGACAATAAATACAACAAACAAAAAATGTTTATTTTTAAAAACAAATGTAATATCTTTACTCAATCATAATATTTCATGATGGATGTACTTTATTTTCCCTAAAATATATGAAGCTAATTCAATGATAATAAATATAGTAATGAATGTAATTTGTGTTTTTGTGTTAAATAACATTAAAAACAGCATTGGTGGTCGAGTAGGCAGCACAGCTGGCTTGCCTTACAAGCATTTGTCTCGGGTTAGCAGGTTCGCTTCCCGGCTGATGCTATAACATATGGAAAAAAAAAAACAACAATCTGCTATTAATGGCGATCTAATACTTTATTACTATTCACTGGTCTAAGATTAGGTTTTTGTGGGGTTTTTTCCTTTCTCTTTGTGGGTGTGTAAATATATGTACACAAAAACTATTTACTTATAAGAGCCATTTAAAGAATTATGGAAAATATTGATTAATTATATATTTTTGATATTATTAATCACTTTATTAAAAAATCTCTTATTTTTCATTATATATGCACAATAATACAATTTCATTTCCTTTTCCATAAAATAAACATTTTAAGTTTTAAGTCAATCATTGTTTATTTGAGTGTTTATTCATTACTTACTTAAATTGATAAATATTACAAGTATAAATGTAAGATAATTGCACCTCTGAAAATAACACAAAACCAATATTTCTTGAGAAAATTTACATAAACATTTTCTTCACTTTAATGTCATAGTAAGTTTGATAAGAATGCCTGTTCTAGAAATGACTTACTGTACAATATTTATTAAAATGTTATAATCATATTGAACTTTTCTTAATTTTGATTTATGTAAGCTTCATATGAACAATAATTGACTAATAATTTATGTTTACTGTATTATATATATACATAAACAGATACATTTTGTACAATTTAAAAAAATAGAAAAAATAAAACAAAACAATAAAGCAGCATGTAGACAAAAGTTTTTACTACCTGATACTTAATATAAAAATCTAATTAATTAGCAGGAGATAAACAGAATTCCAATATGCTCAAATATACTAAAATATTCCTGCCAATTTTTCAATTATTTAAATAAAAGCAGGTACTGTAATACTTTTGTTTACCATGAGCAAATGGTAGCGCAAAACATTCATATTTATAAAATATAATTAAATAATTAGATAACACAAACAAACAAAAAAATAAAAAAGAAACAATCAACAAAGCAGGTTAATAACAGCATTCCTCAGGATCTCCCTAATAAGAAAAATGTTATAGAAACTGGCTTTCTCTTAATTAATATTCTGTTTTCATATATTTCACTGATAAAAATATTAAGTATCTATTTAAAATCATTATTTCATATATGGTTACAATGCATTCATATTTTAAAAATCCAGTTAATAAACCTAATAACTACAATACAGCTTAAGCATATAAGCAATAGATAAAGCAGATAATTAAAAAAATACTATAATCTTTATTAATGTTAATTAATAATAAGGAACTAACCAGTCCATTTGGATAATCAATTTGGGCAAATTGTAAAATTAAATGAATTATAGTTTCTATGTTTATTATTACGCAATTTTATCAGCTTTCCATTAATTGAAACTTGCATAATAATATTTTCAAATTGATGGTGGCAGTACCTTATTTTTATTAAAAATGTATTTATTAAAGAAATGCAGCTAGTGATTGCAGATATATTAAGTAAAAGAAAAAAAAATGAGAAAGCCAGTTTAAATATTAGTGAAAAGAGAAAGCAAGTTGCACATGACATATTATAAAAGCAGAAAAAGAGAATAGAAATAAAGATGAGAGCAAAAAGAGCTTAAGTCCAGATAAGAACCAGAGTATTGTTTCTGGGATCCACCAGTAAGAAAAAAAATGTCCGCAACATCCACTTTTACATTTTCTATTTTATTGTTATTATTATTATTATTATTTATTATTTTTTGCAGTCACAAAAGCAGGACATGCACGGCCATATCACGATAATCACTGCCACCAGTATACAGGGACTGCTTGTACCTGTGATCGCGATCTTGGCTGACCATTTGGAGGACCCAGTTATCATACTCTGTTTAACTGCTTTCATATGCCCTGCGTGGGAGGTTTTGTCCACTTGAAATATCTCCCTGAAACACATGACACTGAATCAACATTGCAATGCTAAACTATTGGATGACCTATGGCCATTCCAGAGGAATAGCCGGCTATAATAAACTTACCTGTGATGGCTATTTTGGCAGACCATTTTGATGTTCCGTCTAAAACGCTTTGTTTGACGGCCTTCATATGCCCTGAGTGAGACTTTTTATCTACACTGAAAACATCCCTGTTGCGGAGAAGCAAATACAACAAAAAAAGAGAAACATACCAGCCCATTATATGCCAGAAAACAGTGGCATTGTGCGTTCGAATTATGTATTTAATTAAGCAGCCTGCATAATGACAATGATTGGTGTTATTAATTAAGTATTTGTTTCATATAAGTTCCTGTACTTGTGGAAAAAACAAAAACTTTTACAGCATTAAATCGTTTTTTTTTTTTGCATGTTTACTATGCACCCTTCTTACCAAGAATTTAGATGATTATTGAAAAGTCCTTGAAATAAAAAGAAATTTATCTCTTTATTACAAGAATGGGAGGGGTATTCTTTTATTTTTGATATTATTTGAATTATGATATTTTTTTAGTTAATAAATAAAATAAATTAGTAGAGTAGTTTTCTTATCCTAATAAAATTTAAAATCTTGGTAAAAAAAATTCATATGTAGTATATGCTGAAATCTTACTTTATAATTATAAACAATGTGTATATATATAATATATATATTTGAATTTTGATATACAAGCATCAAACTCCACCCACAATGTTGTCACCATCCATATCTAATGATTATCACTAATCTTTTACTAAACTAGAGATTGACTCTAGCCAAGATGTAAACTTTACATCTGATTTTTAAAATTAAATACACACATGGAATTATTCACATTTCTCTTTCCAAAGCATAACATCTTTATAAATATATTAAATAACCTCCACATCATCAAATCATATGAATAAAGAGACAATAAAAGACAAATGACTTCCAAGATGCATTTCTTTCTAAACCAGCAATCATCAGTTAACACAAGTAACCTACTCTCATATATATCTCTATTATACATAGAGATTTATCAATAGTAAATTGTTACATTTTGATTTATTAGGATGAAACTCATTCCAACTACAATTTTGACACCATCCACTTCAGATAATTACAGTAATGATTATCACTAATCATTCATTACCCTAGAGATTGTCTCTAACCCTGATATAAACTTTAAACTTCAGTTAAAAATTAATATATCAGACTTTTTAATTAAACACAAGTTATTCACATATCTTTTTCTCACATGAAATACCTTTTTAAATATATCAAATAACTCCCAAATGTTTTTTGTGCTGAACCAGAAATCATCAGTTGGCCCAGATCACTATCTCTTCTCATATATATTTATAGTACATAGAGTATTTATCAACAGTAAATTGCTGGATTTTGATTTATAAGCATCAAATTCATTCCATCTACAACTTTGACATCATCCATTTCAGATAAATACCGCAATGATTATCAGTAATCATTTACTAAAATAGAGATTGTCTTTCTGATCTTTTAATCAGTTATTCTCATTTCTCTTTGTTAAGTGTAATATATGATTAACACTAATCATTTATTAAACTAGATGTTGTCTCTAAGCCAAATGTAAACTTTAATCCTTAGTTAAAGAGTAATATATCTGAATTTTAATTAAACACACATACACATAAAGTTATTCACATTTCTCATTTCCATGTGTAATATCTTTATAAATATATTAACAAGAAAGAAAAATGTGAATAATTCCATTGGGTGCATTTAATTAAAAATTCAGATATATTAATTTTTAACTATGGTTTAAAATTTATATCTGGGCTAGAGACAATCTCTAATTTAGTAAATAATCTAATATTCAGCTAAAAATATTATTATTATGTTTCAGTAATATATACTTTATTGTACAATAAATAGGTTACATGAATTTTTATAATGGTTTTGCCAGGATTGTAATAGCATGACAAGTCTAACAAGTATAATATCAATTAGAAAAACTTATGACAATAATCAAATAGGTCTACAAGTGATAGGTTACAGGGTATATTTGATAACTTATATAATTAAAAGAGATAAGATTACATAGGAATATTTTACAGTGTATAAATATTTACATTAGTAATTATACATAATTTGTATTAATGATAATATTGATGACATATGTCATATTGAACAAACAAGAGACATTAGATTAATATGTTATATAAGGTTGAGGATAGTGTGGATTTCAGCTGTTTGGGAGGGTTACTGAATAAAGAGAGAGAGGGGGAAGGATAAAGTCAATATATTCAGGATGAAAGTTCATTCATCTTGAGATTGGCAGATGTGATTGGTAGGCTTTCTTTGATGCATGTGACATTTGCTTAGGAGCGATTAAAATGGTATCATTCTTGCTCTTGGAGATTCATAAATTGTTACCAGTGACACTTGCATACATTTACTCGAGATTTAAACTTTGAACTGAGGAGTTGGTGATTGCAACAAATAAAATATTATCATTTTTGATGTTGGGGATTTTTACATTGTTACAACTGGCATTTGCATATGATTATTGGAAATTTGAACTGAGAAGTTGATTGGAGCAATTGAAATGTTATCTTTTTTGCTGTTGGGGATTTGTGCTTTGTTACTGGTGACATTTGTATAAATTTGCTTGGGATTTGAACTGAGGAGCTGGTGACAACCTTACTAAGAAATGTTGGCATGTGTTTGCTGGAGTTTTGTACTTTAAGCTTGAAAACTGGTGATAATGGTGGCTTGGACTGTTGCCATTGAAAACAATCATTGAACAGTTCAATTTTTGATAAATTTTTAATAAGAAATTACCACAGAACAGAAAAAAAAACATTATAAGCCTATTGGAAACCAAAAGCACTATATGTAGAACACAAATCTGACAGTAAAAATCTTACCTATGTGGATTCACAATCACACCATCACCAATGAAGATTACATAAAGAATAATAATCAGAAAATTACATCAATGTTCTTTCTAATTGAAACATGCTAAGTTTAGATTTTAAATAAGAAACAAATTATTTACTTGATATATGTAAATTATTGTATATAGTAAAATATACTAGATTTTAAAATAAAACAAATAAAGAAATAATGAAAAGAATGAATGAAAAAAAATTGTAAAAAAACAAACAACAAACACTAAACAATCAGATTGGATATGCTCTCATAAATGTAAGGATATAATGGATATATAGAAAAAAATATATATATATATATTGAAAGGAAAGAAATTAGATAAATTTAAAAAGGCGTATTTACAAATATTTAAAGCCAGACTTGTACTTTATATATAAAAACTAAGAGAAGATGGTATAGGATGATGAAATTAGAGAATAAATTGAGATATTAATTAAGAAAAAAATCATATTAACTTCCACTTATGGAGGATTAGATCCTAATTTATATATATATTAATTAAACTGACATATAAATTTGAGTTATTGTTTCACACTTATATATATATATATATGAAAATTTAGTTCCAATAATGGCGACCATAGTACTATATTTTATTTCTTACAGTAATATATTACATATATTTTCTGTTGTTCTCTAATTAGTATTATTGTAACATTATTGTATACAAGATATATTGTATATTACATTTTTCAGAATTGCATATATTTTATCTTATGCATAAAGTAAGAATCCATACATATATGTTAAGTTGGAGCCTTTTTGATAGAAAATTGTACCATCTAAAAAAAGAATTTACTTTTAAAAAAAGTGAACACAAATTTATCTTATTTTCTTAATTTTGGTAATTTATAATTAGAAAAACATTTTTTTAAAAATTATTTATATATGTACTTTAAATGATCAAATTTCAGGATTAAAATTTGTCTATAATGTTATCTTCTATATATAAAATTAAAAATAGTCAATTTAAAACAAATGTGAAATAGACAACTATTTCAATTTTGCTTTAAATTGATTATTTAAAATTTTATATAAGAAAGCTGTTATTTTTTCACTTTAACATAAAAATAATAATTAAAATAAATAAAAAATTAAGTAGCCAGAACTTCTGATGAAATCACCAATAATTTATTCAATATATATATATTACAAAGATCAATGCAAATAGCAAGAAATTACAAATACAGTACCATGTAACTGATATCAAAACCGTCTTTAGTATAGTGCATTATAAGCAAATATAAGAACAAATATAGTTGAAAATCATACAAGTGAATATATTATATTTAATAGTTTATATAAGAATAACATACACAAATTTGTGAATTATGGAAATGATGTAAAAATCAAAAAAGTATTATTTAATTAAAGAAGAAACTTATAAAATAATATATTAAAAAAAATGATGATCTGTAATTTAAAATTTATATGTAAATAATTATTGTAAAAATGTATACAATTTTTGTTTTTTGTTAGTACAGTTTTTATACATAAATATAAAAAAAAAATTTTAAAATAACTTATGTTGGCACTATTATTGCTTTGACAAATACTACTAACTTATGGACTGCCAAGGATTTCACTAATATTCTCAGCACCTGATATAATCACTGTATTATGTCTAAAATTCTATAATATGTATTAATTATCCAAATCAAATGAGCTTATTTCTGCTAAAAAAAAAAAAAAAAAAAAGAGAAGAAATATCATACAAAATAACTCTTAGCAGATTCAAAGAGATTTTCCTATATCTCTGCTTTTACAGTAATAATTTATATGAAAAGGTCTATTGAATAACTGCATTTAGTAAGAACCTCAAATTACCACTTTTGTTTAATACAATACATTTAATAAGAACAGTGTATTATGAAGTTCATGGCTTAGTATTTTAATGAACATGAATAACAAGTAAAAATATGAAATTGTCAATATTCACAACAAAAGTTTTATTTATATACATGAATAAATAAATGTTTTATTTAATTTAACATATATATTTCTAAATAATCAAAAATGTCATAAAGATAAGCCTAATTCTGTTAGTAGAACTAAATTATCTCTTAGTTAAAGAGCTTTTAATAAAAAAATATTTAATTTTTAAAGTGCAAATATATTATTAATATTTATCATGCAATATTAAGCACACATTATGCAAAGTATGGACAATTAAAGTCTTTTGCAAAACTTACAGTAATTGACGATTGCCACAAATGCTAAACTAAATTCATAGTATTAATAACTACTCTGAAAATATCTGCAATAAATGAGCAGAAATTTAAAAGTTCTCTAAGGAAGATTAAAACATTTTATTATTATTAATTGGCATGTAAAATAAAATAAGCAGACTGATATATTACAAATGTTTTGATTCAGTTTAATGCCATAAAATATGGAAAAATCGAAACACCTGTCAATCATATAAAAAATAATGATTAAAAGGAATCTTATTTATGTAATAAGTTCTATATGGTCATGTGTATTCTTCAATACAAATGAAGAAGCTATACTGTAGTTGAAAGAATGTAATATGAGAGGAGGTCAATTAAATCTGCACTAGAGAATCTTCTAAATACAGTTTTTACACACACACACACACAGGAACAATGCATAATTCTCATTTATCAGATGTATTCTAGTATGACAATTTTGACTTTCAGAGATAAACTCATTAAAACTTTGATGATAAAATGTCAAATTATCAAAAATTATATACGATTAAAATATATAGAAAACCCATTGTTTAGAATTTGTTCCACTAAGTAAAAAAAAGTTGATGACAAAACCATGTAACAAACAAAAAAGAAAATTCATGTAATATATTACTACTGCCCAGGTTATTAAGATAAACCCAATTCTTTGTGAAATAATGTTAATGAGAATATCATTAGTACATTTTTATTATGTATGCATTATGATACTTTACCAAGCAAATAAAACAACTAAGCAGTGGAGTGCTTTAATCAAATGAAAATCCTGGATCACTAACAATATACAATTTATTCTAACACTTCAATTTAGCATTGTAAAATAAGCATTAGTGATCCATTACATTTTAAATTCACTTCATGATGGTTTTTCTAGCTTTAATTTACCTTCTTCAATCCAAAGCTATCTTTTTTTTTTCATATGTCATAGCATCGGCCGGAAGGTAAACCCACAACCGTCTGCAACCAACTACTTGCTTGCAAGGTGGCTGCGATGACCTCTCAGCTAACATGCTTGACATAAAGCAAATTTCCTAATTCGATTAATCTGGCATGGGATTCATGTTAACACTTAAAAATGTTCATTTATTGTCAACTCTTCTAGTGACATATTCAGCCCAGCTACATTTCAACTTCTTAATTCTTTCAATGATGTCAGAGACACCTGTTTGTTTCCTCATTTATATATTTTGTATTTTTAATTGTATTACATATCACAAGATCATTCTTTAATGCCCATGTAATTTTTATTTATGAAATAATTCACGAATAGCTTCTACCCTACTACATGGAGATACATAATTCATAGAAATGACCAAAAAATAATAATTAATCAATAAGAAATAAAAATGTACACATTTCTAATGCTTGAAAATAATTTACTTTGGAAAAAGTATAATAAATAAAAGTATAAAAATTTAGCAACCAAACCAATATAAAATCAACAGGCCATGTTACATATTTTACATAATAAATAAAAACAATATATTTAGTAACCAAACCAATACAGAATTAAATAAATCATGTTTCATTTTAGAGAAAATGTAAATAATTATTATCAATTACTTTATTAAGTATTATTATGCTTGTTAAAATGTTATTTATATTCATTTTGCATAGCTATGGTTGTTAAATATATTATTGTCATATTTTTACTTATAACTATGATGTATTTTTAACTTATTAAAATGTGTATTATTTTCATTTTCCCATATTAAAAAAATTACAGGTCTTTATCTTATATGCAAGCACAACACCAGAAGTCATTTTAAACAATTAACTTGATAATATGCATTTGTTTAATAATACATTTTTTTTTGCAGGCTGCTTTTTAAATGTAATGGATGATATGAATTTCCAATGTTAATATTTGCTTGTAAATGATAAATTGGTTTAATAAACAAATCACTTGTTAAAAATAAAAAAAAGTAAAACGAATCCAATAAACATAAAAAACAAACCTATAAATAAAATGTTAGTTTTTGTTATACAATAAATAAAAAGTAATTAAACAAATAGCTTCGAAGATGAAATATTTGTTCTTTGTTTATAACTTAATATAATCAAAACTTACCTAGTAATTAAAAATGTAAGGCGAATAGGTACACAATAAAAACTTAACAAATCCTAAGATGATGACAAAAAATGATCCTTATAAATGAAAAATGAATACAAGCATACATATTTATGAAGATGGATGAAATGGTTCAATAAATTTCTAATACTCTAGTAATAAATTGATAAATATTTAAAATATATATATTCAATCTTTAGTTACAACATGTTATGAATATAAAGTATATCGATTTATGTTTCATTCAACATTTTTTTTATTTATTCATATTATTTCCATTCTTAATTCTTTTTTTTCATTTGATCACCTTTGTTGTTTGTCAAGTAAGACACTCAGTATAAAAATGATTATTATATAATAACATTTATAATTTATTAATTTCTTTTAAATAAATATATTTAGTAAAGATATTAATCCAAAATAGTCATAATTTAGTTTAGAATTCTACATTACAACAAATATTTTTCTCATTAAATTATGATTTACACAACAAACACAAAACCACACAAGCCTATGCCATATATTTGTTATCTAAAACTGTTATTAACTAGCTCATATTTCTTTCTAGCATTAAAAACTATTGTACTGCACATATTTTTACAAAAAATAATCTTCAAATATACTGTAATAGTTTTTGCCATAAATCATAAAGTGAATAAATGTTGACATAAAAAAAAAAAACATTTAAAATTTAACACTAAAATATATACATTTTATTTAAAAGTAATCTAGATGTTTACATTACAATAATTTTAGCCATGAAAAAAAGTCAAAATGATATTCCTTATAAAATGATGGAAATCTAAAAACTGTTGATTTAATTCACTTATCAACTAGCAATCAAAATGTTGTAGTTATCTTTCTTTAAAACTATTCTCTTACATGCTCAAACTGAAATAATTTAAGTTATGCACCATAAAATTAGAATTTAAAAGTTGATTAATGTTTGATGGTAAGAAAAAATCAAAACAAAATTCCAGTAGAATCATGGAAATTAAATGCTAAGAATATTATTATAACAAGCAATACTGGCTGAATTAGCAATCATGTGCATTAAACTTTTTATAGTGTTTCAGCTTTGAGTAAACTTCAGACACCATTACTATGTTTTGTAAGCTTATTTGCATTTAGTTTTTCTTCTGAAATTTCATCCATCTTATTAGTTTTTCAATTCTTTTCATGCATATGCAAACAATAATTTAAATCATATGCCAAAAAAAAAAAAAAAAAAGACAAAACCTGATCAATCTTAAGTGAAAAAGAAAGCTGTAAAACAGTCAGAAATTAAATTCTAAATAGTATGATTAAATGGGCCTTGTAGAACATTTGAAAAAAAAAAGATGAAGTAGAAAATAAACTGATAGCAAAAAAAATTTCAGTTTGGACAGTTTATGGTTAACTAATGGAAATTATTGTATTAATGTAAATTAATTAAAAGCAAATAACAAGTGTTAATGTCAATTAGGAAAACATTTGTGAAAAATTTAAATAAATGTTCAAATTTTTTAAAACTGTTTTCTAATAATATATATTGCTCCTGTAAAAGAGTTTATTAGCAGAAAAATAAGATTTGTGAGATTTTTAGGAAAAAAACTAAATTGCATAGCATTGTAAGGCATGGAAAAACTTTCTAATCAGATAGACCTATTGCAACAATCTGAATTTTTATTAAGATCTGTACATTTATATCTCAGTTTTATGTTTTTAAAAGGATGATAACTATGGATGTGAGCTTGTAAAGAATTACCCTAAATATATGTATTTCATTGTAAACTATAAGGAACCAAACCCATAATGAATATTTCAAAACAATGTTTTAAGTAATAGACTCCATTACAAAAGTTTTTACTTGGTGAAACATTTTTTCCAGTAGAAATACATATATTTGTTTTTAAAAAAATCTAATAAAACCTACTCAATATGTTATTGATAATTTCTGTATTTTTTCCCCCTAAAAAAATCAGTCTCACTATACATTTTAAGCAAGTTCACTCTTTTTTATGAAAATCTACTTATCTTCCCTAAAAATTATTACTAAACCCATTTTTAAAGACACTGCATTCAGATTTCATTACATATATAAGAGGTGGGATGGAGATTTTGATCCAATGTGTTATCCATTGAATGAAAATTAGTTTTACAACTGAATAATTGTAGATGATATAATATTCTTTAGCTCTCACATATAAAAAAAAAAAGCTATATAATTTAAAATACACTACATTTAAGAGAAAATCATAAGCTAAGTTTAAATTTATTGAATAATATTGTTCAATAATTTAATGCAATATTAATAAGCATTGTATTATCATATACAGTATATTTATAAATCTTAATTTAAAAAGAAACAAATTCATCTGTGAACATTTAAAATAATACTACAAATTTAAAATATGTAAATTTTGTGTTAATAGTTAAATGATCATTTCTTTTTGTTGATAAAAAAAAAACACATTCTTAAAATTTTTTCTATTGTTATTTTTATTTAACTAAAACATGTTGTTTTTATCCCCTAAAATTTAATAAATAAAATGTTATAAAAATAAATTAAAAATTTATCTTCTAAATTTGGAATTAGTTTAAGATATTTTAAAAAGTAAAGTTTATAGGGAAACCTTAATTCATCATTCTCACATATTTTCTCCATTTCTTTGAATTAAGTTTTAACACTATATAATAAATGTTATTTCCCTCTGAATCCATTATTCTTTAAGTGTCATTCAATTGCATTGATTACTGATAATGAATACTTATATTTTGATAAATTCTAATGATAAATTAAAATAGACAATAGTCTTAGAATTTTCAAAAATTATTTTTAAAATTTCATTGTTAATAAATTTAATTTTTTTTTACAGCTAAAACTCTACTTAAATTATTATAAGATTTCATATGAAGTAATTCATTTATGAAATGAGAATTTTCACAAATTTTATTATTAAAAATGTTGTTTGATATCATATATATTTTATTACAAAATTTTAATTCCAAAAAAAAATTCCGTAGATATCAAAATAAGTAAAAATTCAGTAACATAAAAGATGATTAAATTCTGCCTTGATAATAATCTATTGTCACTAATTTTTAAGACATTACTTGGAAAAAATAGTTGAATAATAAAAAACTTTTATTATTTCTAAATTTATTAAAATTCATGATTATTTTTATATAATAACTGTGTAATTATCAAGAATATAAATTATTATTTATTTATTTTGAATGTTATATTTTTGGACAATGCAAATTACACAGAGAACATTTACAAGCTGTTTTCTAACATATAAGCAGTCACATCCATAACCAATGTGTGAATATATTGCAATATTATAAAAATTTTAATCTCTTAAAGCATAATTTGATCGATTTATGAGATATTAATATTTATTTGTTCATATTAAAAAAAAAGTCAAATAAAAAAATTTTGTTTGTTTTCTGAAAATGTTCTTCCCAGTAATGATGATGTAACACATTATTTTAATTAATATGTAATTTTTTAAAATATTTTCAAAAGTCCAATGTGATTATTTAGAATTTAAATGCAATTTATCTACTCTACTTTAAACACTTTTTATAAAAAATCATTTATTGTACATATATGCACACACAATCTTACATTTGACTGCCCTGCAGTTTTCTTCAGAGCTATGATATAATGAACAAAATAAAATACATAACTATATATATAAGTAATACCATAAAGAGGTAAACAATAAAATTAATAACATATATATATATACTGTGAGGATACATTAAACTGACCACACAAAAATTGCCTCTCATGCATCCATCATAAAGACTGAATCTATAAACACAATCAAAAACAGATTATTGACTATACATTAATATGTTTGTATAAAATTATCAGTTAAAATTATATTGTTGACAATACTGATTTATATGTATACCAAACCCTTAAATGCAAGCAAGCAAAAATCTCAAAAAACAAAAGAAAGAAATTATTATTATTATTATTATTATTATTATTATTATTATTATTATTATTAGCAAGCAAAAATCTCAAAAAAAAAAAAAAAAAAAAATTATTATTATTATTATTATTATTTTTTTTTTTTTTTTTTTTTTTTTTTTTTTTTTTTTTTTTTTTTTTTTTTTTTTTTTTTTTTTTTTTTTTTTTTTTTTTTTTATTATTTTTATTTTTTTTTTTTTTTTTTTTTTTTATTATTATTATTATTATTATTATTATTATTATTATTATTATTATTATTATTATTATTATTATTATTATTATTATTTTTTTTTTTTTTTTTTTTATTATTATTATTATTATTATTATTATTTTTTTTTTTTTTTTTTTTATTATTTTTTTTTATTGTTATTATTATTATTATTATTATTCCAGCATAAAATTATAAAAAGATCAAAGTACCATTAACAATGAAATCAAAGTGTGAACTTGAAACTCACACATCAATAAATCAAATATAAGAAAAGATAGAACATTTTTGGGTTTTTTAAAATATAACACAATCAAAAACAGATTATTGACTATACATTAATATGTTTGTATAAAATTATCAGTTAAAATTATATTGTTGACAATACTGATTTATATGTATACCAAACCCTTAAATGCAAGCAAGCAAAAATCTCAAAAAACAAAAGAAAGAAATCATTAATATTAAATTGTTATTATTATTATTATTATTATTCCAGCATAAAATTATAAAAAGATCAAAGTACCATTAACAATGAAATCAAAGTGTGAACTTGAAACTCACACATCAATAAATCAAATATAAGAAAAGATAGAACATTTTTGTGTTTTTTAAAAAAAGGAAGGCAAATAAATTGCAACGTCAAAAAAAGATACTTGATAAATTTTTAAAATCAATTTATTTGTCAAATTAACTATCCTTAATACTGAAATTCATAAACCACTATGATTGCAAATTGAGGAAGTTGATTAATGGATCCATCTTAATTCTATAAAGCTTATATTTTAAACCCAAGTTATAAACTGGCAAATAACAAACCATGCATGTCTAAGAAGTAATAAAACATCATGGAAATGGAACTGTTTATCATGCAAACATGATTTCAGATATAATTATCATTTCAAATTAACATCATGACGACCCACAATAGTAAAGGATCTACTATGTACTAGAATCAGGCAAATGATCTCAGCATAGGAAAGATAGTTTATAAAAAAGTCTAAGTCACCAACATGAAGACCCAGATGGCAATTGAAGATTATCTGATGAACTACCATTCAGTTCATGCAAAGAAACTTTCTTAAGAGCAAATATACTCATACATCTCATGATCTGGATTACAAGATTTTGAATTATGGCTAAACTACACTGGATTAACACTCCAAATTATATATTTATATATTTTTTACTCTTATTTTGCTTATTAAATTGGCTTCTTTCTTTTGAAACAGAGAGACAATCCATCCAACTTCCATTTATTCTAGAGGGAGGAGGTCCATCAATTCTATTTTTTTAATTTTTTATTTAATAATAAAATTTAGGGGCAGATTCCTGACTTGCTTGCCAATTGATACCTTGTATACTGACTTGAATGGTGAGACTTTGCTCTTATTCAGTATTAAGTGCTCACACTTAACAGTTACAATATTTGTTATGATCAATGATTGCATTTAATTAACTTAATTGTGAATTATTTGTTATTTGGAATATATGACTAAGACCTTGAATGATTGGTCTGAACTTTTTTAGATCTATATGATACAAGAATAGGAGGGGATCAGAATTTATAAGCAACTCTCAACAGATCACAAAATATAGATAGAGTAGAAATTAATGACCAAATGATTTCATGGAATTTTAGTCAGCAAAAAATTAATTGTTAAAATATAGTTTTAAAATTGTCTTCGATGTAAATTTGAGTTTGCTAAATTGGAATGGGGAATGACCATCCTTCATAGGAATTAAAGGTATAGGTTAATAAATAGTTAATGAATACAAATGAAAGATGATCATGCCCACACAAGCATTAAATGTTAGATACATACATCACTTTGTTATAAAAAAATGTGAACAGCAATCATCATCAAAATTAATTTGTTAAATTAACTTAGTTGTTTGACTTCTATTTTCCAATTAATCACACTATACACACAGTCAATGTACATATTGGATATGACATAGTCATACCTTAAAATAGAGTACATGTTCATTCTCTCTGAGTTTGAACTCTGTGGCATAACAAGAATCAAGAAGAGGTGAAATAAGGGAAGTTATGCATGTGTGAATCCCATCCCACTCAATCATTAATTATCATGGAACCACTTCCTAAAACTTAGATAAATCATCAAATAACTGACTTGCCTTATCATGTGTAATGCCTACTGGGAAGACCAAGTGGGCAACCATAGTTAGATACACATCATGAGGAGAATAGTCTATCCCATTATATATATAAATAACAAAATAATTTTATTTTTTATTTTTTATATGTTTATGGTATTATTTATATAGTTATGTATTTTCTTTTGTTCATTATATCATAGCTCTGAAGAAGATTGCAGGACAGTCAAAACATAAGATTTTATATAGTTATGTATTTTCTTTTGTTCATTATATCATAGCTCTGAAGAAGATTGCAGGACAGTCAAAACATAAGATTGTGTATGCACATATGTACAATAAAAGTTTTTTTCCTAAAAAGTGTTCAAAGTAGAATGGATAAATTGCATTTATATAAGATATTACAGCAAAATAAAGGAACTGGTGAATTTGGTAATATTTAGAATTTACTTCATTTGTAAACCAACATATCTATCAAATGAAGTCAAATTTATTATATTATGATAAATAACAACAGCTTAACCTTAAACCTAATGTTGGATGCTTATAACCAGTAAAAACAATTAATACTGTCAAATGGCGAGAAGACTAAGAACATAAAATAATTAATTGAAGTTTAATTATATTTTTCAGAAATTAATAACAATATTATTTTCAGAATCAAAACAAAAAATCTAAACCCCTATGTAGTATTCTTTCTTTGTTTATAGTAATGCTTTAATTGCCTTAAATTATCATACAACTGCTTTTGATTAAACCAGCTTATTACTTGAGTTAATGAAAAAAAGATGTTGCAAACACTTTAAACTCTATATTATGATCTGAGAGGAATATCAATGAGAAATTTTAAATTTTCTTCTATTTACTTTCAAAAAGAATTTTATTATTGCTATAAAAATTATTACATTTACTCTTTTGAGTCATTTTGCATATATATGTTTATATTGTGAGTAAAAAAAAGATGATATGGTTATATACATATGGGGAACAGGAAGAAGGGAATAGTTGGCCAGTGTTTTTTTTTTTTTTAATAATACAAATTAATTCCATTAAAAAAGTCTCTGAGTGTTTTATGTAGTCCATTTGGAACAATTGATTTCTTGGTATTTTGTTGTTCAAGAAGGTCAGCTGTCTTAACAAAATGATCTCTATTTCCTATGTGGTTTGAAGAGAAAGGTTCAGTTCCTTCCATGAATGATTATAGGGATGTTGGGATATTGTGGATTTTGAATAGTCTCCAAGTATTCTCATAAAGCAACTTTGTTGATATAATTTCATCTTTTTTTTTTATCTTGTTTAAAGTACTGATGAATATTGTCATTGTATTCGGTGGTGGGATATTGAAGGTGATTTTGCATCTAGTCATCCACAGTGAGTATATAATAAAAGTCAATATTCTTATGTGAATGAAGTTTCGGTCTTTCATGCAATCTTTAATAGACAGCATTTTATAAAAGTCCATTGAGGTATTTTGGGCTATCATTAGCCGTACAGATGTCAAGCCAGTACAGGATAGAATCATATGCTCAAAGGTTTCTTCCTCTCTATTACAGACAGGACAGCAAGGATCTATGTTTTTTTATAAATCTTCTGTAATGGAGGAAATAGTTTGTTGGAATTGCATTCAAGTTAGCCTTAATTAAAAAATCCAAGAACTTTGGCTCCATCCATAATAATTTGAATAGTGTAGTAATTTTTTGATTTGTTACTCCAAGTTTTGGTCTTAATTGTGAAGGTTGGGGGTTCATTAATGAGTGGGCGGTCCATATGGAGATTTTGGTAAGAAAGCACTCGGAGGAGTTGCCATTGAATTTGTAAAGATGGAAGAGGATTTGGTCTATCCAAGAGGACTTCTCAGGTGGAGGCGTATCTGTGGGAGTTATTGGTTCTGTTGCAAGGATGCTATCATATTTTTGTATCAGGTTGACTACCACTGTGTGTGCTTTTTGATAGAATATTGCCTGAATGGAATGAAGGGACATTCCATTCTGTTTTCTATGGAATTGCATTTTTGCTGTGCTGATGGATGAAGTACGGCCCTTCCAAAACAGTCGTGCACATAGTCTGTAAACTTTGGATAGGGATATCTTGGTGATGGTAATGAACGGGAGATAATAGGCAATCTTGGCCATTACTTTCATATTTAACAGAGCGACCTTGCCCTGCAGAGATAAATAGACCTTCGAAAGCCCCTGTGTAAGGTGGTCAGCTTGTTCAATGATGGTATTCTGAATACTTTTGGTCATGGCGAGTTGAGATTTATATATAGGGAACCCCAAGAAATTTTGGGGCTCCGCAAGAAATTTGGAATGGATTTTTTTTCCATTTAATATTCGCCATGTAGAGGATTTGCTGTGATTAATGTGTAGTTGAGATGAGCTAGAAAATTTGTCCAGTAAAAGGTAAAGCGGTTGGAGATACTTATGTGATGGAAGGAATATTATGACATCATCCATATATGCAATGGAGGTGATGGATTTCTTGATTCTTGGTATATGAATTCCAGGGAGGGAGTCTTCTATAGACCTTAAAAGAGGGTCTATGTAGCATGAAAATAGCAATGCACTAAGCGGAGACCCTTGAGGTATGGAGCGCTTAGGCGTGAATCCATCTGTTAAGGTTCCGTTAAGTGTGAGGTGAATGAATCTGTTATATAATAGGTTATCTAGTATTTGTATGATCTGGGAAGGAATGTTGTATTTCCCTAGAAGTTCAAGCAGGATGTTGGGATTCACTGTGTCAAAGGCCTCAGCTATGTCAATCTGGACTGCAATCGGTTTTGATAGTCTATTAGATCTGACATAGTCGAGGAGTAATTTAACTTCTGTCATGGCAGTAAGGGTTGATGAACCCTTATTTAGCATATTGATTTTTTGAAATGTTATGAATGATTTTGGACTCTATTTTCTCTTTAATGACTCCTTCTATGATTTTGAATAAGATAGGAGTCATTGATATCGGTCTAATGCTGTTGATGGAAGTGGGTTCCTTGTTTTTCTTCAAGAATGGCACCATTGCAATAGGGTATTAAAGATTAGGAATTACCCTTTTTTGTGTCGAGAGGTGTTTTATCATTCCCATTACAATCGGAATCACAATGTTGCTAAGATGGAGAAGCATAAACTTAGGTATGGCATGTATACCAGGATGTACATGGTCAGGTAGGGCTGCTAAGCGATTCTTTATGTCAGTCTCTGTGATGCCATGTTTACCTATTGGAAAAATGTCATTCCAAGAGAGATCAACTCTGGGTTCACAATTTTGTAATCTTTCTTTAAAGGAAGATTCAATTTTCTGAAGCATATGAATTCCAGTATAATTGGAACCACTGATGATGATTGTTGAGGGCGTGGATTGTTTGGGTTTGTATCCTAATGCCCAACGAAGATATGCTCTAGTCCAACAATGCTGATTAGGTAGGTATATTTTGGATCTTTTAATTGCTATGTATTCTGCAATGGCCACTTGTTTGGTCTTATATTGATGCTTAAGGTTAAGCAACCTTTCCAATGGCTCATTGTCGATGTTGAATGCATTGATTTGGTGAGAGATTTGTTCCAGCTCATTAAAAAGCGTTGTAGGCCCTTTAGATCTTCTGGTGTGTTGTACTATGAGCGACTGTAGAATTCCCACAAGAGAGAACCAAGCTTCCTCCAGAGGTCTAGTGAGTATGTCAATTTTTTGAAAAAGAATGTAGGCCTCGGAGAATACCGCCTCAGTTGTGGAGGCACGAGTGAGGACTCTTATGGTATTGTTGGTGCTTATTGTAGGGAAGTTTTGAAGCTGCAGGTCTGCAACTATGGCGTGGTGGTCTGTAAAGGCTGCTGGCTGAAGATATGCTTCAATACAGAAGTGAAATTCTGCTGTATAAAATAATTTTCTTCTATTTGAACATTTAAATAAAAAAAAAACCAAGATTAATACCTTTTTAACTTACTCTGTTTTTTTTGTCTGCTAAAAGAAATCTTGTAATTCAATTTTCATTCACTTCCCAATCTAGTTGAAACTTTGCAAACATATGAATTCCTGATGACAGTACATTTTAGCTTCCAAACAATTTTAACAAAAAACAAACAAACAGTGAATATACTTTTAAATTTAATTTTATGTGGAATATATCACTCTTTTTGATATTGATATCTAAAAGTGTTAAATTTATCAAAACTTAATTTTTGAAATTATATAAAATTAGAAAATATAATTTTTTTTGAAGAAATGCTTTTATTCTTATAAATGCACTAAAAACAAACAAAATGCAATAAGGGATAAAAAACAAATTGTCTTCAGCTTTCATAATGGTTTTGATATTATGTGATCAAAATAATTGTGCAGTATTCATGTTTATAAATATTTTTAGACTATTTCTTCTGAACATGATATATTTTTATTTTGGTCATATAATACCAAGCATACTGTTAAAATTGGAAAAAAAAAAAATCTAAATATGAGCACTGCATGCTTTTATTTTGGTCACAATGTTATGAATGCTATGAAAGCTGAAGAAAATTTATTTCTTATTTTTTTCCTTTTAGGGTATGTTTTTTTACTATTTTTTTTTAATAAATAAAATTGTTATAAAAAACCTAGCCTCTATTTAATTGGTTAACAATTTGACATTTTTTTAATTCCATCTGATGATAGTTTTTGAAAATATTCAACCTTCACAATTGTATAAAATCTTTATTTTATACTAAAACACAATAAGTTGGGCTTGATTTCTTTTTAATTTCATTTTATAAATGAATAATATTCTAAAAAATTATGTTTGACATTTTTGAATATTTAAAAACTGATTTGTAAATAAAACAATGTACCATAAACATCATCAACTGAGTTAGTGTAACCATTCTTTCTAAAAAACAAACCAAATGTTTCTTACTTTATAAGTTTTTTTAACTATGAAAAAACAAAGATAGATTAATAGATATATTGAGTTCTGCTTTAAAATCTGATATTTTTTAATAATAATTACAATATTTGAAAAGATTTTAACACACTCAATTTCTATAAGATAATGGTGTTACACATACTGTAAATTTCTTTGTTTATATTATGATTAAGTTTATTAACTTCTGCTTTTAAAAATTAAAAATAGGCAAATAAATTGAAAGTGTACATGTGTATTTCTTTTTGTTTTAAATAATAATCAATCAATTAGTATATAAAAATAATTAAAAATATTTTATAAACAAGCAAAAAATCATATTTCATTATTTTCTTCTCTGTCAAACAATAACACTATCCCTTAAATCTAGGCTACTTCCATAACATATTGACGTCTTCAGATTTTTTTTTTCAAATAAAATATCAGTAAAGGCATTATGAGAATTTTTATATTATAAAAAAGCTCAGAAGTCATTACCACTTACATTTTAAAATTGTGGAACAACTATGCTTTTTGGAAATAAACAAGCTTCATTTCATAATGACAGGAAGAGCAAGAAGATTAATCATTGTAATTAATATTAATTCCAATTTTTCATTAGAAATATTGAGCTATTATAATTACATATTTTGATAAATAAGCATATAATGTTTTGAATTATTATATCTGAGTTATAATTAAACCCAATATTATATATATATATTTAAACAGGGAATAATAATTAAATTGTTCTTATCTATAATTTATATAGGTTCTCAAATCCATTCTTTCTTATATCTATCATTTATTTTCATCATTCCCTTAAAAAATCAAAAGATTAAGATTTCATTAGATATATGTTAAAACAAAGATTTTTATAGGAAACATATAAAAGATATATTGTCCAAATTCAGCTGGATTACATCTGCTATGAACTAGATAATGAAGGCTATTTTAAAAACATGATAGCAATGTTCTAAGCAACAATACATATAATAAGATTAAAGCTTCAATAAACTAAAAATAGAAATCCTTATAATATAAAAGTGAGAGTATCAGTAGATGAGAAAATCAATGTAAAATCAACAAGTATTCTGATTAAAAGGTATTAAAAATTTTTTCCAAATGGGAAATAATTTACATGTATCATCATGTTTATTGCTATAGTCTCATTTCTCAAGGACCTCAATGAATTCTGTTTTTCTCTGAAGATGTCATATCACAATAAATTTATATTATGATTAATATTCACACACACACATTGTCATTCAAATAAAGAAGGCTTATAGAAAAAAATAAAATCATTTTAAACTATTCATACATAACTATCAAAAATCATATATTATTTAGCAAATTTTTTTCTAGCTATAATCTTAATCAAATGTTATTAACATTATTGCTAAAATTCAGTTATTCTAGAATAAATTAAATCTGATAAAAACTATGTAATAACTTCACATTTTCATAGTTTTTCTATTTTTAATCAGAAAATTTATTTAAAAGTAGAAACATTAAAAAAATTAACAACATACTTATATATGCGTTACAAATGGTACTTATACTTTACACATACATTCTACTATTCAATATAGTGAGGAACTTACATCAATTAGAATTACAGCTCTAAGTTTAGCAGCACAATAAGCATATATATTCTAGGCATGCAGCAAACTTTCTAAATAATGTATAAATTTTAATATCCTCAAAATATAATGTGCTTTTTTTATTTGGGAATCTATGCATATACTGACTTAATCATATCTAAAACTAGCCTTAATTTGTGTCTGTCAAACAAAATAGATAATCACAAATAAAGTACTATAAACAATATCTTTCATATATACTAACATTTTTTTAAATACTCATAAAAAAAAAAAAAAATCAGTAAGAAAAAATTAGTGACATTTTGCACTCTTATCTGGATTGTTATTGTAATTAATATTAGATATTATTATAGAAACAAAATACTAACTTTGACTCATACAAAGATGATAAATGATAAATTCTGAATGGAAAATAAACAAAAATTTATCACCAATAAAAAAGATTAAAAATAATGCACTGATACTTATAATTTCAAACTTCTGATAATATAAAATTTCTAGAAATTAATTATAAATATTAATTATGATTTAGATTTAATTGAAATAACTTACAATAATACAGATAATTCTAAATTTTATTGGAATCCTTCCAGGCAATTTTATTGGCTTTTAAAATAGAAATATTAATACATACTGTAACTAAATATTGAACACAATATTTATATTTATGTTCACAAAATTATAAGTAATGGTGTATTGAAATTATTTATTATTACTATTATTAATTTTGTAAGCATAAATACTGAAATAAAATAGTCATGAATAAATAATAAAAAAATAAAGTTTATTATTGATGACTAAACTAATTTCTATGCAATATAAACAAATTCTCAAAAGTAATTCCTCATTTAATTACATTATTTTATCATTTGTTCAAAACAATTTTAGACATACTCATGAAGATTATTTTATTTATACAAAGTATACAATATTCAGATAAATATATAAAAAAAAACACACACAAATATACATTTATTTATGCTTTTAAAGTTTAGATTTATATATTAATACACAATTGCACATTATTATAAACAGTTGTTAGGAATATGGGAAGTAACTAATAAAATACATATGATATTTTTATGGCTCCATCTAAGGTTCAATGAAATACAAGTTTTTCCAATGTTAACAATATATGCTGAGAAAAAATTATGTCAACATATTGTAAAAGAAAGTAGTAATGCTTATTTTAATTATATTTAAATAAACAAAGAATGATGGCTGATAAAACCTAAAAGTAAAATAAAAGAGTATTAAAATTTTTCTCCAATAAATAATAGTTACAAAACAGAATTATTTACCCTAAAAATAATAATAGCATCAGATCTTTATTCATAGAAGAAAATTGTAAAATTAAAAATGAAATAAAATATCTATATTAACATTTTAAGAAAAATATAAAATGCAATAAAAATAAGCAACGAATCAATAAATATTATGATAATGTTTAAATTTAAAAATAATCTCATTAAAAATAGTTCATTACTGCATAATATTAATTATAGCAATATTATTGAATTAAGAAAGAAATATTCAAATATAAATCTTACTACCTGCCTTGAAGCTATATTTGTTAAAACTCTCTAATTGAAAGAGGGTACCATACCAAAAATATTAAAAAATAACCATATAATCTTATTATCATATAATAAAGCCAAATGTGTTATTAATGGTAGATCTATTATAATTTTAAAAGAAATCTGTTTTAATAGATTCTAAACAAGACATTTTAAATAAATTATCTTCCCAAGAACTGATTCTATACATCAGTCTAGACTATTACTTCACAATTTTATTATAATCTGCAATTTCTTCTTTTTTTCATTTTGAATAATCCTCTATCTTTAAGAATCCAAATCTCCTATTTAATTTCTTGAATAAATGACTTTTTGACTCACTCTTTTAATATTTATGTCGTACTAATATATAACTGGCAATCAAAAGTCTTACAATCAATCTTCTTTTGTAATAGTCTAAATTTTATATTCTGATAAAGATAACTTCTAAACAAAATTTACAATAATTTTTCTTAATTCAGTGATCAATAAAAAAATCAGATTTGTTATTAAAAGCCAGTTTACCATTGTAATTCTTATTTTTTTTATCCTTTCCACTTTATTAATCTCCTAAATACCAAAAAGCATAAATTCATTTTAATAAGTATTTTCTTAATATCAAATTCCACAACTTTATAATATTATTATTTATTTTAATCTCAAATAAGGTCTAACTTTTATCCACCACATTGGCTGCTTTGCTAATATATTTTATTTACAATCATATTATCAATAAAGAAAGTGCACTACATTTTCCTTCAAACAACATTCATTTATCAACTCTTTTAAATACTTTACAAAATTAACAAAGCAGAAGATAAACAATATCATTTTTGTTTATCCTACAAATATTTTACTCTTCCATACATGTCAAACATTTAATCTTATAAATATTTTTTGTTTTATATATAGATTCCATAACAGTTAATTTTCTTTTTAATATATACATTTGTTTTTCATAATATTTAATAGAAAATGCAATTTATGAAATATTTTTTTCAAAATCAATAAAACAAATAATCTTTCTTTTTAAAAAAAAAAATCTCAGGAGTAATTCTTAAAATTCCAACTACATCTTTCTCTTTATTCTCAATTTTAAATTAAAATTGTAGATTAAATGAAAAGTCATTTAATTTAAGAGAAATCCTTTTGTTTAATCCTTCAGCTCTAATTTCATTAGTGCATGTTGGTCAATCCATATGCAATTTTTTTTTTGTGTGTGTATTGGTGAACCTTAGAATTAATTAAATTTTCAGTGTGTGTTGTAAAAATATATTTTTATTATATGTATTCAGAAAAAAAAGTGATATTTTTACATCAAAATTTTCTATTTTTAAATACATTTTTAATATGTAGAAAAAGCAATATATATATATAGTGTAATCTTTCACTGAAGTAGCTCTTTTAAAATATAAGCTTGCTTTAACATAATGATAAAAATTTTAAATGTATAAAGTGAATAATTATATAGGTATTATTTTTTTAAAACTTATATAGTTTATTAAAAGCTTAATTTTACATTTAATAGAAATATAAGATTTTGTTAATTTAATTAACATACACATTTTAAAATAGTCATTCATGCTTTAAATGTCCTATTTATTTTACTTATGATTTTATTCAATAATAGTAAATACATCTAAATTATTTTTATTAAAATTTACACTATTTACTAAACATTATCGTAATTATAATAGTAAAACCTGTTTAATTTTATTACAATGACTCTTTAAAAATGTGTGTGTTTGAATCTCTTACAGAATTTTATGTAACATGAATACATTGATTACACTTGCTGGCTGGAAATATTTTCTATTCCATAAAAAGGATTAAATTATTAATTTCTAATTTTTAAGTTGTGATAATTTTATTTTTTCAGTATAATTATTTATTATATATTTTAAACATCAATAAATATTTTTAAAAGAGTATAAAAGATTATATTTATATTCAATTTAAAAATAATTATATTTAATTTTAAAATTATATTTATTATTTAAGTGTTAAAATATTTTATTAATTTTATTATACTTTATTATTATTAAAAATTGTAAAAGAAGTTAATTTATTCAAAAACTTTTCAGTTAATTAAATTTAGAAATCTATTTAATTAGAAATATGATATCATAAAAAGGATTAGCAGATGAAATTAGGGGAAGATTTGAAGAAACAATAAACTAATCTGCTACTTTTAGTTCCATAAAAATAGATAATTTTATTGTGTATTATTTTAAAATTAGTTAAATTCAACTTTAACAAGCCTACAATACATTTAAAAGTGATTATAAAGTTACCATGGAATAAACAAACAAATTCTTTGTCAGGAAAACCTAATTCTACTTGACATGAAATTATGATTAAAACATAGTTACTACATAAAGTATGAAGGAAATCATTGATAGAAGGCTCAACTAATTTTTAAAAGTATTCACATAAGAATGTTTTTATTATTTCTTCATTTTTACTAATTTTAAGAAGTAATTTACGAATGAATCTTTATTTATTTAAAGAAAAAAATATTAATTATAGACATTTAAAAATGCTCTATAGAACTTTTATTTATCTATCTAATCATAATTATGAACTGATTTTGGAAAGAATTATATTAAATAGGAATTTCTTGTATACTAATTGGAAATTAAAAGAACATATTTTAAAGAACAATAGGTACTTTTGCCAACTGTAAATAAATTAGAAAAAGTAATGAACATTTATTTTACTTTCAAAGATAACCTTTATTAATAAAAGATTACAAAAATTTTCGGGTACACTTACCCATTAAGGATTACATAGTGTTCAATGTAACAAGGTAAAATGTACATATGTTAAAAAATAATTACATCCATAAAAAATGCTGTAATGTGATTAATGTGTATCTGTATGTGGATCCATATGGCCCAGCTATTGAGAACAATTGCTTACCTTTTGAAAAATATTTTAAGAGAGCTAAAAGATTATCATGACCTTTTAAAAAAAGGAAGACACTTATTGTGATAAATTAATATCAATGTGAGGAGTATAAACTAAGATAGTTAAAAAAAAAAAAAAGGAAAAATATATTATAAGTGAATATGACTTATAAAGATATAGAATAAAAGATGAAAAGATTAATTGCTGAAATTTCATAATTATTACAAAAGAAGCCAGTTATTTTATATGTGTCTATAATAGATAATCAAGATTACAAAATAAGATCGAATATGTATAAAAGTATTTTAATATATTTATATTTTCAAGGTATGAAATTCACTAAATTCATACCAAGGATCCTAGAATAAACAATTCCTTTCTCTTTAAAATGTATTTTTTTTAACAATGACTTTGCAATTTGAGGAAGAAAGAGAAAATGGCAACAGAAGAAGAAATTGAAACTTCCAACTGTCATCATGGTGATATCTGTTCAGAGTTTGGGAAGATATATATATATAAATGATTAAAAATATATATATTTTTTTCAATCATAAATTTTTTTTAATGTGTTTAGAATATTAATTTCTTATGATTATAATAAGGATTAAGATAGATGATATGTGTTTATTGGTATTTTAAATATAGATAGTAATTAAAATATAATTTTAGACTTTAAGATATTAAAATTAAATGTATATGTATGATTACTTTTCTATATGTTCTTATATGAATTGCCTCATTGATGTATAAAAAAGATCAGGGACAATAATTGGTAATTTTATCATATGATAATATATATTAATATTCAAAAGAATAAATGTATCTAAGTTAAGAAAGTGATATATGTTACATTGTTAATTTATTTTACTAAGATATAGTCCAATTGTATGTAATAAATAATTGTGGATCAAGAAAAATTATATTTCAAGAATAAAATATTACTGTATATGACATGTGTAATATTATAATTGATGTATGTGAGAGAATTTATGTCATACTTCATAATAAGCATTAATAATATAATATGATGTCTGTCATATTGATAGATGATAATTGTTTTGACAGACGATCTTTTATAGCCAAAGTGTTATAAACATTAGGGAGATAAAGTATTATATACTTGGATTGAAAATATAATCTATGAGAATGTTTTAAATTAATAAATGAATATTGGATAAATAAAATGCCAGGATAGTGAAGTATAAATCCTGAAGAATTAATATTGAGTGTTATGGGTTAGATCGAAAGAATGGTGATATTTTATTAGGAAAGCATTGAGGATACTTTAGGACAGATAACTGCCCCATTTCGTAAATGCTTAAGAAAAAAGCCAGGATTCCATAGATAATATCATTAAAAGAATAATGATTACCATAGGTCATGTCTGTTGAAAAATAAATGTTAGTTACCTCATTTCCTACAATTCACTATTTAAATTAGTTTCTTATTCCAAGTGATATCTTAGATATTGAATTATATTTTAGCATCGTATGTTATTAACATAGATAGAAGTCTATAGCTTTTCTTCCTATACTAATTAATGGTAACTTAAGGAACAATAAATGAATATATGCAAAACAAATAAACACAGATCTTATATATATAAAAAATATTGTTACAAATTATTGTACAAGATCATTAAAATGAAGGTTGTAAAAGAAATGTATATGATAAGTAATATGAATGAAGGTAAAATACTAAAGATAAAAATATTCTTGATTCCAATATTTATTTATGATATCTTATTTATATTGCATAGACAATATAAATATTAAAAGGTAATTTGGTAAATAATGAGATATCAATAAAGTAATTATAAATTTGCATGGTATTGTATTTTTACTAAATATAAGAAAGGATAAATAATAAATAACTTATCACCTAGATATTATTAGCAAAATATATAATTTATAAAATTTTTAAGAACAGTATGAGAACTGAAACTTTTAAATATGAATATGTATGTTAGTAATATTGAGATAATTGTTCTAAACTCAGTAAATGATTCATATATGAAAAAATTAATGTAAGGATTATTGTATTTTTTATTTTATTTTATGTATAAACCTAAATATATTATAGTTATAATGTTATTTGTAAAATAGTTAATTTTAATGGAAATAGGAAATATTTTTCTAAATGTCAAACCATTGTAAAAAAATGTATGTTTTGATTTAAACTAGGATGATTATGTCATCTATTTTATTGAATCATAAGTATCATAGCATCATACTTAATTATATAGCACATTAAAATTTTTTTATATAAATTTTATTTATTTAATGTTTTATCACAACATTGAAAATAAAGAACTTGAATGAGATGTTATTAAATATCCATTAGTAATAAAGAAAGTTTATTAATTCTTAAATATCATTAGTGGTAAAAGAATTAAAATCAGATAAATCAAATATCTGCTATATTTGATTTATAATCTGATAATAGTAATGTAAAAGGGTAATTATAACGTAATCGGGCTTGGCCACTTGATGGCATTGTTGGCAGTCAAAAACAATACAATACAATGTTCAGGGCCGCGTTATATTTTTAAATTGAATCGCTGTTTTTTTTTTTTTTTGGTTATTAATTTATTGATTGCTATAACTTTTTTTTTCATGCCTTTTTATTAAAAAAGTTGTTGAATTTTCTTATTTTTAAATCACTGTTTTTGGACAAAGTTGCTACTCTGCGATGTCTATTTAGTGATGTCTTTCACTTAATTATTGCTTTCTACATAACAAAACAACTGTGTAGGGTTAGGGTTAGGTTTAGTTTTAGGGTTAGTTTAGGGTTAGGTTTAGGGTTAGTGTTCTGTTTTTTGTAATACTAAAATAAAAGATATCAAAACTGTAACCGTAGTCGGACAAAAGAAAGAAACTCAAACTTTTTTAAACAACAACAAACACATATAAATGTCTTATTTACCTATTAAATATATTTATAATATGTGCTTTATATAAAACTTACAAAAAATCGTGTATATTTTTATTGGACAGCAGAAATACTCGGCTTCTGTTTTCGTCAACTGCGGAAAAAGTTATGCGATTGCTAGCCATTTTATGAACTACGTGGTATTTCACGTGAAAACGAGATTTCGCACACAAACTCAGCCGAATTCTGTTGATGTACCCTTGGCAAGCTTTTACACATTACATCTTCTCTAAATAAGGGTGTGGCCATTTAGAAAATTACTATAAAGTCAGGTTTCTTAAATTCATTACAAATACAAAGATTGTGTAACGTATATTGTAAAAATTTGACTAATCAAACTACACACACATATATATCAAACTGTACATGAAAGATAAGTGTGTGGATTCACAGTAACTGTCGTGAAGCAGAAATAGGCCATATTATTTCTGCATTACGTCATCATCAACCGCCTTCTAATGGCTAAGATAAACATTAGATGTTTTCTATAGCCGTAAGTCAGGCCTTGTAAACGGCATTTGTTAGGTGTTTTGGCGAGCCAGAACACCATCAAGTGGCCAAGCCCAATTAGGTTATAAGTACCTGTAAAATTTATTTGTTAATCTATTTAGAATTTATGTATATGTAAAAAACTGCAACAAACATAGCTGGTAGAAAAAAGCAGTAATTGACTAATAAAATTTCTACTGAGACTAGAGAATTTATGAAGAAAAGAAGGTATATGAAGATATACAAAAATGATGTATTAAAAAGAATTGAATATCTCGAATTTTGTAAAATGGTATGGAAAAGAGTTGAAAATGATATAAGAAAGTATAACTGTGAAATAGCAAGGAAAGCTGTAGAAGAAAATAAAAGTCTCAAAAATGTTAAACAACATTTTGGTATTGGTAGGAAATTTATATCTGCAATAAGAAAAAAAGATGGAATTATTACTAAAAAGAGAGATGACATCATGAAATTGGTAGAAGATTTTTATCAAGAATTATATAGTAATAAAGAACAAGTACCTCCTATATCTATTACATCTTCTGAATTGCCCAGAATTTTAAATGAAGAAGTGAGACATGCAATTAAGTGTATGAAGAAAGGAAAGGCTCCGGGAAATGTTGGAATTATAATTGATATATTAAAAGAAGCAGGTGAAGAAATAGAAACAATTTTAGCAAAGTTGTATACCAAATGTCTAAATGATAAAGATGTACCGGAAGATTGGAAGAATGCAGTAATAATATTAATATTTAAAAAAGGTGATAAAGAAGATATTAGAAATTACAGACCTATCAGCCTTTTATCAGTTTTATATAAAAATTTTACCAAGATAATTACAACTCGTCTACAGAGAACTTTGGATTTCCACCAACCAAGAGAACAAGCTGGATTTAAAAGTGGTTTTAGTACAATAGATCATATCCAGGTATTGAGAGAAGTCATAGAAAGGACAAACGAATATGAGTTGTCATTATGTTTTGGATTTGTAAATTATGAAAAGGCATTCGATTCTATACACATTTCTTCAGTGATTAAAGCATTGGATCATCAAGGTATAGATCCAGGATATTGTCATATTTTAAAGAATATTTATAAAAATGCAACAGCAACAATTAGATTACATAATGATACTGGAAAAATCAACATTGAGAAAGGGGTAAGACAAGGTGACTCCATATCTCCAAAACTCTTTACAGCAGTGTTGCAAGAAGTATTTTGTGGATTAAAATGGGAAACTAAAGGAGTGAAAGTAAATGGAGAGTATTTAAGTCATTTAGATTTCGCAGATGATGTAGTTGTTTTTGCAAATAATGCTTCAGAGCTGCAGGAAATGTTGCAGGAGTTAGCAGATGAAAGTAGAAAAGTAAGACTAAAGATAAATGTTAAAAAGACTAAAGTAATGTTTAATGGATTTGCTCAAAATATGAAAATAAAGATTGATTATGAAGAATTAGAAGAAGTTAACAGTTACAAATACCTTGGTCAGATTATTAATACATATGGAAACATAATGGAGGAAATTAATCATAGAATTAAACTTGGTTGGAGTGCTTTTGGTAGAAATAACTTGATACTAAAAGGAAATATGCCTATGTGTTTGAAAAGGATGGTTTTTAACAAATGTGTTTTACCAGTTCTTACTTATGGATCTGAGACTTGGACACTTAATAGAAGAGCAATACAGAGACTTCAGACCACTCAAAGGAGTATGGAGAGATGTATGTTGGGAGTAACAAGAAGAGATCGAAAACGCAATGTATGGGTAAGACAACAAACAGGTGTTACTGACCTTATTGAAAAAATTAAAAGATTGAAATGGAGTTGGGCTGGACATATTGCTAGAAGAGATGATAATAGATGGACAATTGAAATTTTCAACTGGATTCCAAGAGATTGTAAAAGACCCAGAAAGAGACCACATGTGAGATGGATGGATGAAATAAGAAAATGTGCAGGGGTGTTGTGGAGAAGAGAAGCTAAAGATCGGGGAAGATGGATTAAACTTGGAGAGACCTTCATCCTGCAGTGGATTGATAATGGTTGATGATGATGATATGTAAAGGCATTTAAAATTTAATTATAAAATTTAATTTTATGCTTCTAGCATTAAGGAAATTTACTCTATCTATAGAATCACATAAACTTTTCAAAATTATTTTGATTATTATAAAATTCTAAGATCATAAAAGTATATAAAAGTTTTGAAATGATTAAGTATCAAATACTGTATTATCAAAATAGATAAAACTTAGTAAGACAATTACAATGTTTGTGTGAAAGATAAATGGAATGGGTCATTGCTAAAAATAATTAGTATTTCTTAAGATTAATTTATAAAAGATTATATTTTGATTAAGAATAAATGATGTGATTACTAGAGAGAAATTATTCTAAATAATAGTTATGATTGTTGTAAGTATTAGTTAATTAATGAAAAGTGTTCCATAAGTTATTATTCTAATGTTAACTTAATAATTTAATTGTCATTATTTGTTTAGTATGGAAACTAGATGTATTGTTAAATATTTGTTTAGCTAGCATCTGTAAGTTATAAAATTATTATTGTGATTTAGATTATTAGATTTTGATAAAATCCCTCTTAACATTCAATTATCTAACAGTTAACCATGAATATTATTATGAAAAGAATAATCATTATCCCTAAGATTTTAATAAGATAGCATAATAGTAAATTAGATTAATTTAATATGAGTACTGTATTTTAAATTTATCATATTGTAGTATATTATTAATATAATAGAATCAGTAGTTATGTAAATAGTTGTAGCAATTATTTCAATATGAATTTATTATGATAGACATTGTTTGTTATAAGAATTTTCCTAATGATTGTAGCACGATAATATATGGAAATTTTCTATAATGGTTATGCCATTGGAGGTATATTTTACATACTTTGCAACATTAAACCCTGTGCTTTGTGAATTTACCTATAGATTATCTTATGTCAACTATAATTGTGAAAAAGAACATACAAAAAATGATTACTTGGCTGGGAAAATATAGATAAATAAAAAAATCAAACAGAATCAGGATAAAGTCATAAAATGTTTAAAACAAATTAAATCTACAATACAACAAGGTAATTGAATTGGAAGATGAAAAAACAAACAAACAAAGACTTATGATAAAATAAATACTTCTTAAAAATGTCTAATAGTCCATTTTATTCTTTTTCACTCTTTACATAAGATATTTTCTATTCCAAATACAGTGAGATGCAATATTCATTATATTTTGTTTCAATATCCCTTTGTGTACATTGTACATAATAGTTTGTTTGGTTGATAAATTTTGATTACAATTCAACATATTTACCATACACAATATTTTTTAATTTGTAATACATATAATGCATATGCTTATACATATAATATACACTTATAAATTGAACTTGGGCAAGTAATTTGCCAATTTAAAAAATCAGGCTGATTATAGGTTCAAGCCCTACTTTAGGCATGGTCAATAAAAGTTGGTTTATTTAAAGAATAAGCTCTAAGCATAGGGGGGCAATCTATACCTTTAAAATATTTATAGATGGGGTACAGCTTGTCAATTCTATATGAAGACTAGTAGCCTTCCACAATACTATATAGTATGCATATATAAATAAAGATTATAGCATATAAAAATAGAAAAAAGAAGTTATTAATGATATATTGAGAGAGCACATTTACATATACATTTAATGCACATGCAATCACTCAAAAAACAAAAACAAAAACTTATTGCATTCCATCTTTATTTTTTTAAAAATAAAATAAACAGTGAAATGTCAGATTTTCATTGCAATTAAACATACTCTGGATGATAATCTTTTTTTACAGTAACAGTAGGCTACGATCTCTAATTGCTTTGATGTTTTTAAGTTCATACTGATTTCAATAGCTATAGAGAAAATTCTATTTTCTATTACTCGTTTCAGATTCTCAGGTAAACTTTTCAAACTTTAAACTTTTTGTTGCAATAAAGTAACCTTTGACAGATCTTCATTTTTACCACTACTAAGTTGATAACTTTTATTTTATATAGTGTGAATTTTCTCAATTTTATGAAACTTCTACATAAATGTTTATAAAACATTTTATTATATGAAATATTGTCCATATCAAACTTCTGGAAAGATAGAATACAAGGTACATGCTTTCAATATAACCTGAATAAACATGATAACATATGAAACAATGGCTGCTGTTGCACTATAAATTTAATAAATGAATGAATTTTGATATTTTTATTTGATATATCCAGGACCAACTACATTCTGGAAGTTGGATAATTATATAATTTGTTTAAAGAAAACAAACACAAAAAGTTTAATAATAAATTCAAGTTTATTTACTATGAATAACAATAATATTAGTAGATAGGATTAGTATATCAACTTACTAATTGCTAGTTGAAAACAGGATCAATCTAGATTATGCAATAGTTCATATCTCTAGATAATTCATATAATTTCTCTTTACAACTATAGTTCTGTAATCACCTTATCTGCACATACCTCTCTTGAGATAATCTTATTAGACTATGACTAAATTTCTTTACTTCTAATACAGCTTTATTCTGCATTTAGTTTTCCAATTCTGCTTTAAACTCTTGCTTTTTTCATTCTCTCTTCATTTTACTACTTCTCTAAATATCACTGATTGAACTAAACTGACAGATCACCATTTTAAGATCTGCAATCATTTTTATTCACTTTGCTAATGTGGCTAAGATTAGACTTTATTCACATGCAAATCAGCATGCTGCTTCTTGCAGTAAGCTAATTTTCTTTTCTGTATATCATTATTATTTCTGGTGTGCTTTAACACTGTCTATACTGACCAGCCTGTACACACACATACAACTTTATTAATAAAGGTATATATATACACCAGTCAGAATTCAACACTATTTATATATATTGGATAATGTGGAATTGAAGTAATGTATATTGACACAGTGCATTTCATGGTTTCACTGTAACCATGTTTAAATGTAACAAGATTAAATGCAAAACATATACTTCATATGTAGAAGGGTTAGATGAAAAGATTGGTAGATAAAGTCATATTTATCTCATTTGTTGGGTAAAAAAAAATATAATAGAGCTTTCAAAATGATATTTATTTTTCAATATAATGTAAATAGTCAAAATAAGAGTCACATATCACATGACCCTGTCTCTTAAGCTTGTAGGTTATAAACAATGAGGATTGCCAATTCCTCTACAAGCTTTATGATAAATGCTTAGCCAGAGCCAGCACTTAAAATATCTATAATATACAGTCAGGTTGCAAACTATGCTATAACATCAAACTATCTTATACACTTATCAAAAAAAAAAAAGTAAACAAACAAATAAAAAAACCATTGAAATTCATAAACATATTAAATTTTATGAATATCAATAGAGCAACAGCTATTTTTTTTCTTGCTAAATGTAACATTCTCAAATCCCAAACATGAATTTTTTAGTCAGGTTTTTTTATGATTTAAGTAGAATTATTAGCGTAGTTACAAACATATGTACAAATTTTTTTCATTATGGTTGCTTTTCTTTCTATCAAAAAGTTTTATATACAATACATGTTAGCATATTTTTAGTAAAATGTATTGTAGTACAATGAGAAATAAATCCTAAAAAGTTGTAAAGTACTTATATTAAATGAGAAAAAAAATATTGATTTAATAAGGAAAAGTTAGAAGTCATATTCTGAAATCAACTTTATGTTTCAATAAAATAATCATTGATCAGATAAATTATAAAAAGAAGCAGATTTATGCCCTACTGCTTGTGTCATGGAAAAAGCTAAAGTTGTAATTAAAGTAAGGGATAATTTTTTGGTTAAAATGTAAAAAGCTTAAATCTATAGTTAAATGATATGAATTGTAAGAACATTCCAGTCGATGATCTTGTATTGAATCAGTCTCTATGAAGATTTTAGTCAAGAGTCTGGATCAAACAATTCCAAGTTATTTACTGCAAATAGAGGATAGATGAATAGATACTGAATTAAAATAACTGGTGAAACTGCCATTATGTTTTCATTAGAATTTTTACAAAAAATATTGGGTAAATAAGCATTTATTTTTATATGACGCTATGTGTACAATTGTATTACATTCAAAGATCAGTCTTTCAAGCTAATTGTGCATGCTTTTGAGAGTGTTAAATAATAAATGAATACTTCCTCCACAATACAAGATATAGTATTTATGCAGGAATAAAAGGAATCTCTTATTCCTACGATGCTTTCCTCAACAGTACTTCAGATTTGCTCATATAAAAGAATTTGAGTTGTAGAAATAAGAGATTCCTTTTATTCCTGCATAAATACTATCTCTTGTATTGTGGAGGGAAGTATTCATTTATTATTTAACACTCTCAAAAGACGCATGCACAATTAGTTTGAAAGACTGATCTTTGAATGTAATAAAAAATATTGGGGAAAAAGACCAGAACAGGTATTTAATTATGATGAAACCAGATCTAAATATGGTTCCTCAATTGATTAATAACATTATTGTTTAAAAATTTTCTTTATATTATAATCTTAATTTATATATGCAAACTATCTATAAAGCATCTGTTATATATATATGCATTTTAAAATTACTATAGTGTACACTTTCTATTCAATAAATAATACTTATTGCATAATAACTAAGGCTTGTTAGCAAAATGTGAACTATTAATGTTATATATGTTGAATGCAAGGAGGACTTGGAACAAAATATAGTGTAATTCACAGCTTTATTGTAATATCTTTCACTTTCAATAAAATTCTGCCAGCATGTAATATACAATAAAGAACAGAACATCTTTACCAAAAGTTTCAAAACAATGTAAAAAGTGCTTAAAATTTTTAATTTTCATGTCTGAAATCATCATTCATGTCACTTATAAGCTTCTACATTTTCATCTATACAAAATTCATTAACTGGATATTGTTAAGCACATTGTTATACTCTCTGTTTAGGATGTCATATTCACTTTCATAAGATATCTATAAGCTAGCAAAGAAATTTGTCAACTGATTCTTGTTCATTAATATTTTAATCAATTTTGTTTGGATTTATTTACTATTTTCATTATAGCAAATGATGAGAATAATAGTTTCTACAGTTTCAAACTTATATTTCATTGAAATATAGATAGGACCAAAATATCAGACATTCACAAATATTAATTTCATGCAGTTATTCAACCTTATGTAACTTTAATAAATTCAGATGTATTGCTAAGAATTTTTTTTATCTTAAATTATTGCCAATTTTGATTTAATTTATATGAATCAACTGTCTTAGCTGTTTAATGAATCATAACCTGGATTTTTGTCTGGATTAATTATAAAATCATGATAAATTTGTTTATTTATTAAAGCCATATTCTTTAAATAAAATTAAGGCCAAAATCAAAGTAAAATTAACAAATGTTTAATAACAAGTAGTAAAATTAACTACACAGATTTGTTATAAAAAATGAAAATCATTTTTTAAGTTTAAAAATTGGTATTATTTTGAAACTTAAATTATATTTACTTATGTTTTTAACAGTAATCTATAAATGTTATTAAAGTCATATAATGATTTGATAACCACTCCTAATTATGAATGCATATATATAAATGTTTTCATTTTGAAGACAATTAAAATTACTTATTTTAAATAACACAAATTATTCTTAACATTTAACATATAAATATAAAAGAAAAATTCTTATTGATATTATCAAGGAATAAATTTAAAATATTTTAATGAGGTATTACTTTTGCATGAAAATAAATAAATAATTTTATTTTGTAATTCTAATGGAAAGACCCATTACCTGATAAGATCAAATATCTCGGGCTTGTTCCTCTCTCGAATTTTCATCCGATCTTTCATGGCCATGATGATGTTCTGGGTTTTGTCTTCAGCACCATGTTTAGAGCTCTTCTCAGCAGCCCCTGAATATGTAATAGAATAGATTAATTTCTAACAATAATTATCCTAAGAACTGATTAAAGATGCAAATAAATGATGTTTATAAATATAAGTAAGTAAATCTAAATTATGAAAAGTTATAAATTGAATTCTGTAAAAAATGGAGAGGATGACTGAAAGGAGTTTAAAAGTCTGGGTTCAAATCCCCTTTAATTACATTTAGCTTAAGTATATATGCTATATATATATATTAAACATTAATAATATAAATTAGGAAAATGTTACTTATCAAAATATTGATGTTGTGTGTTAAAATTTCAAGATTTTCTTTCTATTTTTTTAAGAAATACAACTATAAGTAAATTACAATCAAAAATAAGACTTGCTTAAATTACTATAGAAAGCAAAATTTACATTTTTCCGAAAGTGTAATATAAGATAAAGAAATACCGGTGAACATTTAATACTATCACTAAAGTTTATGTGTCTGAATGTAAATTATAAATATATTAATATCTCGATGAAACAAATTTTCAATGAACCAATGAAAGGCCCAACAACAGAGTAAAAATTATTTTTAGTAAATCTTAAAAAAAAAAAAATTATACAAAATCTCTTGATTCATGTAAAGAGATTTGAAAAATTTCAATTGTACATTACATTTAGCACAGAAAGTGGAAGGGGGAGGGGCATTCTTAAACACGTTTTGACTAATCTAGAAAAAAAATAATTCTTTTAAACAAAAGTCAGCAATGAAAAATCCTTCAACCAAGAAATTTTCTATAATAAAAATATTAGTTTTTTTTTTTTTTTAATGTTTTGTTCTGCATTTTATAAATAAGGTAAGGTATAACAGTTTTTAAACAATCCATTTCAGGATGAAGACTTTTTTATTTACCCTCATAAAGAATGAGTTAAAAAGATGCTATTATCATATTTTAGGCTTGACAAGTGGTAAGAGTTTGCAAGTCTTTCCTACTTTGTTAGGTCCTACAGCTAAAAATATTAACACATCCATTAAATAACTAATGTTGAATAATTTGCTGCAAAAAAAAAATTAAGCCTACTCAAAAATTGAATATTTTTTTAAACTTTTATCAAGACAGGATCTAAATGGTAGTGCAATGACAGCTGTTTTGCTGTAGTTATCCAAATAATAAAATATTCTTTGCTTAACTAATAGTTTTATCAAGAGACCAATTTAAAAATTTATCTCTCGAGAGAAATGCTTTATATTATTGATGGGATATGTATACATATATACGCCAATTTTCATTAACAAAAACATTTATTTATAAGAAAATACGGAATATTATTTCTCATTTATTAAAATATTTGAATTTAGTTTAAAAAACAATAACATAAATCTAATTAAAGCAGTCATTTTGTTACGCAATAATTAATTTTAACATACTTTGCAGGCAGTCTGCGTTGAGAAGATCTTTGCACTTCTCGTGACACTTGACCCCGCACTCCGTGCAGCGAACGCCCTGCCTGGCGATGCCCCACAGCAAGCCCTCGCATTCGTAACAATACGTTGGCGAGGTGGCTGTCCACGTGATGAAGTTGTGCGGAGTTGTGCTCGAGATCGGATAGATCAGTGCTTGAAGTGTTTTCTTGTACACGTGCATTTTCTAAAAAAATAAAATTAATTCAAAATTTGTGTAGAGATGTATATTTAACTAACATACTCAAGCTTATAAACTGAACAATTCATTCTCATCATTTTAGTATAATACAATGAAATCATTAAGGTACACAACAATTCTTAAAATATTTCTTGAAGTTTTAATTCCTGAAGTTATAATATTCAATCTATACAACTAACTCATGATATATAGCAAGTTGAAAATTAAATTATAAGCTTTAAAAAACTATCACTGATATAATGGGACTATCTTAGAGAATAATTGATAAATAAATAAAATGAAACAATTCGTTTGTTAAACAATTTAAAACAAACTTCGTGAGTTATTCTAATATATAACGGGATATATGTACATATCTTTAAAAATAAATTTGTTTAAGAATATCATCCTCATTAAAATATCACAAAAAAAAAAAAAATGTAAAAAAAAATAAAAATGTGTGAATTATTCAGTTTGTATTTCAACACTTGTTCGCTAACCTGAAAAGTATTAAAATATTTTTTATTATTATCAATTTTTTTTAATGTGATGTATACCATATGCTTTCCACATAATAATCTTTAAATACCACACAATGCTATTTTTACATTAATTACTCTTTAAAAAAAGTTTAAGAAATTAAAATATTACAAGAGTACCATTCTTTACGCTTACACAAGCTGTTTACACAGAGGCTAAACTCCCCATACAGTAGCACCACTCAGTGCAAGCCACAGGAATCAATAGATGCAAGAAGGTTTATACACAAAATCCCTATCTAATGCTTACTCATTCAATATTCCCAGACTAGTTTCTAGTTTACGGTTTTCATCAGTGAGGAGCCTTGGATCTGAGAGCACTGCATCTAGATCTTAGGATCTAATGCAACCCTCCTGCAGCCACCTTTTATCTTATTAGCAAACTATAAAGCTTTGAGTCCAAAATAAACACACAATAATGTTTTCAATTCAAGCTCATTAGCTTGTATGGTTGTATTGTGTAACAAACGGGTTCGAATACGCGCATATGTAAAATATGACATAATTAATAGTGTTAATGTAAAGACCATGTATAAACAAATAAATAAAAGAATATATGTAAACGGTCATTCGAACCCGGTTACAAGTAATGTAAATATAGTGTATGTGCGAGTATAAAAATACGTAGTTAGTATCTGGGAGGTTTGCGATCACTTATATATGTAGAGCTGTATAAAGCGAATTAATTATTCTTAGATAGATTTTATTCACATAGTTTTTTTGAGTTTATTAATAATTTTGGTAACACGGTTTTCTTTTGTTGAGTCACCTTGTGAACATGTGAGGACTGAAATAGGATGAGTGAATTGCTGTAGGCAGTTTGGTAATAACTGGCGCGGGAAGGTGGAAAACTGGTCGGTGGATATAGTTTTTTTTGTGTTGAAGAACAATGGAAGGACTGGTAGGCATAGGAATATGAGAAAGATTTTGAAAAGTTAAAGGTGAATATAAAAGAACTTTTTTTTGTCTTGTGCTCGAGTGGAAAAGAAAAGAGAAAAAGAAGAGACGCGGCTTGAATCCTAGCAAGGAGGAGCAAAAATCTATTTCTTAAGAAGTTTAATATTTTTTCTTCCAAAAAATGTCGGGGTAATTGGATTGTGCGCTAGTCGTTACTCGACTCCATGGACTCGTCATGAACTCACCTGACCGGACTTGAACTGTCATAATAAATCAAGAGATTTGTTCCATCGAAGAAATGTTGATTCAAAATCGTTCGAGATTTAGACCTTTGCGAAAGAGACGCCAACTGCTCCACCTCTGAAACCTATCGCGACCTAACGACCATTGGAACTGTTTGCCATCTGTGAGATCCACCAGATTAAGTTCGTGGCAAGACGTCAATACGGACTTGTTTAATTGCGCGAGTACAGGTAAAGTGACATGTCACCAACTATTTTCAATATATGTATCTCAAAAAGAACTCTGTTACCTCAGTTAATTGCTATATTAAAATTTTATATTTAAAGTTAGATATATGACTATATTAATCATACAGCTCACATATATATATGTATTTGCATTATTTGGGTGTGGATGAATGAGCGTGATATATGTGTGTGTATGATAATGAATGGCCTGAGTATTTGCATAGCAATCTTATATGTAGGTACGAATGAGATTTATTGGGAAGGGATATGATCGAGTAGAATAAATCCCATCAGCCCGGGTTAGAGTAAGGATTTCGAGCTTTAGGCTATCGCAAAATAAATATACGCGTGAGATAGTGTTGGTTAGTTTATAGCTTTGTTCTCTAGATAGACAGATGTCCCCAACCTTGAGATTGAGCTAGTTCGGTGCATCACCATATCAGATATATATCAGAACCTGTATATATGTTTTCGAGGAGGTAATTCCTACTTACTGGTAAGATTGGCACGTGAGATGGGTTCAAACCATGCTCATAAATACCTCTCGTCGAAGCTTCGGGTGAAAGTCCACAATGGAGGATTATAGATATGTCGGTGGGTGTTATAATTGATTTGAATGTAGTGCAGCATTCATAATTTTTGGTGTCTTTGGTTCTTTAATAATCAGAGTCATCATAAGCTATTGGGCAGAATTGGTATTAAACTACTAAACATCACATCATCACCATTCTTTATGCTTACACAAGCTATTTAAAAAGAGGCTAAACTCTCCATACAGTAGCACCACTCACTGCAAGTCAGACTAATCAATGGATGCAAAATTTGTGCATAAAATCCCTATCAAATGCTTAACTCATCCAATATCCTCAGATTAGTTTCTAATTTGTGAATTTCACCAGTAGGCACTAGACAGGGATTTTATGCACAAATCTCATATCTACTGATTACTCTGGCTTGCACTGAGTGGCACTATTGTATGGAGAGTTTAGTCTCTAAGTAAACAGCTTGTGTAGGCATAAAGAATGGTGATCATATGATGTTTAATGGTTTGATACCAATCCTACCCAATAGGATTATGGTGATAGTGGTTATTAAAGAACCAAAGATACTAAAAAGTATGGATGATGAACTGAGTTTAGATCTATATGATTATACAAGCTAATGAGCTTAAATTGAAAACATTATTTTGTTTTCATTTTGGACTCAAAGCTTTATAGTTAGCTAATAATGTAAAAAGTGGCTGCTGGAGAGTTGCATTAGATCCTAAGATCTAGGTGTAGTGCTCTCAGATTCAAGGCACCTCACTGATGAAAACCACAAGCTAGAAACTAGTCTGGGGATATTGGATGAGTAGGCATTATGTAGGGATTTTATGCACAAATCTTTTTGCATCCATTGATTAGTCCAGTTTGCTCTGAGTGACACTACTGTATGGAGAATTTAGTCTCTATGTAAATTAAAATATTCTTAAAAATATATATTTTTTCATTTATAAAAATATTAATCTAATACTACTAATCTCTCCAATAAAGAAGTAGCAAATGCAAGACAAATAAATGTCATATGAAAATTATGCACAGGAATATCAAACAGATGTAAATTTACTTAAACAACTTGGATAATTAAAAAGCTTTGCTATTGAAATTGCGGCGGTATAAAACTGTATATGTAAATAAAGATAATTTATTTTTGTAAACAGGCACGGATTTCTTCACTTTAACATTCCCTTTTTTGGAGAAAATTACTCTAAAAATTCGCTTGAGCGATCGTCCCAAATTATAGATTTAATTAGAACAGAATGCGTATGCAAATAAAGTTAATTGGTAGCATACAAAGTAGATCGTATATAAGGTCCACCCTATTGTATAGAAAAAAGGTGGAAGCAACTAAAATGTTTTTAGAATGGATAAAAGTTAGTGTGATTTTAAAGTGATGAACAAATCAGTGGTAAACAGTGGTCAATGAGAGACTAGTAGTTTGACTTAGTTGTGATCGAAGCTAAAATGGAATAGCAGCAAGTGAGAAGCAGTACTTTTTCGTGTACAGAAAAAATTATTGTCAGCGAAGGGTTATTAACAAAAGATTAAGTTGGGAGCGGAGATGGTTTATATATATATAAATTTCGTGTGCAGATGTAAACACTGATATTGAAAACTTTAATATTTTGTTCTATATGGAAATTATATATGCTCATTTGTTTCAAAAGACATTCGATTTCAAAGCAAAAATATATTAAAAGAAGACTATTTTCAACCAGAACAATAAATAGATTATGAACATTAATGGACTATTACTTTTTTATATTGTTTTTACCTCATTATCATTGTTATTAAATAAATATTATTATATATATTTCGAAGTACTGTATATTATTTATCTAGCTCCCTGACTGGGCTTTGGAGACTTTCAGGACACAACAGATGTAATAATTTATATATTTAAATGAAAATTGTATAAAAGATCTACAGAAATTCAAGATAAATCTCATAAAAATATTTTTGTTAAGTATAATTAAAGAATATTTATTATTTTGATCTGTTATAAGCAGCTTTAAAACTTTAGTTAAATTAACATTATTTAAGAGCATCAAACATCTTTTGTATTTAAAAATTTTGATTATCTTGTTTTAACTGCATATGTGGCAAGAATGATTATATTACCTTTATTATAATCTGATAAATCTAAAAGTAAAAGTCACTAAGTGTGGAGGTGTTTATTATATCTATAAGGTGAATAACTCTGTGTGTGTAAATTTAAAAAATCATATATATTAATCTTTAACTGAGGTTTAAAGTTTATATCTGTGCTAGAGATAATCTCTAGTTTCGAAAATGATTAGTAATAATCATTAGTGTATTTATCTGAAATGGATGGCGTCAAAGTTGTGAGTGGAGGGAGTTTGACAATGGTAAATGAAAATGTAACAATTTGCTCTAGATATTTGTCAAGCATTGGTGGTCGAGAGGTCGGCGACAGTTGTCCCGGATTAGCGGGTTCGCTTCCCAGCTGATGCGATGACACATGAGGAAAAAAAAAATACTCTAGATAAATACTTTACATATAATAGAGATATATTTGAGAGATAGTGACCTGGGCCAACTGATGAGTGCTGGTTCAGCACGAAATGCATCTTGGGGGTCATTTGTCTTTTATTATATCTTTATTTATATGAATTTGAAAAGAATGGGGAAGTGTGGAGGTGTTTTATATCTATAAAGATAATTTTTATGTATAAAGTCATTTAATTTTTATATTTAAGAGGTGTATATATTAAAAAGATAAAATAAAAACTAAAAAAAAATCTCCAGTTACAACAATAAAATACTGAATTTTGCCAAATATGGTGTCAGTATTCCCAAACTTTGATTAAACATAAACAATACGTACTATGAATCTGATAATTTTTATGAGAATCAAAACATAATTATCAAATAGGTAAAAAAACATGATATAATCAAATTATTAGCTTTAAATGCTATCAGTATAATGACCGGGCAAAATTCTTACATGCATAAAGAAAGATTAATCAGAATTTTTTTTTTTTTTTTCGCAATTGTTTTTAAAATATCAAAATAGACTTTTTAATTTGATTTAATGAATAATTTATACAATTAGTTAATTCTGTAATTAATTAAAAAAGACGGAGTATACATTTATATAAAAATATTATACAGATATAGGTACAGACATATGTGTGCATTTTCCTACAATTATTTAATCTACAATTAACAATTAGTTTTCTTTATCAACGCAAGTACATATTTGTCATAATTGATTCCACCAGCCCTCCCATTTTCACATACATAAATAAAATAAAAAATTATTGTAAAGAAAAATAAAAACAGAACAAATGGAAATTATTACTATTAATAGTTCAAACAAGCTCTTAATTGATAAGTGCGGTAAGAGAAAATATTTAATATCTCTATCCAGAACATTCCTATCTCCAGACCAATTGGTTCCGAGCTTATGGCACCTACCGCCCTTATCAATTAAGAGCTTGTTTGAGCTATTGGCACGCTCTCTGTATTACATTTTTGTAAATACAAGCTTATAAAAGTAATGTCACGTTATATATGACTTGCTTTTTTTTATTATTATTACTTTTATTATTGTGTTTTTTAATTTTATTTAATATTCTTTTTTTTTTTCAGATGCTATTTGATTTTTAGATACAAAAACTTTTGAATTATTTAATCTATACATATATTTACACACACAACTTACAGATATAATATGTTGAAATATTTCTAATACCTAGTTTAATTCATACACTTGATTAGCAAAAAATATACTATTTTGCATATTATTTTCATTTTTTTTAGGTGGGTGTTATATACTAACGCATTATTATTAACAGTAAATTGTTATATTTTTCTAAAAAAAATTAATAATAAAGTTAGATTTTGGAAATAGTTGGCACACTTAAGTCAGTTCACTTCTACTTATGTTCAATACCTTTTTACAGCTAGAAAGCAGTTCAATTATTATTTAAAATAGACTTGATAAATTTCACATGTGATTATATTTATGCAATGTATATATATATATAACGATCATATAATAGTATATAAATAATTTAATAGTAGAATTGAAATATATGTGTAGTGAGAAAGATTGATCTGGAATAATTTAAAGTAGATGTCCATGATTTAATAACTAGTTTTCAGAAAAAAATATGTAGAAAATGTAAAAGATTTGATTGATTACAAATATTCTCAGATTCCTTCATCATCATTATCAACCATTATCAATCCACTGCAGGATGAAGGTCTCTCCCAGTTCAACTCATCTTCTCTGATCTTTAGCTTCTCCACATTACCCCTGCACATTTTCTTATTTCATCCATCCATCTCACATGTAGTCTCTTTCTAAGTCTTTTACAATCTCTTGGAATCCAGTTTAAGATTTCAATTGTCCATATATTATCATCTCTTCTAATAATATGTCCAGCCCAACTCCACTTCAGTCTTTTAATTTTTTCAATAATATCAATAACATCTGTTTAGTATCTTACCCATATATTGCGTTTTTGATTTCTTCTTGTTACTCCTAACATAATCCCTCCATACTTCTTTGAGTGGTCTGAAGTCTCTGTATTGCTCTTCTATTAAATGTTCCGTACAATGTGATATATCTACTCCATTTAGTGTTTGTAATATGAATATAAATTATCACTATCTAGTGCAAAACATAAAAGCTAATGAAATGATCAATTAATAAATATATAATTAATTGCTGAAATGTTCAAGCACTAAATTAAACAAGTCCATTGTTAATATATATTAAGAAGAATCTAGACTATCATTTCTAGATAGATTTTTAAGTGTTTCAAATCTCTGGTTCATCTGATAACTGGAGATTAATCCATGAAATAATGAGAGAACTTATTCTAGGATATTATACGCAGGACAATAGCTTATGGTTTAACATTAAGTTTTTAGAAAAGCAAATAACAAAGATTTGAGTGGTTATAAATATTCAGGTGCATTAGTTAATTTATTTTTTAAAAATATGATAAATAACATTTAAACTAAAATCCCCTTACAACAGTAAAAGAATTAATTTTCAAAGGATAGTTGAAAAGTTTTAATAATAAAAATATTTATTTCTCAACCTAGAAAATAGTAAGATTATTTTATTTTTCAAATTGTAATGATTCCTCTTATTAAGCATGGAAATGAATTCTTTCTTTAATTAAGTTACAAGATCAAAAATTCCACCATGTAGATTTCATTATAATCTCCTAAAATTCAGGGTAATAATTCAGGTGCATCTTAATGATATGATGGACAAATAATGATTTATGATTTTCATACTGTATACTAGAAATTTTAATGTTATTAATAACATGTAATTTTTAAATATATAAATACATTTTCAGACATCTAAATAATTTTTTAGTTTTATAATCTAATATTTTTCCTTATTTCTTTTAAATATACAATAGTTTGCATATCATAAAAGATAGCAGAAGTTGTTGAGGTTGCTCTTAAAATAAATTATTAGAATGAACTTCTAAAGTTTATCAAAAATATCCTAACTTAATGCCAAAAACTCTATTACCTTGATAGCTGCATGAGCTTTTGAGCAAGCAGTATAAATGAAAAGAACAAAACTGCTCTATAGCAGAAAACATGACTCATTTAACATTATATAATAGAAAACATAATTAATACAATGTGTAAGTATATTGTAATGGATGGTAGGTCATTAATATCAAACACCAGATATCCCACTAGACATATAGCCTAGAATATGATAGTTTATTGTTGAGAATGCCAAGTATAAATGCTAAAACAGATAAACAAAATAAAGTTTATTTATAGTAAGATATAATACAGTTCAAGTACAAATGTATTTCAATGGTAACTTCCCCTCTTGTATGCTAGTATGTAATGCATTTGATATCTGGTAGCTTTAACCATCACTATTCACAAAACTTTGCATTATAATGCTATATCATTTCTGAAGACTACTAAATACTCAATTATTTATATGATTCTATTAGATTTGTATTCCAAGATAAGATGGTCACATACATATGCCTAGCAGTTAGCATAGCTACCATCCAAGCAGCTGGCCCAAGTTCGCTTCTGGCTCAACACTTTGACATATATATATATATATAAAACAAACAATAAACAAAGCAGTTTAAATTGACTATTTTGAGTTCTGGAGACTACCATTACATTATACCAGACACTTTAGTTTGAATAATATCCTGTAAATCAATATTTAATTTGATTAGCAATATTATAAAAAAACAACAATAGGCATTTTACTGTTAGTTAAAAATGACAAAAAATTATTATAAAACTAATTTATATTACATGTATGATGTATGAGTCTTTATATCTCTGAATTATCTGTAAATATTAGCTTTTTATTTTACTTATAATGCTCTGTAAGAATATATATATATGAATGCACATTTAAATTTGTATATATACAATTACCTTTATTAACATTAGCATTATATCAATATTTTATCAGAATCTGGAAATGAAAAATGTTGTAAAACTCATTAAACAGTGATATAATATTAACAACTGTCAAATGTATACATGGATTAATCAGAAATACTTTTTATTTGTAAAAATATTCATTTTAATACATAAATATATCAGTGGAAATATATAAAAAATTAAATATAACAACAAAATATTCAGCTTATGGTTTGTTTGCTCCCACTATAAGTTACAAAGTACTATAAATAAAAAAAAATATTTATATATAATTCAGAGATGACCCTGTACATGAGGGGTCAGATTGATCTTAGGTCAACATGGGTGTGACAAGAATCTCGGCCTCAGGGTGGCCTTTGAGCATTCCATCATCAGATTTTCAATTGAAAGGACGATTGAAGAGATGGAGTGTGGAGTAGATTGAAGCCTGTCCATTAAAGTATGAAGATTGGCTATCTTAATATATATCTGAGGACTTATAGCATATATGTTTAAAGATGGTAATCTGGACAAACTTTAGCATGAAATACGAATATTGGTGATTATTTATCTTTTCAACATATATGTGTTCAAGTGTATCAGTGTTATGAGATAGTGTGGAGAGTGGTGGGTCATGTGAAAGTCTGTGCTCATATACCCTATATATTACTAATTATTGGATTGGAGACCAAACTATTCTGATATTCAAACATACCCAGTTTATATAAAATGTTTATTATGCACAGTATAATATAAAGTTGATTTAGAAAACCGTTGTAAATTATAACCAAGATGTTTTAAAAAAAATAATGCACACTATATTATATTATTGATAAATTATACTTTTATTAAACAAAATAAACACAATAGCTTTAACTGCATGTAAATGAAAATATAATTCCATTTCTTCCGCTCTTTATAAAAATATGGTTTTCTCCTTTTCCAGTTAATTAATAATTGGAATCGTTACAGGTTTCTTTTGATATTTTTTTAATAGTTAAGCTGTCTAAAAAAAAAAAAAAATCTATATGCTAAATAAATAAATGTCTTCTGATGCCCATAGCAGTTATTAGCACGGTAATGTTGATTTTCAATTTCTGTAGTCAAAAATAATCAGACTTTTGATTATATATCCTTTTTCATAATAAAGTCATTGATTTAACTATCTTTTTCATAATTTGTTAAAAAAAAAAAACTTCGGTACTTTTCAACTTAAAACATATACTATATAAAAAAGAATCGATTTAATATTGATTTTTTTTATTCCCATAAAAATAAATACGATTTCATATTGCATACATTTTAAAATAAATATTGAAAACAATAGTCCACTAAGAACAGAAATTATAATATTTTTTGGAAAAGATACTATGGGACAAAGGCTACAAAGATTAAAATTCAAATAATTGCCTCTCTATTTTTATATATTATGACATATCTAGTTTTTTAATTAAAAAAAAAAGTGCTCAATCAAAATTAATAGAAATCTAGATAAATATAAGTGTATATGAATGTATAAATTATATAAACACAATACACCTAAATTATTAAAAAATGTGTTTGTAATATTCACACATGTACATATGCTGACACATATCTGTACTTTTTGTGAAAAAAACGTACTAATCATATATCTATACAGACATTATACTTACTCGTTATTATTCATGCATATTATATGTATTTGGAAAAAAAAGAAAAGGAGAGAGAGAGAAGGGAGTGGAGGGTGATGATAGAATTATAAAAAAAGGGGGACAATTTAATTATAAAATTATTTTTAAGAGACATGTAAAACTTTTCAAATCTAGGTTTAAAAAAAAATGAGAAAGTGTTTTTTTAACGTAAAATGTTGTTTAAATAATATATCAGAAATGTGCGATTTTATTAAGATTAATATATTGAACATTTCTTAAATCAATCAAATACATTTTAAAATGAAATATTTATTACATGAATATCTAAAATATATTCATTTCGTTTCCATTATAAATAAACTTTAAACTGCTTCCCTATTTTTTATAATTTTATTCATTTACTTTTTTAACGCTTAATTTCTATAGTCATCTATTTAATTTATTCATCAGATAATATATTTTCCCCTTTTTTATATATATAAAAATAAAAATGGGAAAGAAAAAACCTCCCACAAATTTCCTATCATTTTATTACTTACAACATAAAAGGATAATCAATGAATGTTTTAATCAAGCTTATAAAAGCAACTTTTCTACCTTATATTAAAATGCTCAATTATGTGTCTCTTATTTAAAATTTACCTGCAAAATGCAGCAAGGCTTTTTGTCTGCCATAATCTGGAGAAAGCAACAGTGCTATTCATTCTTGTATCATCTGTAATAGTTTAATATTAGTTACAAAGTTTCCAGGTGAAAGCACCTGCTAATTTACTAGTATTTGGATGTCAAATTCAGCTGTGGGACTTAAGCATAAATAAAGACTATAATTAAAACATGCAGCAATGATTCTGATCAGCTGAGAGCTTAAATCAGTAGCTATTCGCAGCCAATAAACTATAATGAAGAAATGAATGTGTTAAAAACAACATAAGCCTTCAAAACCATTTTCATTAAACAGAAATTATTTTAGTGTAATTGATTTTGTTGTCAAATATTTATCAATTTATTATTTATACGCAAAAGAATAGTGAAATGATTTTTCACTGGCAAAAGGTATACATATATACAGACATATATTTATATATATCTTTCTCTTTTGATAAGAGTAAATCCAAATTTTATGTTTTTATATATATGTTTGTGTGAATAAAGGGTGCATGATGCACATAAGTGCTTCTCTCTATAAATATATGTTAAAACGAGGTAAAAGATGTAACATAGTTTTTGGAGTCATCTCTGCTGTGGGTTTACTTGGTATTATTATCCCAGATTGACGTTAGATGCTGCAAGTGAAATCCAATCAAAATGTTGGTACTAAAATAGTAATAACAAGCAGCCACACACATAGACAAGTCTGAAAAACTGTAGTTTAAATTACAGTACCATATTTTTATTTGAAAAGTATCAGTTTAATTAAATCAGTCATATAATAATAAACGAAAAACTTGTATTTTTAAAAAGCTCTATTATTCATGATAATGATATCTGAATAAACAATATCTATCAATATGCAAAACTGTTACAAACTTATAACGTAAGACACCTGAAAAATGTAAACAACTCTAGGTGCATTTTGAGTTAACTAATCTCATATGTATAAAAGATGGCAAAAATATCATAAACTGGTCATAGTGTTAATATAGTTTAATTTATTTATTGTGTTATTTGATTACCATTTAAATTATTATTTATTATGAAGATATTCCAAATTTTAAATTACAATATATAATTTAAATATAGAAAAATAATCAATACCAATATCAATAACAATTCCAATCTGTTATCAAGACAATCCCTTTTAAATAATAAAAGTGATTTTATAAAGATAAAATAAAATTAATTTAATATCCCTAGTTCCAAGACTTTTCCAGATTTTTGAATTTTTGAGATTTTAAAAATAGAACTTTTATGCCATCATTATAAATTCAAGCTCAACTAATATAGGGGGAAAATCAGGCAGATCACTACAATTAGGCTTATTAATTTATAAATATTTATTGACTGTGTTTCTCTTTAATTTTTTAGTAAAGGTTTATAAATACGAATTATTTGTTGTAAAAAGTAAAGACCACCTTTTAATTTTGTTTGGATAATAAAAGTTTATGAATAATATGTATTGTAACAAACATATTTGAATCTGGAATACAATTATATAATGGTATAATTATTTATTTCAACTGACATGTCCAAAAATTTAAACCTAGGAAAGCTATGATTACTTGAGAATTTTAATTTACATACGGCATAACATATAATACATATCTATATATGACTAAAACAACATAAATAAAACCTGGTGACTAGGCTATTTTATCTACATGGTTAGGTATTCAAATGCACAGATATATATGTTTAATTATATAGCTACCAAGGTTTTATAATAATTGATAAGTATTATTGATAATTTTTTAATGCCTGTCATTCTTTAACGTGATTTATTTTAACACATGTTATATTTAAAATAACTTTAATCTTGGCTCTAATATTTGAAATTAAATATTACTATTATTATTATTATTATTATTAATAATAATAATAATAATAATAATAATAATAATAATAATAATAATAATAATAATTAACATATGGCATTATCAAAGTGTATAATTGGTATATCTGTGGATATAGTAATAGTATGATAAACTTTTGGCGTAAAAAAAAGTTTAGGTAAAATAAGGACATTATGATCAAAGATGAACTATCTCATTTGTTGATGGAAGTTTAGTTTGCCAATATTTATCATTTAGAGTCATAATTTATTCACAGCAGGATATTAGTCTCTTAAGTTTATTTCAGTTCTTCTAATATATAAATCTTCTTCAATATCATTCCTGCAAACTTTAGTTTTAATAAAACTAAAAATTTCAGAGGTTTTAAAAGGCTTTTTTTACTATGTAATTATATAAAATCTGTAAGTTATTATAATTTTATATAAATTCTAATAAAGAAAATAATAATAACTATAATTGGCAAAATAAAGGAGAATACTAGATATTATTCTCCAATGCTGAAAGAATGAATTTTATTATATTTTAAAATAGTTTTCAGAAAGAATTCTTTTAAAATTATTAACAGAAATAAAATATACTTATCAAACAATGATTATTACCTAACCTTTTTTTATAATGAAATAAATTACATTAATTTCAAAATGATAATTTATATTAAAATGTAGTCATAAATTTATCCTTAAGTACAATTACTATTGCCATACAACTTTGGAAAAAGTGAATATCCATTTTTCTATACAATTACTCAAAATGTTAATTTCTTCTGCTTGGATTAATATATAATGAGGACAATGTTTGGCATATCAGATGTGTTATAATCTTCTTCATCTATTGATTATACCTTTCACTTTAATATAAAATTTATACTGAATTTCACTTTTTTTTAACAATCTTTAATATAATAGCAATTAGAATTATTTATGAAAAAAAAAATCCAATAATTTATTTTGTTGGCTGCATTGTTTTTGTTAAAACACATTTTAATGATGATAAGTATGAATTCAGTTTTTATATCTGAAGTAAAATATAATTTGAATTAACAGTTACCCAAAATAATTGAAAAACTTTATTTATTATGAATTTTTCAATAAAAATATGATTTTTAATACACATTATTACACTTGAAATTAAAACATAACAAAAATAAGATTCATTTCACTAAGTATTTTGAAGATTAAAAAAAAAAGGAATATCAAAATTTAATTCTCATAATAATTATGTTATGATTTTTACAAATAAGACAAACACTTATTGAGTGCAGAGGTATACTTGATATTAAGAAATTATGATCAGCAAGAAAAAAAGGTAATAGTTTTATTAATGAATGTATTTTGATTAATCATTTTTCTTGATAAAATAATCTTTGTATACCATAATAAGTCATCATCATCATCATCATTATCAACCATTATCAATCCACTGCAGGATGAAGGTCTCTCCAAGTTTAATCCATCTTCTCCGATCTTTAGCTTCTCTTCTCCACATCACCCCTGCACACTTTCTTATTTCATCCATCCATCTCACATGTGGTCTCTTTCTGGGTCTTTTACAATCTCTTGGAATCCAGTTTAAAATTTCAATTGTCCATCTATTATCATCTCTTCTAACAATATGTCCAGCCCAACTCCATTTCAATCTTTTAATTTTTTCAATGAGGTCAGTAACACCTGTTTGTTCTCTTACCCATACATTGCGTTTACGATCTCTTCTTGTTACTCCCAACATACATCTCTCCATACTTCTTTGAGTGGTCTGAAGTCTCTGAACTGCTCTTCTATTAAGTGTCCAAGTCTCAGATCCATAAGTAAGAACTGGTAAAACACATTTGTTAAAAACCTTCCTTTTCAAACACATAGGCATATTTCCTTTTAGTATCAAGTTATTTCTACCAAAAGCACTCCAACCAAGTTTAATTCTATGATTAATTTCCTCCATTATGTTTCCATCTGTATTAATAATCTGACCAAGGTATTTGTAACTGTTAACTTCTTCTAATTCATCATAATCAATCTTTATTTTCATATTTTGAGCAAATCGATTAAACATTACTTTAGTCTTTTTAACATTTATCTTTAGTCCTACTTTCCTACTTTCATCTGATAATTCCTGCAACATTTCCTGCAGATCTGAAGCATTATTTGCAAAAACAACTACATCATCTGCAAAATCTAAATGACTTAAATAATCACCATTTACTTTCACTCCTTTAGTTTCCCATTTTAATCCACAAAATACTTCATGCAGCACTGCTGTAAAAAGTTTTGGAGATATGGAGTCACCTTGTCTTACACCTTTCTCAATGTTGACTTTCCCAGTGTCATTATGTAATCTAATTGTTGCTGTTGCATTTTTATAAATATTCTTTAAAATATGACAATATCCTGGATCTATACCTTGATGATCTAATGCTTTAATCACTGAAGAAATGTTTATAGAATCAAATGCCTTTTCATAATCTACAAATCCTAAGCATAATGGCAACTCATATTCATTTGTCCTTTCTATAACTTCTCTCAATACCTGGATATGATCTACTGTACTAAAACCACTTTTAAATCCGGCTTGTTCTCTTGGTTGGTGGAAATCCAATGTTCTCTGTAGATGAGTAGTAATTATCTTGGTAAAAATTTTATATAAAACTGATAAAAGGCTGATAGGTCTGTAATTTCTAATATCTTCTTTATCACCTTTTTTAAATATTAATATTATTACTGCATTCTTCCAATCATCCGGTACATCTTTATCATTTAGACATTTGGTATATAACTTTGCTAAAACATTTTCTATTTCTTCACCTGCTTCTTTTAATATATCAATTATAATTCCATCATTACCTGGAGCCTTTCCTTTCTTCATACATTTAATTGCATGTCTCACTTTCTTCATTTAAAATTCTGGGCAATTTGGAAGATGTAATAGATATAGGAGGTATGATGTCATCTCTCCTTTTAGTAATAATTCCATCTTTTTTCCTTATTGCAGATATAAATTTCCTACCAATACCAAAATGTTGTTTTACATTCTTAAGACTTTTATTTTCTTCTACAGCTTTCCTTGCTAGTTCACAGTTATACTTTCTTATATCATTTTCAACTCTTTTCCGCACCATTTTACAAAATTCGAGATATTCAATTCTTTTTAATGCATCATTTTTGTATATCTTCACATTCCTTCTTTTCTTCATAAATTCTCTAGTCTCAGTAGAAATTTTATTGGTCAATTGCTGTTTCTTTCTACCAGCTATCTTTGTTGCAGTTTTCAAAAGTGTATCAGTTATTTTCATATTAATTTCATTCAAATCTGAATCATGTTCAAAATCTACTAATATTTGAAACTGATTTGTAAGTTCTAATTTAAATTCATTAGAATATTTCTGAAGATTAGGAATATCAACTGTACATGTTGTTTTTCTTAATAATTTTTGTCTCTCTAGTTTTACATTAACACGTAACTTACACCTTACTAATCGATGATCACTTCCTGTGTTAAATTTATTAAGAACATTACAATCTTGAAATATGTATTTCCTGTTAGTCAAAATATAATCCAATTCTGTTGTATCTTCATTTGGATGCTTCCATGTCCATTTCATTTTAACATTTTTCTCAAAAAAAGAATTCATAATATAAAGTTTTTCTTTTTCTGCAAACTCCACAAGTCTATGTCCTCTCTCATTTCTATTACCATAACCAAAATTACCTACAGCACTTTCATCTTTCATTTTTTTACCAATTCTAGCATTAAAGTCTCCCATAACAGTTTTAAAATGGTGTTTACTCTGATCAAAAACCTTTTGTACATCCATATAAAAATCTTCTACTACTTCATCACTATGAAAACTTGTTGGGGCATAAACCTGAATTATCTGCATTTGGTATCTGCTATTAAGTTGTATAACTAATCTTGCCACTCTGTCCGATACACCATCAATCTCCACAATATTGTTCTTCCACTTTTTATTTATAATGAATCCTACTCCACTTGTATTTCCAATATTTGTGCCTTTATAATAGAGTATATGTCCACTTTTTAAATCAATTGTCTCTTCACCTTTTCTTCTAACTTCACAAAGTCCAATAATGTCCCATTTAATATAAGAGAGTTCTTCTTCTAATTCTTGCAATCTTCCTTCACTTGAAAGTGATCTGCAGTTGTAAGTACCTAAATAAAAAGTCGTCATCAAATGGCAGCCTGGGTCCGCAATCAGGGCATTCTTAGCACCCTGCGCCTTCGGCCACCAACCGCTGCCTTGGTTGGTGACTTTACAGCCTCCTGGGAATAAGGGCCATGCTTTATTTTTGTCTGTCATAATTGTATATATGTATTGGGAAAATATTTATCATTTACACAAACATTCATTCTGCCTTATCAGGCACTGAGAAGAAAGACCATGGTGTTTCTTGATCTTAAACTCAGAGGTAAAAAGCCAATAAACTCACCACGCTGGCTAATGCATGTTGGTGAGCAGCCCATCCATGTTCGTATACTATATGAATAATCACATAGTAATAACAGCTGCAATGACAAGAACGTATGGAGTGGACATTAGGAATTTGCCCTGCTCGGTTCCTTTAAGGCCTCCAAGAGGAATCAAAGGGTCTCCTTTCAGTTAATAGCAAAACTCCTTTCTGCAGCCACCATAATAAGTAAAGTTTTTTAAATAAAAGAATCTTAGTAATATGAATATGATGTATAGAAAATAAAATATTTAATGATGGTAATTCCAATTAATTTAATATTATAAAAAGAAAGACAAATATCACTTTAATTTACATTTATGAAACAGTAATATTGAATAAGACTAAAATGAGAAGTCGAAAGAATAAAAAAATATCACAAAAACAATGAGCATTAAAATATCTGAAGAAAATGATAAAAGCAACAATAAAAACATGAGAGTAAGAATTATATAAAATAAAAATAATTTTAGATTCAACCAGAAAAACAAAATGATGGAAAAAATTATGACAACAAAATATTACCAGAGAAAAATAACATTAAATATTGTATAAATTGTTTTGATTTTAAAAAAAAAATGTGGGAAAAAATCTGAAGTAGTTTAGTTTAATTTTTTTTAATTTTTTATAAAAAGCTAAAATCAAATTCTTAAATAATTAAAATTATCTAAATTACTATTATGCTGTTAACTAATTAGTTAATTATAAATGTTTAATGAAGAAATTAAGAGCTTGGCTCATAATGTAGTGACAGTGCAATTAACATCCATGATCTATCTATATTTGAACTGAGATGAGGATAAAAGTCAATTTTTTTTGAGGTTCTAATAATTTTTTTTTCCAGATAGTCAGCTCATAGCTAATCCAAGTAATTCTCCAATATTAATCAATAAATGGGCAATTAGTTTATTTTTAGCTAGATCAACTATCACTATGTATTAATTACTATAGCTATGAGTAATGTCTTATTCTTTATTGTTTCTTTACATGAACAATGATGGAGAGAAAACTTTTAATTTTTTTACAAATTGAAACAAAATAAATTCTGGATCATCATAAAATAATGAAAGAGAAATTAATATTATATCAAATGTACTTTTTTAAGAAGTAAGATTTGGCTAAAAGACAATAAGAAGAAAACTTAATAAGAAGTGTACCAAAAAATTTCCAATTTTATTGCTAGGATTTCTTTAAATCACACAAATACCAGATAACTACTATTATAATAATCAATAAAGTAAGTCATATATAGCATGACATGGTTTTATAAAAAAGCTTGTATTTACAAAAATGCAATATAGAGGGCATACCAATAGCTCAAACAAGCTCTTATTAGTAAGTGCGGTAAGAGAAAATATTTAAAATCTCCATCTGGAATATTCTTATTCCCAGACCAATTGTTTTTGAGCTGATGGCTCATCTCAATGAGGAGATAGAACATTCAGACACTAGATCCAAAATATCAATTCAAAACCCAGCACTTATTTAATACTTAACTATTGAGAAGAAATGCTGAAATTTTCAGACATAAAAGACTTTATATTCAGCTATCTAACTCAAATAGCTATATGGGAATGAACCAAATTCAGATCTATCATATATTAATAGCATTGCCAAAGCCTTAAAGGTAAAATTATAATAATCAATAAAGCAAGTCATATATAGCATGTGACATTGCTTTATAAAAAGCTTGTATTTACAAAAATGCAATACAGAGAGAATGTACCAATAGCTCAAAACAAGCTCTTATTAATAAGAGCGGTAAGAGAAAATATTTAAAATCTCCATCTGGAATATTCTTATCCCCAGATGAATTGGTTTCAAGCTTATGGCTCACCTATTATATATATAATGCACATTTATAAAAATATATATAATGTATATCTATAATTTTATAGGTGGAATTTGTCATGAAAGAAAAAAAATCTAAAATTAATTAATTTTTCTCCATAATGTTATTTAGAATAGTTGTAAAAAAAAAGTTATATGTAAATTTTGAAAAATCTGGATAAGCATAGACATAAGTCTCCAAATGCTTAACTTCAGAATATTAGCTAAGTTCCATAAGGATCATTAATTATTAAGACTGGAAAAAAATGTTCATAAAATATTAAAAAGTTGTTGCAGCATAAGATTAAAATAACTATAACTACCAGAGATCAAGCTAAAATGAAGTAAAACAATAGAGTGAGGACAATTAAATTTTAATAAAAACAAATTTTAGATTTTTTTTTAACTTGGAAAAAAAAATCAAAACGATTTTCAAATTTATAATTGATTACTTAAGTTAAAAGTCAAAGAAAGAAATAGCTATCAAGGTCTGGACTAGGACTGGTTAGTGACTTTACACTTGACTGATTGCAGTACAAGCTAAAGAATAACTTGCCACTGTACAGTTTATGATCATAAGATTATGGTGTATTTTATCGTCCAGAACTCTATTTTATTTCAAAGTCATATAATATCCACATCCACAGATAGGCATTTATGGGTTTAATTAGTGACTTAAATTTCAATTTGTGTCAAAGAGCTTATAAATTCCTGACAACCCTGTGCAGACAAAGGCAAAAATTAACCTATATGAAATTATGTTTTGATGTATTTACAATTTTTAAATCATTAATAACAATATATCAATACATATATAAATAAATAACAAACAGATATATATAATTAATTTTTTTTAATTCAACTTCATTTAATTTGTGTAAAGCATAAAACGAATTAAAGTTAATTTTGATTTAAAAAAAATAACCACCAATAATTATTTTCACTTAACCACTGTATTAAAATTTTTGCATATACACATAACTAAAAATATCAAATTACAAATACTACTTATAATTTATTCTTTCATAATTCATCTAATTACTCTTTTTTTTAATTTTTTATAATAATGATAGGTAATTATACATTTTAAAAGATTTAAAAAAAAAAAAAAAAACTTTGACTATGTATAAGTTGAAGTTTCCCATCCAAATTGTAAATACAGAATCATTAATTTGTACATTTGTCTGTTTTTACTAATACTATTAGTATTCAAATCTTCTGCAATCACTTCTAATAACATGTGCATAAAAAAGTTAAGGTAATTAAAAAACAAAAACAAATACATTGACAACTCTTATTTCTTCTAATAAAATTAAGATTTAAACGTTAACGTTTTTGTCCAATTTATTTTAAGATAATTTTCTTTTTTTTTAAAAATAAAAAATAATATTATTTAAATCTGAGAATATAACACAATAAATTGCACATAAAAATGATTCATATATTTATAATAACTATGAAATTCTGTCCCCGAAGAGTTTTCCGGTTAATCCGACTGTGACATTTAATATATGTATTAAAAAACAGTAAGAGAAATCATTTTGTTCATGGAGAAAATTATGCACTTATTTTATATCGCCGGCACAAACAAATGTGTAAATAAAGACCGAATTAAACACATTTATAATCATCTAAAAATGAAAACAATTAATTTTTTGAAGTGAATATTAGATAATAAACCACCATTTTGACTAACAACTTTCTCCTGATCGGAATGCTATCTAATATTTACTTAAATAAATATTTTCGTATTTTTCATCACCATCGAACTAATATCCCAGTTTTCATTTAAAACGAGTACTTAGCGTCGAAATGCATTAAAGTTATATTTAATGTTCTTGATATTTTTTTTTATATAAAACATTGTTATAAATGTATATAGTTTATTATATGTATATATAAAAAATATATATATGCATATAGTTTATTATATGAAGATATAAAGTAAAAAAATAAAAAGGGGTCAGTAAGAACGGAGCTGAGAATGAAATTTTTCCTAAAATATTGGAGCCCCCCATCCCCTCTTATTTACCAACAATGACTATTTTTATGAAATTTCATTATTTTCACGATTTATTTTTTATTGTATTTTGTAATAAAAAAATGTCATAATGCTTTCATTATGTTTAATTGAACCAATTCCATGAATGTTTTATTACATATTGATAATTTATTTACAGAAAAATTACAAAAGCAAATATTCCTTTTTCTTTTAAATTAAAATGAGAAAAAACATTAAATATATAAATAATTAAACGGCTTTAGGCATTATTGTTTGGACATTATAAGAAGTTTCAGTGTCAGAAGATGTAGATCAGAGATCTTAATTAATCTCCAGAATCAGCTACTTTACTACTGCATCAAATCATGCAGGGCAGAAAAAACTTTGAGGAAAATGTGTAAATATATATATATTAAATAAACAAAAATAATAGGAAAAGATTATAAACATCTTTTAAAAGTGACATTATATGTAAGAAAACGAAAAAGCTCACTAGTTAAAAAAGAATACATATATAGAAAAAAAAAGGATATACATTTGGTAGCTTAATTATTCATATAGATTTAAAAAAAATATTAATTTACGAGCATAAATTTTAAATAAAGACACTGAATTGTCAGTAGGAATTTAAAAAAATGATAACATTCTTAATCAGTATTACATAAAATCACAGAATTTATAAGATCAAAACCAGACAAAAAAAAAAATCATTATCAAATTTATAATCAGAATCTGAAATGATATATCAATAGGCTTTCTATTGGATAAAAACAATTTTTAACAGAAAGAAATGATTAAAAAAATGTATGTAAACAATTTTCATTTATGAATACATAATCAAATGAACAAATATATATATATATTTTAAACAACTTGAAAAGATAGAACTTAAAAGGATAAAAAGAGAAGCTGAAAAAAAGAAAAGAAAGGGGAGGCATTATATTCAGAGAAGAGTTACTTTTGGAAACTAAGAAAACAGCCATATTTTTGACAAATATATAGTTTTGAGGACCTACAATATACAGAAGATACGTTAGTTGTTAAATTTTTTTTTAAAAAAGGAATAAATTCTGATAAATTTCATTAAGAAGCTTTATTTCTATTTTTTTTTATAGTTATATTATAATGTGGGAAGCAAGTAAATGCTCTTAACATTGTCATACTTTGGTTAAATTTGGCATGTTTCTTTTTGACAGTAGTTTTTTTGGTAAATTATCATAATGATAAAAAGTTGAGATCTTCCTGTCACAGAATGTAATGCGGTGGACTAATTCCAAAGGCATAAGATCCTGCCCTCCCAAAAAAGAGTGCATTAATGGTCATGATATAATTACATGCTGCCAACATGAATAAAGTGTAAATATTATATCTATATATTTTTTTAATTTTTCTGTTAATAAGTTAATCTAAATAAAAAAAAAAGAAATGAAAATAAATTCTAAATATTGTAAATATTAAATATGATGTTCCTAGCAGGTATTTTTTTTTTTTGGAAACATTTTTTTAGTTCCCAAAAACTATAGATTTATCAAAAATATGGGCTGCCATCTTGATTTACTTGAAAACTCACAAGTATTTTATTTTTAATTTGTCAAATTTCATGTGCTTATTTCCAATAACATTTATTAATAATGCGATGTAAAAATTATTTCATAAAAGTGCACATTTGCTTAAATTCTTCTCTATGTTTTAATTAGATAAAATTAATACTTCATTATTTTAAAAATTTATTTCATTTATTATATGTGTACATAAGTAAAAAAATGCAAGGCAAAGATTTTTTATATGGAATGAGATGTTATTCATCAATTAGCCAATTATCACTTAAAGAAAATATTAAAGAAAACATTAATCAAGGAACAAGATTAAATAAAACAATAAGCCAACTCATTAATGTATTACAAAAAATTCATTGCACCCTTATTGCCCTACAGAATACTATTAAAAAGCCATTAATTAAACAACAACAAATAGGGCTAAAAAGTAAATCAATGGTATAGACAATTTTCCCTATCATTGATACACTTGTCTCATCATTTTATCATCTCTATGAAACAGAAGTATATACATTTTTTTGATGTATTGCCTCAGCAATTTCAATTTTGTTATCTATTTATGAATATCTTGATGTACAAACATTTATCACTATAAGCATAATCTTTTGTAAAGAGTCTTTTTGCCCACTAAAAATGCACAAAAGTATACTACACTTCAAAAGTATACTTCCTGATTATGGTTACCATTTTATTAAATATATATGGTTGGCAGCTCTTCTCCTTTACATTTGCCATTTATAACTTATTTGATGGTTTTCCCTCATATTAATCTGATCAATGAAGTGATAATGAAGAACAAAACATAGTATTGCCCTTTTACTCAAGTCACAATAAAGATTACAAGTGAATCAAACAGTTGTGGTGATAATGCAATCAGATTATTTGATACTGCTTTAAACATTTTGTTTTTAATTACTCTCTTATATACTGTGTATATATTAACATCACCATTTTCAACCATTATTTATCCACTGCAGGATAAAGATCTTTCCAAATTTAATCCAAATTTCTCTGATATATAGCTAGCTCTCTTCTATATAATACATGAACACACTTCCACAGTTCATTCATCTCACACTGAAAATCACCTTTTTATATTCCAATAATTATTCAATTGGACACTATTGCATATTCTATTAATGACATTGTTGATATTAGCAATTTACCACACTTCTTCCATTTTTCTTTTTCAACCATCTTGCCCTACATTAACTAGTTTAATATTTCTCAGATTAAAACCAATCCATGCTCATTTTTATGATATAAAAAATGACATGTGTGCAGCAATTCCCTTAACTTTATAACATAAGCATTTATGTGTCTAATTCTTATTGTAATGTTATTAAGAAATGCATGGTAATATATTATTGAATATCCTAGGCTATTTTTTGTTCTATAAGTACAATCTGTGGGAATTCTTTTTCATCAATTTATCTTTTATATTATTAATTAGCCTATTTAAATTAGCTGTTGTCCTCAAACCAATGTCAAAATTTTGATTACAAATTTTTAATCTTTGTTGGTTTGCTTCTACATGCATTGTATGTAATAATCCAGAATGTTTAGTGCTCTATTACAGTGAATCTTGTGCTAATATTAAAACAAGAATAAGCAGCATAAATACATACATAACAAAGCTAAAGAAATTTCCACACATGTCAGTATTTTTAGATCAAGAAATGAGCATGGACATGTTTTAATCCACAAAATGTTAAATTGATTGGTGTAGAGGAAAATGATTGAAAAATAAAAATCAAAGAAATATGATAACAGTAATATATAATTAATGGATTACTCAATTACATAAATGAGATTTTTAATGAGACAATTCTGATTATAATGCATATATATATACACCAGTCATTTTCACCAAGATATTTATACTACTAAAAAAATACTTCTTCATAATGGTTTTGATCACAGAATTATTAATAGGGCTTCTATATAATAAGAAAAAAGATTTTGAAACTTCAAAAATTAAGACAGTTCTGCCATATATAAAGGGAGTAACTGATAAAATTGGTAATGTTTTAAAGAAAAATAATATGCACACAGATTGCACTATATTAAAAAAAATTAATGAAGTATTTCCACACCCTAAAGATAAAATTCCTTTGAAGTGTCATGGCATATAAGAAATTCCATGTGGAGTTTGTGCACATTCATACATTGAATAGACCAATTGTAGAATAAATATAAGAAAAAAGAACATATTTTGGTAGTTAGAGAAAAATGTAATTCATCAGCCATAACTAACTATTATATCAATTTAAAAAAAAACACTTATTCTGGCAAAAATTGAACATTATGACCAGAGATTGCTAAGAAAAGCTATAGAGGTTTTTAAAAAACTGAAGAGCACAAATAAGAAGTGTGAATTAAAGAAAATTAACAATATTTGGAAAAAGCTATTAAAGGATAAAATATTTTTTAAAACTTCTCAACCAATAAAATTTGAGTGTAAGGAGGAAATAAAAAAAAATTAAATTTCACCATACACATTCTTATGATTTGAGAAAGAAAAAGCTTTGAAAAAAGTACTTGTTATAGTAGTAAAACACCAGTTATTTAGCTATTATATTTTTACTACTTGAAAGTTCCCATAAATAATACTATGAATTCATCATTTATTGATGAGAATATATATATATCAGTATGATTAATTTTATATTACATAAGTTATAAGAATGGTGAACCGCAGTGAAAATGCTTATGCTAGAATTATATCTGAATTTAATTTAATTATTCTATTTTATTTTATCAAAACACATATAAATATATGCACAATGTTTCATCCTTCAGTTGAGAAATTCCTTTTTTTCACTGATTTGATAGCTTGTGTGAGTATGGACTGCAGTTTTAAAAAATGGGAAATAATTTGATTGGATACGGAAGTATATTAAAGGGTGTTTAATATGATTTATTCTTTTTTTCCTTCCATTATCAAAAAGTAAATAATTAAAAACTTACAATAATAGTTATAAAATAATATCAACAATTCACCAGCAAGAGTAGTAAATAAATATCTGATAAACAATGGCAACTATGTAGTCTAATACTATCTATAATAAGATTAAGTAATCATAAATTACCAGATAATAACACACTTTAATCTCTCAATTCTCAGACCAATAGAATTAAGTAAGACATTATTATTATATGTAATATTTATAAAAAAGCACTGACTTTTCTGAATAAAACAGCTCTATGACAGCAAAAAATGTTCTAAAATTAAAACATTAATATAACAAATAGATGGTTGAATTGTGATATTTTCTGGTCCTAAATAATTTACTACAATATAATTCTTTTTTCAATACAGTACTTGTAATGAAAAAAAAAAAGATATAATTTAAAAATCACAAAAATTTTCACTCTGAAAATATATACAATTTTCTAACCTTATTTTTTTTTATACTTTATACAGACATTAAATAATTTGCTCAAGTTGAATTAATCACATAATAACCTACTATGAACAAGTATTAATACTTGTTTTATGGTGATAGTTTCCCATGGCTTGACAACTTCTTGCTGATAATTTTTAGTATATCAATTTTATAATTTTTCAATCATAACTTCAACAATGAATCTATTATCATTATTTTTTTTCTTAATAAATTTAAATGAAAATATCCAACTTTTAACATGACATGTTATGCTTTTACAACATTAGAACAAGAAAATCTTAAGAAAGATCAATAAATACTTACGAGCTCTTCATCATTAAGCGAGGCTCTTGGGACCGCTGACGTAATCCCCGCATTCCGCTTTGTGGCAGCCATCGTCTAAAAATTTAGTAAATATTATTTTTTTAATATTCAAAAGCTTCATAAAAATAAATATATAGAAAAAATATTTAAATAAAAAAAAAATTAAAAAGATAAAAAATTAAAATAAATAAATGAAATAAAATTGTGATAAAATGTGGCATTTATTATTTTCAGCAAGTGATTGGATGTGCATATAATATTAGCCTAAATAATAAAGAGGCAAAAATGGGAAATTATTATAATAAAAATTTGAATTAAATTAATGCATATTTAAAGCAAAAAAATGTAATAAAGATAAACATGCAGGTTAGGATATAACTAAGACAAACATAATAAGATTAACATTTTAAAAAAAGAGCAGCACACATTACATTTACATAAATAGAGCACAAAAATAAATAAAGCAGGTAAAACAGAAGGACTGATTAATTCAAGAAAGAAAAAGCAAGCAAAGGAAGTGTACCTTCAAGACCTTCACCAGAGGGAGCACAAGTGAGAAGGAAAAAGTGTGAGAGAGGTGCCAATAAATAAACATCAATATAAGACAATGAGCCATTCATTATATAATACAGGAACTTCACTAAATAAGTGCAGAAAAATACAACATATGGCCCACAGTAATACAGAAACAACAACTGCTATATACAGTATATAATCTTGCATACAGGGTTTATGGGGTGGACTGGCAAGGAGCAGGTATGAATAGAAAGATATGAGGAAAGGTTCAAGGTAAATTTTAGAAAATATTTTTGAACATAAAACATGCAATATTTTTGAAAAAAATTGCCTCTTCTAAGATCATCCCTTTATTTCATTAAGGTTAAAAGGCTATCAAATTTATTTAATGTATATATTTTTAAAAAAAAATATGGCTAATTTTTTATATGAATGGTCAAAAATAATAAAAAAGTTTTTAAATAAACTTTATAAAAATAATCTATAATAATAAAAAAATATATATCTAAGTAATGGGATAATAGTTATGACCAGCTCGCCACCAGTGCAAGACTAATTTCAAAATTATGTGCATAAATTCATATAAAATTTGAATATTATTTAAATGTTTTTAAAATGGGATAGATTATTTACAATAATGTCAAAAATAAATTTTAATATATATATACACATATTATAAAATAGATTATTTTTTAAAATTCAATTCAAGAATTATAGAAGTTTCTGTATCAGAGTACATATTCCAATAATATAATTTTGACATACTTTAAATGTTGAAATTACTGTCTGATGTAAAAAAACTAGAAAAAAAAATCATTGTATTCTTGCCAGTTATGAATAAATAATTATTTATATACATATAATTAATATGAATGTTAATAATGTGAATGTTTAATTTGATATCTAAATTTTTTTCAAATTTTGAGTTATACATTTTGGATAATATTATGATATAACGCTTTAACTAAATCATCATAATATAGACATATTGTATCAAAGAATTTCCATATATTCAAAATATTTTTCTTTTGGGTTGAAAAATTAAACTATTCATTTCCCCCCCTTCTCCATACAGAGATTTCTTATGTAAATTGGAGTCATATTCTTAAGAATTTGCTATTGAACTAATATACTGCAAAGAAGCTACATTAAAATACATAATTCATTTTACTAATCTATCTTAGAACCAACTAATGAGCACTAAATAAACAGAGCAATGGTGTGAAATATAAATTACAGAAAGTCACAGAATGCATTGTTTGAAATATGTTTTAAATCAATAAAGAACTTCAAATTTATAACGAAATATATAGGTATAAAAAATGAAGTTCTTATTTTATTGCCCGTTAATCTGTAATACAATATAATTTATTGTAATTTTTAATAATAATTTATTTTATTCACATTACTAATACAATTATTCTTCTCAGCACAATATGCAAACATTAAAATAATATAAATATTTTAGCACGTACAAAAAATGTGACTGATTTTTACTATAATCCTAATAAATCTTCTGTTTACATGTAATGAAGATTAAAAAATAAAGGAAGTTTCCCTCATTAAAGTAAATATTTTGCCAATAAAAAAAATTACAATGGTAGAACTTTCATCAAATCAATTAAATGTAAATCTTTTTTTCTCCACTAAATTGTAAATATTATAATAAATTTTTATTTTATTAAAAATAGGCTTGTTACTAAACAAACAAAAATTTGATGAAAAACTATAAAATGAGCAGTTATAGAAATTTGTTAATATATATATAGAGAGATACAATCGATAAGATAATATCATCTTGAGGGGGGGGGGCGATGAAAAATGTTATTACAGTATTTCTAAATTTTTTATTTCCATACCCTTTTCTGTCTTTTGATTTAACAGTTTTTGTATAATTTGAACTACTTAATTATTTTTTAATTTTATTTTTCTTTATTTAAAATTAAATGGATGTTAAAAATGTTTTTTTTTCTCAAAAAAAAAAAAAAAAAAATAATAAATAAATCTAAAAACTAGTATTAATTAATACAGTTTATGTTTAAATATCACTCTAGTATACTATTGGTCAAATTAGAAAAGTAAATAAAAGAATGCATTATAAGCACAAACTAAAGTCACTTTTTAATTTAAAACTAAATAAATATAAACTAAAATAATTTGTTTTTATAAATTTTAATCAATATTAATAATCTAGTAGAAGATGATTTTCATGACTAAAAGTTCTTGTCAAAAAGTAATGACTAAGTAATTAAAAACTTCTGAATGTATATTTAAAACAAACCAATATTTTAAAGCTTTTATTAACCAAGATCTTACAGATTCATGGTCAACCACAAATAAAAATTCTTACTCATATGTGATTTCATTGAAGTTCAAATTGAAATCTAAAATTAAAATAATATGAAGAAGATACAAAAATCACAGAATAAAAATATATGTTATTTTTTGTAATTTAAGTATAAAATAAAATATAAATTTAAAGAAAAAAGAAAATCTTTTACATTTATTTAAAATATTTTTCTTTTGTTTTCAAACAATTATTACATTTTAAAAATTTCATTACCATGCAAAATAATCTAAAAAAAAAAAAAACTTTAGCTTTTTAAAAAATGCAGTGAAAAGATAGCAAATTTAATATTTAATGCTTAAAAATAAATTGTTATGTTATTATTATTATTAATTTTTATTCCATTGCAAAATTACTTGCTCATGAAAACAAGTGATGTTCATGCATAATACTTCTGCTTCAGTAAAGCAGATAGAAATTTTTCTTCTTTTTGGCTATCAAATCAATAACAAATCATTATATTTGTTCTTTTATAAATATGGATCAAACTGATGAAACTTTATTTTTTAAATCTAGTTAATATATGCAAATAATAAATGTTTATTTAAGTTAAAGAGATGTTTTGTTGTTGTATTACTATCTAATTTATTTAAAGGGTTACTTCATTTTTATATATGTAGATATACATTTAAAATTGAATTATAAAATACTGTGGGTTTTTTTTTTTTGCATTAATCTCAATTTAGCTCTTAGAAAAATTAGGTTTCTCATGTTTATAAATTCACTATTTGTGACTTATTTCTGGTTCAATTTAATTATGGATATCACAGAATCTTGTATTACAGGCTGGCTCTATGAATAAACTGTATTAATTTATCACACTAGGTATAAATTTAGTGTTCACTAGTTTTAACATTCACACATATACATAATATTATAAATATATATAATAATTAATTGTTTGACTGAGTTTTCAGATTTAATGATAGTTATAAAATAAAGTTATAGGCTAAACTGATTATGAAAAGGTATGTGGCCATTTTTATAAATCAAATAAGATTGATATTGTTTGTATGGAAAATAATTATTGTCAGCATAAAAAAACCTTGTTTTAGAAAATATCTTAATTATGCCATTAATGTTAAAAATCACAATTTTAAACTTCATATCCATTAATTTACTCTGTCTATAATCTGTATTACTGATTTGTATTTATTTTTCTTTAACAATGCACAGTATAGAAAGCAGGTTTAACTTATGATTATATTTCATAATTATCATCAAGTCTGAAAAGGCAATCAGATAATTAATTATTACATTAGAATTTAAATTTATGGCTATTATTTTGATTTATATAAAAGATTTCTTTAACAAAATCTTTTCTTAAAAAACAAAATAAATTATTGGATTTAGAATATAAACAAATCATTTATTTGGAAAATGTAACTCATATCACAGGTTTTTCAAAAAGACATTAATATATTTTAGTCTTGAATTAAGTGTCACATATTAAATATTTATATATGTATATATTTTAAAAAAAATCAGTAAAACAGAAAACATGGAGAAAGGAATACAAGAGTGAATAGAAATTTACTGCAGAAACGTTAAAAGGAAAGTAAGTGCAATAAAATTAAACAAACTAATAAAAATAAATCAAATGAAAATGTGTTGGGAAATTTAAAAAGTGCTTTCACAAGGCACAATTTATAATCAAGTCAAGTAAAAAATAAATAAATAAAAAAGGCATAGTTTTTTTAAAAAGGGAATTAGAGGCACATATATTTAATGCCTACCTTCATTAAATTTTGCAACAACAACAACAAAAAAAGACTTTCTTAAATTTTCTTAATGCTACATAATACACAGAATAAATATAGCAGAAACTTTCATATTTTAGAAATGATTAAAAAGCATTGTCAAATCAATAAACAAGATTTCTTTATTGACTTAAGTTCCCAAAAGTTTCCCACCATTTAGCTATATGCATTAAAAGTATAAAGATATTTAAAAACATTAAAATTTTGTTTCAAATATTAATTATCTTAAAACTATAATAAAATTTTCAACAATACTTAACAGCATGCAACATGTATCACTAATTAAGAAAACAATAAAGATAAACATTTATATACACAAAAAAATTCAATCATATAAAACAATGAATAAGAATTATTCAGAAATATTTTCACTAAATAACATATTTAGATTATTATAACTTTTTATATGAAAATAAAGAGATTATTAATTTACTTAACTAGATTGTTTTCTTAATGATAATTTATCAGTTTTAATTATAAACTGAATACACATAAATGTTAATATATGTATATATACATAAGTATACATACACAGTATGCTTATCACAAACGTAAAATAAGTTAAGACAACTAATGAACACTAAAGTAAAATTCATACATATATATTAAACTATAAAAAAAAAATAAAAAAAAATACATAATGGAAATATTAAAAAAATGAATTTCAAAGAACAAGAGGTAATTATATATTTGTATAATATGTATTTAATAAGCATTCTATAAATGTAAATATATATATACACATTCATACTACAACAATTGTATTCATCCAATGAAGCAACTTTGCATTAACTTAGCATTTATTTTATTTAATTCAATACCAAATATTTTTTTCTCCATTCTGAGTAATTATAGAATTCGCATAAATATTCTGGACATTTATACAGAAAAAGTAGTTTATATATTTTAAATTTACTTTTTATTCATGCTAAGCATGCTTTTGATATAAAACAATATTATAAATTTAAAATATATAGACAACCTAGACAACCTTTTCTGTATAAATGACCAGAACATTTATGCAAATATTTATTTTATTTAAAAAGTACTAGGTTAAAACTCTAAAAATACATTTGTTATAATATATTGAAAAAACACACAAACAAGGAGACCCAAAACACTTTTTTTTTTTAGATTAACTATTTTAATTCATTTCTTCCACTTTTAGTTACATTGAATGCAAAATAATTGATTATTCAAAGTGAGACTTTATTGATAGAAATTAATATTTCATTCATTAAAAAACAAAACAAAAACAAAATAAAATTCCATATAAATATGTTACTTTATACTTTTCACAAATTCCACCTAATCTGAAAACATATAAGGCTATAAGTGTAAAATTATACATAATAAAAAATTTCAGTGAAATATTTTGTCCTCCCTTTGAAAAAGGATTGAAAATTGAATAAGCCAGCTGATTCACACTATTATTACTATTGTAAATATTTAAATAATAGTTCAATTTTTTTTTGTTTTATTTTAGCATATATTTGTATAAATTCAAATAATTTCTATAATGTATAGAAATAAGCATGATTCCCTTACATTAAAATGTCCCTTATTTTATTTATGATTATTAAAATTAAAAGAGCATAACTTAGAAGTCCTTATGCATAATTCAGAAACATGAATGAATCCTGAATATAAGTGAACTTTATATGTAAAATAGGAAAAATTCTTCTCACATAAAAATAACAATAAAACAGATCTATTATTATGACTGCAGCAATTTATTAATTTATTTTGATTCATCTCAAACTATTTAAGCAGACTTCAGTGACATCCACAAAACAAACTGTTATATGCTATATATGTTTGTATGAAAGACAATCTTAGAACAAAATATAGTGTAATTTATGGTTCCACGAATGAATTATTTATTCCAATATTCACAAAATAATTAATCTACAAATCTCTGTTGTAATTCTCTGTTTAAAAAAAAGTCATTATTTACCAGATACTTCTATCACAAATTATTTGTAAATAAATAATGCATACTGATTAAAATATAAATAAATTTAGATTGTTATGTAATTACAAATGTTTTGAAATAACTAAGATGTAGAGCAAAATGATTTTACAAACACTGATGAATACTATTTAACAGATATTTAATGTTTGAAATATTTTGAGTATAAATTGTAAAATAGGTGGGGTATTCATTTATCTAATATTTTTCTTGCTTTTATTATCATGAAAAAAATCTTTAGCTCTCTAATACCAATTTTTTAAAATTAATATTATTTTAGATGCATATTATCACTATTTATATTTTTTTACTAATAGTTACACAATTAATGTTTTGTAACAGATCTTTTTAAAGCTAATTATTTATAGATATCACTGGCTGGTGTTCTGGAAAAACTTGCATAAGTATCAGTTATCTTATAGTTGAAAGTTAATGTATTAATTAAGATATAATAAAATATAAAAAATTATCTTGTTTAGCTTTATTTGTGTATGTGTGAATATATATAATATCACCATTTTTTTCTAAAACATGAAAAATTTAATAAGTTAATAACTTATTTAATAATTACTAATAAATCATTTAATTATTTTTTAATTGTCAACATTATTGTTATTATTCTTAATAAATCTAAGTAAAATGTTTGTACAAAAAATATTAAATTACTATTTAAAACATTATCAGAAAATTTTATTATTACAAAAGAAATAAATAAGAAATGATAAAATTTCATGTTTCAGTAGTTCCTTAAATTTTTCTATGAAAAAACAAAATACTTGATATATTTTCACTCAAAAATTTAGAAAAATTCTACAATCTCAATTTTTGCTATTATTCTAATAGACAAACAAATTTTGAATATTGAGAACAAAATACATTTAGTAGTTTAATATTGAATAAAATTAATTTTGAAATAAGGAGTTCATTAATATTTAAAATATTATTATAAATGTATGAACACTATCCATTTTCTCACTTTGAAAAAAGATTTAATATATAAAAAAGATTAATAGCAAATACTTACCAGCTCGCTGACCAGGGGAATGGACTTGCGCCGAGGTCTGATATCTGGCATGGAGTCAATATTACTGTAGAACGCATTATGTTCTAAAGGACTACAGAAAAGAAACAAAATTAACTATTCACCAAAATCAAATAAAATAATAGCATAAAATATATTAAAATAGAACAATCTTGAAAGTATTATATTTCCATTTTAATCAAATATATTCTTTAATAGACAAATAAATAGTATATGTATAGTTGGACAATATAAAAAAATAAAATACCACGTACATTCAATTATATAATGTAAACAACAGAAAAATTTAGAAAAAACAACAACAAACCAATATAAAATTTACTGTTTAAAAACGTAATTAATTTTTCATATAACAGTAAACAAATGGTCTCAAATTGATCTCTAAACCATTATCAATATAAATACTGACTTTATGTGGTTTAGTACGATGGTAAAAAATGAACTTAAGAGCAAAAGGTTTCTGATTTGAAGTTTAAACTGTCATATCTGGTGCCTGAATGCTAGATTATCCTTTGAGTGATTAATCTTTTGATTACTTTATTAAATACTAATTTTAGTTTATCAATGTCTTGATTTTATTATGACAGTATAAAGACTAAATTTGTGCACAAATCTATTTCTTAACTTGTTTACAATGCACACAAATAAATATATATTGAATATAATTTCTATAAAAAGATCAAGAGATTCTAAGTTGGAAGGCTGGCATATATAATATTTATGTAAAATATAATTTTTGGATTCATCTATGAATAATTAAACACCAATATTATCCAAGATTTTAGCCAGTTCACAACTTCTATTGTGTAGGCAAAAAATGTTACTAAAAATATTGTATAAGTGCTGAAAACAGCTGATTTTATAAACTATCACATATGTGGAGTAATATTATATGTCTATCCAATTTAAAAGTTTATGAAGTGGGATGAAAATAGTTAATTAATCTATATAAAAAACTGATCAATGAAAAATACTTTAAATATCTCATGATACAGTTTGTTTTTTAAGACTAATGATGACCTTTCTGATTATATTTTGATGGTGGATGTCACATTTACAAAGATTATTTTATTAATATGCACATATTTATATCTAAAAATATATTAAACATAATTTGATCACCACTGAAAAATAATTAAAGGTCACAAAGATTCTAAAAAGATGTTATATCAAGAAATGTGATAATACATTTGTTTTCTTATATTCGGAAAAATTCTTAAAAGTTTACTCATCAAATCTATTAATTTTTATATCAGATTAGTTGCCTACTATTAACCCCATTTTATATTTTAAATTTTTTGATTAGATAGACTAATCTTGTTCTATGTATTTTGAGAGTTTTTCCAAAATCCAGTTTCTTAAAATGTTTGTTACATTTTTTATTCAGATGATGGTGGTCATCGACTTATATATTTTGCTCATAAAAACTTTTCATTTAACACTATCTACATTAGAACTTAATATAAAAAAATATATGCAAAAGGAGATCGATAAAACCCTTAAATACCTCTGTGTAATATAAAAGCCTTTCTAGCAGTTCCAAAGAAAACAATGAGAAAAAAGTAATTATACATTAGGTAAGCATAATGTTATATGATAAAGGCTTTTATATTTTCCCCCGTTATATATATATATAATTGGTTTCCAACCAGTAACCACCTAAACATTCACAGTAAATATAGCAACCAATATTTCTAACTGCTGTCAAGGCAACCTTTACACCTTTTAATAGCAAAAATGGAAATTCATTCTTACTAATGGTCCATTGAATATATATGGACACTTAAAGATTGCAACTTGACTCTATATATATATATTCTAACCTGGTCTTTGTGCATCCTCACTTCAGAATAGTATATGATATGAAATAAAACGGGTTCTAGCTCAGTTAATAATTAATAAATAAAATATTCAGCATTAAAATTAAATATTTCACTAGCTCAAATTTAAAATAAAAATAAGGTTCAGTTTATAAAAATAAATCAAATAAATATTTAATATTTTCATGAGACTTGAAGTGAAAATACAGGTGACAAGATAGATTACATTGAGCCAATATCGTACAGGATACTACCTCAATGGCATAAGAACACTATCCCCCCTTATTACTATTTCAAATAACAAACTCATAGTATTTTTACGACTTTAATAAATTCTACTCACCAAGATTAAACTAATAATTAAATCTTAATCTCCTATTTGTAATAATCTAGCTCAAATAAAATCTCAGGTTCATAAATTTATTCTAAGTTAATTTAAAATTACAGTAGTAAAATATGAGAAGGGAATTTTATATCATAATCTACTACACTGAAACTAATAATAATAAATAATAATAATATTCTTCATCGTTTAACTAATTCTGTATATCTTTTCTTTTCACTATAATTTTATTATCATAATAAAATAATATAATCTGCTCTTATATCTTCATGTAATGATATAATAAATACATGGTAGCATATGATAATCTGATAAACAAAAGTATGTGTGGCAACTGATAGCATATAATTTAATATACTATTGTGATAACTGATTTATGATCAATAAAACAATGTAAAATTATGATTATTTAATTAAAAGAATACCAATAAAATATTTAAATTCTAAAAATAATTCTCTATTTATCTTTTTGTGCAAAATTATATGTTTGTTTCAATTATTATTAATATATCGTGATTTCATGCAGCGAAGTGGAGAAATAAACAATTCAGACACAAACATTTTGAAAAACAAATTTTAACAAAATTTATTAATAACAACAAAATAAAATAAACAATTTATGTACACTATTTACAATGGATATCCTTATTTTATACTTTACATTTTTATCTACTGGGTTATAAAAATAATTTATTTTTAGTTATATCTTTATTTAGACTTAAGACAAAATAAAATATTACCATTTGGTTTCTCGTTATGGTTAACTTATTACAAATATATTTACTTATTTATTAGCAAAATATTTCATCCTTAATATTATTAAACTATCTTATTTTAAAACATTCATAGGAAAACATTCTACAGAAAAACAAAATTAACTTTATAATGAGTATGGATTTCTTAAAAAAATTAAACAAATTTTCATCTTGCAATGTCAAAGATGTTACACAAAATGTTTATCAAAAAAAATCATTACTAGATTTTAGTGAATATCATTTATCATACGATGTTTACTAATCATAATATACTCTTATTTAGCCTTACTTTAGTATGGCAAGTGTAATCATCAATATATTCCTGTTACTCAATAAACAAAAAATATACTATGCATATTCCTTACATTTATTGTATATTATTGTATTTTAAAAATATGCAATACTTATTTTTCTTCTAAAATAATAATAAAGCATTCATAAGTTATTAACATTTCAAAGAAAAATATCTTTGTTTAGATACTCCATTCTAAAATTTTATATTTCATTTCCGAAATAAATTCAAAAACAAATTCTATGATTCTTTCCTTTCCTTAGGATACATTGGACATTCAATTTCAAGTTATAAAATTCTGTTCCTTATAAGCAAATAAACCAATCTTACACAAAAACTATAGCATAACCTAAGCTCTAAATTATTTACCATTTCTTTTCAAAATATCTTACTAAATGATGCAGTTACATGAAATAAAGATAGCAAAACAGATGCATAGGATTTAAGGAAGAAAGCAAGAGTATCACTCATAACATATCTCAAAAACATGGCACAATGCATTAACAAGAAAGAGGTATGACCTTTACCTGTCTAATAACCTCTAACACATGAATGATGTTAAAGCTATTTCTTCAGCTTTATTAGAATATCAAATATTTTAAGAAATATAAAACACTGTCCAAATAAAATGTGTACCAGTTATAGGGCTTTGTTAACTATGCTGATATCTACACAAAGACTAAATATTATTCACATTCCTTATAACATCCTATTTCTTAAAACATCATCTTGGTTTCCTGTTCACTATGTACTTCCAAGCCACTATCTCAACATTATTTCTCCAGATTTTTCACATCTTACATCGATAAATAACTATCTGCATTTACAAAACAATAAATAAAATTCATTGATAATTAAACGATCCCACTGTTCCACAAGAAAAGTTTGTCTACTTCATCATTCTGTATGTTTAATCATATACAATCTAACTAGACAATATATCACTGATTTAAAGGATTATTAATGCATAGTTTTCACATATATAGACTATAAATAATAATTAGAATTGGATTGAATTAGATCAATAACAAGACAGAGAATGAAATACATTAAACTAATTATACATTTATTTACAATTCATATATATATATCACTTATTTACAATTGGAATGACAATAATGTAAAGCATTTCAGCGTAGAATGTACACAAACATGGGTAAGAGAAACATATTCTCTTTTTATATTGAATTCAGAATAGCTTTTTATAAGCAATCATTAAATTTTCATAGATGAGTTAACATATGCCCATCTTATGAATTTCTTTACAACTGATACATATTTAATCACTACGTTATGTCTATAAATCTAGATAAACCAAATCCTATTAAATTTGTGGCTGTTATATAAATAATTATATTGAACCTTGATCATGAATTCATCTACTAAAATACAATATGACTTAATAACGAGTGCATAAACCAGCTCAAGTAATGATCGATCGAACATGGCTTTCGAGAGAAAATTTCAGAATGCTGAAAGCGTTATGTTAAGGTGGGAGAGTTGGCTGCATAAGAGTTTACCAATGCGCTATGGCACAGGTAGTTAACAATAGGAAAAGCCGCTCTGTGGATGGATGAAATAACTTCAGGGTTCTTGCGACAAATGCCGGTACCCTGTAACCGATCACAATGCTGCGTAAAAAGGAACATTGTGTTCAGGAATGGCGGGGGACTTACATGCTAACCTGGCCTTGGCTCAGGCTTTGCTACTGCTCTACCCTATAAAAGAAGATGTGCTGGCGAAGCTGTGGCTCCATCTTAATATAAGTATAGCAGCAAAACTAGAATAATTTTATAGAATAATATATCACAACCGCCAAGCAAAGAATAGTATATTTCATACTATGAAATATGAGACAATAGCCTATTAGTTCTATCAAATTGGTACCAACTCTTGTGTATCCTGATAATAAATGTCTATGCTACTAAAGGGGATATTAATACATCTGTACTTTGACATGCTCGATCTATTAGGTTACTTATAGATAATAAATACTTTAAAGAGGGAACAAATTACACGAAGATTTTCTAAAGACATGAAATTAAGTGCCCACTGTTTTGAAATGTTGGCATATAAAATATAATAAACATTTAAAATAAGCAAAGAAATATAGACACAACCGCAGTGATATAACTTTAAATTAGACACTTATAATTTACTTTTAAATGAAAGGAAAATAGAAATTAGTCAGATAATTTTAACTTCAACAATATTAAATCTTGATAGCAATTTACATATTAAATGGACTTAAATTATGGTTACATTTAGTTTTATAATTGTTTGAAAGAGAGTTAGCTCACTTATAAAAAGATTTACACAGAGCTCTGTGGTTTGAAAATAAAATGGTACCGGTATTATTTATCTGGACTGCAAGTTCTTGGCTATAGGTTTGGTGAGTTTGACTGGGAGGCTGGGGCATCATCTTTCCCATTTTGTTAGGCTTATCTCTACTAGCGGCATGATGGTGGTTCAGGCATTTCAACAAGAGAAACCCCCGTTCTCCCCGCGGAGTAACAGCAACAAAATGCTCGCTTTTAGTCGGACATATTAAACATTAACAATCGTGAAGACTGGCTGCAATTCTCTCTAAAAATATGGCTGTCCTCTCTTTGTCAAAAATACAGAGTATTTATAGCTTTTCATTAGCAGAATCTATCGCCTCAAGACTCACTAAACTCAAGAATTTAATTACATATTTTCAAATTTATAATCCAGATTTCTAAAATCTTAGATAACTTATGTTAGAAACATTCCATAAGCTATTATTATAGTTAAGATTTTTCGTTGCAAACAATATCCAATTTAGATTTTAAAAATAACTTAATCTTATCTAAGGAGATTTTAATTACTAAAGTTTGAACTAGTTTTACTTTTTACCGATTCCAGGTGTGATAGTTAATGACACTTATTTACAACCAAAAATCTTTTTAATTACTTGACCAGTTTTTATTTTTAATCTTACATATAATAGAAACTCTTTTTATTAAAAACAACCTTTTAACATTTTTTTAAAACGAAAACCTTTTTAACATATTTTTTTAAAATAACTTACAAACATATTTTGATATAACTTTTAAATATATTTTCGAGAAACTTTTTCCCTGAAATATATTTAAAACAAGAAATCTTTTAACAATTTTTAAAGAAACATTTAATATTATTTTTAGATAACAGCTTTTACATATTTTAAAATCATGTCTTCCTTCTATATAGCACAGATTATATATCCACATACGAATTTACAATATTAAACAACAAAATTAATAATTTACTTTTAACTTAAATATTATAACGAACATTTTTAGAAATATTAAGTAAATTTAGTACGCTATAATTTTCCTAATCCTATCTAATTATAGCGTTGGTTCACACGTAAATATATAATACTGTTTAGACAGACATGAGCTCATTTTAAATTTATTAACATTAAATAGGTTCAAACTTAGCACAGATGAGTGTACCATTAGATTTGACGGTGAAATAATAGAGGCTTGGAAAGTTATTGTTTCAATATATATATATATGTCAGAGTAGTTTGAGCTTAAATGAAAGAATAAAGGCACATAAAAGTAGGATGATAAATAACTATCTTACTTCTGCTTTGTATATCTATAAAAAAGATAAGGCCACATTATTAATTTTGATGATACTAAGATTGTCTTCTTTGAGAGAAATGAAATAAAAAGAAGAATTAAAGAATCTTCCATTATTAAACATGTGTGATTCTAAAGGAATTAACTTATTAAAAAGTTCTTTTAATATTAAGGTTGTATGGAAAGAAAATGGAATTGTGGGTAATGTTTAGTTTAATAGGTTGTTATTTTGTAGTTCTTTACATATGAAAAGTTTGCTTGTAGCAGTAAAACCATTGGTAGTGTTTTAGAGTTTATTTTATTGGCAAGTCCGGTTGAGTTGTAAATTTGGGGTAATTTTGATTATGTATATATATTGTAAGCACAGATTTAACCCTTTGGCTTTAGATATAGATTTTAAAGCATAAAAATTTTTTTTTAAAAGATTATAGTAAATAAATTTCATTATCTGTACTAGTATATTAAAATTGTAAAGTATATGTTTTAATAGTATAAGTTAAAATAATTCAGTTAGCCTAATTAGTTGGAAGTTATTAAAAAGATCTTGGATTGTTTAATCTTTACTTGAAACAATAAAATTAATATTTAAACTAAAGAAGAGTTAATCAAGAACTTAATAGGATTGAAACTAGATGTAATAGGTAAAGTTGTTATATGCTTAGTTAATTTTGTTTGGATTTTTAGTTGTTGATTTTTAAAATAAATAATTTTAAAAATAATAGTTATGATTTATTCAGTATCAATTTATATGAAAGTATTTAAAATTATAATTTAAAATAGTAAATATAACTGATTGAAATTAGTGCTAATTTTAAATGATTTTAAATGACAGTCAATAGTTAATATATTTGCATTGTATTAAAAATAGTTATGTTAATTTGCATGTGTATGTGTGTGTTAAAGCATGCACATAAAATACTGAAAGTTACAAAAAAGATTTATTAAAAGTAATAAAGGCATTTTAAAATTGGTCACATTTCTTATAATGGTAAAAAATTTCAATTAGAATAAAGTAAAAAATTAAATAAATTGAGAATGATATATTTAATAAAAAGAATATTTAATTTGAAAATAAATTAATAAATTCATTTATTGTTTATATGGTCACATGACTAAATTGTCTGGATTCAAAGTGCAAGGTAAAGGTCAGATCAATTAAAAGTCAATGACTTAATTTAAATACTATAATGCAGACCTGTAAATCATTTTTAACCCTTTTCTCGCCCCTTACGAGGCCTCTCGTCGACATCTGATGTCACTCTAACTCTGCCAGTTCTTATGCTAAAATATTCGTTTGACAGGTATTGATTAGGTTGTTAAAAGTTCTGTATAATGGTGCCCTCTTCCGAATTATTTTACAAGTAAAAAATAAAAAAAAAACGCATTTAAACCTAAACAAAGAAAGAACATTGTCAGTCATTGGTTGTCAGCGAGCTCTCAGCTGAAAAAGACATTCTGATTGGCTGGAAAGAACAAAGAAACCGCCTGATCAAAGAAAATAAAGAAAAACGCTGAGATTTTCATTTCGAATGCAATTTTAAGTATTAAAAAAATATAATTTGAGAAATTAAACTAGTTTTTTAAAAAATATACCAAAAAAAACAAAATTATTTTCGAAAAATATTGAAGATTTTAGTAAAAGTATTTAAGATTTAGCAAAAAGAAATCTTTACTTTTCAATAACGTAACATTGAAAAAAAGCGTTTGCATCACCACTTTTTTGTTTAGACATTCGCTTTATATTTGCCAAAATTGAATATATTTTATAATAAATAAATAACAATTTATTTTTGAAAGAACTTTCGGTCTCTTTCAATACCCTGAAAAATTAGTAATATACTTTTTATAAACGTATCTGAGTTGAATTTAATATTATAGGCGAATATGTTTTAACAATAGGCTTTGTCTTCAGTTTGTGAGTTGGCCAATTAAAAGATTTGATTTTTACCTCATACAACCAATAATATAATTAGCGGTTTAAGGGTTAAAGAGGAAATAAAGTATTGATTTTGGTGCATAGATGGAAAAAAAGAAAGCACAATACTACTACTATTACTTCTCCACATTTCACTTAAAATTTTAGTTTTAAAGTAAATCATTTGGTTTTTATTTGACTATTTATTTTTTTTAAGTCAATGTTAAAGTTTTAGTTTTTATCATCCTCATGATAGAGTAAAGAACCAGTAAGTTATCCATGCAGTGTTTCTCCTAAAAGCATGCATTCAACTGATTTATCAAACAATAATTTTAAAAAATGTTAAAGAAAAATCTAATATTTTTTCAAAAAAGCCAAAGGAAAAGTCATGTAATGAAAAATATATTTTTTCATTGTTATATAACATTAGATAAATTCTGAATTTTGCTATAAGATTATCTCTGGCATGTTTTAACTAACTTTTAATTAGTCATTAACATGAATTATTTGCCACTAAAATAATCAATCTACTTATGTCAAGCTAGTTATAGAAAAATGAATTTCTATAAAATCATTAAGCTTATAAATAAGAAGCATTAACAATTATTTAAAATTATCTTATAAAGTTATCATAAAACCACATTTATGAAATTAAATGTTTAATTATCATAATAAAAAGATTACAACCAGATTGTTTCACATTAAAACAAATAATATAGCTATTCATCTCGAGTTTACTTATTCATCTATTTATTTGAATATTTTACTTTTAAAGTACTGATTGTTTCAAGTATATTGTTATAATATTTAAAAAGAAATAAATATAATTTAAGTTTATACAGTTGACTAATAATAATAAAACTTAATAAAGAGCTATTTTGGATAAAGAATTATCATTCTGTTTTTTTTTTATTGTTATTAAAAAAATGTATGTTGAAAGAAACTGTTTACCATTAAAATCATTTTCTGTCAGCTCCTGTTATTTTATATTTGTGAAATTATTGCAATTTTTTCTCCAAAATAGGTACATGTATGTCTGCTCTATTTTAGTAAAGAACAACGTATTCATATATCACTTCAAGAAAAGAACAAACTGAAGATATAGTTTTCTTTATAAAAAAGAAATGAACTGTTAATCTCTGACAAATGGTATTATAGTTATCATTTATATATATATATATATTGTAGCCCCTGGATTTGCCCAAGACTCCATTCTTTGAGTTAACTATGCAAGATAAGGTTTAATAAAAAAATTTTCCTCATAGTTTGTATATTTTTTTTCTTTGATAAACAAAATTTTTAGACAAAGCTAGGTTTGAACCCATATTCATAGGGATTGCATATGTTTTATTTGGTAGGCAATCTGAACAGTTGTCATTAAAATATTTCTAACCAAAAGATTATTTTATTTAACATTAATTTATGGGTCAATTTGGTATTAAAAGATATATTTTTAGAAAAGCAAGATTTATACATTGTTTAATAAGTTGAGGGAAAAGAAGGAGGGGGATGTGCCACTCATAAAACTACATTAGATAGTGATAATGGATGGTCATAATTTTATACTGATAAGTTATAAATAGTTCATGAGATTAAATTATAAAAAAAATAAAATAATAGTAATAATAATTAAGGATTAAAATATTAAATCGGTTTAATTAAAGAACTGTATATGTGAAACATGTGTGTGTATTTAATCTAGATTTTAATTATAAAGTTCACAATTAATAGTTATTCCTTGTCATCACTTGTAAGGAAATCTTTAAAAAAGAAATTGTCATTTTTAATAGTTTATTATTCGCAGCCAAAATTTAGTTCAAAATTCTGGGTTTGAAGCTGGGCTGCTATATATTTTTTATGGAAAAAGTAAAATGGGGGAGAGAGCTTCTGTTATTTGTTCTGAAGAGAGAGCTTTCTGTCTTTTGTTCATTGGTGTGGTTTCCACAGTGTAGAATTACCCCCAGCAAATTATCAGTGATTTAAGTGATATATATATGACAAAGGAATTTAAGTGTGAAATTAATTGGTGGTGATTATCTGTTAGAATGCAGATGTGAATTTGGCTTGGTTTTTCAAAAAGAGCAAAAGGTTAAAATAACCAGAATGAAAAAGAAACAAGAGTCAATTAATTAAGAAAACAGAATGACCAGATTTCAAGGGTCAATAAAATTTCATGATGGGGGAAAGCAGGAGAAAAAAAGGCAGACACTATAAAAAGCTTTGCTGTGTTGTAAAGTGGGGGGCTAGTCTATCTGAAACTCTCTGTTGCAAGTTTTCTCTTTGTGATTTTATAGAGAAACTTTGCTATAAAGTTAGAAAGAAATATTTTTTTAAGAACAAAAAATCATTTGTTGTAAATTATTCGTTTATCTCTTGAAGTGGCTTTGCCAAATTTAATAACATAAAAAGAAAAGAAAATGTCTCTCAAATAAGTTTTTAAGTGGGTACACATTTAATCTCCTGAAGTTAATCATTGGTCATGATTGTCTAGCACTTATTGATGACAAATTGGCAAATGATAAAATTTAAACCACAGAAAATAAACTCTAAGTTTGATTTTTCATATATAAAGCATTCAATTTGAATATTAAATGAATTTAAAGAAGGAAAAAGACAACAAGAAATGGACTTATATCTTGAGAAATTTAAACAATTGCTGTTCAGCTGTAATCTACATAAAATCAAAATGAGGAAATCATTTCAGCAGCATAAAATTCGTATATCTGATGGCATAGGAGAACTTTATCACAAGAACTTTGTCTACATAAACTTATGTGCTCATATAAACAAATCAAGGAAGAAAAGGAAAAGGAAAAATGGAAATCAGAAACTTGAAGGACACTTCCAAAGAACTCTTTAAGTATATATTTTTTTATTTTATTATTCACTATTCATGTAGAATATTTAATCTAGAAAAAAAAAGAAAAATAATTTTTCTTTATGTTTTGTCATATATATCCATTTACATTTAATTCATGTCAGAATTATAATTGTTGCTATTTTGGCAGTAGAGATATTGATGAAAGATTATTTTATATGTGTTTATTTTAAATGCTTTTTGCTATTATTATCATTTTGGGGGTAGGTGAAGAATATCATGTCATTCTGTATGTGCCTTATTTTAAATGCTTTACATTTTTTTTTTTGTAAAAAAAAAAGATATTATTAAGGGAAATGTTTTGAATGAATCGGATCTGAAGTTATTGTTAAATGCTTAGACTTATAAAAATTGTGTGACTATTGAGTTAAAACATCATCATCATCTTATAAAAGTGCAGGGAAATAGTTTTAAAAATTTAATACGCATTTCTTATTATTTCTTATTATTATTATCATAAAGTTAAGGCCAGAGACAAGCTGATTTATGCTTGGAAAAATTGTTGGATCATATTCCAGTGCACTAACTCGCAAGAATATTATAGATATGAAAGTTTTACTTGTAGAAGTTGATGTTTTGACCTGTATATAATGTGGATGGACAAAAGAGTCTCCACCAAGCCAGTGAAGTCGTAACTCACTAAGATATTATGCTATATTTATAAGGTATTTAAACACAGTGGAAGCGTTTTCCCACTTGATTATTCTCTACACCATAAGATCTCTTTATTGATGGCCAGAGGTAATAGGTACACCTAAGTCTCTTTGTATGACTAGCGATAAAAATCCTAGCATATCTCAACCTTAGTGAAAAGGTTTTCTCTTATTCGGGTCACTGCCTACCTCATGTTAATGTTTGATATTTCTTATGATTGTATGAAAGATAGCTATTATAAGCATTATTTATAAATGTCGGATACAAGGTCACAAACTCAATTTGATGTCAGGATGAACGCAGATAATATATGTGTGATTGGTGTACTTGAATATTGTTTCGTTGATCTAGTTTAATTTATCAATTAGAGCCAAGAGTAATAAAGTTAATAAATATTAAATTTAAGGGTTAAATAAAACCTACAAATGTTGTCAGTGTAAGCAATGCATATATGAAATTATCTAATAAATATTTCCACAGCCAGCTGAGAACCTCGCTGGAAAGGTAATGTTATTAAAATATTATTAGGTCATAAGAACATGAGTATAGAGTATGTGCACATATGATGATGATTGATCTGGATACCGATTTGCTTGCATTGACTTAGTCCCATCATACATGAAGTATCTCTATTGTAAAGATTAGGGCAAAAGAATGTTAGACCAAAATGATGAAATAAAATTAGTAAATTTGCAAAGGAATGTTAATTTAAAATAAATAAAATTATTAAATTTTATTATGGGGAGAATTAGCTCTAAAAACAAATCAGTAATTTAAAAGCATTAAACATGGGAAGAAATTTGGTACTCGCTGTATCTAGGATAAAAATGAAAGCGAAAATATAATATATGTGAAGGTAAATAATATTTTTATTTTGATATTAATATTACTCTATGGTAATCGTGATTCCCTGATAATTAGGAAATGAATATTGATATTTTAAACCTATTGATATTATCCATTGATTTAAGGATAATTATGTGTTTAGATTTTTTGATATATATCATAATAAGGTTGTAAAACAGAGGAAAGCCATGCGAGTCATCAAGCAAATGTGTATATTCTGTATTGAATTGTAGTATGTCAATAAAATTTTGTTATTTGCTTTAAATAAAATTTGTGTATGTCTCAATGTTTTTGTGGGTTATTATCATCTAGACATCTCAAGTCCAATCATGCATCAGTATATTATTATTAACATGAGAATCATCATTTTCGTAAATATGCGATAAAAATCATTTAAAATGGTTAATTTCCAATACTTAGAATTACCAAATAATTTAATATAGTTGAAATATAAATTGGGAATAGGGATGGTTATTGAGTGATAGTGGATGCAGGGGGTGGGCATAAAATCCTTTCTCCATCCATTGTATTCAAACACCTCTCTAGACGCACTTCTTTATAATTTTGTTATAATTGTGAATATGTTTATAATGTATTTCTAAAAGATTTAATAAGCTTAAATTATTCCGAGCTTTAATGTAAATAAATATTAAACTGCATTAAAGACAGCCCAAGATCACCTTGGAGGTGATCATGAGAGGAGTGTTTATCACCAATAATCTATCGCAGCCTATTCGATTTTCACACCTAATTGTTCTAAAAAACCCTGAGAAGAGATTATAATGGGAGAAATGAGCTAGCAGAATGTAAAATTTAATAGGAAAATAGATAATAGTGTAATAGACCTATGGATGTGAAGTTGATGGAGGGGTGGATCAGGAAGGTGGAGATGGATATAGAACTTTGTAATTGGAACAAAATTTTAATTGTAGCTTTGATGATGGTGAATGGGAGTGTGCTGAGAATAACCAAGAATTTCCAAAGATATTAATATTATCGATTTTAATGCATTCTCAGTGTTCTCTTAATCGATTGATTATTTATTAACCCATTCATTAAATATTATTACTGAAAGTTATTGAAGTGAGATTTAACCTTTATATTTTATTAAAGTTGCAATTTGGCCCTGGAAATTAAGATTATAGATGAACTGTACCATCATCATCATCCCAGTAGGTTTTAGAAATAGTGTTAGCTGGGAATGATGAAGCATCCATTGATCCATCCTTAAAATGTTACAATTGGCATGCAACTGAGCTGCAAGTGTTTAAATGCTATATAGATTTAAATATAGGTTATAATTAATGCATAGTGTGGTCACCCAAGTTGAAATAAATATTGAGGATGTGTGATCATTTGAATAAAGTTATAATTAGCTTAATCTGTCCGATAATATATGTTACATTTGTAAATTCTCCCAATTCTTTTAGTTCTATTTGAAATACAATGTGGATGACCGATCGAAAGATTACAAAATGCGTTTTATATCAATTTAATAAGTTTTTATAAAATCAACAAAGTAAAGCATAACTTTTCATTTGTTAGAATTAGCTAGAAACGTGGTCGCACGAAGGAAATTATACTTAGGAAATTCTCTAAACTTATTATATATATATATATTACAATTATTATAGCCATATATATATATATATTACAATTATTATAGCCATAGCTTATAGGTATTATATAATGATTATTATTAGTTATTATATTATAAATATGTTTATATGAATGATGTTCCAGAGGTGGAATTGGTAAGACATACAGTATATTTTATTATATGTGTAGGTTTTATTATTCCAGTTTTTCCAAATGAGTATTGAAAATTACAAATGTTTAAACCAATAGGTTGAAAGCCTTTTTTTTATATTATGAAAAGCATTTCAGGAATAAAAGTATTATAGATATTAAGATGTGTATGAGAATTTCAAATAATTTATACATAAAGTGTTGTTACCATTATGTAATAATAAGTATTATCAGCATGCATTTAATCTTAAACCAAGTGAATGAATTATATGCCTTTTATATGTGCGTATGAGATGAACAATTGATGTTTATTATTATTATTAGCTTAATGCTTTTTATTGTTATTAGTATTTTTTGAGTGAGTGAGTGAGTGAGTGAGTGAGTGTGTGTGTGTGTGTGTGTGTGTGAGAGAGAGAGAGAGAGAGTGTGTGTGTGTGCAGCTTGTTCATTCATCAGCACTGCCTGCACATAATACCAGGTGGTCAATCATATTTTTGCTAGCTTATATTTCCCTTGTCCACTATGCCTAGAATTTCAATATTAGAGTATACTTTAGTGTATATCCACAGACATGTTTAGCATTACAATTTATTATTAGCTCACTATAGCTGCAACTTTAAGTGCCATATCAGTGTAGGGCATATCTATTACTTCACCACAACATAGGTATTATTTATGTTATAATATTGTATAATATTTGTTGCTATTGTATTAATATTTATTAAGCATCTCCACACTGATTTTTAAATACTATTTTTGATTAAGTATGATATTTCCTCATAGCTGGATAAATGCATACAGATGCATTGTTTTACATTATGGGTACTGGTTTGGAAATGAAGATTGTATTTGGTGAATAAGAGAACTATTGGGTACTAAATATAACTTATATAATAAAATTGTAGAAATGGTTTCAAAAAGGCCACACCAATGTATTAGTTAATAATATCTGTAAATTATAGATAGTAAATTAAAAGAAAGAATAATTATTGTAAATAAATATGCTATTATATGAATTATTATATGTTGTAAATATATATTTTACTATTAATTAAATAAGTTTTTGTTTCATTGTCATTATAATATCATTGTATAAGCACATTTATTTACCAGAAAATCTACTTTAATAAGTTTTGCATTAATAATTATTTTTAAGAATACATTTCAATGGTCACATAGTGTTTATACATTCATTTTGCTTAATAATTATTTAATTATTTTACCTGCATTCTTAGAAGATGAATGTTATATTATTTACCTCATTTCATGTGCACTGGTTGTGTAGTTGGCAGTATAAAGGCTGTCCTTACTGCCTTCTATATTCTTTTGATATTTTTATTCAAATCTGCATCAGAAAATATGATTTCTTTATTTTATTGTCAATAGAGGTGAAATCATGCTATTTGAATAATTGTAAAGTATTTAGAAATGTTTGTCAAGTTATCAATTATATTACTTAAGTATTTGAGTATTCTGTTTTTATGCAATTTCATTTCTACTTTTTTAAAATACCAAGATTCCAAAATAAACTAAAAGAAATGTCAAATGTTCCATGTTTAGGTTAAATAATAATCATCATATTTTTTGTTAAAAGTTAAAATATTACCATTAACATTTTGTTCCAAGTGTATTTTATTCTGAATTTGAACTTTGAGATGAAAATATCCTAAATTTGTAAAAGTACTTATATTTGAGATAAATATATTTTTAAAATCTGAAATTAAGATTTTAAAACATAAGGTGTGATATTTTAAACTTGCAAAAGAACTTATATTTAAGATAAATACAATATTCCTAGAACATAAGATAAAATATTTAAGAGTGAAAAACCTATATTTGAGATCAAGATATTTTAACAAATAAGATAAAATATTTTTAATTATAAAAGAACCTTGTATTTTAATAACTATATTTAGTCATGGTATTAACTATGAAGACATATTCTCGGGTTTGGTTTTTCAAAATTCATGCTATATGGTTATGTTATATATAGAGCTCACAAATAAACTCTTAACAAGCTTTGCAAAATACCCCCAATGTGGACCGGTTTGTGCTACTGGATTCCCCAGTGAGGTGCTAGGATATTCAAGCAATATATTAAAAATACCAGGACAAGCTCAGCACTTTGTCTAATGGATAACTATTAAGTAAAAAATCTGAAATTTTCAGGCATTCATATGTCTTCCAATCTAGCTATCTAACTCAAACCAGTCTGGGGTTGGGGATATTATAAAAAGCTTTTTAAAAGCTTATTTGCAAGTTCTATATATAACATTATAATACAAACTTGTTAAATTAGGTCATGTGACATATGACTTGATTTCTTTGTAATGCTATTTAGTGCCTTTGCATGTAACTTTGGATCAATTTCTGGCCTGTGACCTTATTGTTGGGTTATAACATATACTTATTAGTCATACATAGTAAAATCAGGTAAAAGATAATGTGCTAAAACATTCAAATAAATTGTTTTAAAATTTATATGCACACACATATGTTCTTTGACCAATGAGAGTTAAGCAAATGAGAAAAGAATAGTGACTAACCCAGTGATAGCCTTGAACATTACTGATGACAATTTTCCAGTATTTGGCATTCTTTTAACATAATTAAGCCTACCATTTCTTGCAAAAGTGATAACATGGCATATGATTAAATAGACAAATTATAAGAACATTGCTTATGCATATAATTTAGAAAAATAATTTATCTATTAAAATATTTCTTGGTTGAAATTAATGTAAATTAATATATGAACAGACCAAAATCACTGTAATATATAAATAATGTATATGTGTGTAATATTGTAGAAGTAAACTATTTTTTATACATGTCCTATCAGACTGACATGCACTCCTCTTCCATCAATAAATGTTTTAAATGCATATACAATCCATCTATGCTTATGGATCATTCTTTAAATAAATCAACATTTACTGTACAGGCTCATAATAAGTTCAACCCCTAATTTAGGCATAATCAATAAATGTTAGTTTATTTAAAGAATAATCTAGAAGCAAAGATAAACTACTTATCCTTTTTAAAATATTTAGTGACAAGAGAGTATACACATGTCAATTTCATAACACATATGTGAAGAGTAGTTTCCTTTCACAATATTACAATTAGTAAATATATATTGAAAAGAATGATTTCTTCTCATGTTTTTTTAATTAAAATATCAATCATTAAATATATTAAAGTTATATGATAAACTCCAAACATTTAAAATAAGATTATGAATATTTAATCATTGTTAAGGGTTGTCATAAAAGGAAGAGAAGAATATTAAAAAAGTAAATAAATAATAAAATAATCTTTTTCTCTCTCTTCTATATTTTACTTATCTATTAATAAACTTTAATTTAAAAAAATAATGAGAGAGATAAATAAGGAAAATTTTAAACAAAGATTATCAGTTTTTTAAAAAAAGAAATAAAGTTTTAACATTTTGATAAGAAATACTGTTTTATTAATTAACATCTTGATAAGAAATGTTTTAATTAATTAAAGTTTTTTTCTTTTCTCTTTATCTTTCTAAAAATGAAGTGGTGTTTAAATAAAAGGGTAATTTAAGGATTATGGTAACTAATAAATGGAAAAATAATTACAGAGGAATTTCAACAATTATGATTAATTTTTTTATATTAAAAGAAAAGAAAGGTGGAAAATAACCTTTTGTAAAAATAGACTCATTTTAGGATTATGGCTGTTAGGTCTGAGTGTGTAATTGGATGGATAAGGAAAGATTGTGTTAAAAATAAAATGGGGAACACATTAAAGTAGTAAGTAGACTTCACTATCCAGTCTAATCAGCAAGTCAATATTGCTTCAGCTTTAAATAAAAAAGCTGTGAGAAATTAAGTTTTTAGTCTGAAGTAAGACTAATCTCACTGTTGGTTTTTAAAAGTGTTTCTTAAAATGGATTTGGAAAAACATGTGCTAAGCTTTAGCTAAAAGTTGAACATTACCAAACCTAACCATGTAACATATTCATTAATAGAAAATTTAAAATAGAATAGGATCCATGAGAAGTTTATAACAAGCCCTGCTTCCATTCAAAAGCGTGACTGTCTCAGCCCATGAACCTGACCTGAAAATTATTGAAAAATGGATAAATTTAATTGTGTTTATCTATTCTAGAAATTTGTGTTAATGGAAACATTATCAAAATGGAAATTTGAACATATAAAAGAAAGATAATAGAACTTCTAAAATGAAAGGGCAATTTAATCTCAACATTTGAAGTTTACAAGAAAAAAACCAACAAGAAAAAAAATTACAATTACCAAAGGGTTAAAAAAATCCACAAAAAATTATACATTTACAAATAACTTTTAATATATGTAATACTTTTTAATATACGTAATAATGAATAATTTTTTTTGTTGAACATGTTTTTTGCTTTATCTTATTTCCCTAAAAAATGTAATTTTAATCTCAACATTTGAAGTTTACAAGAAAAAAACCAACAAGAAAAAAAAATTACAATTACCAAAGGGTTAAAAAAATCCACAAAAAATTATACATTTACAAATAACTTTTAATATATGTAATACTTTTTAGTATACGTAATAATGAATAATTTTTTTTGTTGAACATGTTTTTTGCTTTATCTTATTTCCCTAAAAAATGTAATTTTAATAAGATCTTTCCAAGAGAAAGAGCATTTTTGCTACTTTAAAATTTTCTATCTCTTATTTGTAAGATATTGTTTTTATATATAATTATTAAAAAGAGTTAAAAAATCAAAAAGTAAATGATAATTAATTTAGTATTTATAATGAATAAGTTAATAATACTTTTTATATAAAATTTTTTTTTATTTTTTTGTTAGTAAAAATATATTTCACTGTTAATTACAATGTTATGTTTTTTTTTCAATTTTTTTAATTATTTGTTAGTCAATTTCATTAAATAATTGTTTTAAAAAATAGCAATGTCTTTATTTCTTTACTTATTTATTCTAGGATTTCGAAATCTGTGTAGCATGCTTTCAAAATAGAATAGCATTTTAAGCAATTTATAAATTATTGCAATAAAACTATTTTCAATTAAGATAGATTAAGGGTATACCATTTATGTGTTTTGTTATAAACCCTAGAGTCTTTTGATTATAATCTAGCTATAAAGTAATAATGGTTAGTTTATTTATATGTGAAGATTTATGTTTATGTATGGACATCACATAGTTCTCTGAATGTCACTTAAATTTATGAAACTTCAGATAATGATGAAATTATAATCAATATATTAAAAGAAACAGGTGAAGAAATAGAAATTTTTTTGGCAAAGTTATATAGCAAATATCTAAATAATAAAGATGTAAAAGATGATTGAAGGAATGCAGTATTAATATTTAAAAAAGGTTATAAAAAGATTAAAAATTAGAGATCTATCAATCTTTTATCAGATCTATATAATTTTTTTATCAACTCATCTGCAGTGAGCTTTGGATTTTGATAAACCAAAAGAACATGCTACATTTGAAAGTGGTTTTAGTACAATAGTTCATATCCAATTACTGAGAAAAGTTATACAAAGGACCAATGAATCCCAATGGGTTGTTATTGTATTTTGGATTATGAAAAGGTATTTAATTCTGTAAATATTTCTTTAGTGATTAAAGTACTGTATCATCAAATTATAGACCCATGATACTGTCATATTCTGAAGAATATTTACAAAAATGCAATAGCAAAAATTAGATTACATAATGATAGTAGAAAAATTAATAGTGAGAAGATAATGTATAACAGGGTGATTCCATATCTTTAAAACTTTTTACAGCAGTTTTGTAAGAAGCATTTTGTGGATTAAAATGAAAAACTAAGGGAATAAAAGTAAATGGAGATTATGTAAGTCATACTGATTTTGAAGATGATGTAGTTGTTTTTACAAATAATGCTTTAGAGTTTCAGGAAATGTTGCTAGAGTTATCAGATGAAAATAAGAAAGTATGATTAAAGATAAATGTTAAAAAGACTAAAGTAATGTTTAATGGATTATATCAAAAGACAAAAATAATGACTGATAATGATGAGTTAGAAAAAGTTAATTACAAATATCTTGGTCAGATTATTACTATGGATGGAAAAATAATGGATGAAATTAATCATAGAATTAAACTTGTTTGGAGTGCTTTTGGTAGAAATAATATTGAAAGGAAACATGCTTATGTGTTTGGAGTGCTTTTGGTAGAAATAATATTGAAAGGAAACATGCTTATGTGTTTGAAAAGAAAAGTTTTTAATAAATGTGTTTTAGAAAATCTTAGTTATGGGTCAGATACTTAACAAAAGGCAATACAGAGGCATCAGATTATTCAAAGAAGTGTGGAGAGATGCATATTAGGAGTTACAAGAAGAGATTGAAAATGAACTATAGGAGTAAGAGAACAAACAGGGGTTAGTGACAATATTGAAAGAATTATGAGATTGAATTGGAGTTGGGCTGATTATATTGCTAAAAGAGATGATAAAAGATGGGCAATTAAAATCTTAAACAGGATTCCAAGAGATTGCAAAATACCTAGAAAAAGACCACATCTGAAATTGATAGATAAAATAATGTGCTGAGATGATGTGGAGAAGAGAGGCTAAAGTTCAGAGAAGATGGATTGAACTTGGAGAGACATTCTTTCTGCAGTGGACTGATAATGGTTCAAAATGATGACGGTATATTGAAGCAGTCGGATCTGAGTTCGATCCTAGCTTCATGTTATTTACCCTAATACTAACCTTAAATTTCCGACGCAATGGGGCTTTATACGTTCAATCCACGCTAATTTCCATAATGAATAACTTATTTCAAATGCGTAGTAAAATTAATTAGTTTAGTTTAAATTTGATCAATTCTCTAAATAAATTCATGATAAAATATTCATGAATTTATATATATTAAATTGCGTGGATTGTGCGTATATATATTTGTAAATATTAAATATATATAATTGTTCGAAAGTTTCATTGCATCGGGAATACTTTTTTTTTTTCACCTTTAAATAATTTGTAAAGTTTCGTAGATTAAAAGCTACATTCCTTCGATAAGCTTTAAAATTCTTAAAAACAATAGTAAAGTTTTATGAATTGGAAAAAGATAAGGATTCATTTTTCTAATTAAATCATTTTCAAATCTTAAGAATTCATTTTCAATTAGAGAAGGAATTCAAGCTAATTAGTTTGAAAGCCTTATCGAAGGAATGTATTTGAAAACAACTAATTATAAAAAAAACACATTGATAATAAAATGAGCGCTAGCCTTAAGGCATCTGGACAATATATATAGCCCTGAAAAGTCAGGAAAAAAAACCTACTAGCTTTGTTGTAGAGTAGTGCAGTGAACTCTGTGCGTATAAAAATTGTATTTCATCATGATAGAGGGCTAGAACATCAGGAATCTGGCTATGGTTCCTAAAGTCCCGAGAAATCTTCAATGGAGCTGCTGAACCTTTTTCCGGACCGATCATTCTGCTAAAATTATGAAAGCTACTAAAATACTGTTCCAGTAGTCAACCAATGATGCCTACGTTTTCAACAACTTGGAGATGTAACTTAAGGACCAGCGGAAGGGGTAATATATTTCTATAATGAACGTTAAACTTTCTGGCCAGTTTGAACTTTATTTTACACTCCTTCTATTTAAGAGCTCTTTATTATTTAATGTAAAAATCTTTATAAAATGCTACTATAAATTTATATTGTAATTCTTTCGATCTCTAGTCTTTAAACTTTTTATTTTCTTACCTGGCGGTTCGTTTAACATATTATATATATGTATTTATCGTGTGATTTATTAATGCTATTTAAAAATTATATGCCAATAATCTTTCAACTCGATGACTCCTCTGTTCTATTTGCCTCATGCAAATATTATAATATTAATTTCAAATAGTAATTCTCGCCCATTAGAACTAAATTTGAAAGTTCTATGAATCATCAAGTCGAAAGAAAATATTACATGTTTATTATTTTTATAATTGGCTAATAATAAAGTATTAGCTCCGTTTTTCACCTATGTCCCCAGCTCCTAAGTTACAAGTGTTTATATATATTCATATAATGTTAAAATGGTATTTTCTTGCTTCACTAATGTTGATTTATTAATTCAAATATAATGTTAAATGTTTTTATTGCAAAAAGGGCCGATAAAGGGTTAAATAGATTTTAATTCAACTTTTGTTGTTATTTTGTATTAGGATTCAGGAAGAGCACGATATTAGGGCATAATTAATATAGTTTCCAAATATTTTCAAATAAGTTTTCTTAAAAGCCCGTTTGACTTTAATTAATTGGTCAAGTCATCATGTAGAGCATTCTACATGGGTTTTATTTTTCAACGATGACTATCAAGTCATCATCATCGAACGTTGCTGACGTAAGGCAATCTTCCGCTCCGTTAGGCTGGTCGGTGATCATATTCTCTTAGTTAAATTTATAGAGGAAGAAAGTACTTCCTTTCCCATTCATTAGTCAAAGGGCGTAAGACTTGCCAAATGCAAGCCGCCATAGGACTTCGATCATCGACTAGCGATCATCTTTCAATTTTACTCTCTGCCTTGTAATTCGTCAGTACCGTTGCATCTTTGTTCCGGTAAAACCCGCTCTGTGCTCGTAATTCGTGATGAAGTGATTTAAATTAAAGTCGAACCAATTCTCAAATATATTTAGTTTAAATCAGTTTTCAAATCAAGATTAAAGTTATGCCTTAAAATACGTTTTGCTCTTCATGAATAGATTTCCGAATGTGAAAATAAATCTCACATTCCACCGTAATAAAATTAGAGCAATCATTTCTGTTCTTAATGAATACCTTTATCTGCCTTTATATTTCTCGTTGGGGGCATAGACATAGAATCCCATGTTGTGTAATACTTGTTGGCATATGATAAGGACCGCCATTCTTATTATATTTATAAATTCTTTTAAAGACTAGAGGTAACTAATGCATTCTATATTTTGATTGAAACAAAACAAATTATTCTTATTAAATATTTTCTAACATACTTGGTTTCTCAGTTCATCATTCTTTTATAATTATTTAAATGTTAATACTCGCTGTATATGTTGGCAACCCGAACATACATATGATTCGATTTAAAAGTAGTCAAAGTTAATTGATATTCGTGTCAGTAAAAGGGTCTCTAGTCCTCACCAACCGTTGAGCTAGTTCTTGGCGCATAGCACTGTGCCGTCGATTTCTGCTATCTGAGCTGTTGAGTTGGGTTTGAATTCAGTTTTGGTTCAGCTGAGTTTGAATCCGATTTGACTTGCGGTGGTGGTGGGTTTCGACCGGTACAATATATAAATAAAATACTCTCAAGCCAAAGAATAAACCTTTTTTTTTTTTTAGAAACAAGATTAGACTATTTTCTCTAATTTTTTTATACATAGATTTGTCTGAAAACTATGAATTTCAATCAATCATATTATTTATTTTAAATCTACTTTTAATTGCTTTATATTAATAATTGACAAGGGTGAGATTACTTTCAATTTAAACATTATTAATATTGATTCAAAGAAAGAAATATGTCATATATGCCCAGTGTTTAATGATTTGTAACACTTTAGATAATATCTCATATGAGTGGTTAGTAAATGGCATACTCAAGCCAAAGCATAAGATAACTTTTATTTTTAATAGAGAGAAAAGATTGGAATATCTTTTCTTTTTACCTCATTTTTTTTTTATCTAGAAGTTTGTCTGAAATCCTTAGACCAAAAAGCATATATTTAAAACAACTATACTATTTATTTGAAAGCTATTTTTAATTACTTTATATTAATAATTGACATATGTAAGATTTCTCTCAATTTAAATATTATCAATACTAATTTAAAAATAAAATATATAATACAATACACATCCAATGTTTAATAATATATAACACTTGAAGATTATATCTCATATGAGTAGTTTATTAAGTAAATAAAAAATTCGCAAGACAAGTATAGGGCAATAATTTTTAATTTATTGGAAAAAATCAGACTGTTGTATGAATATAATCTCAGAGTATTCCATAATGTTAAATACAAGACATAAATTATATTACATATTTCATTCTTTGAATCACTATTGACGAAGTTTAGGATGAGAGAAATCTCATGAATATCAATTATTATTATAAAGCTGTAAAATATGTATTAATTAAAATTAAACATATAAAATAAGTTAAAATTAGTTGTTATCTGATTAACAGGAATCCGGCTTAAAATTCAATTAAACAAAACTAACTTAGATAATGAAAAGAAGTTAATTAGCAAAATGCCAATTTAATTACTAAGTTATAATTGCAGCTGATTAATTAAAAATCACCCTTATCTTACAAAATTTAGAATAATTCCAGAAAACAAAAGAAACCAAACAGATAAAAGGGGAGATAGTTAAAAAGAAGAGTTAGTACATTCTGGAAAATCTTTGAGAGCTAACAGGGTGGGAATTGTGAATCACCCAGAATCTTGGCTCCTAAAGGTTAAGCAAGCCAATTAGTTTCTTTTACAGATTGCCCAATCTTACTATTAGTTGATACACCTCAAGGGCCACTATAAGTTTGAAGATGCTCAGATTGAGAAGATAATCATTTATAACATATTGATTAATAAGGGAATTAGGACAGAGAAGCTTTTTATGCTCAGAATTATAGTCAGTTATTATACTTTATTCCGTGTACATATATTATGTCTTACTAAAATAGCTTTGCATGAACCAGTTCAATAATATTTATATCAGCATATGTGTAACTTGGAACAATCGAGAACATTATAGTTGTGTATTTATGCTTGGGTTAAGTGCCCATGTACTAGAACAGTGTTCTATCTTATTAGATTCATCTCCTTATGATAACTGTAACTATAGGATGCATGCATGTACATTCAAACATGCCATTAGATGATGATTTGCTTTCCTTACTATACACCATATGTTATGCTTAATATATATGCTAAATGAATAAAGTGTTCTTAAATTAACCTATAGTACTAAATTGTCATTTCTTGCTATAAACTAGTTAGTGAATTAATATTCATATGCTGTAACTGATGAGTCAATACACAGCAACCTGGTGCAGTCAAATTAGTCAAACCTAAAACCATAGTGAAAATTAGTGATTAATTAGAAAATGTCAGTTTTGGACAAAACTCTATTGGAGAGTTCGATATGGACAACACTGCCGATTGACCAATATATTTATCGCAAGTTGAAAGTTTCTTCATTTCTAAATGGGATTGAAGACAATAAGCACAAAGCAGCCACCCTCTTATATTTTTCAGGGGAAAAAAATTTATTGAAATTGTGAATAAATTATATCAAAAATCCCATAGATGAGAATGTATCATTCGAGAAATTAACCAAAAAACTAAACAAATTTTTTAACCCTTACCCATCCCAACACATAGCACACCTACAACTAGAAATCGGAAACAATTAAACAGAAAAACAATCAAACAATTAATTTAGCACTTAAGGAGTTAACAAAAGATTGTACTTATGGGGATTTTATAAAAAAAAAACATTATTAGATCAGCTACTATGGGGAATGTCTGATGACAGGCTCAGATAACAGTTGTTAACAGAAACACACCTAACCTATGAAAGCGTTATAAAAAAAGGAATAGCTTATGAGCTAATTTTAGAACAGGCCCAGGCATCAAAAGATGAAATTAATGAGCAAGTTTTTAAAACTGATAAAACAGAGATAAGTTCGTTCAGATGTGAACTTCAAAGAAATGACAAAATTAAATGCTACCGTTGATAGAAAATAGGCCACATAGTTAAAGACTGTAAATAAAAACAAGAAACATGTTTGAAATGTGGATCTAAGGGCCATCTAGCATGAGCATACAGGAAGTGAAGGGACCCCAAACCCCAAAAGCAAAATCAAGAACACGAAAATAGGGGAGGTAAACACATTAACATACACATAGTCAAAAATATGGAAAGCAAGGGAGCACAGCAATTCATAATGGAATTGCAAATCTGCGATAAAAATATTAGAATGGAGATAGATAGTGGGTCAGGTATTTCCATAATATCAGAAACAGACTGGAGAACATTATCAGCCACTAACCCCAGCATTAAAATAGAGGAAACTAATGTTAGAACTCAGGATGTGAGTGGAAACACCTTGAAATTATTGGATCAAGTAAAAGCACCAATCAGATATTCAGAAGAAATAATAAAATTACCACTGAAGGGGAAATTAGCCCAACAATAGGAAGACAATGGTTTTAGCAATAAGAATACAAGTTAGTGTAGTGAAAAAAAAAATTATAAAACCAAGAATATAAAGTAAATACCTGATCTATTTAGTGAAGAATAAGGTTTAATAGCAACTACACTAGCAGATGTAGAGTTAATCAAAAATGCACATCCAGTTATCTGCAAACCATGGAAAATTCCTTTCATGCAGAAACAAAAAGTTGAAGAGAAAATTCAAGAAGTGGTTTCGAAGGGCAACATAACACCCATGGAAATGTGTCAGATTGGGCCATCCCTATAGTTGTAATCCCAAACCCAATGGCCAAATACATATTTGTGGTAATTATACAGTTACTAAGTATTTAAATAAAGAGGCATATCCCATACCAAATGTAAGAGAGATACTGGCCAGTCTGAAAAATGCATCACATTTTGCTAAACTAGATTTAAACCCCATGTTCATCAAATTCCAGTGAGAGACAGGTCAGCAGAAACATTAACAGTAATAATACTGGTGGGACTGTTTAAATACAATAGGCTTCCATTTGGGATATCAACAGCACTGAATATCTTCCAAGAAAAAATAGACATTTTATTATAAGGCTTAGATGGTATCATACCATATTTTGATGACATACTCATTTCAGACCTCAAAGAGAGCGGAAAAGGCAAAGTATGCACCAAACTAAAAGAATTTGAGGTAAAATTAAATACACAAAAAAGTGTGGGGAATATGCAGGAGTTGCCATTCCTCAGACACATAATCTCCCAAAAGGGGGGAATACCCATCAGTAGAGGAAGTAAAAGCTGTGGAAAATATGACCAAACCCAAAAATGTTAAAGAACTTCAGGCCTTTTTGGGCATAATAAATTATTTTAAACCTTTTTTAAAGAACAAGGCTAAGGTAGCAAATCCACTTTATGGTTTGTTACAGAAAAATAAAAAAATGGCAGTGGGTAAAGATACATGAGGAAGCATTTAAACAAGCTAAAGCCCTATTTTCATCATGCAAGCTATTAGGATATTTTGACAGCAATCTTGCAGTGCACTTAATAACGAACACCTCAGAATGGGGGTGGGAGCCATATTGTAACACCCATGCTACAATGGCAAATGTCCAATAGCCTGTGTCTCATGAACCCTTTCTAAATCTGAAAGAACTATAACCAGATTGATAAAGAGGCTTTAGTCATTATATTCAGGTTAAAAAAATTTCACCAATATATATTCGGTAGACAGTTTACTATTGTAACTGATCATAAGCTGTTACTGCATATTTTATTGGATGACAAGCTAGCTGCTGACCACTTAAGCCCACATATGCTACAAAGGAGAAACATATTGGCATCATATGATTACCACTTGTCATACAAAGAAAGAAAAAAAATTCCCATGCTGATGTCCTATCTTTGAAACCTAAACAAAAATGAACAGCAAACTAATGAAATGGAAGTCAACTATATAGCTAGCTGCCTTATAATCAAATATCTTGAACAGCAACACAATAGCAAAATTGGACAAAAGTCAATGAAGGATACCAGCTGCTGTTAGATTGGATTAGGAATGGCTGGCCCCCCAAAAAAAAACTGAAATGCCTGTCACCTGCCTTTTGGATAAATCATGAAAATTTATCAATTAGTAAAGAATGCATCTTAATGGGGGACAGGGTTGTTATACCAATGTGCTGGGAGGAAAAAAGTATTAAAATTATTACATGAAGGGCATCCAGGCATGGAGTGTGCAAAAGCTTTAGCAAGTAGCTATATCTGGTCTCGAAAATAACCATAGACATTGATAATTACATTTAAAAAATGTACAGCTTGCCAGTCAAAGATGCACATGAATCCAAAGGAGTACAAACAATGGTCTGAAGCTATCAAAACATGGAAGAGACTCCATATGGACCATACTGGTCCAATAGATGGGAAAATACTTTTGATGCTTGTCGATGTGTACTCTAAGTAGGCAGATTATTGCATTGTGAAAAACACAAGTACAAGTGAAACCATACAATGCTTAAATGCAATTTTTTCACAACATGGACTCCTGGAAATAATAATTTCATATAATGGGACAGGATTCACCTCCCAAGAGATGCTAGATTTCTTCCAAATGAATGGGATAAAACATATGTGTGCACCCCTATACCACCCTGAATTGAATAGCTTCACTGAGAAAGCCATTCAACAAATAAAAAAGGTGTTAAGAAAAGCCAACAATAATGACATGCAAGTCACTTTATATGACATCATGATTCATCAACATTCATCAACACTGACAGCTACAGGAAAATCTCCAGATGAGCAGGAAATTAAGGACAAAGCTGGCAATGTTACTCCCCAAAAGGAATGACCACATCCAAAATGATCATGAATACATATGTACGAAATTGAAGAGATAGTCTGAATATGTGACATCATCAGAAAGAAATGGACTGAAGGCACAATCTCGAGGAAATTATCCAAACAAATAGTCACAGTCCAAACACAGAATAGAACAGAATACCAGAGACATATTAACCACATCTGCAGGCAATTCATTGAAGACATCCAGTTGCCAGCATCACTACAAAATGATAATGAAGGGATTATGAAAGCATTCGGAAAACAAGAAGGACTCAACACAACTCAGGAGAAAGGAAGCACATACAAGTAACAAGGCCAGCTAAAACGTAACAAAGAAGCCAAAACAGATGCTCAAAATATGATACCCACAGAAACAACAGACAAAAGTAGATCACCCAGACCTCAATACAAGAAACAGAAGCCTATAAAGCTACATGACTATGTGTAAAAAGCAACAGTTTTCTGGAGTAAGGAGAGATATTGTAAAATAAGTATTTATTAAAATTAAATGTATAAAGTAAATTAAAAATAGTTATCTGATTAACAGGAATCTGGCTTTAAATGCAATTAAATGAAACAAACTAAATAATCAGATAACAAAAAAATTTAATTAGCAAATACCAATTTAAGTACTAAGTTATAATTGCACTGATTACCCCCCAATCTTACAAAATTTAGAATTATTCCAGAAAACAACAGAAACCAAACAGATAAAAGGGGGGATAGTTGAAAAGAAGAGTTAGTGCATTCTGGTGAATCTTCGAGAGCTACTGATATGAGGAAGTAGTATGGGAATTTCAAATTACCCAGGATCTCAACTCTTGACAGTTAAGCAAGCTGATTAGTTTCTTTTACAGATTATCCCCATCTTACTATTAGTTGATAAGCCTCAAGAGCCACTAAGGGTTTGAAGATTCTTAGATTGTGAAGGTAATCATTTATACCTTATATTGATTAATGAGGGATTTAGGACAGAGAAGCTTTATATGCTCAGAATTATAGTTAGTTATTATACCTTATTGTTTGTACATGCGTTGCATCTTACTAACATAGCTTGACATGGACCAGCTCATTAATATATATATAAATATCATACATGTAACCTGGAACAGTTGGAACTTTATAGTTGTGTATTTATGCTTGGGTTAAGTGCCCATGTGCTAGAACAGTGTTCTGTCTTATTAGATTCGTCTCCTCATGATAATTTTGTCTATAGACTGCATGCATGTACATTCGGACATGCCATTGGATGATGAATTGCTATCTTCATTATAAACCATATGACATGCTTAATATATATGCTAAATGAATAAATTGTTTTTAAATTAACCTGTATTACTAATTGTCATGTCTTGCTGTAAACTAGTTAATGAATTAATATTCATATGCTGTAATTGATAGTCAATACACAGTAAAAGCAATTAAAAGACATTTTAAAATAAATGTACAATTGATTTAAATTAATGTTTTCTAACTTAAGTATTTCATACAAATCTTTATATAAGAAAATAAGATAGAGAGAGAAGGTGGTCTAATTTTTTACTAAAAAAAAATATCTTATGCTTTGACTGGACGGTATTTATTTCATTTACTTAATAAATTAGACATATGAGATATAATATATCGAAGTGTATTACTAAACAATGGATGTATATTACATATTTCATTCATTGAATCAGTATTGACAATGTTTAAATTGAGAGTAATTTCACACTTAGCAATTATTAATATTAAAGCAATTAAAAATTACTTTAAAGTAAATAGTATGATATTTATGTAAGCATGTATATAAATTAGTGAACCTTAGTATGATAAATAGCATATTTCCATACATTTTATTTTATTTTAAAACTCTAAGTAAAATAATAAAAAACAAGCATAAAATAGAAAAATTTATAAAGGGATACACAGAAAATACAAGGGAAGGGGAAGAGAAAAGGAGATATTTTGAACATATATGGAACATAATACAAAAATACCAAAAAATAATAATATAAAAATGTAAGTTATAGAAACAAAATTGTGTTTTTTACATACACACATAGTATAAAGACACATATACTTTATACATTTATGCTTTCTAATATACATACAGTATACATTAAAAAAATATTTGTGAGATAATTTTTATAAAAAAAAATGTTGATATATTAACTGAATAAAACTGTTGTTTTCCATTTGCTAAATAATATTTCATTTAGAATTACAGTAAAAACAGGAGAGGATGATGATAATAAATTATCTCTTATAAAATATTTTTTGCCATAATGAATAAAAGCTGCAACTCCTTTCCAATTTTATCATGTACTATTGATACAATCTCTTTCATTAATGCTTAAATTACATGTTTTATCTGATGAGATTTAGATTTGAGATAAATTATATTTTGTGTTCATACTTTCATAACAAGTAATTAAAAGAAAAAGATCATCACTGCTATTAGATATCAAAAGTTTTATAAATCATTCACTTTTAGGGAACAGTATTTACAGACTTTTTTTTTTTTTACTGTAAATACAAAATTTTTCAAAAGGATGTGGAAATTTTTAAAACCAACATTACTCACTTTGTCTTAACCATAATGTTCAAAAATAATTTTGAACAACAAACAATAAGGAAAAAAAAACCTTGCCCAAAACAGTATCTAAATTCAAAAGAATATCGTTTTGAATATAGAAAAAACCATACACTAATTAATATATTCATTAATTTTCATTTTGTTTACTTAAAAATATTTATTGGTTTAATTTCTTTTATTGAAATTGTTGGAAGGATTTATCCATGTATTGACTTTTAAAATATCCAAAATCCATAACAAAAACTTTGAAAATTATTAATACTCTAAAGTATAAACACTTTTTCCAATTTACAAAAAATACAGAAAATTCAAAGAATAAATGGAAAATTAATAATCTTTAATTTGATACTAAAACCAAAACAAAATATTATAAAGTAGCAGTTTAACACAATACTTAACTGAATTATAAAATAATATACATTAAAAAAATTGTAGATATTACAATCTCATTCATTATTATATTCAAAATATTATTGAAAATTTTTTTTTCCAAACTTTTTTTTCTTTATAAATTGTATGTGTGCATATATATAATTGATTAGTAAATTTAATTTCTTGTTTTCATCAAATGAATAAATATATATATATGTATATTTTAAAGTATGTAATCAAAATAGTTTTATTTTATAATAGAAATATTAGTTGCTCAGCAGGTCATCTGACATCCAACATCAGATGAATCTTTAGCTCTTGAACTGTAATTCTTTCACTGCACTAAACTGTACAGGGCATGATTAGTATTAAATGCGACTAAGTGACATTCAATTCTAGTGGTCATATAAAATTCCTCCAGAATAGTTTTTCAACTATTGTTTTTTTTTTCAGAATCTTCTAAGACACATTTCTTATTGTGATGATGAACTCCATCAACTCTATTATTCGTTTCCCTAAAACCTTTCCAAACATGATATGTCACAAATTATATTTATTTTATACGATTAAATCACATTCATTATTTGTAAAAATACATTCTTCAGTTTCTAAATAATATAACAAAATGAAGTGCACAATTCATAAATATATAAAAAAGCATATATATATATATATTTGCAATGATTTCTTAACTAACATTATGAATTAATTAAATGCAGTAACTTAAAATAGTTTTCTGGAATTGTTTGAAAACTTTTCTTTAATAAAAAATAATTTACATCAACAATAATTAACCAGTCTTTTATTTTGGGTTCACTCATACATATATCATTACATATTTTTGCAATTCTTATTGTCTTCCTTAATTTTATATAATATAGTTGTAAGAATAATGTGCTAGGATAAATCATATTAAAGAAAAAGTGTTTAAAATAATTTTGAAAATATGTTGGTAACACTTTTTAATTTTATTGGACTTTAAACTAATATATCAGACAACTATTTACTATTTAGATCAAAGCCCCTAATGGTTTTTAATTTTATAATATAAATAAATAAAGATAAATTTATAGTAAAAATTCATTCAAATTAAAATAATAGTTTTTATATAGTAAATAAATTTAAATTAATAAATAATATTAAATAGTTAAAATAAGAGTCATAGATGACATGACCCTATTCTCTTAAGCTTGCAAGTTATAAACAATGAGGATTGCCAATTTCTCAACAAGCTTTGCGATAAATACTTAGCCAGAGCCAGCACATAAAATATCTCTGTCAGGACTCCCCCCAACCTCTGACCCTGGTTTCATGCTTTGGCACTCCTCAAAGAAGTGCCAAGGTGGGTTCAGACACTAGATATTCTTTCTACATTTTCACACAAAAACACACACACACATAAATGCACATATACACAACAGGCTTAATGTTCATTAAATCATATGACTAATTTTTAGTTTTCTAAATAACTTCTATAGAATGAAATAAATTACAATCTAAATTTTAAATAATGTAGCACCTACCCTCCATTAACATTGTGGGACCAGGTGACTTTAGGTCCATCGTTTTCAATGTTATCGCCTATGACTCCATTCTCCATCATCGAGTCACTCTGAAATGAAAAATAAAGACATATTTTATGCATAATCATCAATAAACATTACAAGTTTTTAATTACATTAATAAATTTATATTGAAATTAAATTATTTTATTTTGATATCATACGTATGGATACTTATAGAATATATTGAAATAAACTTTCCCCAGTCAATGATCTATTTCATCCCTTGAAAAGATAATCATTTAAAAGCATTTAAACTAAATAGTCAATCCAAATCCAAAAATATAAAACTTTACTTAGAGCATTTTTCAGAATAAGCATTTTCCACTTCAATCCAAAGACAGCTAAGAAGACTAAAAACTATTAAATTATGTTACATTTGTTTCATATACAATATTCTTTTAATTTAAATATTTCTATGAGCTTACTCATATAACATGAATAGTTTTTCATTCTCCACTACTTCTAAAAAAAATTAATAAACTGCAACAAAATGATTTTAAATTTCAGCTGAATATATATATTTATACAATTGTAATTTATTTCCACTAACATCTTTTTAAGTTAAATCAATAAACATCACACGATCACCATTCTTTATGCTTACACAAGCTGTTTACATAGAGACTAAACTCTCCATACAGTAGCGCCACTCAATGCATGCCAGAGTAATCAATGGATGCAAGAAAGTTTGTGAATAAAATCACTATCTAGTGCCTACTCATCCAATATCCCCAGACTGGTTTATAGCTTATGGCTTTCATCAGTGAGGAGCCTTGGATCTAAGAGCATTGCATCTAGATCTTAGGATCTAATGCAACCCTTCAGTAGCAGCTTTTTACCTTATTAGCTAACTATAAAGCTTTGAATCCAAAATAAAAACACAATAATGTTTTCAATTCAAGCTCATTAGCTTGTATAGTCATATAGATCTGAACTCAGTTCAGCTTATGTAAGCATAAAAATGGTGATCATGTGATATTTATTGGTTATAATACCAATCCTGTCCAATATGATTATGGGGACTGTGCTTATTAAAGAACCAAAGACACCAAAAAGTATGTACTTGCTAATGAGCTTGAATTGAAAACATTATTGTGTTTTATTTTAGACCCAGAGCTTTGTAGTTAGCTAATAAGATAAAAGATGGCTGCTGGAGGGTTGCATTAGATCCTGAGATCTAGGTGCAGTGCTTTCAGATACAAAACTCCTCATGATGAAAACTATAAGCTAGAAACTAGTCTGGGGATATTGGATGAGTAGGACTAGATAAGGATTTTATGCACAAACCTTCTTGCATCCAACTTGCACTGAGTGACACTACTGTAGGAAGAGTTTAGCCTCTGTATATCTTTTTAAGTTGTTATAATGTATGCATCAGAAACACTAATCAATTTTATTTACTCTCTTCCAGAACAATTTATTGTATACTTGAGATTTATAATATCTTTCAATTTGCCAGACTAGTTTTTGACTACTGACTTTCATCAATGAACATTGGATTGAACTACTAACACAGCTAATCTTCAGTAGTTACTCAGCTAATAATAGATGGACATGCAGTAGAATAAAATGGACTGATGCTCTTAATGCAGATGATGAAAGTAAGTTAAAAAAGTTATGTGACATCTTATATTGTTTTACTGTTCTAAATTATTTATACAAAAAATAGCACTGATAATAATTATTATTAAAATAATATTTTTCAAACTAATATTTGAAACCAGTACAAAAAGTTAATGAATAAAAATATAAATTACAAGATTTGAAAATCCTTTTCCTTTTCAAAAACTTTATTTTCTTATATCAATACTGAACATATATATAATACAAAACTCCAATGTTTCAACTGTTTTTATCTTCATACAGTCATTTTCAAGGGTCTGCAACAACAATATGAAATACATATTTATAAATATACATCAATTACATAAATACTTTCATCTTACATTAATATAAACAGTAACAAACATATTAAACATACATAATTATATTTTATTTACATCTCTCTCCAACTGCTATTTTTTATTACTCTTTCTTTTACATTATTTAATTACAAATCTGTCTTAAAATCATCCAAGAAACTTTTTATACAAATTTAAAAACCAATCCTAATTTCAAATAACCTCCCCCTTTTTAAATCTTATCTAAAACCCATCTCAAAACTACATTCCTAAACTATAGCTTTAAATGAATATAAAACAAATATAAACATCTTTTTTTATACAAAAATCTTTTAATAATTTGCCTAAACCTATTTAAACATTACAGATTTGTAATTAAATAATGTAAAAGAAAAAGTAATAAAAAATAGCAGTGGGAGAGAGATGTAAGTAAAATATAATTATGTATGTTTAATATGTTTGTTACTGTTTATATTAATGTAAGATGAAGGTATTTATGTAATTGAGGTTTATTTATAAATATGTATTTCATATTGTTGTTGCAGATCCTTGAAAATGACTGTATGCAGATAAAAACAGTTGAAACACTGGTATTGATATAAGAAAATAAATTTTTTGAAAAGAAAAGGATTTTTAATTTGTTGATATTATTGTAGAACATATATATTTTAAAAGAAAAAGTGATTGTACATTTGCTGTGTTATAATATAAGATTTGAAATATATACCATAGTATATATAAATATTAGTATTGGTTTCATTAATTATTATTATTTTTTAAAGTTTATAATAAACATGATAAATAAAGAAATTATTTTAAAAATAATGGAATAAGAGTTATGACAAAGATTAAAACTATTATCATCAGCAATAGCCATTCACAGATGAGTATAGCCTTTCCAACTCCAAGGAAAAAAATAAAAAGACAACAAAAGTAATAATATTGCACTAGAAATGAGTTTTGTGATAACTATACAAATTAATCTGTGAGCTATAAATATATCCATATAATATACTAATCCATTCTATTTATTTAAAATTTTTGCAGTGCTATCTTTAACTTCTGCAGTAAACATTTCTTTTTGAAATACTTCAACACTATGTCTAAATGTAGACTCCAATATATTCTATCCTTTACTTGATCATACCAATGACAACAAATTAACATTGTACTTCTTTAGAATGTTTTTAAGATAATCTTTATAACATAATCCTTAAAAGTACCAGTTCTATAGTGGATAATAATGATATTTCATAATAATTATTATTTTGTCTATTTCCTTTGTTTTTAAAATTGAAATAATAGTAGCAAAAGTTATAAATGGTATGGGATAAACCTAAACTGATTTTATCTAAAAATAAGGAATTGTTGATAGCTTATGAATAATTTACAAATGATAATTTTTTTAATTTTATTTACTGATCTATTTTAGATTTATTTTAAAAATATCACAGAATATATATGAACAAAAATTATTCATAATTTCATTAAAACCTCAAAAATTCATTATTACATAGTATTAATGTAATATTTATTAAGGCTACAACCTTAAGACTATGCACCAGAAAAAACGTCAGTAGGGATCTCTGCAAATGTTTAACACAAAATTTATTTAAAAGACAAGAGCAGCCACTCTTATCTTGACCTACTTTCTAAATAAATAGGAGAATCTAAAGCATTTTGATTTGAGAGCATAAGGCTATTAAATACCTCACTAATTAAGTCCACAAATTCTATAACACATCAACACTCGCGAAATCTTTCGATTTACAACGAGTCAGTGATGAGATCTTACACTTAGAAATCTATTAAGATAATATTACGTTAAGTATGCTCTTTATAAATATAATTATTATATAATATTCTAGATTTTATAAACTAGCAAAAGATGTAGAGTTGTAAGGTATTTCTGCTAAGTTCATACAATATTTATTTTAAAATTCCATAACAGACTTACGATTAAATAATAATACAACTTCTCTTTGTCAATTTGAAATATCAATATCAAATCACCATATGTGACGGGATCAAAAAAATATTACCTCTGTATATATGTATGTTTGAAAAGGAGGAAAAAAGATAGTACATATCAGAGCTTGACAAGTTTATATAGAAAATCTTAATTCTACCGTTGAATGCTAATTTATTGTATATATATATATATGGTAGTATACAATAATAAATTGCTTTGATTTATAACTTTTTCTTTATTAGAAATACCATACTATTTCTGGATTAAAAAGTTTGTCTTTTTACTAGATGCTTATAGTACTATTGAATAAAAACCAAGATTTAGTTTAAAAAAATAAACGAGTTTCAGATATCACTTCACACTTTTTTTAAAAAAAAATAAAAATAATTTTATCCTTTCTTTCATACGATGTCAAAAAAGTTATCGACAAGTTTTCTAGATCAATGTATATTTAATTAATCTTTACAAATATGCTTCTCTCTTCTTTTATTAGATTACAAATGGCTGGTCAGTAGCTCAAGTCATGACATTTGAGCACCAAAGTGAATGATTGACTGAGAACATTTCCATTCAAATGACCAAATAGATTTTTTTTAAAAAAAAAATCAATTCAAGACAAACAATTTGATTTCAACATGATTAATGATAAGACATCACTTGCCTTAATTGACATTTGCTAACTCTTATGAATAAAAGTTGAGGAGAATTTTCTACATTTCACATCTTTTAAATCACATTAATCCTTCTTCCAAAAAAGAAATCATTGCAAAAAAGAGTAAATATGCTGAAGAATTTTATATTTGAATAAGAGTAATAAGTTTAAATTATTTATAAAATAAAATTTTCTACTTTTATTCAACTACTTTTGTAGCAATTAAACACTATTAAGAACCTTTCATTTATGTTTTTTTCCCTAACAAATAAAAATAGAGATCATATTAAAGGTGTAGCTAACATATAGAAGAAATAAATAAAGCCTAAAAAGGCTATACAAACATTACTAGAGTAAATAAACAAGCACTACTACAAGACCTAAGAAGTCACTTTCAAAATTATTAACTAAACAACTGAATCCATTTATATCAAAACTGGGACTTTTTTTTTACACCGAAGATCAAATTAAAATTATAATATTGTATTGTAGTAACTTAAAAGATTTAACTATTATATTATGAGAGAATAAATTTACAAAATATAAAAAGAATAAATTTAAGAAGTAAATATAAAATGGATTGGAATTGACAAATGAGTGTATACTGGAAAATTGGAAAAATAAAGTAAGAAATTTAGACTTTTTTTGAGTTAAAAAGAGTAAGACAATACTTTGAAAAGAACTATTAAAAAAAGATAACCATTTTTTACAAGTTCCATCTTTCTCAGAGATCTGTTATTAATATAATTTGAAATAGAAATATATTTATGGTAAGAATATGGAAAATTTTGGTAATTATTGTTTACAGAAAGTTTAGGTAAAGTTTATTAACAACTATATGCTGATTATTGAATTGGCAATCTGTTAAATCACTTCAATTGATATATCTATAATAGAAAAATCATGGTCAGATATTAAGAGACAGTGACCAATAAAAATTGTACACTATAAATGCTTTTAAATGCAAAAAGCATTTATAATATATAATCTTCATCGGTCATTATCTCTTAACATCTGACTGTGATTTTTCTAAAATAAAAATAACAGAAATTTCTACTTATTTAAAATCATTTCAACAATTATATCTGTTAAAAAATTATTGAATTATATATATATAGACTGAGAAAATTAAATAATGTAGATAATTAATTATAATTGCAAGAAAGTATAGATTTTCTTTTTTAAAAGAATCATTGATTTTCCTTTCAGATTTTTAATATTCAGTGAAAATCCTTTCAGTATATCAAAGGAATTTTGGACTAGTTTAGAAAAGAAAATTTATAGCAGTTATAATTAATAATCTTTATTGAATACTAAAATTTTCAGTCTATATTTCATATATACACCTGGGTCTCATTTTATGCAGATTATTTTAATGCGATTTTGAAGCTATGCATTCATGTTCTTTCTTAATATCTTTCATATTTCACCATATTTATTAGATATCAAAAAATTCAAATTATTAATAACTTATTTTGACTTGAAATACTTTTTTTTCTTTCAAAAATATAACGTTATATAAGCAGCTAATGTGAATATGGCCTGAAGCTATCTTAGCTTCTATGTAAATAACCTATTAATACTAATGAGTAAATAATAATAATAGATTTGTACTTACATATAAAAACATCGCTATAAATATTCAAAAAATTTAAACTTTTAAAATATATTTTGATATATATGTATAACAGAAATAAATAATCTTTTAGATTTTTAAAATAAAAAACGAAGATTTTATAAACTGAAAATAATCTTTCTAATGATAATGTATAATATTTTGTTTTGATTGCGATTTAATTTTTTTAATATAGAAACAGAAAACCATTAACACAGCACAAGATTGAAAATGGCACTAGTTGTACATCACATCACAAATAAAAATAGTGGCTAACAGGTTTCTCTGGGCATAATTGCTGAGAGATTCTTGAATTCGTTTAAGAAGCCACAATACATCACATCACATCAAATCTGATTTCTTACCAGGTTACAAACGAATGCTAGCGATAATAATTAAAATATGTATGAAAAATATATAATTAAATACTGTAGTAATAAAAAAAGTAAAAAAAGTTTGTCTTGTATTAATTTTTTTTCAAATATTTGAAATTTTTTATTAGTCATACTTTATTTGCTTATTTTTTTAATGCGAATTTTAAAGTAATTTTTCCTTGCTGCTTTGCTTTTATGTGAATTCTGAAAATTACAGATCCCTATCCCCCATTTTTCAAGGTAAATTAAGTCTATTTTTGTGCAATTTTTTTAAATGCGAGTTTTCTGTGGAACCTATCTACCGCATAAAATGAGACCCAGGTGTATAACTTAAATGTTAAATTTATTATACATGCATTGACCAATATCTTATTATGAAAAAAGTTAATTTTATTAACAAAAATTACAGAAACAGAATAATATATTTAAGATTATTATTAATTATAAAAAAATTCTAATCAATGTACACAGGAGCATTCCAAGTCATGTATTTTAAAAATAAATGACATATTAGTGACTTGATGTTATAAATAATCTTTTGAACAAGTCTAAAAATAATTATAACAATGAACCACTAAAATAAATAATTATAGCAATGAATCACTAGAGTAAACAATTACAACTACATATTGCCTAGAAGCAATAAAATCTTAACTATTACACTGTAAAAAAGGCTGCTTTAAAACTGTAATTGGTAGAATTCATATTTGGATATGAAATAGAATAAAATTTACTGTAAAGAACTTAGAGAAGATCCAAAAGTCATGAGATAATTGGGTAATTTAATTTTTTCTCCAGTAAGCTAATAATAAACTTAAATTTAATTCTCTTCAATAACAGTAGCAATAAAATAATCTGAGGCTAGGAATTATTTCTAGAAAATCATTCTTCATACAACTTTTCATTTGCTTTAGCCACCATACATTCCAGGCATAACACATCATAAAGCATGTTCTCAGGCTATAGGGAGATTATCTATGAGTCATGTATATAATATTTATTGCTTTTATTTTATTAGCAAATGTTATCTATATAAGTAAAAGTAATATAGTGGTATGCTAACTTAATATAGTTAATTTATTTTTCATAACAAAATATTTTATAACACTATTACTGTAATAAATGGATGAAATACATTTGATAAGTTTGTAAATAAAGAAATAATTTATTAATGAGAAAAAGTAAAATAATAAATCAATGAATAAGTAATAAAATAAATCACTAGAATTTCCTTTGGAAATTTCTTTTCTTGAATACTTTTCGCATCAAAGATTACAATAAAAGTTCAAATGCCTTCTTTCTCTATAATTTCACATGATAACTTTTCACATACACAAAAAAATTATCTTCATTTATTTCTAGATAGCTTTTCTGGAAACAATTCCAAATGCTTTATTCTTACAGATTATTATACAATTTGTACTCTAAAAAATTCAAATCCAAATATTATATTTCTATAGTTCCTTTATGAATAAAAAAATAATATTTTTAATAAGTTTAAAAATGGTTTTCATTCTTTAATTTTTTTAAAAGTTCATAAGTATTCTTTTCCTTTATTTATCCTGAATATTCATAAATAGCAAGCAATATCCAAGCATTAAAAGTTCTGGCTTTAAAATATCTTACTACTATCTGGAAAGACTTTTCTTCTCTTAAATATTTTTCTTCCTTTCTGTATCATTAAGTGAAACATTAAAGATGATTATATATGACATTAATATCATTCTATCTTCTCTAGCAATCCATTTACAAAGCTTTTACCATGGCAGTTTTAAAAACAGTTGATAAGGAATGTAGATTAGACAATTGCATTAGAGTAGAAACCAATAAGCTATTTATTTTAACTTAGTACTTCATCTTCCATGTAAACCTTAGTACACAGAATCTTTCCATCTTTTTAAATTAAAAAAAAAAAAATTTTCACTTATGTGTGTAAAAAAGGATTATTTGATAGATAATTTATTTTTCTTTATTTTTTCTGATTCAAAGAAGAGTGGGAGAGAGAATGAGGGGAAAACCCCATTTCATTTTAATATTTTTCCATTTGATTTATATATCAATACTTTAATTGTATTTTTATAAATCTTTTTCGGGTCATCTCCACAATAAATTTAACTTATTTTATTTTTAACAGAAGGAGAGATTAATAAAATAAATATATTACATTATTTTTTGAAAATATAATGAAGTAACTTTGTTATGGGCCATATAACTGTTATAAGACACGATTTAAAAAATAAATCATATATTAGTGACTTGATGTTATAAATAATCCTTTGAACAAGTCTAAAAAGTAATTACAACAATGAACCATTAAATGAAATAATTACAAATACATATTGCCTAGAAGTAATAAAATCTTAATTACTATGCTATAAAAAGTACTGCTTTAAAACTGTAATTGTTATAATTTAAATTTGAATATGAAATAGAATAAAATTTGCTGTAAGAAACTTAGAGAAGATCCAAAAGTCATGAAATAATTTCGTAATTTAATCCCCCCCCCCCCCAGTAAGCTAATAACAAACAAATTTTTATTATGAAGATTTATTATTAATATGTTTTTGATGCTTTATACTGTTGTACAATATAAAACAATGTTAAGACAGGCCAATATAAAGCAAAGGCATTTTCAGTATCATTCTACAAAGAAACATAGAAATAAAAACAATGCTCACTATGTCAGCCAAATATCAAGTGGTGAGGATTTGTGGTTTTCTTTTCTTGTTTTACCATCATAACTAATAATAGCTAGATAATCATACATAGACCAATGATGGTATGGCAAACAAATGCATTAGCCATTATGCTGCTACAAAGTCTAATTTTTATTATTGTTTGTGTATATATGTTTATACACACATAACAAAGTTAAAAACGATTCAGCATTAATATCAGTTTTGTGGCTCATGAAAATAAATATAAACATTTATTCAAAAACTATTAAGCTACTTTGTTTTGAATAAGATGATCAAAATAAATAAATAAAAGAAGCATGGTACATTGTTTGCAAAATAAAATGTTATTAGCAAAAAAATCCAATACCATCTCAATAAGTATTCATTGAAACATTTTAATTTGAATATTAATAAGGTAACCTCTATAAATAATTAAGAAGTTCAAATTAATTCAGACAGACACTAAAAATCATGATTATGGTTCATTCCATTGAAAATGCATTTGTCTAAAACAAAAATAAAAATACCTAGTCTTAAATAAAGAATTTGTTTTTGTCAACACACATTCATACTTCTGCACAATATATTGTTTATAAAGATAACAAAATATTATTGATTATTATATATACAAAACCAATGAAACCTTTCTGATTTGTTAACACACTCCCTCCAAGCTTGTAACAAATTATCATTTAGTATTGAAGAATGGACATTATGATGTTAATATTAATTATCATTACTATCTGTTATGAAATATAGAAGAATTAATGAATTAAATAACATATAGATATGACTAATTGCTAAAATATTCAATATCCAAATCAAATTACTCATGCTTAAGATTTATAAATAGAAAGTTTAACTATCACTTCTATAGTGATGTTCAGTTGTCTCAAGAGATTTTAAAGATATACTTATTGGTAGTTCAAGATTTTTTTACAAGGTGGCAAAAGTATATTGCAAATTTGAAAGATTTATTTGGTTACAAACATTACAAACATTTATCAATATATATTATAATGGTATGAGGAAAACCTTCAAATGACCCAAAGTGAGGATGCCAAAATCTGTAACTGTATAAAAATGAGACAAGAGTAATAAGAAACTATTCACATGCCCTAGCTTTAAATACTAAATTTATACCAATACAATCAAGAACATGAGAATGTTAATTCTTATTAATGCCTAAGTCATTGAACAAGCTAAATCTAAAATAAAAACAGGTAAAACTCACTATACATATTGTCACACACAGCAAGCTAGAGTAATCAATGGCTGTGTGTGGCAATATGTATAGTGAGTTTTGCCTGTTTTAAAACAGTTATTCACAAGCTTAAGAAGTGGTAGTCATGTGATGTTTATTGGCTAAATCTAAAATAGTGCAAAATAAGGAAATATTTAACTAATCTTTTATTATAATAAAGCACTAACTCTGTAGTTATTATAATCTATAGTAGAATAAATTGATGATGTGGACTGTTTGCTTTATATGCTTTATAAATTATAAAGTTAAAATTTAAAATAATACCAACTGTATAATATAAATAGATAATGAAACCAATATATTGGTAAAATTAATAATGCTAGACTACTTAATTAAATCATATTGGTAATAGAATAAATAAGCTATGATTAATCAGGCTTTATTAATAAAATAATCTAAAATCTGTATTGGAATAATATTTAAAATGTATTAACACTTTTACATTGGTATTCATTTATAAATAACCTTTCTGTTACTGTGTGATAAATTTATATTTTATTCAAGAATATATAAAGACATTAAACTCAATAATTATGTAAAACTTTATTACAAGGATTTATTAATAGATTTTATACCAATAAGTATTCATGAAAATATAAAATTAACTTTTATTCATTACTGGGTTCTATTATAACAATAAAATTTACATTACTTTGTCAATTAGATCTTATGTATTTATATTTATAATAATAACTATAAATGATAATTGCTATATCTTATAATTATTAATTTAAATGAGATTCATACTTTGGATTTAATAAATAATAATTATAATTTATTTACAAAGTGAACAACAGAAAATTAATGAATATATTATGCTAATTTAAATTAAAATAACATAATACTGTGTTTATGTAAACTATCAAAGTGGTGCTAGATATACATATTTTTTCAAATCAAAAACAGAAGAAATATCCATTTATCTATTAATTTCAAATAGACAATATATAAAATTATATGGAAGAAAGTATTAATTTGTTATAGCTTGTCTACTGGGTATTCATTCATAAACCAAACAAGTTATTAAGAAAAAAAATTGTTACAATTGTTAATACTTATATAAGGCTAAAACCTCAGTACATGTGCCTTGAGTGCTTAATGTTAGCAAGAGAGACCTCTACAAATCATAATGCAAGATTCAACTTTATAAAGATAAGAGGGACCGTCTTATCTCTCAACCTATTTTCTTAATTATATAGGCAAATCTAAAGCATTTTGATTTGGGAGCATGAAGCTAATAAATATAAAATTTAGAATTATTAAAGACTTCTTTTGGATAAGTACACATTCAGATTTTCACCCACACATAAGAATATGTTCAATAACCCTTTTATAATAATAATAATCTTAAATCAAGGAAGTACACATAACAAATTATAAATAGACTAAACAACCTATGAATAATGATTAACATTCATCACCAAGAGTTCTACTGCTCTTTAAGTGTCTTTGTTTTCCTTATTAAGTTCCCAAAAATCCATCAAGAAAATTCAATATCTGAAGTACACTAAGCCAATAAAAGAAGATATTTCCTTAAAACATTTGAAGTTTATTTATTAACTTGTTATTAATAATTCCTGGTCAAGTGTTAATGCATATTATTCAGTTGAAATGATTATTATCACATTTGAAGTTATTGTCATATATCTTTATCAATTATTGGTTCGTTGGCACACATATATAAATACAGATACATGTAGGTATTAACTTATATGGTTAAACTTTATTAAAATTTTTATAACTTTTAATTATTTCACTAGTTAGCATAAAGCCTATTATATACACATGCAGTAGGTCAAAATACATATTTATGTTTATGCATGTAATAAGTTAACTGGTTTTTTTCATGTGTCAAATGTGTTGACCGGAAGCGAACCCGGGCCAGCTGCTTGGAAGGCAGCTATGCTAACCACTAGGCCACCAACATACCTATATATGGAGATTAGGATGGGTGATAAAAATAAATAAGATAATAGATAAATAAAATAATACCACAAGACAATCTATATATATAAAAATAGATTATGTATAGTTTTATGTTGAAAATATTATAACAAAATGAACGAATAAGAAAATAAAATCAGATTATTATTATTTTAAATAAAAATCCTCTTTTAATTGTCTTTATTATCTATTCAGAAGAAAGATTAAATCAGTTCTGCTTATTTTTAGACAAATATAAACTTTTTCTTAAACATTCTTAAGATAATTATTAAAAATTAGCATTTTTGAAGAACAAAAACAAACTAAATATTAGTGAAAATATAATAAATAATGGGGGACTGAGAGGGAAGTAATGGCAATATTCAATTAGAAATAGTCTGAATCAAGACAACATATTTTGCTTTTAGATTGTCACTGTAGAAGAGTTGATTATGATGGTCTAGTAATATGTTCACTGTTAATTAAAATAGAAGAATCCAAAAAGTTAAGTTTTATCCATACTGTATGATACTGCAATTTATTCAGTGACTAAAAAGTAATTAAGACAGATTCTAGAAAGTCTAAGATTTTCAATGGGTGGCTATAGATCATAGATTATGTTGTATGCAATTATGTTGCTTCAGTTCTTCAGTTGATTATGAAAATTGAAAAATAATCACTACTTTAGAATCAAAAACAAGATAATTTCTTTTTTTTTCTATAGATAAAGAGATTATCTGTAAGATAGAAATACATGACATAAAGATAAAATTAATCTACACAAAATTAGAACTGTCGGTAATAAAAGTAAGACTGTAACCCTATTTTGATTATATAAATACATATTAACATTGCATAAATTAATTATCAAATATGATAAGGTTTAAAAATTAAGTTATAACTAAAATAAAAAGAACAAAAAATATTCAATATCTGCATTTCTCTTTTGCGGAGAAATATGAATTACTATAAAGTATAACTGTTATATTTATATCTTAATCAAATAAATATTTTAATTAATTAATCTGCAGTTAGTATTAACATATATTATTAAATCAGATAATAATATTTGTTTGTTGATTTTTGGCTCACTTGGTTTGTTAGACAAATAAATATTTATTATTATAAATTTTGGATAGTTTAATCTAGGGTTTAACAAAGAGTTTTTATAAAAATCAGAATATATGGTTACACACATTTTATATATAAAATTACATTTATGGAATTATCATATAACAGATATATGTATAAGTATATATATCCGGATTATGAGAAGACTACTAAAAACACAGACAAGAAAGAATACTGGAGTGATAAAGAAAAGAGAAGCAAGAGTCAGCAAGACTTTCATTTTTTGTATTTATGATATGTGACTTTTACAAAAAGAGTAACTCTACTCCCCTCCAATGACAGGTCATGGTTTCTTTTCCCATATATTCCCACATTCACCAAAACATTCAAGAAAATATTTTCACCTACATATTGCCTCACTTTCTACCCCCACCTTCCTCCAATAGACTTCTAAATAACTCAAATGACAAATTTGAACCAGTTTATAGAATTAAATGCCTCCACACAGGGCATAATTATACTTATTTTGGTAAATCCCAGGCATATTTGGCTACACAATTATCACAGCACCAATATACATATAAGAGGGCAGTTACCAAAACAGATTGCAGTTCAGTCTTTGTTGAACATCAAAAATTAATTGGGCATTTATTTACTCCATCTTCAGCAGCTAATCATTATACTAAGAGAGATAGTATAAGACAAAAAATTAGGGAAGCATACTGCATAGCCAATCCCACTCATGTTATTATTTATAAAGATTCATTCCCTCTCTCCAGAAAGTGTATTCTGATACTTATCAACACTCGCTAATTTTACAAAAATTTGAATTTCCACAACACTATATATATATACTTACACTCATTCTTACTTCATAATTTACTCCAGCTATGGATAAGGGAGTATTGTAGCTCTTGAAAGCATTTAACCTTATTTTGTAATTTTAACTGGAAAGAAAAAAAAACTCTCAGCTGCATATTAGTGCATGATTTAATCTACTAATTTCATTTAAACGAAGTATAAATCTCATATCTTTACAATATTTTACAATGATGAATAAAAATATTTCTCTCTCTCTCATTTTATCTCCTTATATATATAAAATAATAATTTTTAACATGTTATTGTTGAAATAGTTTTAATATGGAAATATTTGTTCTATTTTATTTTTGAAAAAACATCAACTATTAATTTGGAAAATTTAATTACAGAAAAATTTTATTTCAGAGAGTAAAGTAGGTTTAAAAATATTATAATTAACTAGTTAACAAATATTTAAAACAATAAGTTTCCGTAAAAAATATATAAAAATTTTACATCCAACTGGTGAGTGCTGGTTCAGCATGAAATACATATATTGGAGATCATTTATCTTTCTCACATGTGTGCGGTCATTTGTATTGGTTATATGAGACAGAGTCGATAGCTGAAGGGTGCTTGAAAGACTGTGTTCAAATACTCTACAATTACATCTAATTTCTAAGTATATTGAATTATATTTGTATTCTAATATTATCTCAAAAAGATCATGCTATGTAAAAATTTTTAGCCATGTTGAGTGAAAATATGGTACTTCTTAGACATTTATCTGAAATCATGATAAGTGAAGCTTTCCTGTGATTGGTAGAATAACAACAAATATTTAAATAAAATTATAATATTCTGAGCATTTGAAATAAAAGTCCAATAATGCAATAATCTCAAGAACTATATTAACAGTAAATAAAATATTGATTGGATTTCTTAAAATAAGATTGCAGAATTAATTATAGCTCAGGTATTATGTCTAATTAGTGAAACCCAAGAAAAACTGAGATTAAATATAATGCTAGCAGAGTTTAGTAACATTCAAATAAAAAGAATCAACAGCCTTAAAGAACAATTAATGGGAGAAATACATCCAATACATTTCATCAATGATGAAATGAAATATCAAAAGGTCTAAAGATATTTATACTAAAAATATATGTGTATTATTTCATTTTGATCTATTGTAAGTTTAAGTAACCAACAGACTTTAGATAATAGTGCTTATTAAATAGATATCCAGTGATATTTATTTTCTGGCTTTGTAAATATAAAGTACTGAATTTTAATTTATCTCACTTTTTTTTTGGAAAAGGATTTAATAAATACTGCTATATAATGATTTACTTCAAGTTTAAAATAAGTATGGCAGAATCAAAGTAATATAAATAAAGTTTGCTCTCAGAAACATTGTTTAAGCTGGACTTATGTGATGTTTTTTTAATTTGTAATAAAAGGTATGAATTTTTTTTTTTAAATTTGCAAATTGAGTTAATAACAGACGATACAAAAAAAAAAAACATAAGAAAATATTATATAAAATGTTGTATTTGCATATTCAGAAATAATTTTTTTTTTTTAGTATGGTAATTGCACTAGATTCTTTTATTCTAAATGTGACCTAAATCTCTCAAAATATTTTTTCTCAGATTTTAATTTCAGCTATAATAAAATTAATGACCTTATATATATATCTCAGATATTCTTTATTTTTCTAATATAATCTCTAAATCTTTTACTGACGATAACCAAAATATTTTTTTGAACAATCAATAAAAAAAGCATAGGTAATTAAATAAATTTACCACAATTTACAATGAGAAATTATTTTGATATAATTAGTTAGCTATCTTTTATTTACTAAATTAAGTACAATATTGTTTAATTTTATTACTATTCTTTTAAAATTATTTTGAAATAATTAACTTCAGCAGTGTAATTAAGCAAATCTCTAGTAGAATATTTTTACTTTTAATGACTTCTGTTTTCTTGTAGACTAGATTTTTGCCAGAAACTGCTAGTCATAAAAAATAAATTTATAATAAAAGTATTTCATTTTTAAATGTTTATCCAAATATTAAGATTGAAATAAAGAAAGACAAATGCATAAATGTTATATTACAGTATTATATGCATGTGTAAACAAAGGTGTAACTGTCTTTAAATACCTTACTAAGGAAAATATCCTTTTCAATATCTTTCTAAAGAGAGACAAAATAGTTATTATTCACTAGACTAGACTGTAGGCATACTAAGTAGTGAGACGTCACTATTTTCCTTTATAATTTTGAACTTTATCTAAAAGTAGTTAAATATGATTTGCTGACCAACAAAAAAAAAGCTACCAGAATAGTCTAATGAAAAAAAAAATAAATCTATGAATAACTTGAAATAATTTCCTAGTTTTCCTCATTCTATCAAAATTTGATATAAATTCATTTAAAATATACAGATGCGAACTAAATATTTAACAGCTTAATAAATTATTTCTGTATTATAAGATCAATTAAGTGCTAATGTCATTGACATGATAAAGAGGTAGAATGAACATAACAGTTCCTATGACATTTAAGCTAAAATTTTATTTCATTAAATATATGTACTTTTTCAGTTGGCGAATCAATTCAGAACATTTAGCTCATGAATCTGTCATTTCCACCACAAAGGTGCCTTCAGAGAACTGATGGGTGATTAGTCACTCAAATCACAAACATTTTCTGCAAAATGTATGTAGGCAAAGAGCAGTTTTCCAACTACAAAAACATAACATAGTGTACAAGTTCTCTAATTTGTTTTCTGTTTTGTACAAAATGCATTACTACTCTTATCAAAATTAATGACTAATAAATAAAGCATGATTTTATGTGTACTATAACAAAACTTCATTCAGTAATGCTAAAACAGTTCTTTTACAATAATTTAAATCATAGTATTAGACAAATTATTATTATGAAGACTTTGCATTAAAATCCTTGAATTTCTAGGAGCAAATTTTTCTAACCTAACTTTCTTATGCTTAATTTAAAAATTATGCTTCTGTGAGAAGTAAACCACACTATTGTTTTATAATATCATGCATTTATCTTTCATAATTACTTAAAATAATGGTTAGCATTAATAATGATCATAAAAATATATTGGTAATGATCATATGCATCTCTGAAAATGAATTATACGTGATTATCATTGACTGCAAAGTAAGTGAAGGTGAAATTCATTTGATGCATTTAAGAGAATTCACTTTAATTCAGATCTCTTTATACATGACTAAGTCATGTTTTATTGATGGTTTGTGATGATGGAATTTTAGTATTAATTATTTATTGAACTATTTCCATCATCTAATATCAAGAATTGAATGACTTTTAAAAAACATTTTAAACTTTTCAAATATATTCAACTGTTAGTAATAGTACACAGGTTAGTATTTAACACAATATTTTGATGTTACTATTCAATACAATATTTTGATGTTACTATTCTTATCTCTTCTTCAAGTATTGCTAGACTGACCAGTGACAGTACTAATATGGCAATCAAACCAGGATCTTTAGATTCTTGAATATTGAAATTTAAGATAACACTATAATCAACTAAGTTATTCTGCCAAAGATAACTATCAGCAGAAATTTCATATGCTTATTTATGAAAGTCCTCCTGATATCTCCTATTTTTTCTTAAGAGAAAAGTTAATCAGTACCTTTCAGATATTATATACATCACCCTGGCTTGAATTATGCAATTATATGCAATTATCATGTGAACAACATCTTTAAATTTTATTCTTTGCACTTTTTTTCTCTCTATCCAATATTTTTATATGTTCCTAATTAAACATATATTCATTGATACATACATAGTTTAATACTTTGGACATGTCTATTATTTTTTCTAATCATCAGTTTGTGCTCTTTCAATCACTTTTCATGGGGCAATTGGTCTCACCAATATACCTTCTCCCACATTCACATGGTATTCCATAGATGTTTTTCAGAGCATTCCAAGTTTAGGTTTTGTAGAATGTTAGAATTCCTCTTAGTGTTATGGCCACACAGAGAAGCATTATTACAAATATTCTGAACACACATCAAGAGTATAGCCCCTTTAAATAAATTCACAATAGAATCAGAACAAGAATATAATTTAGCATTCTTGGAGGTCTTATGTGATGACTCCCTCTGATAAAATCAAAACTACAGTCTACTAGAAAAGCAACACACAGAATCAAATTCATGGCATAATACATCCAATCATACCAGAAACATATGACACAAAGTTATATTACCATTATGGAACAGAGCAAAATAAATTTGTTAAGAAGAATGGTTTGGAAAAAAAAATTTATATAAAATAAGCTGGCATGAAGAATGGTTAACCATTAGCTGTTATTAAGGAAATCTTTAAATAAACATCAAAAAGAAACATTAATAGGAAAAAGAGTGTCATTGTTACTGTAGTGCATCCATACATATGTAGAATAAAAGATAAACTAAAGAAAATCTGCAGTGAATATAATATTAAAACAATATTTCAAAGCAATAAGACACTAAGAAGAATTCTAACATCTACAAAATTTAAACTTGAAATACTGAAAAACAAAAACTGCATTTATGGAAACAATGTGATTGTTGAAAAATATATATTGGTGATACCAGTTGCCACATTGAAAAGTGACTGATATAGCACAAACTGATGATTGAAAAAGAGAAAACAGACATATATAAAATAGCAGACCATACAAGTACCAATGAATGAACATATGTTGAATTGGAAAAATACAAAAATATTGAATAGAAGAAAAAGTATAAAAAAGATAATTCAAAGAGAGCTGCTCACATGATTATGACAACTACTCCATAAATCAACATAGTGTGATAATATACAATATTTGAAGAAACATTAATTACCTTACTCTTAAAAATTTTTGAAAAATCAGGAAGACCATCATAAATAAGCATATGGAATTTCTAAATAAATCAGTTGGGTAGAGCATTATCTTAAAATTCAATATTCAAAAAACTAAAGATCTGGGTTTGATTTCCAATCCATTACTAATATTGGTCAGGCCAGCAATACCTGAAGAAGAGGAGGGTAATAATACAACTTGAAGCATTGTATTATATACTAACCTGTGCGATATTACTAAAAGTTATTAGCTGATGGAAATATTCAAACAATTAATTAATATCAGTTAAATCTGTGTAGTAGAGGTATACATAAAATCTTAATCACTATATCCTAACAATGTTTTTTCAGCAATACTACCTTGAGAATAAATATAAAGTCTGAACTTATCTTTTTTCGCAAGAAAACATTGCTGAAAAAAAACATAACTTGCACGTGTGTGAGAGGGGGAGGGGGTTATTGATTTTTTACATCTGAATTTTCAGCTAATGATATGCACTGGATCTATTTCATGTATATATATAAGTTATACTTAAACATATTGAATCAGCTCATGGTTTTATGTATTTAATTTTTCATAACTTTTTATCATGACTAACTTTCATTTTATTTCACTTAATAAATAATATGAATCTTACATTAAAATACAAATATTAATTTTTGACAGATTATCATCTTAAAAAAATTATATTTATATGAACCCTTTAATCTGATTTGACACTAGGAAATTAATACTATTATATAGTTTTGGATATTCTTCTTCTTTACTGGTTATCAAATATAATTTAACCTTTATGATCTTAAGGAATTAGGATATTATCTTTTTATTACAAAACTTTCTATTGAGTTAGTTGTGTTTTTCTTTTGTTGTTTCATTTTGCATTTTTTTGCACCATAACAATCTGAGAGAACAATGGTTGTTTATTCTCACAAAAGCTATCTTTCTTTACTATTAAATTTTTTTTCTCAAGTATATACCATTCTCATTTTCAATCTCTTTGAAAATTAATATTTGTGATTTTACTTTTTTCTAACACTTTATTTAAGGATCACATAGATTTAAATCTGTCATAATTATTTTTAAGATTTCTGATTGGCAGGATACACATTTTTTGAGTCATTAAATTTCAGTTTTTAATAATTTAACTGCTTTATTTACCTTTTTTTTTTATTAGTATCTTTCTTGAATTTATTTCATAATATGTGTAGCTACTGCATAGTTTCTAAGTAATAATTTTGTATAATAATTTTATTATTTGTTTCTTTCCCTTCAGTGTCTAATAAAAATGATAATAAAGTCTTCACAATGCATCTATAAAGTTTATGAGACATTTTTATGTCATTTATTTGAGATCCTTCTAAATTTACTTTTTGATATGCTGTTACCTACCACAAAGAGTAGTTCTTTCTGCTACTTTTTGCTGAAAATTATTGGAGAAAATATTTCTAATTAAGTTTTTATTTCTCTTTATGGATATGCTTTTATTTCTTTAAGTATTATTTCTACTGCATAACTAAAGCTATGTGATTATTTAAAACACCATTTCTCATACTTCATTATCCAAAAAAATAGCTCTAATTTTGTATTGTTTACGAAAAATTTTGTAAGGCATGTGAAATAAATTTAAATCCTTGACAAACTTGTTAATAAACTCAATTGTTTAAAACATTTCTGAATAATACATTATATCAGTAATTTCTTTGTTGCATTAAGTGATGTATGTCATTGTTCATATATATCCATTTTGCATTTACTTTAATAGAAAAAATAGTAATTGGGCCACATTAACATTGTATTTAAAAACTATTTAATTAAAGTTTAGTTAACTTAATTAAACTTGTATTAGTTTTGTAATTTTAAGCATTGGAGCATTGTATACTATTCAGTTATTCAGCTAATGAACAATGGCCATTATTTGGTATAATGGGTCCAAAATTATTACTTGTTTTACATTCTAAGTCCATTTTTCAAGATTTAGGTGTACTTTCAACTTTTACAAAAAAATCATTTATTAATTAAATTATTCTTTATTATGCATGTATTAATTTTTGAATAATATATATATATAAAACTTGAAATGTTTCAAAAGCTAACAATTTACACTTCAGTTATAAGCATGGTGAGTTCTAGTATCTTAGCCAATTTTTTTCCAACAAAAAAAATGATGATGGGTTCAATTTAATATGCAAGATTGTCTGGATTGACCATTATTTCCCTCATATTTGCTACAGAATAAGAATCATTTAGTATTTTTTTTTTATTAATTGTATGGATGTAAATCACCATATCACAGGAAAATTTTTATTAAATTTATTATCATTTAATTCTGCATTAGCAAAAGTAATTTTAATGCCAATTTTATTAAAGCAGTTTTATTCTAGAATCAAGTTCATTTTTGTGAATATTTTACATAATTTTAATTTTTTCAGTTAAGAAAAATATATCTCAACTATTATGTTCTCATTTGCATTTTCAGCTAAAATTCCCATTTTATTTATGGTAAGTTTCTCATTTATCTTAGTCAAAATATTTTTCCATTTTATAACAGTTATTAACGATATCACATTCTGTTATTTATTCACATTTATATATTTATGTCAAAATATTTTGCATTAGTCATTATTTGGTCTGTGACAGACTTTATCCTAATATTTATCATAGTCATGTTTTCAGTGTTGTTAATTTTTTCATTTTTATATGGTCCATATTTATTTCCTTTTTAGTATCAAATAAATTATTATAACATGCCTTAATTTTATTTCACCAGGCTTGGAATAAATGTTTTTTTTTCTTCTCCAGATTATATACACAATTAATATATATCAACAATCCACTGTTCTCTTTCTTAATCATAGTGAAATATTTGCATTTACTATTATTTAAAAAGGTTGTTTTTTTTTGATGGTTGCTTTTTTTATTATATTGAAAATTTATTCTCTTCAACAATTTTTATGTTTGGGTTAACATAAGTTTATTTGTAAAGCTTTTTTTTAAAATCTGATTTGTGAGATCATCATCAGCTATATTTTATTCCATATCAATATTGACTTAGAAGCTTGAAAAACTTTTTTTCTAATTTTTATTAAAGTGATAATTTTTGCCATTTCATGGAAGGATAAAGCTACAACTGTGTAAAAAGTTGCTCATAACAATCCAAATAACTTTCTATTAATTACAATTAAAAAATATTACTAGAATCATCATTAATTGCAAAACATAGGGAAAAAAAAAATTAAAATATCAAAAAAATATTAGAATATTTAACTGATCACAATTCATTGTAATAAAATTGATATAATGGTATAATTAAAGTTCAAAACTAAACATCTATCAATCCCCCAGGGGTCCCCACTAAGCACCCTTTGTTTCATTACCTACCTGAATCTCCTACTAGAAGATGTGGAAAAAGAACTACCAGGAGTCTTTGTGCCAGCACTAAAGGAGGAACTCCACCACATTTCATATGTGGATGATGTTACCATTTTCCTCCCTTCTGAGAAATACCTGCCAAGGTTATACCAACTGCTGGACAGATATGCGAGCAGATTCAATCTGGCTGTCAACCCAGACAAATCTGTTGTCTGGAAAATTAGTAGGGGTGTTACAGTACCATCAAGATATACAGGAAATCCACAGAAATTCCTTGGGTTCCCAATTGCCCTCTCCAAAACAGTGATGAGGTGGGCCATCCAGCAGGATATTTTGGACAAAACCAAGAAGGTAACAAACTCTCTCTCAATGATCTCCCTCTCACTCCCAGGCAAGGTGGCACTGTTAAATATGATGGTGTTTCCACGTATAAACTACTACCTGCCCATCTTCAAACCGACCAAGGGTTTTCAGGATGCTATAAATTCAGCCTGCATTAAGATGATGTGGAAGAGAAAAACTGTATGCATCAGTCTGGCCAAGGTGCAGAGACCACGTGACCTGAATGGACTTGGTCTCCATGCCGTCAAGGTGTTTTTTGTTTAAAGAGCTCTTTCAGTGCTCAGGAAAATCCACAATAAAAAAGAAAAGGATCAGAGTGAAGACACTGTGGAGCCCACAGATACACCACCACCCATACACAGTAAATGGGTCAAAGAACTGCAAGAACAACCGGGGACTCTATTTTCAGTTTCCGAGCAATTAGAGAAAGCTAAGCAAACATATTGGGAAGTATACAAAATTCTTTTCCCAAATCAAAACCCATTATCTACCCAATTAAGACTGTCTGTAAAACAAATGCTCAAGAAGTCAAGATACTGGTGCATAGGACCAAAGCTGGTCGATTTTATAATCAAGTTTAACTTGTCCTCCTTGCCCACCATTCACTTTTTGATGATGCAAAGAGGATTTCGTCAATTAAGCCCCATGTGTAAACTCTGTAATATGCATGAAGAAACACTGGAGCACATCTTCTATGCCTGCTCACACCTGAGTTGCACTAGAAATAAAATTATCGCAAGCATTTCCTCTGGCTGTAGCAATGTCCTGTCAATTGATCGGGCAATTAAAGAAGGAAACTATGCAACTATCAGACTAGTGGCATGCCTACTACATGCCTTATGGATCACCAGGTGCCAGCATATCTTCAGACAAGGACATAGATAACTTTTAAAACAATAATAATAAGCATGAAGAACAGAGATCGACTCCTTGTGCCAGAGCGTCTCTTTGTAGACACATGGGCACAGATTATCATTTGTGACAATGAGACGACATCTCAGACTACTGCAGTAAATGTTATGACAATACCACACAAATTGGTTGCAAAACTTTGAACTTCTATATGAAACTATTATAATTATCAAATGTAGCTACCTGACACTGTAAATTTTTTCTTAATAAAAAAACAAAAAAAAAAAACTAAATAAAGAGAAAAATGCAATGACAATGATTGCATTCATTTTAAATTTTCTCCATTTTTATAGATTTTGGGCTATTACTTATTTCACTAAATGTAAATATGCTAATAAAAACAATTATTTGTAGTTTTTTTCTAAAAATTTGCATTATAATTCAACAAGCTGCTTTCTCATAATTTTAATTTAAAAAATGAGGAAAAAGTAAAAGATGAGTTTAATTGAAATTTTTTTTCCCAGGAAATCCTCCCCCCCCCCCCAATAAAAAATTATTTGCCATATATATAAATATGTTCTTTTTTTTTTTTTTAAAAAAAAAAAGATGATTGCCTAAAATTTTGCTGGATATTTTTCTCTCAGTACTATTTTTAAATAATCTGTTAGAATCTGCTTTAAAATTACTTATCTAACTTATAATTTATTTATTAACATTTGTTTACCAATATTTTTATTTATTATATTAGTTTACTTATATCTCTCATTCTTTCATATACATACCAATTAACTAGCCTAATCCAACATCATCATCATTGTCAACCATTATCAATCCACTGCATCATCTCCGATCTTTAAACCTCTCTTTTCCACATCATCCCTGAACACTTTCTTATTTCATCCACCCATCTCATTTGTGGTCCCTTTGTGGGTCTTTTACAAACTCTTGGAATCCAGTTTAAGATTTCAAATGTGTATCTATTATCATCTCTTCTAACAATATGTCCAGCTCAACTCCACTTCAGTCTTTTTAATTCTTTCAATGATGACAGTAGCATCTGTTTCTTCTCTTACTCATATATTGCATTTTCGATCTCTTATTGTTACACCTAATATGCATCTTTCCATAATTCTTTGAGTGGTCTGAAGTCTCTGTATTGCTCTTGTATTAAGTTTCCAAGTCTAGATACATAAATAAGAATTGTTAAAACACATTTACTAAAAACATTCCTTTCAAATACATAAGCATATTTCCCTTTTAATATTAAGTTATTTCTACCAAAACACTCCAGCCAAGTTTATTTCTATGATTAATTTCATCCATTATATTTCCATCTGTAGTGATAATCTGACCAAGATATTTGTAATTGTTAATTTCTAACTTATCATAGTCAATCATTATTTTCATCTTTTGAGAAAATTCATTTAACATTACTTTAGTCTTTTTAACATTTATTTTTAGTCCTACTTTCTTACTTTCATCTGCTAAATTTGCAACATTTCTTGAAGCTCTAAAGCATTATTTGTAAAAACAACTACATTGTCTACAAAATCTAAATGACTTGAATAATCTCCATTTACTTTTACTCCTTTAACTTCCCATTTTAATCCACAAAAAATTTCTTTCAGCACTGCTGTAAAAAGTATTGGAGACATGGGAATCACCCTCTCTTACACCCTTCTCAATGTTATCCTTCCTAGTATCATTATGTAATCTAATTATTGCTGTTGCATTTTTATAAATATTCTTCAGAATATGACAATATCCTGTGTCTATACCTTTATGATCCAATGCTTTAATCACTGAAGAAATACTTATAGAATCAAATGCCTTTTCATAATCTACAATTATAAAAGCATAATGGCACTTCTCTCAATACTTGGATATGATATACTGTACTAAAACCACTTTTAAATCCAGCTTGTTCTTTTGGTTGGTTAAAATCCAATGTTTTCTACAGACAAGTTGTAATTATCTAGATAAAATGTTTATATAAAACTGATAAAAGACTGATAAGTCTGTAACTTCTAATATCTTCTTTTTCACCTTTTTAAAATATTAATATTGCATTCTTCCAATCATCTGGTATATCTTTATCATTTAGACATTTTGTATATAACTTTGACATTTTTTTTTTATCTATTTCTTCACCTGCTTCTTTTAATATATTGATTAGAATTCTATCATTACCTGGAGCTTTCCCCTTTTCCAAAAATTTAATTGCATGTCTCACTTCTTCATTTAAAATTCTGGGCAATTCAGAAGATATAATAGATGTAGGAGGTATTTGTTTTTTATTATTAATAATTCTTGATAGAATTCTTCTACCCATTTCATGATGTCATCTCTCTTTTTGTAATAGTTCCATCTTTTTTTCTTATCATTATCAACTCTTTTTCACACCATTTTACAAAATTCAAAATATTTAGTCCTTCCTAATGCATCATTTTTATATATCTTCATATTCATTTTTTTCTTCATAAATTTTCTAGTCTCAGTAGAAATTTTATTAGTCATTTGCTGACTTTTTCTACCAGCTATCTTTGTTGCAGTTTTTAAAAGTGTATCAATTATTTTCCTATTAATTTCATTCAAATCTGAATCACCAATTTGCAAGTTCAAATTTAAATTCATTAGAATGTTTCTGAAAATTAAGAATATCAACTGTAAATATTGTTTTTCTTAATAATTTTTGTCTCTCTAATTTTGCATAATTTTACTAATTGATGGTCATTTCCTGTGTTGAATTTACTAAGAACATCCCAATCTTGAAATATATATTTTCTGTTAGACAAAATATAAGCCAATACTGAAGTACTTTCATTTGCATGCTTCCACGTCCATTTCTTTTTAACATTTTTCTCAAAAAAAGAATTAATAACATAAAGTTTTTCTTTTTCTACAAACTCCACAAGTCTATGTCCTCTCTCAGTCCTATTACCTTAACCAAAATTACCTACAGCACTTTCATCTTTCATTTGTTTACCAATTATAGCATTAAAATCTCCCATAACAATTTTAAAATGTTGTTTAGTCTGATCAAAATTCTTTTGTGCATCCATATAAAAATTTACTACTTCTTCACTATAAGAACTTGTTGGTGCATAAACCTGAATTATCTGCATTTGGTATCTGACATTAAGTTGAATAACCAATCTTGCCATTCTGTCTGATACACCATCCCTCATACTTCCAATATTTGTGCCTTTGTAGTAGAATACATATCCATCTTTTTAATCAATTGTCTCTTCACCTTTTCTTCTAATTTCACAAAGTTCCAATAATGTCCTATTTAATATGACAGTTATTTCTTCCAATTTTTGCAATTGGTTTTCACTTAAAAGTGATCTACAGTTGTAACTACCTAAAGTTGTCATCAAATAGCAGCCTGGGTTCATAATCAGAGGATTCTTGGCACCATCCAGCTTCCATAGCTATTTTTATATTTCAGTTTTAAGTTATATCAATATCATTGTCAAAAAATGAATTTTTATTTACCTTACAGTCAGAGGAAATTTTTTTTTAAAAACAGTGATTCAAAAATGTAAATAAAAATTGATTTATAAAGTCAGCTCTTTTATTAAAATGATGCACACACAATAATAATCTCCAAGAAGCAAAACAAATACAGTGAACTATTTGTTTAATCATGACTAATTCATATTTCAATGTAATTATTTTACAATAAAATTCAAACAAGATAAAAAAATCTATATAACTTGTAAGGCTTTAGCTTCTTTCAATATGTTATAGATAATTTATATATCATTAAAAATATTTTCAGATTTAATTAAGCTATCACAAAAATATCAATTTTGTTGAATAATTTGCTTACCTTTCTAATTAACAAATTTCTACATTTAATATGATTCATTCATATAATTCATTAATATTTGATAAACTAAAAAAAAACAATAATATATCATGTATAACTTATTTGTTTCATGGCTTATTTATATAAGTTTTTTTGACTTTTAGCAACATTGTTAAAAATATTAGATGAATAATTTAGAAAAATTCTCATTAATCTTCAAAAAGATTTACAGTTCAATAACTTTCTTGGTTAGAATCAGGCAATAGACTATTGTGACTATTAACAATGATAACTTACTATTGCTCATATTATAAATGATTAAATATAGCTCAATGTATATATGTAAATAAAGAGAACATTCCTACCTCAGGCTATGAAATTAAAAGGAGCAAGATTAGAGGAATGAATCTACCTATTCTTGGAGCTCTGATCTTTTAGTATACCTTTGCCAACATTGGTGAATATTCAAAATAAGAGACATTCCTACCTCAGGCTATGAAATTAAAAGGATCAAGATTAGAGGAATGAATCTATGAAATTTAATAGTTATCAAACTATCAAAGTGATAAATAATCAACTTTACAAGGTCGGAGACAGAATCCTTCAATGATCATGTTTTTAATAATTAAATAAAATTTATTAAGTGAATTTTAAATTAAATATAGGCTATGAAATTAAAAGTACTCTAAATGCTTAACTAAGGATCAAGAACAAGAATGAGTCCACCTATTCTTGGAACTGATATTTATAAGTATACTTTTACCATCAGTGTTGACTATTTAGAGTGAAATCAATATAATAGCCTACTGGAATACGACATTTAATAATTATCAAACAAAAAATTAATTATACAAGATGGATACAAAGGGCTTATAAACATCAGAGTTCCAAGAATAGGTGGATTCATTCTATTCTTGATACTTTTTACAATATTTAGAATGCTTTTAATTTCATAACCGGAGGAAGAGTGATTTACTCCTTTTATTTAGATTTAATGTTTATTTATTAAATCTTATTTAATATTAAAACCAAGGTGATTAGGAAAGTGATTCTGTCTTCAACCTTATATAATTGATTATTAGTTTGATAACTATTAAATGATATATTCCAACTGGCTGATATATAATTTCACTTGAATATTCAACATTAACAAAAGTATTTGTATTTATATATTGGATTATTTCCATAATCTAATATGGGTATTGGATGTCTTTAGAAAAAATTAACTTTATTTAAATATTCCAAATACATTCCACACTTAATAATAGCACACAGATTAGTATATGCATAACATCTTGAGGGTATTAGTCTCCCCTCTTCTTCAAATGTTGCTGGCCTTGCTAGTGACAGTACTAGCATGAAAATTGAACCTGGGCCCTTAGATTCTTGAGTATTGAATTTTAAGATAACACTCTAACCAACTGATCCATTCTGTTAAATACTCAGTTTGTTAGAACATTACCTTAAAATTCAATACTCAAGAAATTAAGAGTCCAGATTTGATTCCCATGCTAGTACTGTCACTGGTCAAACCAGTAACACCTGAAGAAGGGAGAATAATACCTCTTAAAATTTTGTGCATAACAGTTGAATGTATTTGGAATATTTAAATAAGGTTAAACTTTTCTAAAGACATTCAATACTCATATTAGATGATGGAAATAGTCCAATATATATATACACACACACACAACTAAAACACCATTGTCACATACATTCAGGAAACAATGACAAATGTATGCTTATAAACTTCAAAGCCCCATGAATAGATTTATTCATTTTATTTTTGATCTTTGTTCAATATTTAGAATGCTTTTAATTTCATAGCCTGAGGGAAGATGATTTACTCTCTTTATTTACATTATAATTTATTATATAAAGGAATCAAGTATTCAAATATTAATATTATTTAAGAAACATTGAAACTATTAAATAATTATTTTTCTATGATTATTTTGTTTTACTAAATTAGAAGCATTAAATAAATAAATAATCAAATGGTTTATTGTTCAGAAGTACATAAAAATTCAAGCACCAGAACAGTGAGAAGTGGACTAAGATCCAAGAATCTTGAGATCCAAAGTCTGCCATTCTACAAAATCATGCACATCAAAATAATTGAATAGTTCATTACCTGGAAGCCCATACGAAGTTTGGGCACCAGAAGTAACATTATTGGACTGTGATCCATGGATCCTGAGCTCAGAAAGTATCTTCTGTATCACTATACTCAACTGTACTAGGCCATTAAAATTCATCAATTGTTTGATTCAGTGATAATAAAAGAAGACCCAAGAGGTAGATAGTCATGGAACTGATTTAGTCAAATAAATAAAGATACTGTTGCAATTAAAATGCCATTTTGATATAGAAATATCACACAATCATTCAAAAATTGTTGACCATATAATTTATTTCTAGACAATATAATTTTAGCATACATTTAATTAAAATTAAGAGATTAGATGTTTTGACTGTTGAGAAAAGTATAAGTTTCAAGCTTCACTCTTATAGTTGTGAATATATTGTAAAAATCATCTATACAATCTTAAACTACTTGAATAAAACCTTTTTACCCTATTACTTTCCATCAATAACTTCATTTTCACCATCCCCTGAATAAATATAAATAGTGGGAAGTTCATTCACTCCTTTATCCACATTTGATAAATGATGAGACTAAGTCAATTTTAAGACAAATCAGAAAATTTAGGTTTTGAAATCTGGAACCAAAATACTTTGATTTTTTAGTAAAACTTAATCTGGAATGTCTCCTCTACTCTTTTTTATAAGCACAGAAGACAATGGAAGAGAGTTGTGCTCGATGCACTTGTTGCAGGGATATGGAAACACAAACACATCTATTCCTTGACTGCCAATGCTTTGATAACATCCGGATAGCAATTCCCAGACTATTCAATAACTCTCATATTAACATGCAATACTTATTTAAAACATTCAATAGGGACATATATGTACAAATCCAGGCAAGTACTTTTATTCTATATGCCATATGGTGCACTGGATGTACATTCATGTACAATAATATTCCCAGAAGATACCCAAACACTTTTTGGATCAAATTGGAGAACATTAGAGAAAGGAACAAAAAAATCACATCTGAAAAAGTTTTTCAAGATACTGGGTCATTAATGAATGAAAATCTGAGATCCTAGCCTAAAGTAATGACAAATGACTCATTGTATTGTCACTATACATAATAATTCTCAGGTGATGAAAAAGAGATTTGAATTTACTCATATAATTTTTGCAATTTGAGATTTCTGTTTTTTAACTATGTAATCTAATTTAGGATATAATTGTCTGTTTCCATTTAATTTCTTTATATATATATTATCCTTTTTGTTCTTTTTTTTTAGTGTTTATTCATATCCTTTCTATATTTCCCAAGTACATGTTCCTATACCATTGTTACTGAACGAAATGTATCAAATTCATATATATAATAAACTTAATAAGGTTCTTTGAAAAGTAGTAGTGGTAGTAGTAGTAGCAGCACTGCTACTGCTACTACTACTACTACTACTACTACTAATAATAAAAATATTGCTCACTCATCTAGACATTTTCCAACCAATTGGATAATATTATAAACACAAATTAATTAATAGACCACATGTAACACAACACAATCAAAATTTGCAAAATCTATGTAACCTTTTTGATAAATCAATAAAGATATATCTTTGAAACATTCCCACCACCATCATCATCATCATAATAATAATAATAACAACTGAGTTTGAATACACTTCAGATGAAGAGACCTTAGCACTGATAAAAAAGCAAATGTGCAAAAATTATCGCAGGAAGGAGGGGGTAGAATCTCGAGACTTAAAAATTCTTTGTCATAGTTTGTGTAAGTTACTTAAATTACATAAAAATTACAATCTAATTACTGCAACAGGTGTGTTCTGTTTTTTTTGTGAAACTGTAATGAAAATAAAAATAGTGTCATTAAATATCCGTGGATTAAACTCACCAGAAAAAACTATCAATTAGTAAAATGGCTTGAAATTACACAGCCTCATTTGCTAGGGCTACTAGAAACAAAAATTTATAATAAATCTCAGATTAATTCTAACTATCTTAATAATCAAGGATACTCAGCATTCTGCAAGCATCATTCCCACCCTCAGCAGGAACAGGAGTAGTAGTAATGAAAGCCTTTAGATGCACACATATTAATTATAACCTTATATGATAAAACAGTTACAGTGAATGTAGCATTTGTCTATTTACCTACAAATCATACAGCAATTAATAAAGTTATTCAAACTATAAATTCCAAAATAGCATCCTCATCACATCCATTAATTTTACTTGGTGATTTCAACATGTCATACAATAGGTTTATCACAAAATAGTTGCACTTACTAACTATACCACTCACGAGTGGGGAAGGCTATTTCCCACAGAATTCAGTAACATATAAAAATGGCAGGTTTTCATCATTAATTGACCTGGTCTTCTACTCACCAGTGTTACATCACATGATCAGCCTAACAATAAAAAAACTCATCATTATCAGATCATTCTGCAATTATTGTTTCACTAAAGAATGATTTTATACACAGATCAATAACATCTATTGGAAACACAATTAGAGTGCTTCTTTCATGTTGAACCCCAGAGTATTTATACTCAGAAATATTATATATATATCTTTAAACTTCAAGACATTGAAATGGATCCAGTGCAAACATGGATTGCCTTTGTTAACATTATTTCATAAACAATTGATGTTATAACAAAGGCCACCCCAGCCCCCCCCCCCAAAGACTTCTAGCTTTTGTAGGTGAAACACACAAGAAAATCACAAGCAGTACTACAAATAAACAAGGCTGTTCAAATGTGATTGCCCTGAAGAAACTTTATCAATCAGTCTCTGAAGAACTTAGAGAATACCTGGCAATAAAAAAAATAAAACTTTTTGACACAGACACACACATGGTCCAGACACTATATTCGCTGGGCACTGGGACCAAAGCCATCAACTTGCATACCAACAGCAATTAAAATACAAGAAGATATAATTTCTGGTTACAACATGTTGCTACCTCTCTACACACATTTCAAATCGAAACTTCAAGAGAAGAAAAAATTCAATCCTGCACCATTTTTTCTCGGTGAGCCAGAAGAAGATACAGTATTTACTCCCAAAGACTTTATTCAAAAATTAGCATCAACACCAAACTCCTGTCATCCAGGAATGCATGGTATACCTTGCTTTACATTCAAGCATTTAGAAAAATTTACTGCACAGTTTCTATGTAATCTAGCAAACTTTCTAACAAAAAAGGTCCATCATATAAAATGGATTATACCCTATTTTACTAGTACCATTTACCAAAACACATGAAAAAATAACCACACTAAACAATCTAAGGCCTATATCAATGAGCCCACTGGATATCAAACTGCTGGAGTCAATCATTAAAGACAAAATAGAACCCTATATTATGCCTATACCATCTAAAATGCAGTTTGCTAAGAAAGGATCATCTACAATGGAAGCAGCCTTTCTATTCAAACAGTTATTGATTCTGTCAGAAATAATAAAAAATATAGTCCAGTTGTAATCCAACTGGATATAAAAGTAGCATTTGGTATGATTCTGATTGAGCTCCTTGTTGAAGCATTAGCAGACACAACAATATCGAGATCCTTAATATATTTAATCACCAATCTTCTGTTAAGTTGAGAAATACATATTACATTTAATGGTAAGAATTCCCCCTCTTTTGTACCTTACTGTTCAATTCCACAAGGTTCACCACTAAGAATTATCAGTCATATACATACCTGGTCTGAAAGCAAACATCTCCTGTATTACCTACATGGATGATGTCTCAATTTTTTTAACTTCTAAAAAACAGACCCCAACTCTATTGAAAATTCTTAATTAATATACTAAGAAATACAAGCTGGAGTTTAACATGGATAAATCTTCTGCGTGGTCAATATAAGGACAATTTCACACACAACATTTTAAAGGAAAACCCAGGTCTTTTGTGGGATTCTCCTTCTATTTGAGCAAACTAAAAATGCATCAACAAATACAAGACAAAATTAAAAATAAAATTGAAAACATAATTGATTCACTTTCAAAATCTTATCTATCATTATAATCAAAGTATCCCTGTTTAATTTATTAATTATGACTCAAATCATACAATACTATACACTAAATCTTTTTACTAATAAAATAAACTCATTATGTAGAAAGTTGCTGTGGGGAAAAAAGATTGTTTCAGTTTCACTAAAACATTTTCAAGCTCCTCTAATACAAAATGGTTTAGGACTATATTTAATACACATTTTTAACATTCAAAAGACATTAAATCTTATTTCTGCATGTGCTTATTTATTTCCAAACATAAAGTGTTCTTCAAGATTACCCCAACAGATAAAACACCACCAGCCAGTGGATATTGAAAAACCTTGCTTACACTAAATCTTAACATTCCAAACTTTACTTATTCATCACCTCAAGATAAATTTAAATATTGGGATGTATACCAGATAATTTGATCTCCGTTAAATGATAAAAAACCAATTCTAAACATTAACAATAAACAACTAACCCAAAAATTCAAATTCTGGTCATTAGAACCCAAATATTATGATTTTCTGCTCAAATTAAACTTTGAAGCACTACAAACATTACACTTTTGTAGATATAGAAGGCATTACATAAATACAGAAGACATATGCTGGTTATGTCATAGAGAAACTGAGACACAAAAACATTTTCTTTTTATCTGCCCTGCATTTGATAAAATTCGCTTATCCATATCATCATTGTACAAACAGAAAAATTGTGACAATCAAACACTTTTACAATCATTTGTTAAAGGTAGCTACCCATATATTTGAGCAAGTACTTTTATATTATTTTCACTATGATGTACAAGATGCTGCTTCATGTACAACAATAATCCAAGAAGACATCCAAACAAATTCTGAAACAAAATGGAACAGCTCCCCTTAAGGGATGAAAAATTGTATCCCAAAAGATATACACAGCCACTTGGTCTATATTATAACAGTGCTCACAATTATAGATGAAAAAAAAGACTAATAAAAAACAGAACTAAGAGCCTTATGAGTATACAAAACTGACTGTATGTGTATATATTTAAAAAAAATATGTAAACTCAAATTTGTAAACCACATGCATATCCTTTGTCTTTGTTGCCCCCCCCCCCCAAATTACAATTTTCAACTTATTTATATTAACTTCAATTCCTCTGCATGTGGTAAAATAGTTATAAATGTAATTTTTTCTTTTTATATTCAATAAAGTCCTTTTGAAAGAGGATGATGATGATGATAATAATAATAATGCTGCATAAAAAGCTTAAAATCCTATTATTTAAAAATTCAAAATAAGAAAAAGGAGAATAAACTTTACCATTCAGTGTAAAGAAAAACAAGATATGGAATGATGAGCATCGTGATGCACTATTATTATTTTTTTTCACATGTTTCTAAAAAAGATTGTTCATTCTTTAATAAAAGTGATAGAAGAAATTCAAAATAACAATAAACAAACAACTTGTTAATGAAGAAGAATCAAAAAAAAGGTAGTGTTCTTACTAAATATATTTTACTCTATTTTGTCTGTCTAAAGATCCATTGTAAGACATAGTAGCAAAAATTTTTCAAGTGCTGTCTTTAGAATAAATTATGATAGTCTACTTTATTTTAGTTGAAACCCATTAACTGTCAAGATTTTTTATATTCCCAAAAGTGACCATAAGTTAACTCACAGAAAATTTCTTTTGTGACTTCTTTCAAAAAAAAACCCTCCACACATAATAACAAATGCATTCCTTAATTTTAAAGATAAAATCCTTGTTATGAGGTATAAACTTTGTGCAAATTTACCACTCATAATGTCATAATCAGGACAAGCTTGCAAGTTGTAGTAGTATCTCACTACAATTGACATTTCAAATATTCTTATAGTTTACTTTTGTGAAGCATCATTTCAATTTACGTACAAATGATTAAATAAATTTTCTATAATACAGTAAAATGTAATACTTAAAGAGAGTATCATAACATATTTTAAAATTAAATAGGTCTTTGATTTGTATATTTGGAGGTTTACTGTTTTAATATGGAAATTTAGTAATTATTTGTAGTCAGCTAAAAATGAACATTATAAGCACAGAAAATCTGAAGAGAGTTGATATGGATGACCCCTCAGTGATTTAGATAATATTGGAAGAAAATTGTCAAAAATTAATGCAAAGCAAACATAAGAAATTGGCATTAAATAACTCTCTTTCATTTATGCAGTTCAGTTGAAGATATAAATCTATCAATATATTTTTAAAATTACAAACCTATGCAGAAATTTCAAGATGTTCTTACAGTTAAATAAAATAATTCTATGCAAATATATAGAAGTAAAATCAGTGAAGTTTGCCAACAAGAATTCATGCTGAAAACCAAAGATAAAAAGTTATATATATATATAACCAAAATGCCTATTTGATCATTACTGAAAATAATTTATTATATTATCTCTGATATCAATTTGTATGTAAAAAATATTTTTTTTTGGATGAGCCCCCATTTCGTATCCTACATAAGCATAGTTATTATCATGCATTATGAGAATGCACATCAAAAGTGCATAAGGATCTGCCTGCTGTACAAGCAAAAAACAATCATTTATATCAAAGTAATTAACTATTAATATTTACTAATCTAATTAGTTAAAAACTAAATATTAAAGTTTAGTTAAGAGAAAATGAAGTTTCTCAATTTCAAAATAAATTGATGTTTCAAGAATCATTAAACTGTAGATTTGTAAGATAAAAAAAAAAGATAATTTAAAATTATTTTAAGATAGTAAAAAGAATAAGTTGGTATTTATTATTTAAAAAAAAAAAAGAAGGATAAAGAAAACAAACATATAGTTATAAGTAGTGCATTATTCTGTTATATATTAATTGGATCATTCTTAAAAAAAATATTTCTTTTAGTTATAAGCTTTTATTCTGTTTAATTCCTTTTTTTCCTCAAAAGTAATCTTTATTAGTTAAAAGATTACAAAAATTTTCGGGTACACTTACCTGTTGAGGATTACAAAGTGTTTAATGTTACATGGTAAAACTATTATTGACAAGGTTTATATATAGTGCATATGCTCGATAAAAATTATGTCCATAAAAGGGTTATTATAATTTTGATTAATGTGTATCTGTACATGGATAATAAACTTTTGACCCACAGCTGAGCCATGTCAAGACTATTATAGGTACCTCTTTCTCCCAATTAACTCCAAATGTGCCACAACTTGACTCTTATGAGTCTTAGCCCCCATATAGTATCCAGATCTATCAATATAAAACATGACTAGACTATTATTAATCATGCAATATTTATCTAAGGAAAATAAGTATGAAGTATTTTGGTATGATTTACAATATGCTAATCAGATGCTCGTTATAGATTATTTAAATAAATAGAACATATTTATAAGCTTGAATATGGAATAATATGGGAGATAACCATTTAACTTATTTAATCTAGATTATAAAAATCTAGTGGTTATCATGGTAATAATTAATTGACTGTATAAGACATATTTATATTTGCATACAAATTAAAGAATTATAATTCCTTTGTTTATTTACTAGAGAAAGCAAGCATCTGTTTAACAACACAATGAATTAATTTATCCATTTGAAACCCCCATCCTCCTCTTGGATTTCATTCATTTATTCTCCTTGAAAACAAGTCTGTATATAAGCTTATACATACTTTTAATATTTAATTATTTATTATATTTAAGTACAAGTATATTATATATACTTTTAAGCCAGATATAATTAGAAGGGATTTGAATCCAGACTTTCAAACTTCCTTTAATAATTCACTCAAATCACATTAGTTTTATTTATTGTTTCGAATGAAATTCTTTTATTTTTCCTTACAATTTTCTTAAATTAGAAAATGATCTAAGATCTTTTAGCTTTCCCATTAACCAATTCTACCATGGGACTTAGTGCTCATTTATATATATATAAATGCTGATTTAAAAAAATATTATTCTTAATCTCACACATGTATGTATATATACTGTACAAGATAAATAAAAATTCTAATATATATATATTTTAGTAAATAATTTTTATTTTAAAATAACTATGGCGTAAAAATAAAGTTTATTATTAAGCTCATATTAAAACGTGGTTCTAAAAAGTTATTTTTATTCATTAGTTGTAATGACTATTGATTTGAATACTTATAAATTCAGTTAGAATTTCATCAAACTTTTTGCAGCTCTAGTTTGTATTCTAATTTTAAAGTTGTGATTGTAATTTCTTTAATCTGTGAGTGAATGTCTATCACTGAAACTTCAATTATTTGACACCAATAATAAACCCAACCAGAAGTTTATTAAATCTCCCAGTGATGTCTGAGATCATGATAGGATTTTATCAAACGGTTTTTTTTTTTTTTTTAGAAATTTTCTTTATTATTTTTTATTTATAGATTTCATAAAAAAAATTAGTCTGATAACAACTTCTCTAATTCCCAATCATAAATTTTCAATCTTTTCTCCCCATATTTTATTAAACATCTCCACATCTTTTTATTGAATGGAATTGCCTCACGAAGTCAATTTCTATTAGTATTTGGATGTTTGATATGTTTATATTTTAACTTTTCAGATTATTAGTACTTTTTTTTTTATTAAAAAAACAACAACAAATAAAAATATTATTAATCATCATTATCATTTTCACTATTTATCATCAGTTATCTGATAAAAAAACAAACAACACAACTTTATTCTATTTCTACTAAATATCTTATTGTTTTCTATAGTCGAAATATGTCTTTCATTACTCATCTCAGTACATTTTCATAATTTTCTCAAAAAAAAAAAATCTCTTTTAAGTTATCTATTTCAAGACTTGCACATATTTTATAGTTCTTTTTCAACTCTCTTTTGTATTTTTCTTCAAATCTATATCTTTAAAGTCTCCATTTCCTGTCTACACTTATTCTCAGTCAATTTGCCGTTTTCATGTCTATAAAAAATACACATTTTAAAAAATAGATTCAAGAAACCTTTGGTTAAAAAATTTAATTACTAAGTTCCAAAGTATTAAAGACTGTTTTGACACTTCAATTATTAATCTAATTTCTTTACTGATACTTTGATCATACATTGACAAAATTTAAAATATTGAAAGTACTAAGACGTTTTAAAAATTTTGATCCAATGCTTATCTTCAACTTTTCATTTAATTATCTACTTTCTTTGATTTAATTTTACTTGCATTTATTTTCACCTCAGATTTCTATGAATGAGGTCTCTCTCAATACATATGAATATGTCAATATTTAAAAGCCCAATAAACTTAAGTTTTTATTTGATACAATTAAACTTACTGTCTTTAATATTAATTTATCCATATAAAAAATCATTCAATAGCTCTCTTTCTCTCTCTCTCTCAAACACACAACTGAACTCAGACTTTCAAACTCCCCACAGCTATCTTATAAAACTAATACACATGACTACATACATACATGTGAAAAAGATAAATGATCTCCAATATATGTATTTCATGCTAAACCAGCACTCAATTATAATTTCCAACACATATATACAATAACTGCTCAGTTCATATTAAAATAATAAATCTTCAAACTTTAATGGACAGATTTCAACTCCATCTTCCTACTCTTCAGCCATCCATATCATTGAAAATCCAAGGATAGAATACTCAAAGCCCTTGTTGATGCCAATATTATTGTCATATCCATGTTGACCTTAAATCAATCTGTCCTCTCACACATATAACCCACAGAAGAGGGATGGGCAGAATACAGGCTGAATATATAATATTTAAATAATTGTATATTATTCAAGTCCCCTATAATTACATTAAGTTTATTATAAACAATATACATGTATTTAAATATTACATATTCAGCCTCTGCTCATCCCTCTTCTGTATAATTAATTGGATATATTAATGTCATATGTGTGAGGGGTCAGACTGCGTTAGAATCAATATCAGTATGCCAATAATATTGGCATCAACAATGATATGATTTGTGAATAGTTGGAAAAATGAAGAAGATTAAAATTCATCCATTTAAGTTTGAAAATTTGCTATCTTAATATAAACTGAGCAATGATTGTATCTATGGGCTGGAGATGGTGATCTGGATCAACTGATGAGTATTGGTTCAGTACAAAAAATATATATTGGAGATCATTTATCTTTTTCACATGTACGTGGTCATTTGCATCAGTTGTATAAGATAGATTGGATAGTTGTGGAAAGTTTAAAAGTCTGAGTTCAAGTCCCTTATAATTACATTAAGTTTGATATAGATAATATACAAGTATTTAAATATTATATATATATATAGCAATCCATCATCTATGTGCATAGATTATTCTTTTTAAATAGCTAAATAATTCTGATACAGACAAGATCAAAAGATCATAAAGTAATAAAAAAAAATTCTTCTTGGGTTTAGATGTGAGACTTTATATTTTTTTAAATAATGTTACCAAGTTTATCCATCTTCCACTAAAGCCCTTAGAATATTTGCCAATTCAAAGCTGCACATGCCTGCAGAAACCACTTCATCTAATGATGGATTTTGGTGAAGTCCATTATTTTGTAACAACCAAGTTTGTTAATCAGTAGTTGGTTGATAGTTTGGGATTTTGAACTTACTCCATCAATTCTTCTTTCCAATTTGTAAATAGAATTAAAAATGCTATCATCGATGATAATCACCACACAACCGCACTTGATGTTAAAGAGCTATATGGATCTGTTGATAGGAACTATCTATTCAGATCATCCACCAAGAACTCATAAACATTCATTTTCCAACCGATCACATTAACTTCATTTTGTCTTTTTTGCACTGAATAGACAATCATATATACATTACTTTTGAAAATAAATGGTACACTATGAACAATGGTTGGCCTATGGTCTTCCTCTTAGTGGAATAATCACCGGCATCTTTTTGAACCACTTTGAGAATCAGATTATATCTAAATATTAATCTGACCACCCTGAAATTATATATACACAGTATGTGAATGATGTATTCCTTGCAGCCACTAAATACACCACTTTGTGCATTCTACAAGAAATACAACAACAAACCAACCTTATTATCAATACTACTTGAGAAGATGACTTAAAAAGATTGACATATCTGGATTTATGTCTAATTCGAACAGGAAGAAGCATAAATTTGATGATCATAAAGCCACTTGAAGTCAGAGGCATCATCTACCCTAATTCCAATTCTCTGAACTCTCATAAATTTGCAGGCTTAAATGCCTTCTTATTTAGAAACTTGTCAGTTGTGCAAATTTGAATCTGACAGAAAAGATAACATCTTTAGCTACGCAGATGATTTATTAAAAGCAGTTTTCAAATACAAGACAATTACTAACAAAATTAAACAATTTCACAAGAAAATTACAGACAATATTAGAGACCTCAACCTTTCACACATTACTTTCCCTTACATCCCTAAAATTTCTAACCAACTAGTGAAATCTTTATCTACCAGATTTAGAATCAACTTTCATACACCCCCTTTCACTAACCATCTTATTAATACTTCTAAAGATAAAGATGATCTTGATCAAACCCCACATGTCATTTATAGCATCTCATGCCCTCAGCCTGAATGCTGTGCTATTTACTATGGTGAAACCAAAGCCATTATTTACAATAGAACCACTCAACACAAATACACATATAAAAGAGCACAGAAAAATAACGACAATTTATCAATATTTTTGGAGCACTCACATTTGAACCCTCCAACCCTAGAATAGTATGCATTGAGAAAAATGACTGTAAATGAAAAATCAAAGAAGCATACTTTATTAATAGTAACAATAACTCCGTTAACAGACATGGCATTTGCTTTGATATTTCCAAATGTTGGGCTAATTAAATAATTTAAATATAATTTGCATATTGCCATTTACAATCTACTCTGCCCTATTTTTTTTTACTGCTATGAATATGAAGCTAAATGCCTTGAAAGTGCTCAGCTATCAAGTTTTTTATCAATCCTATAAGTATTTATTATAGCTTCTCTTTCCAGCGCCTCAACACGCTTGTAATTTTGTTAAATAATATTAATAAATAATTATAACATAAAACAAAAAGCAAAGTGCTGTTTAAGTTTGGTAAACATGTACACCCACTTATAATAAATAAAAATAAATATATAAATAGCTTTGTATTTTAAAAGGGAAGAAAAAAAGGGCAAATTATATAGAAAAAGAAATAATTTTAGAAACAATAAAAAACAATTGTGAAAAAATATTTATAGAAAAACAAATGTATTTTTTAAAAAAATTGAAAAAAGAGAACCAATTTAATTCAGGTAATGCAAAGCATTATAAAAAGTTAGACTTAGATAGCTCATCAGTGATAGATATAGCCCTGTATACTTACATTGTATGGACTGATGAATTACATTAACCTATACATTGAATTCATTTCAGTATTAAAACCATACTCAACTAAAGGATTAAAAAGACTTGGAACCAGTTTGCCTAACTTACTTGGAAAGGTTTGCAATCATGTTATTATACTTCTTCCAAGGAATAATCCTGTTGATATCAGGAAAAACCTTGAAGCTCAATTAACTTATTATTTGCAATGGAAACTAACTAAGTAATGCTATGATATAACTAAAAAAATTGAAAGTAGTAAAAAAATTACAATGTTGGATAAAAACAGTTATTCCAGGAACTTTGGGTAAAAAAAATAAATCAATTTATTTAGGAAAAATTTGCCTTAATAATATTTATAAATTCATTTAAATTTATCAATTCAAATATTTAAAATGATGATGGTTTACTTTCATGTAGTTACAATTTTACTATTTTTGATTTGCACAATATATATCATTTCTTACAGTCATTTCACAATATGGTATCTTGAGAAGGTTTTATTTAGAATGAAAATTGATGTGATCTATTTTAATAATTTATATATTAGTTAATTGTCTATATTTCTATTTACTTATAATTAATTGATTATGTAAAAATATATGGACAGATTTAATAATTATGAAAAAAAAATATAAACTCTTATTTTAAGATCTTTTTGAGCATATATCTTATATATATATTTACCTAGGTATCATAAACAGAAAATTATTTTTTGATCTTTCATTCAATATATTCTATATCATATATAAATTTTTTATTTTCCAGACTTTTTTTTTCAGTTGTATTTTTTAAATTTAAAAATACCTTTAAAAAATTAAATTTCAATTTTTATTTAATACAATAATAATAAAGAGTACTGACAGGAAATGTTTTCTTTTTGATATCAGTAAATTTTTAGTTGACTAATTTTTCTAATATATTAAAATAAAATTTAAATGTAGATATCATGCATTTATTAAAAAACAAATATTTAATAATTTTACAATAATAATAAAAAATAAACTACTTATATGTTTAATATTTTGTTTTTATGATATTAAAAATTTATACTGTGTATATACAGAAGCATACTTTCATCTTTGTACAATATGAGTACACTCTGTCATATATAATTCTCTATTATTTTTGATCTCTGTACTACATCAATAACAATAACAACTCAATCAATAGACATGACACCTGCTTCGACATCTCTAAACGCTGGACTATTTAGTCCATTTGCATATGCTTTGCATATCACTTCTCCCACTCCATTTTTTACATTTTGCAGCTCACAGCACCGCTATGAATATGAGGTAAAGGACCTCGAAAGCGCTTAGCGTATATTAATTCCTGTATATTATTATAGCTTCACATTCAAGCGTGACATACGCTTAATTGGTTTATAAATTATAACTAATAAATAAGTCTTTTATAATTTAAATTTTTTACCATCAAACATTGAAAATAGATTCCTACCATTAGGGTCATAGTGCCAATAATGAAATTACATCATTATTAATTAACAAGTTACATTTTTAAAACAATTTTGCTTATATTTAATTAATCAAAATTTATTTACAAAACAAAAAAATCCAAATAAATTATTAAGATCATCTACAAATTCATTTAAGTGATTATTTAGGAATCTAGCTTGTGAGTTATCTTACATACCTATTGTGAAAAAGTTTATATTCCTAGTATTACATATTTGATTAGCTATAAAATTATTTACATGCTTATTAAAATCATTACAATTTAATTAAGCAAATAAAAGAGCAATGTAGATAAGAAATGTATTTAACTAAAGAAAACATCTTCATCTTGTTTTGGTCTTTCAAAATTATTAATTTAATTCAAAATATAATGATTGATAGTTGCTTCATTTAAATACAGATTACACTTTAAAAAGTATTATTTATGTTTACATCCATTGTATAAATGCTTGTTAATTTATTAGATCTGAAAAATTGTTGCTGATTATATTTTATTAAATTGTATAATATATTTTAATGTTTGAAACTGTTGTTCACCCCAACCTATTTCTGTTATGTATATATGGAAAAGAACAAATAATATATAGAGTTTGGTGAACTGATGCCTTCTGCTGGTTTGGTCATACAAAAATTCTATCTTAATTCCTAAATGGATAGTTGGTGACCTTATAATATTCTTGATGAGCTAAAAATATCATAAATACATATATTTGACAATCATACATAGTAATCTAGCTAAATATCAAACACAATGTCCCCTGTTTTAATAAAATTATTGGAATAAAAAGACAATAAAATAGTTTATTGCTAAAAAATTCATAAAAAGTTTGAGTAAAAAAAAATGAAATTACAACCCATATATCATAAACTTCAGTAAGCAACTATAAAGCTCCATTAAATTAGTGTAATTATTAGAATCATTATAATTTGTCATTTTGATGTTTTCATTTTAGATAATTATCATCATCCTCATTGACCCTATTGATAGTCAAAAATATATCTTCAATCACCTCATTAACAACTGTATTCATTTCCACATAAAAGAGCTTCAATCTATGATTATTGATTGATTTAATTATTTGATTATCATTGTGATACTTTTCCAAGATATCGATCTATTATGCATTGCACAGTATATCAATATGTGATATATGAAATATGATGAAAAAGCATAGAAAGATCATCTACTGTTGATAATCAATTGATTAAACCAATCAATAGCTACAACTTGGCACATTATTTTATATTTATCTAAATATATTTATTATTGAGAGAATAATAAAGATATAATTGTGTGTATCTGAAAGTGGTGGAGTCAATTGTGCTGATGATAAATGATCACCCAAAATGCCAATAAAAATATTAATTTTCAACTAAATGATAATATGTATTTTCTTGACAGTATTTACATATATTTCATTATCAATCATACAATATTATGAGGGTATGACAGCATCAATTAGATATATAAAGATAATATCTATCATTTCTGGATTAACTAAGGATGACACAATGCCATTAAACTTCTTAATAATATTATCCCATTTCATATGCATACTTATGATCAAAACTGGTGTGGCTAAAAGACTCAGGTGATAAGATAGATTATTCAGTATAATAAATTACTGCTAAACAGAAATTTTTCTGACCTAACTAATTAACAATTATAAGTAATTTCTAGAGATATAATTACTAGTTCATAAAAAGTAATTGCTGTATTTAAATAATTGTGTATGTGTAAAATTAGATCAAGAAGTTTATAATATTTTTTTCTTTTATGATTGTTTTCTTTATTTAAGAACTGGAAGCAAAATTGTTTAAATATTTCTTAAGGTAGTCATTATATTCAAATATTTTTGTGAAATTTACTACAGTATATGTTTATAGCCAATTTTACAGATATCAACATTTCTCAAATAAGTCATTATATTCAAGTACATTTGTGAAATTAACTGTATAATCAATTTCACAAATATAGTTAAATATAAGAACTAATTTAATAAATTCTGATACAAATACAGACTAATTCAATATTTTGTTTTAAATATTATTATTTTTTTTAAAAAAAACTTTCAGTTCATATGCATGTAATTAAATCATTTGACATGTATACAGTTTCCAAAAACGATTATTTAAAAAAGTTTTGAAACAATTTTGCTTCCAGTTATTAAACAATAAAAAAAAATCAGAAAAATGGAAAAAAATATATAATTCTTGATCTTGTCTTACACATTCAGAATTATTTATTTAATTAAAGTATAATGAAAGCTAGTAAGCATATTTCATGATCTATTGATTATCTTTCTAGTAATTGTATATGTTTGTTAGTTGATTAGGACTAAAGGATTTAGACTACTGTTAATTTATTAAACTATATAATCTGTATTAGTGTAGTTCCACCATCTAAATTGAAGGAAATTATATTAAGCAATATGATAGTAGAATAATGAATATTAATTTCATACCTCCAACTGATGGCATAGTGCTCCTATAATATTGGAGGAATGTCTTAGATCTATAGAGCAACTAAGCACATATCACATATATAAATATTTTTTTTTATTTAATTGCAATAATCTAAAACACATTTTCAGATATTGAAATATCAGCACTTGAATGATCATCTATCACCATCACAATTGGCACTAAGTTATACTTCTTAATTTCCCTCATCAACAAAAATAATATGCCAAATTGTCAATATTGACATTTATCTGATTATTATCAGTTAATGACTCTTCATGTATTCTTTATAGCAAACTCCATTTATTACAACATATATAATAGAATAGTGATAAATAACGTCCTTGATTTACATTTATTCTTATTTCTACTTCAATAAAACACCATTTAATATTACAAACATTTCTTTTTAAATAAATGTCTTTTCAAGAGCAATAAAGCAACATTATCCCCCCCCCCTCTCTATATTCAAATGGTTACTGCACTTTTGACAATTGGTAATAATCAAGTTAATAATAAAATGGAAAAAAAAATACAATATTTGCAAATTAATTTTTGTCTAGGAGAAATTTAAAGATAACTAATAGGTGAGTGACTATATACAACTTCTTTTTAATTGGCAAGTTGATACTAGTCACAAGCAATGATCAACTTGAACCCACATAAAAATAATTTTTCATGCAGATTCGATTATATTTCCTGATCATTACCCTTCCACTCAATACTTGATGATATTAATGAAATAAATAATTAGCTTGGGTTTGGATGAGAAATGACAAACAACAAAATTATTAACAACAATAACTTTAATTAAAGAATAAAATTATATGATGATGATGATTCAATTCAATTAATTTATTAATATTTCAACAGTTAATAAAACAATTTAAAGAAATACATTATAACTTAAATATTTGATAAAGTAATTGTTTCTTTAGATCTCTACCAAAAATATATCAATGTTATTAAAAAATATATTATAAAAATTTGGTAATCTGTATAATACTATCAAATACAAAAATTCACATTTATATTTAACGATATTAAATCAATTCTTATTCCTTGTATATACATGAGGAACTCTTATTAACATTTTTGAACTACAATTATATAAGAAAAATTTTCCATGAATGATTAAATAAAAAAATTTCATATCACGAATCACTGTACTATGATGATGATGATGATGATGATAATAATAATAATAATAATAATAATAATAATAATAATAATAAAAAATGTATTTACATATTTACAAGTAAAAAATTATATGGCAATCACACATAAGAGGAAAAATCTTTCGTAACTTAAAATAACTCTTTGAGAATAGCTATAGAAAGTTCAGTTAATTACCTTAATGCCTTTGTGAGCTCACAAATATATTTTGTATCAATAAATGTGGAAATATGGCCATTAATCATTAAATTTTAATGTCTGCTACAATATAATATTTTAGCTTCTTTTGGTTATCATTCTATGGCAGTTTTCCTATGAGAGTTTCCATTGCAGTTTTCTTCTAAGCATTTAAAATAGGTAGATTCACTGATTAATTTATAAAAGTACATTTCTATAGGATAATCACTTTAGATGACTAGTATTTCTTTTGTTTCAAATAAACTTCAAATATTTTTTCAGCATTGATTAGTGATGAATAGATCAACAGAATGAAGGTTAATTTTAAGGCATTTCTTTGCCTCATATTTAGCTATAATACTGGAAGATCAGGGGAGTCCAATATAAAAATACAACTAGAACACCATCATCACAAACCTTCAGGAAAACAATTTAAAACACTTTAAAAATTTATTCTACATACATGACTTTTAATTTTATTATACATAATAAAAGCAATGCCAGTAAACTCAGACATGAGAGTTACAATATAGTGATTATATGACAAATACTATCTCACATATATAAATTGCATAAGTGTACCCAGTTCTAGTAACAAATAAGCATTTCTTTTTAAAACTCAGAGAAAGTTCAAAATATAGTTATTGAATGAGGTATGACAGAAAGTTGATAAAATAACTGTTTAGTTTTTTTTATTTAATTTGATCTTAAAGGAAAATGCTATTAGAGAACAGCTAGAAAACAAATTTGTTAAAAAAAATTAGAATAAGTTATTCTCCCACATTGCTATCAAAAGGTGAATAATATTTTATAATCATTTATTTTAAAGTTATAAATATAAAAGGATTTTAAATTACTGAACAATTAAAAATATATTAAGGCTATAACCTTAAGACTATGCATATAGATGCAACAGTAGGGACCTCTACAAATCTTAACACAAGATTAATTACTTTATGAGCGGCTACTCTTATCTTCGATCTACTTTATAATTATATAGGCAAATCTAAAGCATTTTAATTTGAGAGTGTGAAGCTACTAACTACTTCACTGATTAAGTCCACAATTTCTAAAAAAGTTAACGTATGCAAAATCTTTCGATTTACAGTGAGTCAGTGTGAAACTCTTATAATTAGAAATATTTCAAGACAATTTAAAGTTGTAATTAATAATTTGTTAAGTGCATAATCATTACCTAATTAATATATATTAAGGTTATAACCTTAAGACTATGTGCTTAACAAATTATTAATTGCAACTTTAAATTGTCCCAAAAGATTTCTAATTATGGAGAGCTTAACACTGACTCGCTGTAAATCAAAAGATTTCACATTAGCTTGTATAGAAATTGTGGACTTAATCAGTGAAGTAGTCAATAGCTTCATGCTCTCAAATCAAAATGCTTTAGATTCACCTATATAATTAAAAAGTAGGTCAAAAATAAGAATGGCCACTCTTGTCTTGTTAAGTCATTAATCTTGTGTTAAGATTTGGAGGTCCCTATCATTGCATCTAGGTGCATAATCTTAAGGTTATAGCCTTAATATATATTACTTTGGTAATGATTATGCACTTAACAAACTATTAATGACAACTTTAAAGTGGAGATAAGTAATAATTACTTTATCAATTAATCTATTACATTTATGCTTATTTATTTCCATTTATTTCATATTTCAATTAATTCTCTTTTAAAAATTATTCTCAATTCTAACATTATTAAATTGAGATTTGAATCTATATTAGTTCTAGAAAGTGCATACATATTTTTAATACAGTTTTAAAATTTCAATCATAATATAATTTAATTAAAATTTATTATAACTTAAAATTTTCCATATGTATATTTATGTTTTGGGAAACTTAAAATCAAGCATTAATTATTAAAATACTTTTTCATTCCACAAACTTTATTATTCTATAATCTATTTCATTTCTTTTGTCTATTTTGAATTGATGTTAGGGAGCATATGTTATATTTATCTTGTCTTTTAATCATTTTTATTTTTTCCTAAAAAGTTTCACTTGTTACTGACAGTATGCAGCAGATAAAAATATTTTTGAAAACATTATCAGAGGGGATGGATGGGAATTAGCTGACATAATGTTTACAACATAAGTTCAAGAAATAATTTCAAAGAAAACAAAAAAGAATAAATTGATCAGTAAACTTTTAAATATTATTTCTTGATTATATAAAAGTAAATATATATATATAATACTGCATATAATACAATTAATGTCTATATTTAATATTTTCTTAAGGTTCCCAATGATATGGTTGTTTTGAAGATGAAACATAACAAAAGAGTAAGGTATTACTCAAATATTCTTAACAAACTCATTAATCCCAAACGTTGCAAAAATCAAGGGCAATGCTATTCTAATTATCATAAATATTTAAATAAATAATACATTTTTGTTTTTTTATTTTTGCAACACAATTATTTTTTATATTAATATTTTCAAATTAAGATTTAAAAATAGAAGTTATCAATATTATTACTTCCTATAGTAAATAAATAGGACATTAAATTCAATATATTTAACATATTCTATTGCTCAGTTTTTCTAAAAATTAATAATTTGAAATTTATTAATGATATATAAAAATAATTTTCACAAAGGTAAAAAGTGTACATATAAAATTTCATTTAATTTTTTTTTTTAGTTTTTATAGAAATAATGAATTTATTATGTGTCTAAACAGTTTTTTAAATCAAGCATAAATCCTGGTTGAAATATATATATAATCTTTTATAAAATAACTAAAGTGATTTCTTTAATGTTTTTTCTGTTTGAGTTAACATGATAATAAACACCATTATTACAAAAAATCAAAGAATAATTAAAGGAGTGTCCATAATCAACAATAATATATTTAAAAAAAAATTACAAACCATTTTCTTTTTCAATTTAAATTGCTATTTAAATTTTAACTCCTTTATATGCAAATTTCAGCATGATTAATCCAATAAATCTTTTTTCTAATAGTAATTTACAATTAGTCATTAATCTAATAATAATTAGTAGACATTGAATTATACCATGTTTACTTATAACTACTGTAATATATATATATTTTTAATAACATCTTATTGTTTCAATTTTGATGAATAATTTTATTAACATCAAACATACTCACATAATATAATATGAAAAATATTCTATATTTATGTATCTGTATATAATAACAATAGTGGTGAAATTTACAGTTATAAAAAATGTACAAAATATTAAATACCCCTATTTCAAAAATTAAAGAACAAATTAAAGTGATCTATAACAACAAATATTAAGTTTGAAAAAACAAAACAAATTAAAATATATATATATTTAAAAAAACTTACAGCCATTTTTCTCATCTTATTTTTGATTTTGTAGTTCTTGAATGAAGTTATTTTTTTTAAACAGAATTTTATACATATAATCTTTATATGATTGAGAGTAAAATAAGTTGACAATATTGTACTTTAAATTATAATTAAATGTTACTATTGACAATGATTGAATAATTTTATTGCTTGATATACTTATGAAAAGATTTCTATTATTCCAAAAGAGTAACAATTAATTTTTATTTTTGCTAAAAGAATAATTTAAGATAAAATACTTTATGTATATATAAAAACATTTGATGCATTAAAAAGTGATCAATATTTATAAGATACTTTGCCATTTTTTTTTTTCAGTCTCATTTCAGTTTAATAAAATGTAAAAAAGATTTCTGGAGCAATACAATTTGAAAAAGCATTGCAAAAATTATTTATTAAATATAAAACAAAACAAAAAGTAAATATTTATTTATGTGTTGAACTGCTTTAAAAACAGATCCAGATCATTCTTGCACATCATGATTAAAGACTTGTGCAAAAAGGGCCTTTATAATAACCAAGTCTGGAAATACTTTTAATTAGATTTAGTAGAAAAGTAGCAGTACATGTCAATTATATCGACACATGCATATTTTCACTTTTCTTAAACATTTGTTATATAAAGAATTATATAAAAAATATAAACGTATAAAATGAAAAAAAATCTGAGAAAGTCTTATCACAAGATACAATAAAAAAAATCAAGATCAAGATATTTCTTTTCTCTTTTAGTTTTCATTATGGGAGGAAAAAGCTTACTTGCCATGTTAATTACCTCTTTATTTTTTTGATAAAAATAAAAGATATATCTCACACTTTAATCAAGAATTAAAAAAAATGGTCATTACATTTATAAAGAATTATTAGACAGAGAAAAGAAATACTAATTTTGTTTGTTTTTAAATTTTTACTAGTTCATTTTGTTATCTAAATATATAATATAATATAAAGAGCATGCTAATAGCTCTGGGATTGGGGATGATTCTAGATGGAGATTCTGAATGTGTTCTCTTGCAGGCATTTATCAAAAAATAATAATAAAAAACTTGTTTAGAGCTATCAGCATGCTCTTTATATTACATTTGTAAATATTAAGCTAAATAAGTTATGTGATGTATGACTTGATTTCATTAATATTGAAACAGTAAGATTTGCTTTACAAATCTTCGTTTCACTTTCTCTCACTTCTTTCCTACCCTCATATCCTAGTTTAAACCCGAATTTATCGTAGTGTGTCTGTATTGCCACTTATATGCCGAAATCCCACCTAAATTAGATCACGAATGTATAAATCCTTGTGATATATATAATTTTAAAACCATAACATTAATAATTTATCAATTGCATGTATGTATATGAAGTGTTTGATAAAAGAAAAAGAAATATTTCAGAAGTGAAATTACAACATATATTTTGTTTGTTAAAATGGCGGAATATAAAAATATAAAACGGATTATAGAAGACAAAGGATTACGTCGAGAGAAATTGATAACAAGCCAGACCACAGAGAAATTAGGAGTACAATTTGATTGGTAGAAATGCAGAGGAACAGACGAATTGAAATAATGAGATAATTAAACCAATGAACAGATAAATCCGTAAAGGTGTGAACTTTTCGACACACAGCAAATAAAAAGACTTTTTCATGTATATAATTTTGTAGTTTAATTAGTTTTAAAAGCAGAGTGTACCGTAGAAGTTTGTGTTTAAATAAAGCATTATGGTATTATAAATAATAACTCGGAGTAAAGATTTTGTTAATACACGGCAAATCTTGGCGCAGTCACCGTGAAAAGTTGAACCTACGGACGGACAAGCTAAAATGTCTTTAGGACAAGGAAGCATCTCGGAGTTCGACGTCGGAAATGTGGGTGAATGGCCGTTATACGTCACTCAACTCGAAAATTTTTTTAAATTAAATAATATTACGGAGAATAATAAAAAAGTAGCAGCTCTTTTATGCCTCGCGGGATGAAAAGTAATTGAAGTGATACATAAACTAATGAATGGGCCAACAACGGATGAAACAGAATACGAAAATATTATAAACAAGTTATCCAACTATTTTAGCCCACAACCATCGAAGTTCATGGCTCGATTAACCTTGCGGAATAGAAGACAACAGAGAGGTGAAAACATAAGAGATTTCGATATAAGTTTGAGACAATTAGTAAGAGATTGCCAATACGGAGAGTTCACAGAACAAGCCCTACTGGATCAGTTGTTATGGGGAATGAATGAAGACAGGCTACGGCAAAATTTGTTAATGGAACCAGATTTGACCTACGACATAGCAATATGGAAAGGGATAGCGTACGAGCTCGTAATTGAACAAGCAATGTGTTTCAGAGGCAAGATAAATGATGAACAGTCATGGGAAATACATAAAACAGAAGGGAAAAAACAGAGTACAAATACGAAAGAATGGAATGACTGAGGAAAACAAATAAAGTGTTTCTGTTGTGGACAACAAGGACACATATCGAAAAACTGCAAATGGCGTTCATATACCTGTTATAATTGTGGAAGGAAAGGACATCTAAAATCAGTCTGCAGAAATCCAAAAACTCAAGATAAACAACATACGGAATATGAAGTAAAAAAAAATGTGTGCGCACAAATCCAAAAACAATACATGATAACACTGAATATATATGGAAAAGATATAGAAATGGAGATCGACAGTGGTTCAGCAATATCACTCTTATCAGAAGAAAAATGGAACGATATTACCAAAGGCCATAAAAGATGCATAATACAGAAAACGAATATTAGAGTCAAAGACGTCAGCGGAAACGCAGTAATAATAAAAGGAAAAACCCAGATTCCAATTAGGTACAAAGAAGAAATATTAAACCTACCTATAT